>CM076605.1:91697500-92322500 GCA_038502835.1 Octonoba sinensis | reverse complement strand
AACATTTAAGCATAAATTTAAACAAACGTACTTAATGTATACATACTTTTGACGGATTTCATAAGATTAGAATAAAGTACAGATAAATAATTATCGCTCAAGTTAACTAAATATCATTGTTATTCTTAAGCTACAGTTAATTATTTCGGTAAACGACGTTTCTCCGAAAATTAAAAATTATTGAGCGAATAGCTGTCAATGCTGAATACGTTTTCTTTTCCAGAAATAAGGGATGGAAGAAATAACGCAAACTGAAGTGAAATGAACATTGTTCCTTCACGTGTTAAGCCAAGCTAATTGTATTTGTTTTATAACGAAGTGTGTTATTTTCGTAGTAATGTCAGAAACGTAAATAATGTGAAAAATTATTAAGACTAGAAATATTAGGTACACAATTTAAAGAATTTAACTCAACAGCTGAGCAATTTTTGTCGCGGGTAATATCGTGTCGAAAAGTCTTGGATTGTAATGCCCGTCTTAACGTTTCTTTAGTGGGAAAGAAAGCACAGCTTACACAGGGTTAAATATATAAAGCTACTTTGGTTTAATTTTTATAAATCAAATATTTTCATACCGTCGTCTTTTATTGCAATTTTTTTTTCAGCGCAATTTTTGTTTTAAAAGAAAGGGGAAAAAGAAGAATGATTTCAAAAAAAAGGGGTGAATTTTGTTTAATGTTGCTGCTTTCGAAGGCGAAAATAAGAGTGGTTGACAACTGATGCAGGATTTGTTTTTACTTATTAGCAAATGGTAGTATTATTTACATATGTTATTTATTTTGAAACTATCAATTTTGTAGGGAAAAAAAAAAAATTGTGGGTTACGACAAACGAAAAAATGCGTTGGTGCTTTACAAGAAAAGCTAAGATGTTCGCTTGAAAAGATGTGCGAAATAAAACCTTTTTTTTCCCCCACATGAACAAACTCCTTAATTTCAAAGATTTTTTTAAAAAATACTATTTTTATTACGTTCTTTGACAAGCCGTATTGTAAAACAGCTAGAGTTTCAGTGACTTTAATAATTTAAGGGAGGCCATCAAAATAAAGCTTACAGAAAATGCCCACTTTTCTAAAAATGATAATTTTAAACTAACAATGATATTTTTGAGTAAAAATTTTGTTCTTCAAAATGCAATGCCATGACATATTAACTTTTGAGAAGCATTATCTCACTTTACACTGCTCAAAATATGAAAACTTTGAGTGACCATTTTTTTGTAACATAAAATTAAATGGAGCTATTTTAGACAAATAATTAATTTTGTTATATTCTCAAAGAGTAATTATCATTCAGCAACAGAGCATTTTTCCAAAATTTTATTTCAAAAAGGAAATAAAAAAGAAAAATAAAATAAATAGCTTTACACAAAATTAAACCCGAAAAAGAGAAACATTCGTCGTTTAGTATTCGTTTAATACGTAATGCTAATTCTGTACTCTCCAGACAAAAATAGCTGCAAAATAAGAGACCACGTGTTTCTCTTTTTCCCTTTTACCGTCCAATGTCAAAAAGAGACAGCTGGTTTTTCTCTCGCAGTTCTACGGTTGCAGTTAACAGGTGGCCTGACCTCCAGCGGTGTAAGATATCACGTGATCAGGGATTAGGTCAGAGATGGTGGAAAATCGCGCACGTGACGGCTTTGGTGTCAACAATTATTCTCACGGGATTTTGTACAGCTGGTAAAAATAACGATGGTTCTTTTTTGAATAAAAAAATAGGATCAACCTATTGCTTCCCAAATTATTGAAGCTAGCTGACATAGTTCAAATTTTTGCAGCTTGTTTTTAAATTCAAAGTTGGAGAAGCTAATACTTTTTTCGGTTTTTTCACCCACAACTAAAATTTGATTAATAGTTCCGCTGTTTTATAGTTTAACTGGTTTGAAAAATTTTTAAATATGTGTAAGATACACCTACTAAATTTATACTTAGATGCTTTCGACTGTTTCTACGGTTTAATTCTTCACACAGTTATTTTAACGAAAAACGAAAAACGATTTTCTGTGCGAATAATTCGCACAAAAATTTAAACGAATTGTTGCGGTTTTTTGTTGAAGTGAAAAAATTATAGGTGATTCTTGAAATTAGAATACGTTTTTTATTTTACTTTTTAATCTAATTTATCACATAAAATAAATAAATACAGCATTAGAAAATACCTGATATCTCGTAAAAATGTGCAATAAAAACGAAAGTTTAAATAAAAGAACGTTAAAATAAATACTAAAAATAAAAAACTACAAGAGTAGGATTAAGATATAGTCAGGTAGTATGTGTGTCTGTTCCCTCTTTAACCCATTGAAACCGAAATTCGGCTATATAAACAATTTCTTTTTTCTTTTCTTTTACCGAACGACCTCAGTCACACACCCGATTCTCATTCTTTTTCCCCCCTTTAAAAAAATTTTTCTTTCAATTTTGAATAATTTAAACCATTGGCCCCCCTGCAGTGAAAATTGACCGCTATGAAAATCTTGGGATTTGAATTGAACGAACTTTTACCAAATATATTATAATGCTGCATTTAAGAAGATTATGAAGATGTAAAATTTCTATTTTCGTTCTAAATTTCTGATGTGTAATTTGAATACTATTTGTTTAACCCTTTATCTACCGTCGGTACTTATAAGTCTCATTCTCAATAAATTCCATCCCAGCAACCATTTTTACCAATATTCTGATTTTACTTTGCCGGGACAGTCTTTGAATTCCCCCTTTTCAGGATATATATCAGCAAGGCTTCTATAAAGAGTATTTTAGCGAGGAAAGGAACATAGCTAGTTTTGAAACCAATGCTGTGCTTTGAACTTCCATTTTGTTCAGATTGCTCCTTTAGAGTTTCGCTCCAGAAAAGCAGTAAAATTGAAGAATCAAGTCACTGATTTTTTTTAATGTGTTAGTTAAGAAACTTAGAAAACTATTTGACGAAATATTTTGATTAAAAATTGTATGCAATTAATTTCACAGGGTAAATACTCCATGGCAATTATTAGCTGTAAAGAAATAGATACTTATATACTGAGCATTTTATTTATGGAAATCCCTTAATTTTCAGTGTAAATACCTAGACAACCTATTTCTGTAAAAAAAAAATTACTGCAGATCATAATGCAGTAGATAAATGGTTAAAAACAAGGGCCTTTATTCAGCATTATAAAAAAATTGTTTTTCCTTTATTCACTTTTTTATCGGTCGAGATTTGAACTGCTGTATTGAGAATATATATAGTATATTTTTTGAAATTCAGTTATGTTATTTCTTCTCCCTTCGCTAGTACATTTATATATTTAAAAGAAATGTTTTTAATTTAAAATTTTCCAAGTAAAAAACATTGAAAATTTTTCTTCATTGAATCATACCGAAAGTTCAAAAGAATGGATTTGATATCGTTTTTATTATATGATGGTTACTTTTTCCATAAAAAAAGGGAAAATGTCAGGAAACTGTTCTAATTGTTAAAATACTATATTTGAAATAGTTTGAAGCATAAATCGAGAGAAATGTTAAGCTGATTTTGGAAAATTGGTTTTGGAATGAAGGAAATTAAGCTCGTTTAGTTCTGGATGGCTTTCCTGCTAATAATTGTAACATTTTCTTATACTTAAAAACTTTCTAATACTTCATTAGGGCTTTGAAAGTAGAATGATTAAGACATCTCACAACTCCTTCTATTTCCTGGAAGAGACAAATTAATCTTATGGGCTTTTGTTTAAGTAGTACAAATAGCATTTTGGTACAATTTGTTCGCATTAGATAATTCATAGAGTTTCTCCTTTTACATTTGATTAAAGATTTAATAATATTCACTTGATCTGTTTTTAGCTAAATCATATGTCCGATTTATGTAGCTTTATTTAGCTATTATTAGAATAAATTACAATTTTGAAAACATGAAGCATATTCACAAAACAATAAATGCTTTTGGATATTATAGTTTTGTCAAATGCTTTCCTTTTTACAATAATATACATTGCTATTTTTATATTAAAGCACTTATTTTTTTGAAATATTTAATGAACTTAATGTATTTTATACTTAAATTACAGACTTAATATTTTTAAATTTCATGTGAACAAAATATAGGAAATCCTATTTTCTGAATCAAACAATTAATCTCCAATTTTGCAGAAATATACCACAAAAACGAGAAAAATACATTTCTCATAGTATAATATTAATACTATTTATCTTAATGGGAAAATATAATTGTATCATAAGTATTTCCATTGATTTGTTTTTATTTTAAAACAATAACATTACTATTTCAATTCAGTTTATGAAAAAAATGAAACGATATAAATACATTAAGTAGAAACTGAATTAATTTTTTCCTATAAAATTGAAAATTTCAAAGAACTCTACGTAAAAGACGTAAGCGTATGCCATCGGAAAAACTTTTTTTATAATTAAAAAGAAGGAACTAAACGAAGCCTCAGTATTAATACTTTTTTTTCACTACATATCACAGACATGAAACGGTTTTCTATATCATAAAAAAAAGTTATTCTGCAATTTTTGCTTCACCCCTAAAATCCAATAATTTTCCTTACCCTACCAACACCAATAATTATCTTTTGATAACGGTATCATTTTGATATTGAAGAAAAATTTGTTCTACAATTTGAAATTCTACGCAAAATTTAAAAAAATTATTTCTTTTCGACTTCACACTTTTTTTTTCTTATTCAACAAAGTCAAAACTTTTCTTTGACCTTGTGTTGTATCTATCAAAACATCGAAATATTTAGGCTGCTTTCACATCAAAGGGGACAAAGACAATATTCCTGTCTTTCTCATCTGTGCAACCGCAGAGCATACACAGTGTGTCAAAGAGTTTTTAAAGTTAATAAAATAAAATAAATACTAGGAATTATATTTTTAAAAGTATTTTTATTCATAGTAAACTCCTTCGGCTTCAATACGTTTGTTGCAGCGGTTTAACAACGATTTGAATGACTTTCAGCTCACATTGGGGGACTGCCTGCAAAGTTCGCATCGAAGCTGTTTGTTCACAGTGTCTCCAAACAATTTTTAAGCCTACAGCTGGAACTTAGCTTACAGTGGCGCTATCTGCGTTATCGAGCATTCGTGAAACACCTTAACTATCAGCTAATCCAACTGCCAAAACTTCAGTTCGTTTGCCTACTATTTTTTTTTTACTTTGATGACATTGACACTATTCCAACAGAGTCGACGCGAGCTTTGGAGGCAGTCTCACAATATGAGCGGGAACAGGCATTCGAATCATTGTTAAACCGCTGCAACAAACGTATTGAAGCCAAAGGAGTTTATTTTGAATAAAAATACTGTAAAAATGTAATTACTAGTTTTCATTTCATTTTATAAACCTAGTCTTAAAAATTCCTTGATACACTGTATTTTTGAAGAAAAAATTATTCCTTGTGCTTGCGTAGATAAGAAAAGGTTTTTGACTTTGCTGCGTTTGGCATAAAAGCACACTTAGTCTTTCCTCCTAAGAAATAGGTTGCTGTTTCGAACCTTTGTATCTTTAAAACGAACGCAGTTCCAAACTCTCATTCTTCATAAGTAATTAAAGTTTTCTGAAATACCTCGTGTGTACTGCAAAAAGACTGACCTCAGTATCTTTAAAACGAAAGCGGTTCCAAACTCTCATTCTGCATAAACAAGTAGAGTTTTCTGACATATCTTCTCAGTACTACCAAAACAGACTGGCCTTAGAATCTTTAAAGCGAACGCAGTTCCAAACTTTCCTTCTTCGTAAATAACTAGTTTTCTGAAATATCTTCTCAGTACTACCAAAAGAAACTGGCCTTATTACCTTTAAAGCGAACGCAGTTCTAAAGTCTCATTCTTCATAAATAACTAAAGTTTTCTGAAATACCTCGTCATACTACAAAAAGAGACTGACCTTAGTATCTTTAAAACGAACGCAGTTCCAAAATCCATTTCTTCATAAATAACCAATGTTTTCTGAAATACCTTATAAGTATTACAAAAAGCGACTGACCTTAGTATCTTTAAAACGAACGCAGTTCCAAACTCACATTCTTCATAAACAACTGAAGTTTTCCGAAACATCTTCTCAGTACTACCAAAAGAGACTAAACTTCTATTTCAAATGCTACGAGTCTCGCAATTAAGAAGTTTCTGAACAAAAATTTCTAACTAAATCCAAAAGTTCACAACAACTCTCTATGGACTTCCCGCGAAAACTTTCAATTTCTCTAACTCCTTAAGCGATAAAATTTTCACCTTACAATTGATCTGAGAATAACTTTCAATACTTAAGCCTACCACGTGGGCAGTAACCATGGAAACAACTCATAACTTATTCCAAATGAACTGTAGTGCCTTTTCCATTTAAGTCTGAACTAATGTGACACGTGACCCATTCATATAGAATTTCCGAGCCTCTTCCATTAAAAATTCATCGAAGTTGCATTCCTTTTCTACTCGAGAAATGCGATCTTAGCATGTCTTTTATTGAAGTCCTTTCAGTTCTTAACGATGAATCGGAATCAAGAAAGGAGGAGAACCAGGCGATAAACTTCACTTTATTTTTAGCTCAACTTTTAGATTTGTTCTCCGAGATGTACTGATTTAATGTATTTGTTGACAGTTGAAGATGAAATTTTGATTAACTAATTTATGATGATCACATCTATTGTAAGACGAGTCAGAATTTTAGGTTAAATTAACGAAGTAGATGAAGAATTTTTACCATCAACCTAAGAAGAATCGTTGCAAAAAAATTACTTCCGGTTGCCTTTTTTATAATTTGTCCTTGGCTGATCTAAATTTTCTTGTGAATTCGCGAAATATTGTAAATTTAATAATGTTTTCTAATGTACCACGTGTGTCCGCTACAGAGGGGTTTTATTGTATAAAGTTTACATAAGATATAATATGCTTTTATCAATCGATAACTACGACAATATAATTTAAATATATAAAGCTGTCAAGTTTACTTAAATCTGAATCTACCTAGCTTTACATCTCTACTCATAATCAAGTTTGACTATCCTGTATAATCTCTCTTTTTCCATTCATCGAATTTTAAAACTATCTATAATTATGTAGATTTATTTGCTTTCTCAATGATAAAAGATGTACTTTTATTTGTATGGATAGCTATATAGATAGATGTATTCATTATTGTAAACACTAAAAAAATCAAGTTCAACCTTTCAGCAAAAAAAATGGTGAAATTTAGTTGCAACCAACATTTGGTACTTAGTACAACCATTATAATATTGCACTACGTAATACCATTAGTTTCACCATGAATGTGGAACTAGGAAACCATTATAATTATCTTCAATTATGTAGATATATTTGCTTTCTCAAAAATAAAAGATACACTTTTATTTGCATATATATATATAGATACATGTATTTATTAGTTTGTTAACACTAAAAAATTCAAGTTCAACCTTTCACCAAAAAATGTGTGAAATTTAGTTGCAACTAACATTTGGTACTTAGTGCACCCATTATAATATTGCACAAAGTAATACCATTAGTTCCACCATGAATGTGGAACTAGGAACCATTATAACGGTTCAAATTTAATGCCAAACGTTGGTTGCAGATAAATTTCACCATTTTTGCCCTTATTTTTGGTGACAGATTGAACAAGATATTTTTACAGTATACCCAGTTCCGTTTTTTACAACTGATTTCTTCTAGATTAATATTTGAAACATTTATTCTAGATCAATAATCACATTCAAATTATCTAAACTGCAACGATCATAGCATTAGTAAGGAATTTTCACCACAGACGTTATTTTGATGACTTGTAACGAAAAAGAATTATTTGCCTTTCTGCCAAAAACGGTGAAATAGAAAGATATTCTTAGCAATCGGTGGAACGGAGGAATAATATTGTGCATAGCTTCTGGCACATTGCCATGAGTATCAAATATGGAAGAAAGACGTATTTCGAAACGCATTTTAAGATTAATGTATAGAAGTGTTTTCGATACCGGTACAGCTTTCATGCTTATAAAAATCAAATCGAGACAGGAAAATATTTCTAGTTCGATTTGATTTCAACAAAGTACCGAGATTTATTGTATTTGTAAACATAGCTTTCGCATCTGTAGTTTATAAAAGAAAAAAAAGCAAAAATTTGCATAGTAAAATATATCGATACGTCAAATTTCGGATGATTATATGCAACGCTATTTTTTAAAAAAGCACATCCACACAAAATATACAGACGAATTGCTTTGGAACTGCAAAGCAACCGTTCGTCAACAAAAGCAATTACAGCCACAATAGAAAAGTAATCAGTAATCTTTCATAGAGAAACTAGTAAAAATTTGAGATGTTATTCCTTAAAGGATTTCTTTTTCTCATTACCTGTGCAACGTATCATCAAGTTTCGCACAGTAACTTCAATTATACACTGTAAAAAATTCCAATTCAACCTCTCGCTGAAAAAAAAATAAAAAAAAAAAAAATAGAAAAAATGGTGAAACTTCGCTGCAACCAACACTTAGTACAAGGTTGAACTGTTATAATGCTATAGTTTCACCTAGTGTCACCATGAATGTGAAACTAGGAACAATTATAATGGTTCAACTTTTGCACCAAATGATGGTTGCACCTAAATTTCACTATTTTTTTCATTAGGGTTGAACTAGAATTTTTTACAGCTTAACTTTTGTATATTTCTGCGCAGTGTTTCCGTGTGCAGGCATTAATAGTTGAGAAAAATGAATACGCTAGTATGATACGATGAATTTAAGAGGGGAAATACATGTAAAACGGCGTATTAAGAGAAGTTTTCATGAAATTTGTTTAACGTATAAAGAATAAATATATTTTGCTGAGATTTTGAGGTTATTTTATAGATTTATTGAAGAACATTTACTGAAATTTTCAAACATTTTTCTTGAAAAATCCCGGAGATATCGGCTGCTGCACTCTATAAGTCGCCACCCAAGTCGGCAGTTTACGTACATCCTGGAGGCCACAATTTTTATCGGAAATAATTTTTTTTTTCAATCTACTTTGTTTTATAAGTGTCTCTTCTAGTTGAACTAAAATCATCACAAAAAAAATTGAAAATTTCTATTTTTTTTAGGATGGGAAAAGTAAGTACGATTTTTAACCGTATTTTTGTTCTCTTTTGTACAATAAAAAAAGTAAAAATAAAGGTATGTTTATGATTCTAGTTCAACTAAAGCGTGTAAATATAAAGAAAATGTGTGCTAAATTTCATAAGGATTGATCAGAAACTAAAAACTCTGCGAGCTAGAGTGTACGCAAATTCGAAAAAAGTAGTTTCGTGAAAAACGCGTTTGAAAAAAAAAAAAAGACTGGTATTGAAGGTAAATTTAAGGCAGTAATGTATTATTTTTTGTTATACTTATAAATACTAATATTTATGGAAATTTCTATCCAAGGTCTCAATTGTTAAAAGAAATAAAAGGACATCTGCTAACGTTCTCTAATGCCCTCCAGGTCATTCATGAGGGACAACCTGCTCAACTGCTCCAAAAGGGGCGCTCGCTCAAATGCTTATAACTTTTAAACGACTTGGAATTTTGCTTTGAAATTTTCAGGGTATATTATTGAATAGTTGTGGAATCGATTTATAAAGAAGAAGAAATGTAAATTTTTTGAGACCTTTACACGTATTTCCCCCCTAAATAAAACTAATATTCTAAGAATTTAGGAATGTTTTTTGCATATTTCAATAAATATAGTTTTGTTGCAGTCGATTTTACAGCATTAAAAATGTACTTCACTAGCCATTCAGATGCAAAGTTATGTCTTAACTCTAGTTCGAGGTCAACTCCAGTACTGAAATATTTTCAATTTAAACTTTTGAACGGTTTTTCACTCTTACAGTAAGTTTATATGTATACTTTCCGAATTTTACAAACAGTTTTTATCGTGAAATAAAAACCTGTCGGAAATTCTAATCGTCTGCACTAGTCCCGTCAAGTGTTTTTTTTTTTTTTGGATTTAGCTACTTTCGCTTGAAATCTGACATCAACTAATAACAAGAAAGATGGTTGATCGTCATCATTTGTTTGAGTTAATAGTTATTTTAGCTACAGAAGTATTTCTAGTTAAAAGATATCTTAATTGTCAGGTTAAAAAAAGTAATACGTATCAAAGCAGCAAAAGAAGATATACGTGACTATTGAATAACGTGAGGTAATTTCGCTTATTTAATCTTCACACAGACAAAGTATACAGACATAGAAAAAAACATACACACACAACTTTGCGAACCTTTTAAAGGAAGAGCGCTGAAATAATTATGTGTGGACATTCATTTCTTTAAAAAGTTATACATAGACTGGAAAAAAGAACTGCTTAAATTCTTCAATGCTTATGGATCAACGGTCTACAGCTAATTTCTTTTTTTTAATTATATAATAAGCATATTTAATGTATTCTGAAAATATATTTTATGTTTGTAGATCAATATTGTTATTGACTGATCCTGCAATATTACGCGGGGTAAAAACCGCTAACAAAATATAAGCGAAGGTTGTGGTCAAGAATTGAAGGAGATCTACATTTGGTGCATTTATCGCCATTTCTCTAACCTCGATTTAACTAAATTTGCACGAAACATCACTGTTGAATTAACGGGTGGCTGAAAAGTAGACAGTTTAGTCAACATTGGTTCAGCTCGACAAATGGTCAAATGAATTTTATGAGAAGCGCTTTCGTGTTGATGGGATTAATAGCCTTATTCACCAACCGATGCGAGCCTCAGTGAAACCCTCGAACCGCCGATTTTGAACGTTCTAATTGGTTGAGAAAGATTTGATCTGCAGTTCGAAGGCTCAAATCGGCTGGTGAATAAGGCTGTAAAAGTCGTTCTGATACCCAGTCCAGTTTATATGCGTTCTGAGATTGTCTCTTAAACTTGCATCTTATACTAAAATAATATATTTCATAAAATATATTTTATAAAATTTTTAATATCGAATGAAAAAATATTATTTTTACTACTCAATGTTTTATTATAGTTAATACTATAGTATACGTTATACGGTTATGGGGAATAAAGCACAAAAATATCTTTAGGCTTTGTTGCAGAAAGCTTTTGCATACCGTTGAACCACGAAGCTCTGACACTTGGACGCATGGCAAAAAAGGGCGAATCCATTCGAGTGTTAGGGAAGTTCGTTTTACTAATGCATTTATTAGCACGAGAATGGGAATGTTTAACTTCTCTAACAACTAAACAAGAATACTTTAAAACAGTTCTTTAAATACATGTTATTGCAGCTCAGTAAATTCAATTAATAATTTCATTTATTGCACGGCACAGTCATAATAATGAATAGTTAAAATTTTTACCTGAAAACAAAGAATTTTTAAAAGGCCTCTCTAATGTCAAAATTATAACCAGAAATGCTAATCTCTAGAAAACTAAAAGATCTCTTTTAGCTTCCAGCTATTAAAATAATTTTCCGGTACAATAATCCTTTACGTGTTTACTCAAGAAATAATTTATTGCCTTAAAATATGTATAATATTCTTAATGCTGTTGTTCCGGAAGAAGTTCATTAAATCTCGTCATCATTTATGCTTCAGTTTATGCAATAGGAAAAAAAACAACGTCTTACAAGGACTTGCAACATTTTCTTACGACGTACTTATTCTTAAGAAAGCTAACAAAATAACTTTAAAATAATTCATAAAAAATACATATATGCAATTTGATGCTTTCAAAATTAAAAAATTAATAAGCAACCTTACTTATATCAAAAATAAATAAGCATCTTACTTACGCAATAGTAAGAGAACAAAATTCTAAAAATATTAGCAAAACTTTCTTTTGACGTACTTAAAAAAAAACTAAAAAAAACTTTAAATATGTATATCGTTTCATTAAGTATATATATGTATACGCAATATGGTGCCCTAAAAATTCAAAACTTAATAATCAACCTTACAACTAAATTTCTAAACGGGTATACATCATCAGTTCGGAAGAAATCAAGAATGCTTAACGAAAAAAAAAAAAACCGAAACGTCATATTCCGTATACCAACAGGTCCCCCCTTGAGCATGAACGCATTCTTCTTGGCACCCTGCCAGTAACAGGTATCTTTTTAAGGGTAGAACTGTACTTTGAAATGATACAAAGAAATAATATTTGTGGCCTGTTATAATTTTTTAATTAACCCCTTTACGCATTTGCCCGTATCTGACTCGTGCGAAAGTAACCGGAAAGTTTGCTTATGCACGTACGTTATTTTATTTCTATTGCTCGTCTGAGATCTGTTTACACTTTGCTTGCATAATACATTTTTCTATGTGACTTTTACCCCACCCCTTGCTCCCTAGTCACCCCCACCCCCCACAACCTGAAATTGCAAATAATAACTTACACTATCTTCTTCATTCCAAGTGTGCCCAATTAGGGATATTTTAAAATACTATTTATTAACCACTGTTTGTGCAATTTGAAAGCTAAAACACCCAATTGTTTTTGAAATTAATCAACAGATAGTTTACTTCGTTTTAAACATGGAAATAGGCCATTAATTATTACTTAAACTAATTATTAAGTAAAATTAGAAAAAAAGAATTTAGTTATTTTGTTTTGAAATCATTTTTTAAATCAGAGAACCAAAAAATTGCTTCAAAATTGTTTGTGCTTAGTTCTAGGGTCTGAAGAGGCTATACTAGTTTTTCAGATAAAACCTCGTACTTTAAGGGGTTAAGGCGGACCTCAAAAGAGATCATTAATGGCAACTGAACCCTTCTTGTAATTGAAAAAATTAAAAAATAGAGTGAAAAATGAATAAAAAATGAATTTATCACTTGTCCCTTGGGTTTTGGAAGAAGTGAATCTACGGAAGCTCCAGGAATCCGCTTTTCAGCTGTACATTACACAAGGTTGGTTAACTGCGATTTTTCATGTTGATGGAAAATACATTTATTTTTTAATCAAATCAAGCGCTTCGGTAGCATTTAGCGTCACCTTTGTCTGCAGAATCTATTACATTTAAGGAAAAAATCTGCTATGATATGTTGCGCTTTTTACGACTTGTTTATCGAACAAAAAAGTATTACCCCCTTTTTCATACGTTTTGCTGCTATTGTTATCCAGTGATTTATATGATGGTAAAAATAGCTTACAGTGAATCACCTAAACGACACTTTCTTTTAGGCAGAAAAATAACTCATCTTTATTGTAGCTTTCATATTACATTTATAACTTTTCTTCTAAGTTCATAGTCAAGTATTTTGATGTGAAAAATAAAAGAATTATCTAATGAAAATGTTAACATCTAGACAATATAGTATATTGCATTGATTGAATTTTTTTTCTTTTGCTTGTTAAATTCATTTAGCGTAAAAAATAAAAGTTCTTGCGTTAACAATCTAATAAAGTTTTTAAGGTCTTATTATTTCCAAAAATTAAGTCTATCCATACTTTTATAACACAAAGACTCCTAAATTGTAACCTATGTATGCGTAAAGTAATAAAGGACATATTTGTAAAAACTGTTTAAGGAAATTGCAATTTTAAAAATATTTCGATAGGTGTTTCAATAAAAATACACCAATGTCCTCTATACATTTCAAATATTGTAGTAAATTGCATATAAGCAAATCTATTGCAGTATACTTTGCGGCAATTTGTGATTTCAAATGTGCAAACTGTATCTATTTTAATTATTTAATTAACAATGATTAAATTTTAAACTACACGTATGTATTGAAAATGTACAAAAGCTGATTTTGCAGTACCAGCTTGAAAACATTGAAGCTTAAAAAATTGGACTAATTAAAAAAAGTACAGTAAAATAGTCAATATAACAAAACTCGCAAAAAATTCAGTAAAACTATAAACCAATAAAAATTATACACTACAAATATTTATGCAATTATTGTACTACAAGAATTAAACATCGCACAGTTCATATTTAAAAACGTTTTACGAAATTCTTCAACTTAATATAAATAATACTATCTGAGAAATATAGTAGTAAGTATATAGTAAAAATTTAATATTTGCTTGACTTGATATGCGAAAAAGCCTTAATGAATACACTGAATTATTGAAGATGCAAATAGTGTGTTGCTTGCTAAGTAGCTTTCTCATTAATATTAAGAAAAAGCAAACACTTTCAAACTAAGTAATTTAGAGAAAACTTTTTTTTAAAAAAAGAGATAAAAAAGTAATAAAATATTATCAGTTGAATTTAAAATCAATTCACTTAAAAAATCTTGTCAATTTTTTATTTCCTTTACATACAGATGAGTAAGAATAACTTGGATTTTTCATAGGGTGTTACACTTCTGAAGTTTGATGAGATAAGGATAACTCGAATGTATTTTAATGTGCTTACATAAATACCGTATTTATGCGAATCTAACGCGCATCCCCATTTTAGAAGTTTAAATAATAAAAAATTGTTTTTCGGCGAATAAATTTGGTTGACGTCATCGGCGAACTGCTGACCAGTTTTGCACTCGAATCTAATGCGCACCCCAATTTTGAATACAACATTTGGCCAAAAACGATGCGCATTAGATTCGCATAAATACGGTACTCATTTTTGTGCATAACTGTTTTACTTATATATCTTGTAATCAAACGTATATAGTACTGACTACAACAGACTTTAATAGCAGCTATAGTTTTTTTAATTTAACAATTTAACGACTGCTACTCTCCATTGCCATGTTTGAATTACATTATGGCACATATATGTATGTCCTTATATTTCGACTTAATATATTTTATGCTTTGTTCTAAATTGTTTGTTTTTTGTCTCATTTGTTACATTGGTGTTTTATTTATTTTGTTGTTATTTTTAAGTTTTGTTTTTTATATTTGCTAATATTTTATAATGTGCTTGTCGCGACAGTTCAGTGACAAGCTCATTCTTCCAGAAACATAAAGTTGGTAATTTGTTCTTAATCTCATCGTAAGTTTTGAAAAGATCATATTTTTTATAGTATTTCTCACAAGGTTTTCTAATGAAACCCATGGGATTAATATGCAACAAATAAGGTTCCAAAAGGTAGAAAACTGTCCAGATCCACAGCTTGTTCGAAGTTTCGAAAGTCTCGACGGCCATCGCGTCCTTCCATCCCCAAAAAGGACCGTTTTCCTCACTTTTCCAAGTCAAGGTGACCTTCTGTTGTAAGGAAAAGCAGCACCAAAGTCACAAAGTCACATTTGATTCGTCGTTCCACGTATAGATCGGGCTGGTCTCGACCAATCACAGGATATGCGAATGAAAGATCGGAGGAGGGTGTTAAAAGGGGGGTAGTTCGAAATTTTGGAAACGTTAGTCACTATGGCAACGGAATAAATCGACGGAGAATATATATTACTTCCCCACCTCTTCCTTGAGATGACTCGAAGGGATGGACCAACGGTGTTCCACACGACCAGAGAAGGGGTTTCTTTTTTTTTTCTTTGCACTTTTTGTTTCTTCTTTTATTAAAAGGAGGGAAAAACTTTTTTCCATCGCCACCATTTCTGTGGTTGTAATTCTTTCCCTATCGGTATGGCCTTTTATTCAGATCACATCGAATGGACTTGTATTCAAACATAGCTATAAAGCTCTCCTTTAAAAATGTTTTCTTACTTCATGAAAATGGACCATTGTAATGCTCTTAAAAAAGGAAATATCTTAAAACTTGTGGTTTTTCTTGAGACTATTGCACTTTCCAAAAAAAATGATCAAAAATGCTTTGCGCTAAAATATAAGTACAGTAAAACCTGTAAAGTCGTAGCCGTAAAACCTTAAAAAAGGAAATATCTTAAAACCCTTTTGGATTTTCTTGAGACTATTTTACTTTAAAAGAAAAATGATCAAAAATGCTTTGTGCTAAAATATAAGTACAGTAAAACCTGTAAAGTTGAAAACCTTTGAAAGTTGACCACTTTTGTCAGGAACGGAATTTGACCTATATTTTATAATGTAGGAAAACTTTTGTAACTTGACCACCTGAGTTGACCACCTGTCTATATTGACCACTTATGTTATGAAATTTGGGTGGGAGTGTTATAGAAAACCCTTTGTAAGTTGACCGCCCAATTATTTCTATATTTATTTGTTTATCTATTTTAACAAAGATTAAAAAAAAAAAAAACTTCTCCAGGATATTTTTTATGCTATAATGTTAGACCAGTGGATAGATGAAAAATCAATGTAAAGTTTGCTTAGACCTCTTTGCAAGTTAACCATATAAGAAAACTGAAAACTACTATGAGCACTCTTTAAGCACTCTCTATGAGCACTCTTACAAATTTATTAAGTTTCTTCTTTTTTCTTCTATCTGATGTTCTTCTATCTGCCCTTTTCAAAAATTATGTATTTTAGGAAACCTTTACTTCTACATAAGTAACTTACATGATTAATAATACTTTATTTTAACTAAGTACTTAACTTTTAAAGTTTTATAGGATACATTTTAAGTCGTTCAGGTTAAATTTATCTTATTATTCTTTAGATAATTGAAAAAAGTGGCTCATTACCATTTTAAAGTAATGTTAATACGTGAAGGTATATTTTAATTAGTTACAAATAAATGAATGCATAGCTTAAAAAATGACAAAAAAATCTCCGCCCTCTTTAAGTTGTCTACCTGTCTAAGTTGACCACTAAAGTGCTGCACTGCAAGTGGTCAACTTACACAGGTTCCAGTGTACAGGGAAAACCCAACGTTAATAAAGCAGAAATTGTCAAAACAATAAAGCAAATAGCACATAACAAGAAAGTTGTGGGCGAAACTCACAACTTTCACGCACAACATCCTTGTTTTCGTGTTGAGCACTTTTCTTTCCTGTACTGATGAAGAGGCTCCTTTTTAGCCTCGAAATAACTATTTTCATTACTGTTTTGAAAACGTGCGCGTTATTTACGTTGTTTTTTCCTCTTGCTCATATTTCACGCTCTGTTACTTAAAAGCTCAATGACTAATGACCCAATGGTAACACATTTGACAGATGGTTTGGCGCAATTAATGCGTCGCATTAGCAGTTAGATAAAATAAGATACGAGGTGGTTGTTTTGACACATATATTTTATAAATAATTTTTATACTTCTTATGATTTTTCAAGCAATTTATTGATCATTTAATTTAAAACAACACTATTAATACTAATTATTTACACATGTTGCATTAATTTTTAAAATTATAATTTTAATGCATTATATGTATGTATTATCACCTATGTCCACACCAACTATAAATTTATCTTGCAAAAGTAACTGGTGCCCGCCATTCGACCGATGTGTATTCTGGTAGGTGCTCTTAGGTACGAAAAGATTGGGGACCCCTGGTCTACCGTATCACACCAAGCAGTTGTCTTTCCATGCAGAGGGGGTGGTACGTTGAGAACTAAATGTGCAGTGGTCAACGCGATATCTAGTCAGAACAATAGTAGGGTTCAATTTTCCCATCAACCAAAGCGATTTGCCTGGCAGAGGGCCAAGAAGAATCCATAATGTTCGAGGGAGAAACTGCTGGTATAAAGAATGTGCTGTGCTCTGTGCTCGTTCAAGTTCCTTTTGCATACTTGATTTCTTCCAAACTGATGCCAGATGCCAGTTTATAAATGTAGTTGCTTTCAACAAACAGGTAAGCAACCATTCTGATTCGCGTACTAAATAAAACGCACCTGCAAAACGAGCCTCCCTAAGACTCGAATGGATTCGTTCTTTCCTGCCATGCGCAGAAGCGTCCATATGTCAAAATTCCGTGGTAGAACTGCAACACCAATATTTATGTTCGATTGAGATCAGCACCCCTATTCACGAGCTTATCTTTAGGGGGAAATAGTGCTGGTGGTTTTCGGGATCGAACGGCACGGCATTCTTGCTTAGGAGGAATGTACGAACGGGTTTACAAAGTATCTGTTTGTTACAAGCTGCTACAAGTGTTATGACGAAGAGATTCATCTAAATACAAAGCGATACCAGCCTGAAAAACATTTCTTTTTCATTTAAATGCTATTTTACACCTAAAAACGTAAGAAATGTGTAAAATTATCAGAAATGACGCACAGTATAAAATAACAATTACAAAATGTGATCAAGGGGCCATCTTCCAAATAAAACCCACATCCACTTGAAAATTTCAAATTGCAACCCCTTCCCTCCCCCCTTTTTTTGTATCTCAGATCTGTTTCACGTGAGTAAAGCCTGTAAAGTTACGAATGGCAAAACTATCTTTTAGCCTCTTCACTCCAATTGTACCCAATTGAGTACATTTTAAAATACTGTTTATTAAATACGTGAGTAAAGCCTGTAAAGTTATGAATGTCAAAACTATCTTTTAGCCTCTTCACTCCAATTGTACCCAATTGAGTACATTTTAAAATACTGTTTATTAAATACGTGAGTAAAGCCTGTAAAGTTACGAATGTCAAAACTATCTTTTAGCCTCTTCACTTCAATTGTACCCAATTGAGTACATTTTAAAATACTGTTTATTAAATACTGTTTGTGCAATTTGAAAGCTAAAACACCCCATTGTTTTTTAAATTAATCAATGGATAGTTTACTTCTTTTTAAACATGGAAAACATGGAAAATGGGCATTAATTTATATCTAAACTAATTATTAATTAAAATGTAAAACAAAATTTTTAGTTATTTTTTTTGTAATCATTTTTTAAATCAGAGAACCAAAAAAATTGCGTCAAAATAGTTTGTGCTTAGTTCTATGGTCTGAAGAGGTTATTAATAAAATATCTGTTTCTCTTTTAATAAAGGTAAATCATTTGTAATTTTGATAAGAGTAAAAAAGAATTCCGAGAGGTAGAAAGAAGAAAAAAATGTAGCTTTGAAAAACATTCAGCATGAAAGTAAAAGCATTAATTTTTTTTTTTTAAAGCAAAACCGAAAGTTTTGTCATCAAAGAGAAAAATCGATAAAATATGGCTTTCGGGCGAAACTCATATTACTAGAAATACTTTATTCTAAAGAGAGAATAAAGTATTTTAAAAAAATCTCGCAAAGATTTAAAGAATATTCTCCACGTATTATTTTTTACATGCTTTTAACTCGATGCTTTTAATGCGCATAGCTTTTTTTTGACAAAGTATGTTTTATGAAGGTAAAAATAAAACTCTTTAATGTTTAGTACTTTGAGATAAAAGTCGGTGTCTTTAAACTATCGGAGAAATCGTTTGTAATGAAAGTAAACGGAAAATTTTGGAATGCGGTACAAAGTGAGGAAAGGACTGAAAAATAAACCCCACCAATGATTTTGAGATAAATTAGAGTATTAATAAACTTTTACAAAAGTAAACTTTTTACAAACTAAAATGTGTGAACAGAAGTAATCAAAAGTGTGAAGAGAGATAGCCATCAATACAATCTATATCTATCATGCGGCTTAAGTTGCATTCTGCTACGAGTGACAGTAAAGTGTAAAAAGTAATCTGTTTTCACCAACAAAAAAACGAAATTAAAATTAAAAAATATCTTATATATAAGCCGCTTAAGTGTCTGTTTGTCGCCGATAGCTTATTCCGAATTTCTTACTCCGAGAAAACTGTATCGTTTTCTCGAAGTAAACATCTACACAATACTGCATCTACGCAATTGTTTCTATAATGAAAACGTCAAATAATCAAAACATTTCTCTAGCATTTTGAGTGAGGCATCGCTAGATTTGCAATTTCCGTTAAAAATTAATGTAAACGGGAATTTAATTTAATCCTTCTTTCTTTGTTTTAATCTATTTATCGTCTGCACTTTTTATATATATTAAAGTGACAGCGCTCTTTTTTTCCAGGTTTCGTTAAAACTATTGTTTTGGCTCTGATTATGTTGGATATAAATAAATATTTTCCACTAACAATTTGGTTATATAGTAAATAATATTTTTATTTTACAGATTATAAAACTTAGATGGTTTTTTTTTTTTCGGTAAGAATATTTTTTCCGAAATTATTATATCTTTATTATTTATTCATTAAACTTTAATCGTTACTTATTTATTCATTTAAACTGTTCTACCTGATAAATATCTCTTTGATTTGATGTGCTTTCCAGTTACTGGGAGAATTATATATTTATAATATCTAGAACAGCGGTCATTTCGCATGACCTCCGGGCTTACTAGTGTATAAATAAATATAAAAAACGCGTGTTTAAAGTATTTGATGAATGACTGTATCTTGCTCTTGAAGAAAAACAGAAAATTGAGAAATATGGCATGAAGGAAGTTAACAATACCCCCCCCCCCCCCATTTATTTAGAAAATAATAATCTGCATTCTTGTTTAACGGTTCTATTTTTAAATTAGAAAAAGCAATAACAGCAATCTACGAGGGGGACTTGATAAGTTCTCGGAATCCCGACTAGAGGTAAGCGAAAGCGGAACTAGGTTCCTGCGCAATATTGCACATTGCATCAACCTTTATGAGTGAACATTTGCGTCTGTTGTTCTACGCCGTGAAAATTTATAGTCCAATCTTTCACCACATTCTCAGAAACGCATGCCCAAATCTCACGAAACTGTCGTCGTATTTGACGAAATGGCTTCGTGAAAAATGCTTGGAGTAAAACCGAGTTCGTCAAATTGGCGAAATTTTTGTGGTAACTTTTTAAAGTCACGTGATCGCACGAGCAAAGAATCGTTATAGATGACGAAATTTTCTTGACGATGGAAGAATCGTGGAAAATGCGGATTCTATTTTTGAGAGTGCAAACAAATGGGAAAAAAAAAATAGGTGTAATTTAGCTGTAACTAACATTTAGTACTTAGATTGAACCGTTATAATGCAAATTATTCTTGATTCTTATCTCTTGCGCTTTACCCGAAAGTAATTTAGAAAAAAAACATTAAATGCTCCATAAGATCCAAACTTTGAACGTGTTTCACTCAGAATATTTTTTTGGTCATTTACATTCCTTTGCTGTCTCAAATTAGCGTGAATTTATATGTTTTATTACATAAAGTAATAAAAAATATAAATTCACGCTAAGAAAGCACAAATTAGCAATAAAATGCTAATTTGTGTTTACTTAGAAGAAAGTTAATTTATTAATAGCAATGAATGCTCAATGTTAATAAAGAGTGTAACATTGATTTTAAAAGCAAATATGATTAAATGTTACAGTTTTTATTTATGAAAGCATTTCTTAAGGTTAATTTATCTAATTAAATTATTTGCTCAATGAAAAATAAAAAAACTGTTATTTAATGACAAATTCTTTAAATAAAGAAAAGAAGGGAAAAAAAAGATCTTAAGGTAAATTTTAAGGAGCCCGAAGAAGAAATGTATCTGTAAAAGCTTTAAAATCTTATCAAAAGTTATACATTTGCACTTCATAAACTTCTTTACTATGAAGTTTCCCTAATAACTGGTCTCTAAGACAAATGCTACACTGAAATCTATTTCATTTATTATTAATTTTTTAATCGAAATTTAACAATATGCAGCCGGATATTCAGTCATGAAACTCCAATTGATTAAAAAAATAATTTTTAAATTTAGTAAAAAATATGGCGTTTAATGTTTATTATATTTGCTGTAAAAAAACTCGATCGAAGATAATTTATTTATTTATTTATTTCAGTTTGTCATTATTTTATTATTTACTTGTTTCACTTTGTGGTATTTCTTGAGGAAGTCTCCTGCATAGTCCGCATGTCGAATTTTATAGCAATCTGCTCATGCGTTTTGCTTCTATCGACGCATGTATCTTGTTTGGCTGTTTTCAGGGGAAGTTTTGTAACCACTCTGCTTATAACTATTTATTATAGCCCCTCTGCTTATTATTATTTATTATAGCATAGCCACTCTGCTTATTATTATCTATAGTAGCAACTCTGCTTATTATTATCTATAGTAGCAACTCTGCTTATTATCATTTATTGTAGCCACTCTGCTTGCTATTATTTATTATAGCCACTTTGCAGATTATTTTTTATTATAGCCATCCTTCTTACTACACTGTTAGAAATTTCATCATGAAATTACGGTTAAATGACCGGCAGCAGTCTGTCCATCTAATTCACCGTTAAATTTACGGTTTGGAACATTTTCTTATCTTTACGGGACCTAACCATTTCCAATCAGCTTGGTTAAAAAGCCGTAAATACAAAAGTTTACGGTTTTATAACCATTTAAAAATGGTTTCAAAACAACATTTTTACCGTTTTTGAACCATTTCAGGAGTAGAATCTTCGAGGCGAAGAAACTGTAAACGAAGTGCTTGGGACTCGAACCCTGAATGCGTGGTGTACAAGTCTTGCTCGCTATCCACTCGACCATCTTCATCACGTAAAGCAGCCGTTTATTTACCAATAAATCTTCTTTGCCCACAGGCAAACTGCCTTGAAATTGAGATTTCAGTTTTTGATTGGATCCAAATTTATTTTTGGTCTAAATTTACTGTATACTGACGAACATCATTTTATTTGCCGCAAAAATTAAAATACAAACAAGCATCAGCAGCTCAAATAATGGGTTCGCTCATTCGCAAACAGTTCGGGAATCCGATTTCTCCAATTTTTGATTTACGTGTGTAGGTGTTTCTATTTAGTAATCACTGCTTAAGCCAATTTATTTTCCTCCTTTCTTTATATACACATGCATTAAACAGAGAATAAACGATTTTTTTTACAATTAGCGGTTTGAGTACCATCTTTTTAATGGTTATTCAACTGTTGTAATTAAATATGGTAAAATAACAATCAAATAAATGGTTATTTTACTATTTTCTTACGGAAATTTTTAACAGTGTATTATTTATTATAACCACTCTGCTTATTAATTATCATAGTCACTCTGCTTATTATTATTTATTATAGTCACTCTTTTTGTTGTTATAGATAATTTGCTTGTTATTATTCGTCATAGCACTCTGCTCATTATTTATTATAGCCATTCTGATTGATATTATTTATTATAGCCACTCAGCAGATTATTAATTATTATAACTACACTGAGTTACTTTCGGTTGCGACGAATTTGAGTTATTATAAATTTTGTCATTCGTATTGATTTTAACGGAGTTTCAATATTTGTATAATTAATTCACAAATTTTCGGTGCTAATGCTATGTATTTTTAACCGTAAGATAACAAAAATTATTAATAATAGCCCTCAAAAAATAAAGGAATTTTAAAATAAACATGAAGAACTAAAACACAAAAATAATTTTAATTATCTGTTGGTGTCCGGAATAAAAAACAAACGAACAATAAATATCATTTTTTGAATTATTGAATATCTAAATAACAACTTCTCAATGCTTCAAATATAGGAGCTGAATCGCTACCAAATGTTTTATTCTAATATTCCAAGTCAGACATTTTTACCGTCTTTTACTAGAAAAAAACTCCCATTATTAAACGGAAAATTCCACGAAAACTCGATTTCAAACTGAGCATGGTTTACCTATCGTATTTTATTCTAAAAGACGAAAGATTAAAAGGAGATACGATAGAAACAAAATATTGAACAAGCTCAAGAAAACGGAGATTATTTCAAAGCGAAATATCTTTTATGTGCTTTTAACTCGATAGGTTTTAATACATACTGTCTTCGTAAGAGTGGAGTAAAGAAATGGGAAATGGAAGAATGTTGTTTGTTTTTTGAGTAAAAACAGATGGCTAGTAGTACGTTTTTGTTACCTTATGTTCCCGGCCTGTGTTCTTAAGAAATGTTTATTTTACAAAGTTATATTTAAATATTAAAAGCTGATGATTTTATGCGCCTGTTATTATTATTTTTTTCTGTGTGCTACGGTACGCATTGATTGAGTAGTTGATATTTAGATTATAATCTGATCATGTTTCAAGAAACGTTGTTTATAATGATTTTTAGATTAAATATATGTTTTTCTGTTAAGCTATATGTAGACATTCCTAAAGTCTAACCAGGAAAATTATCTCAGGATTGTAGTCGTGGTGACTGAATCAGACATTTTATTTTGAAGATAAAATGGAAAAAATTAATATTAAAAAAATTCAAAAAATAAATAAATAGTCAAAAAAAAAAAAAAAAAAAAAAAAACGAAAGAAAAATTAAAAAGAGCAAAACACTAAAATTGCATCGAAAAAGGCTAGAACTATGCAAAGTTTATATTTACTGTTCTTGAAAAATCAAACATTTAAGAATAAGGAAAAAGCAAACGATTCTATAAGAAAGAAAAGGTAAACATTTGTGCAAAAAATAAAAATCAAGCACAATTTTTTTTAAACTGCAGACACTTGTTTCGAGGTTATAAGGAACTCCTTTTCCAATGCAAAAGAATGTGCTTATATATGACGATCATCCAACTGAAGAGCTTCAGTAATTAAACGTGTATTTGTTGAGATCACTTCCCATACATTTCGTACACGAAGACTTCTATTAAATACTTTCGAAAACCGCTTGATGTCATTTCTGCAATCTGTGCAGCACATTTCAAACGATTGATTCCCGCCAAGCATTGTACATCAGTTTTGTTTCTTATCTATGCTGTCTATTTCGATTATCCTCCTTGTAATTCCCAATAAACACCTCTCGATACATCTCTGAATATCCTGAAGACATTTTAATGCTCTTCCAGTAAAGTTCAATACTGCAATGTTGGTCTTATTCTATCAGTCCTTGTAATTCCCAATAAACACATATTCCTATATCGTTGAATAACCTGAAGACATTTTAATGCTCTTCTAGTAAGGATTAAAACAGCAATGTTGGTCTATTTCATCGCTCCTTATAATTAATTCGCAATAAACATCTCCCCCTAGATCGTTCTATAACCTAAAAACATTTCAGTGCTTCAGTAAAGGTCAAAACTGCAATGGTGGTCTTATTCTATCACTCCTTGTAATTCCCAATGAACACTTCTCCCTATATCGTTGAATAACCTGAAGACATTTCAATGCTCTTCAGCAAGGATCAAAACTGCAATGTTGGTCTATTTCGATTGCTCCTTGTAATTAATTCTCAAAAATCATCTCTCCCTACATCGTTTAATAACCTGAAGACATTACAGTGTTTAATAGTAAGGGTCAAAACTGCAATGTTGGTCTATTTCATCGCTCCTTATAATTAATTCGCAATAAACATCTCTCCCTAGATCGTTTTATAACCTAAAAACATTTCAGTGTTTCAGTAAAGGTCAAAACTGCAATGTTTTTCTTATTCTATCACTCCTTGTAATTCCCAATGAACGCTTCTCCCTATAACGTTGAATAACCTGAAGACATTTCAATGCTCTTCCAGCAAGGATCAAAACTGCAATGTTGGTTTATTTCGACCGCTCCTTGTAATTAATTCTCAAAAATCATCTCCCCCTACAACGTTTAATAACCTGAAGACATTACAGTGCTTAATAGTAAGGGTCAAAACTGCAATGTTGGTCTATTTCATCGCTCCTTATAATTAATTCGCAATAAACATCTCCCCCTAGATCGTTTTATAACCTAAAAACATTTCAGTGCTTCAGTAAAGGTCAAAACTGCAATGTTGGTCTTATTCTATCAGTCCTTGTAATTTCCAATGAACACTTCTCCCTATATCGTTGAATAACCTGAAGACATTTCAATGCTCTTCCAGCAAGGATCAAAACTGCAATGTTGGTCTATTTCGACCGCTCCTTGTAATTAATTCTCAAAAATCATCTCTCCCTACATCGTTTAATAACCTGAAGACATTACAGTGCTTAATAGTAAGGGTCAAAACTGCAATGTTGGTCTATTTCGATCACGCCTTGTAATTAATTCCCAATAAGCACCTCTCCCTACGTCGTTGAATAGCCTGAAGACATTTCAGTGTTCTTCTAGTAAGGGTCATAACTCCAATGTTGGTCTATTTCGATCACTCCTTGTAGTTAATTCTCAATAAACACCTCTCTCTACGTCGTTGAATAACCTGAAGACATTTTGGCTCTAGTAAGGGTCAAAACTAACAAACACACTAAGTAAGAGTTTTCCTTTTTAAGGAATATCATGTTGCTCCTCGGTAATAAGAAGCTACAAGTGTTCCACGCTATTTTAAAATTTAGGACTAATTTCATACAAGATGTTCCCACCCATTTCTCTCCCTTAAATTGACTAAAATTTGAATTTCTCTATTTAGAAGAGTTATTTCTTTGTGACGTAATATTGAATTGTATAATTTTATAGTCCGACCACAGAATTTTGACACTTGGATTCTCCTGCGCATGACAGAAAAGGGCGAATCTATTCGAGTTTTAGGGAAGTCCGTTTTGTCGGTGCGTTTATTAGCACGCGAATCAGAACTTTTGCTTCTCTGTTTTTTAAAAACAACAAAATTTACAAACTGGCAAATAACATTCGTCCGAAAGGAGTAAAGTATGCTAAGCGAACTTAAACGAGAATAGAATAAGGCATGTTCCTTATACCAGCGGTTTCTCCCTTGAACAGGAATGGATTCTTCTTGGAACTCTGCCAGGCATAGCTCTTCGTTTGCCGGTAGGACTATAAAGGTTTATCTTTAGTTGTAACATGATCTATTTCCAATAGGGAATACAGCCTTTTTATAGTTCGGTGCGTTCTGTTCAAATGCGAAATGTGGTCCAAAAACCGCAGATGGTGAGAAACTCATATTTATTTTTTCATGCTCCAATTAAAATATCTGAAAAGATCTCCCAACTCTGAAATGAACAATGCTTGCGAAACGAAATCCGATCTCTAGGTTGATTTATGCGTTCCATTGTATTAGGTGGATACAAACTGCTGCTTTGATGTAAATTACTTTGATTACTTTATTTTAATCAATTGACATATTACATGAAATGATTATTATTCTATTAGTTTCCAATGTCGTTAGTAGTATACCAAATTATGCTATCGAAAGCCTTTCCAAAGTCAATGGGGGCAAAATTTAAGATGTTACAACAAGAAGTGATATCCTGACGTAGCGGTTGTGACAAAATATCTAGCCCTCAGAGTCCCTCCCAGAGTTTTCCTAGTTCCCTCTTCTTCAATAAGAAATTTCAAAGATTTGAACGTTGGAAGGAAGTCCTTTTGTACTAAGAAATCAGAAATAATAGTCCAGAATTCTGAAGCGCAAGAAGTTGTAAGGAGAAAGAAGCTTAATCTATAATACATCGAGTGCGCTGGTGTAGTTTCGTTTGAACACTAGGAGAGGAGAGATTCAATATATACGTTACTCGAAAACTTTTTCTTTCGCTTCTATGACTTCATGCCAAAGAAGTGCAAAGTAGCCTAACTAAAAGTAATAGATAGCCAATACTAGTTTGGTATTGAATAGAATGTATTAATACGTAAAACATTACAAGTATAATAGAACAGAGATGGAGAACCTATGACACAAGTGCCATAGGTGGCACGAGACAGGCATATCTGTGGCATGCGGCCACGAAGAGTGAAAAGTATATTTAGTGAAGCGTCTAAAAGAGGACACCATTTTTTAAAGGACAAGATAAAGGCAATTAGTAATACATTTAGATATGTACTGTTACATCTAAAGTTTCACCCTATAAGAGTTAAAAACATCTAACATTAACTACTTTTTCACTTGTAATAAAGAATGCCTGGTTTAGGACACTTTACCTTAATTTAGAAATTATTCTTAGACAAATAACATTCCTTGAAGGTTAATAAGTAAACAGCAAATAAACTTATGAAATATAATTTTACAGTTTCAAATCATAGCAGAGGTTTAAAGATTATTTTTGAAAAGGCATATAATAAGTGGTACACTGGACACTTGAAAGGAATAAACCGCAGGCTAACTGTCACACAAACCAAAAATGGTTCGCTATCCCTGATGTAGAATATACGTTAACTAGTACAAAGATATGAAGCTCAGACAGTACTTCATCTTCTTATTGTAGTCTCCTGCAATGAATATTCCTCCAGGCGGATCTTAAAATGATTTAGTATGCACTTAACTAGTTTCTCCAAGTTTTGGCTGACTATAAAAGGCTGATTCAAATAATCGGAATATTTACAAAGTAACATAGGTTGTAGTTAATTATCACTATTTAGTTCAAGGAATAATTCTTCAATTAAGATTCATTTAAATGCGCTTAATCAATGGAAGGGATAAATGAAAATTTTCATCCACATAAGAACGTTCGTACAAATATTCTAATATACGTAAAGTTTCTGGAACATCGTAGACTTTAATCAGCAGACAACCAGCCCATCTTAAGTTTTTCTCTTCTGGAATTCGGCTGCAGTCCTTTGCCCATTCGTCGAGAAACCCGATCACGTGTCCTTGTTTCCTCACCTTCGATTGGATCCTGGGATTAAGGTGAACCGCCCATCAGCAGAAGAAGAGACGCAAATCGATATTACGATGCAGTTTATTATGATCATCGTTATCGGTATTTTTTCCATTGTATATAGATATATCTGTTGGGAACTGAATTTTTATCCCCTTTCCAGTCTTTTTATTTTCTTCTGACTTTTGTGTTATTCTTTTCTTTCCGAAAATCGATCGCTAAGCCTCAGATATTTTCCTTCTTTCATTTTGTTTTTGTTTTGTTCGATATTTTCAGTTGGATGTGGCATCATCAGATTAAATCAATAAAATAAATAAGATCAACAAATAATCTCGTGATTGGTTTAAAATATGTCCGTGTTTTTTCGATACAATATTTAATATTTCACTTTAGTAATCTCACTTTAAACATCTATATCAGCAGATTTTTTCTTTTCTGTCTTCATTAATGGCTGCGAGACGCATGAATAGGTCACGTGGCTTTACCTCGTTTGCGTGCTTATGGCGAATAATTAAACGGTGTTCTAAATGGTAAAATTGATCGTGCTTCACTTTCATGAGGTGGGGATTCTATTGAAAACCACACCCAACTCTTGTCCGTTGTGCAAAGATACAAAAGGCGTTGATTTTTCCTCAGTATATACGTTCGGGGAACAATATATAATTGTGTATCATGTTTAAAATTCAATGCACAATGTATGAACAAACTATGCAATGTGTTTTTCTTTTACACATTGTCAATATTTTTCAGTTGTGGTGCTATTAAGAAATATTCGTAAGGAAATGTTAATGTATCCTTTCGTATATTTAAGCCTGACATGGGGATCGAGAAGATTTAAGTTCAATAGTATACATAAAACCAAACAAAATTTTGTTCTTTGTAAAAAAATGCAAAAGGAAATATTATTTAGTCACTCAATTAATAAAAGTTAAATATTTTAAAGTACTAAGAGGTTTTAAACTGTAACGATTTGTTCTTTATTGCAAAACTCAATGCACAATATGTGTAAAAACTGCAATGTGTTGTTTCATTGTCAATATTACTCAACTCTAGTATCATTAGGAAATATTCGTAATTAAATTTTACTGTTTCTGTTCGCATATTTAAATTCTTGACATGCAGATCTATCCATACTTGATCAATAAAGTTCAATATTATACATAAAACCAAACAAAAGTTTTGTTCTTCGAGAAAAATTGCAAAAGGAAATATGATTTAGTGACTCATTTTAATAAGCGTTGTATATTTGGAAGTAATAAGTGGTTTTAAACTCTAACGATCTTTATTGCGAAATCAAATGCATAATGTGGGCAAACTATCCAATGTGCTTTTACATATTTTCAATATTACTTAATTCTAGTATCATAAGAAAACATTCGTAAAGAAATTTCAATGTTTGCTTTCAACCATTCAAATACCTTACATGGGAATGCGTAATTGAGGATTTAAGTTCAATAGAATACACAAAACCAAACAAAATTGTGTTCTTTTCAAAAAATTGCTAAAGGAAAAATGATTTAGTCACTCAATTAATGAGGGTTGGATATTTGAAAATAATAAGTGGTTATGATCTTTTACACTATGTCAATATTACTCAATTCTGGAATAATTAGGATATATTCGTAAAGAAATTTTAATATTTTCTGTCGCATATTGAAATGCCCGACATGGGGATCCATACTTGAAGATTTAAGTTAAATATTATACATAAAACCAAAAAAGAAATTCGTTCTTTGTGAAAAATTAGGAAGGGAATATGATCTAGTCACTCAATTAATAAGGGTTGGATATTTGAAAGCAGAAAGTGGTTTTAAACTGTAATGTTCAGTGTGACAGTGAACCGTAAACTTTTGTATTTACGGCTTTTTAACCAAGTTGATTGGAAATGGTTGGGTCCCGTAAAGATAGAAAAATGTTCCAAACCGTAAATTTAACGGTGAATTAGATGGACAGACTGCTGCCGGTCATTTAACCGTAATTTCATGATGAAATTTCTAACAGTGTAGTAACCTTTTAAAATCGACTTCTAAACGGAATTTATCATACAAATGATTATATTTTAGTACCATTCACTCAAAGAAGCTTTGCCTTCTGATATGGAATTTTTAAAATAGAGTTTTACACTAAAAAGAATAAAATAAAAAAATATGGAAAAAAAATAGAACTGACTTCGAATTTTAAATTGCGCTAAAAGGTGAAAAATAAATACCTTCTTTAAACAAAAACGATACGACTTGTAAAGATAATTTTTAAGCCGGTTCAAAATTATGACAAATAAAATCTGCTGTAATCCTAAATCAATTTCAAATAAAAATGTTCCAGAGTTTGCAACAGTTTTAATGTAAACTCATGGCCTAAGGGTAATTAGATAGTCATAATTTTGCGCCGACTTAAAAAAATAAGTTCGAAGGTCGTATCGATGTTGTTTAAAGAATTAATTTATTTTTCCCTTTTCAGCGGAATTTTTAATTTGAAGTAAGTTTTTTTTCCCAAAATTTATATTATTATACATTGGTATAAATAACATTTGCCGAAATACAGATTTTCGATAAATGTTTCAGTAGAACTCACGATAAGGACTTCAAATTAAAAGATTTAGTGAAAGGGTTAGAATTCATACAAGGAATAATTTACACGGGAGCTCAGCTCCTGTACTTCTTTCAAATTTATGTAAATTTCTACATATTAGACGAAATTCAAACTATTATCCTATAAAAATAAATCTTAAAGACTAGAGGCCTTCCGCACTTATATTATTAGAAATTAATCCCCGATCTCATAACTCAATGAGTATAATACCATTGCAAAAATAAAAATCAACCAAAAATCAAGCACAAAATTTGAAAAAAAAAAAAAAAATGCAGACATGTGTTTCGAGGTTACAAGAAAGTTTTCAATGCAAAAGAGCTCATCATCCAGCTGAAGCCAGTTGGCTTCAGTTGGATGTTTTTGGTTAGTTTTAAGTTGATTTACTTGGTAGCAAAGGTCGACAGGGTGGCGTAGTGGTAAGACGCAGGTCTCGTATGCCCAAGGTTGCAGGTTCAAACCTGGCCCAAGTCGGTGGATTTTCAAGATGCAGAAAATGTCCATGTCGTATGATTGTGGGGCATGTTAAAGATCCCTTGAGTATCCATTTAGCTTGGATACTCTCGGCTAAATTGAATTCCTAGTGCAGATTGCATCAACGAGAGCTCAGGTGCCCCATCTAGGGGAAACTAAGCGTCAAAAAAATTGCGGCATACGCTCATTGTGGTGCCGCTGAAAGAGTTGGTACCAATCTCTGAGGACGCATTAGGTCTGCAATAGTTGATGACCAATACTGCAGCCCCATTAGAAAGAAACAAAAAACTTGGTAGCTAAGTGGTTTGCATTTTATTCCAAAAAGTACATTTAAAAATAAGAACTTTTGTAATGCCATACCTATATTAGCATAAATAAACTTTGCTCAAAGAGATGCTCGATAAATATTTCAGTGGAAATCCTCAGAAAATGTGTTATGTCATAGCTCCCTTTGAATAAATTTCCCACGATGTTTCCAACCGCCACATGGGGTGTAAATCTAGACCTGTATAAGCCAACTTTAAATCCGATCCATTGATGCTGCGGACGTGACGGGAATCTTTTCCCGTCGTATGAAACTCGATGTGAAGAATATTTCCGCCAAAGAATCTAGATTCTATTTTCAGTGTCTCCAATGTGACTGTGCGTCCTTGATCAGTAGATGATATTATTTACCACATTAAATATGACTAGAGTTTTCCCATCAGTCGTAATTCGATGAGAAGAGTGTTTCCACCAAAGACGCTAGATTCCTGTTTAGTGCTTGTCCAATGTGAGTATGCTTCTTTGCTCAGTAGATGTTATTATTTCCCACATTAAATATGACTAGAGTTTTCCCAACAGTTGTAATTCGATGAGAAGAGGGTTTCCACCAAAGACGCTGGATTCCTGTTTAGTGCTTGTCCAATGTGACTGTGCTTCCTTGGTCAGTAGATGATATTATTTCCCACGCTAAATATGACTAGAGTTTTCTCAACAGTTGTAATTCGATGACAAAGTGCTTCCACCAAAATCTCTAGATTCCTGTTTAGTGCTTGTCCAAGTGACTGTGCTTCCTTGTTCACAGTCGATGTTATTATTTCCCACATAAAATATAACTGGAGTTTGCCCAACTGTCGGAATTCGACCGTAATATCTAAATTTAGCTTTGAAAAAAGTATGCTATTTATATAATTACATACGTATTTTTATCAAATCTGGCAATTATTGTAACGACGAATTCATTTTGATCTTCCTCGTTTAAAGCAAACGTAGCGTCGCCACAAACGTATCATTGTCGTCACAAAGACAATTGCATTCATAAATGTTGCCGATTGTACTTCTGTCCGATTTCAATTATATAAGAATTATTCATCAAATTTGGCGATTATAACATCCAGTTTATTAGCCTACTTTCCCGTAAAAGTAAAAAAATAAAATAAATAAAGCATGAAAGAAGGCTTAATGTATCGCAAAAATATCGTTAAAAATAAAGAAAAGTCAAAAAAAGTGAAGTAATTAAATAAAGATTGAAAAATAAAAAATTTGAAAGTAGGGTTTTGAGATGGGGGGGGGGGGGGGAATGTGTGTCTGTCGGTCTGTCGGTCTGTCCCCCCCTAATAACTTTTGAAGGAATTGTCTGATTGGAAAAATTCTTTTTGCATTCGAAAGATCTCGGCGAGGACATCTCATTTTCATATTTTACTTTTTGATTTGAACAATTTTTTGTTCAATTTTGAACAGTTCAAAAAATTTTAACATTAGCGCCTATGGACAAAATTGAAGCAAATTCTGTAAACTCTGGGCACAAGAGCCAAGTTCCTATTGCAAGCTTATTGAAAGGAGTTCTCGGCGTGAAATATTGATTTGAACAATTTTTGTTCATTTTTGAACAGTTCAAAAAAAAAAAAAAAAAGCGAAATTTTTCCATTATTCCGGCGCAGGCGATAAAGTCACCAATAATGATGCAACTAACGCCAAACGGAATATCGTCGTTGTTATCCTTTTTCGTGTTCCATCGCCAAAAATTTTGCTCGGCGAGATTTGCGCCTTGATAATGAAAAGGTACCAAATTAACATTAGCGCATATGGGAAATTTCAATCCCATATAAATCCTGATCTAAACGACGGATTGGCTCGCAACAAACTTTATCAGAAAGATATTACGCTGTAGAACATGTACTGATACGAAGCTCAACAAGAACTGAACAAGCCTGTTTTCCTATGAAATTTTTGAGGGCATTTCTCAATAAATAAATAAATGAATGAATGAATGAGTGAAAGAATGAATGATTGAACCGATGAAAGAGTGAAAGAATTAATGAATGAATGAATGAATGAGTGAAAGAACGAATGAATGAATAAATGAGTGAATACATGATAAAGTAATTAAATGAGTGAATGAATGAAAAAATAAATAAACGATTGATAATTACATGAATGAGTAAATGAATGACTGAATAAATGAAAGAATGAATGACTGAGTGAATGAATATGTATTATCCGTTGAAAAAAGTATATTTGAAGTAATTAAGAACTAAAGCTAAATGTGAAAGAGAGAGAAAGTGATAGCTATATTATAAATTTGAAGTTGGGTGTATACGGGAAAGTAGGCTCGTATAGTTCTAGACGGAACTTCTTGTTTATATCAGTGCCTTTCGTGCTACCATGTCACAGGTCCGGGGATCGATTCCCGGGCTGGGCAGGGTCGACTCAGCCCTTCATTTTTTGAGTCTGTTGGTCGATAAAATGATTACCGAGCATGCTTGGAAACTAAACACTGGGGTTCCGCGTCAGGCCGAGCACTTGACCGGAACATCTGCAGGCTATAGTTCAATTAGCATGAACAATATTCAATTTATGCGACTCTGCTACTTGGAATACGACTCAGTATTTCGTATAAAGTATCGTTCCACCAGTTGGACACAATGTCTTCTCTAATTAAGCCCAGTTGGACAAAATGTCTATTCTAATTAAGTCCATTTGGACACAATTTATCCTCTGACTAAGTCCATTTGGACACAATTTATCCTCTGACTAAGTCCATTTGTACACAATTTCTCCTCTAATTAAGTCCGGTTGGACACAATTTCTCCTCTAATTAAGTCAGGTTGGACACAATTTCTCCACCAATTAAGTCCGGTTGAACACAATTTATCCTCTAACTAAGTCCGATTGGACACAATTTCTCCACCAATTAAGTCCGGTTGGATATAATTTCTCCTCTAATTAAGTGCAGTTAGATACAATTTTTCCTCTAATTAAGTGCAGTTGGACACAATTTATCATCTAATTAAGTGCAGTTGGACACAATTTATCCTCGAATTAAGTCAAATCCGTTTCCGAGCTCCATTTATTTTACATGTTTCTGATCATTTATGATTGTATGATTATGGCGACAAAATAAACAAAGCTCTAACCATTACAACAGACAAATCAACAAAGTAAACGGTAAACATAAAAACACACAAGTCGTCAATCATTAAAATACAAAGCACAACTCATAAATTAGCACAATGAGGAGAACGCACGCGTAAACAAGGTGAAACTCATTTAAGGGAAAGGGCCAACGAGAAAAGTCAACAACATTAAAAGCATAAGCAAAGAGCACAACTCATAAATTAGCACAATGAGGAGAACGCACGCGTAAACAAGGTGAAACTCATTTAAGGGAAAGGGCCAACGAGAAAAGTCAACAACATTAAAAGCATAAGCAAAGAGCACAACTCATAAATTAGCACAATGAGGAGAACGCACGCGTAAACAAGGTGAAACTCATTTAAGGGAAAGGGCCAACGAGAAAAGTCAACAACATTAAAAGCATAAGCAAAGAGCACAACTCATAAATTAGCACAATGAGGAGAACGCACGCGTAAACAAGGTGAAACTCATTTAAGGGAAAGGGCCAACGAGAAAAGTCAACAACATTAAAAGCATAAGCAAAGAGCACAACTCATAAATTAGCACAATGAGGAGAACGCACGCGTAAACAAGGTGAAACTCATTTAAGGGAAAGGGCCAACGAGAAAAGTCAACAACATTAAAAGCATAAGCAAAGAGCAAACTATAAATTGCACAATGAGGAAAGCACGCGTAAAAAAGGGAAAATTTAAAAAGGGAAAGAAAATAACAAATTAAAAGCTAAGCAAATGCACAAATTCATTTAAAATTTGCACAATAGGAAAGATAAAAAATGAAAATTTTTTTTGGAAAGGGCCAACGAGAAAAAAAACTTGAGAAGAAGAACAACTCATAAATGAGGAATGGGAGAATTCAAGCAAACAAGGTGTTAAACTCATTTAAGTTTTTAAGGCCTTACGAGAAAAGTACAACAACTTGTTAAGATGCATTAAGAAATTAAATTGAAATGAAGTCACCACGCTGGTGAAATTTTAAAGGGGTTAGGGAATTTAGAAAAAACAACTTGCATAACAAAAAACCCAACCTAAAATTTCCGGGGGAAACGCAGCGTAAACAATGAAATCTTTAAGGGAAAAGGCCAAAGGGCCAAAATTTCAAAAAACAATATAAAATTAAAAAAGGGGAAGCAGGGAAACAAGGTTTAAACTATTAAGGGAAAAGGCCAACGGGAAAAATTTAACCAGTTTTAAAGCATTCGGCCCCTTTAGGCAAATGAGGGCCTTGCCCAAAAAAGGGGAAACTTTATCTAAGCTGAAATCGGCCAGGCCCCGAAAACTGGGCAAACTCAAAAATTTGGCCTGGGAAACGCCGCGTAACAAGGTAAAAAAAAAAAGAAATTAGTAAAAACTTAAAACATTTTAAAAATTGTATTATAAATTATGCAAAAGAATGCATTAGTATATATTTTTAAGAAACAAAAATAATTTCAAAAAAAAAAAAAATAAACTTTAGTTTTAGCTTTGACTGAGCAAAAACAGATTTTAAAGTTGTAATACTTATTTTATATTTAGTATTGCCCAAAAGTTCAAAAGTTAATATGATGAGAATATGAGAAATTTATTTTGTTATATTAACAAAATGGAAGTCAGACTTGTTATGTAGACTAATTTATTGTAAATAGGGTAAGAGAAAATGTGAAAAGCCTAGAATATATCATGATATTTAGATAGCATAGGTTATTTGGGTTTTCGAAAATAAAAATATATTCCAGTTAAGTGTATAATTATTTTGATAGATCTTTTAATAACAGGTATGTAAAAAAGCTCATAAAATAAAATATTACTTTTGTAACTTTTAAAATATCTTCATAAAACAGTTTTGAGCAACTAAGCAATAGTAGTCTTTAATTTGAATTTAATTAGTTAATGCTTTATGCTTCTACCTAAAACCTTTCAGTAACAATAGTATTAATAGATTGTAGTCAGTGATTGGTTGTTCGTATTCGGGACGTAACGAATATTCGGCCAGTATTCGGTATTCGGCCCTTTGGTCGAATATTCGGCCTTGCCGAATAGTAATTTCATCACATAGCTGAATATTCGGCCAGGCTGAATACTGGGTAAGCTCAAATTCGGCCTGGCCGAATAGTTCTACCGCAGTAGCAATGTAAAAAAATAAAGAAATTAGTAGATTTTAAACATTTAAAATTGTATTATAATTATTGCAAAAGAATGCATTAGTATATAGTTTTAATAAATAAAAATAATTTCGAAAAAAAAAAAAATTTTTTTTAAAACTTTGTTTTAGCTTTGACTGAGCAAAAACAGATTTTAAAGTTGTAATATTGTATTTTATATTTAGTATTGCTCCCAAAAGTTGGCAAAAGTTAATTATGATGGAGAATATGAGAAATTTATTTTGTTATTATTAACAAAATGGAAGTCAGACTTTGTTTATGTAGACTAATTTATTGTAAATATTGGGTAAGAGAGAAATGTGAAAAGCCTAGAATATATCATGAATATTTAGATAGCATAGGTTATTTGGGTTTTCGAAAATAAAAATATATTCCAGTTAAGTGTATAATTATTTTGATAGATCTTTTAAAAACAGGTATGTAAAAAAGCCCATAAAATAAAAATATTAACTTTTGTAACTTTTAAAATATCTTCATAAAACAGTTTTGAACAACTAAGCAATAGTAGTTCTTTCATTTGAATTAAATAATTAGTAAAATAATGCTAATGCTTACTACCATAAAACCTGTCATTTCTATTCCACTTGTGGGTGAAATTCTTAGTTTTATTACATTCAAAACAATAGAGAAATAGATTAATTTTAAATAGTTTTACATTCTTAACGAACAAAATTAAATCATACATCAGGGATTGTGTGTAATTGGTGTTTGACTTTGAATAAATTTAAACTTGACAAATACTTTCTATTTCAACGATTTTCTGGAAATTTTAATATTCGGCCTAAGATATTGGCCGAATATTCGGCTTCAGCCTATTCGGCCTAGAAGAAATGGCCGAATATTCCGCTTTGGCCTGGGAGAAATGACCGAATATTCGGTATTCGGCCAAATCACTATCCGTCACATACCTAGTTCGTATATAAGTTTGGTTCAAGATTTGAAAATCAACACTGAAATTAGTTGTTAAGGGTGAGGTAGCCTTATTTGTTAGCTTCTGGACGAGGGTCACGTGTTCGACATTAGCTGATCAAAGATCCGCAATGAACGCTAATTGTGACTGGTTTTTTCGGTCTCTGTTCCGGATAAAACTCATTTTTTACTAATTAATTCAAAGACGGAATGCCAACAACAAAACAAGAGAGAAAATGTACTCTATTAAATTAATGTCAAAGCAAACTAATACTGAACTTAAGGTGTAAGTTAATGCATTTCCAAATTACATATTGTGTATGATAAGTCAGTCAGATTGTTTGGCCAGTACAATGTAAACCAAAAAACAATACAATTTGAAGCTAGCTATGTCTAATAGATTATAAAGTGAGGTAATAAGTGCGGTGGCGCGATGTTTAGCATCGAATTAACGTTTCGTAAGTTCGTCGATTTGCAAATATTGGGTTAGCGTTTCGAACTCTAAATAAAATTGAAAGTGAGTGTTTGCATTTCTAAGTTAATCTGTAATAGTAGGGAGGCATGAAAATTTTTATTCCTATTTTCTTTACAGGAGAAGGAGTGCCGAAGTATAAAATTTATGCATAACATATAATTCAAATGTATTACACTAAAACTTAATGGTTAATCAATCGTACCGAGGAGAGATTATCGCTAATGGAGGCAATTCGCCGCGAGAGGGACTCATGAGCAATCACCGTTGTCACTTGATATCCGCTTTTTGTTTACTAAGATTTTCAATTGAGTTCTACGTGGAGTTCACTAGGCAAAATTAGTTATCTTAAAATTAATTAGACTATTTTCACAGCTTTTTCCGATTATAACCCAATATTTACATTTAATTTAATCATTATAAAAGAATTTTTTTAATTATTACAATAGTTACAGTGTTGCATTTAGTGTCAACTTTATGTAATGTAGAAGAACTTTATTTAGGCCTAGTTTTTAATTAGATTTGTCGAACTCGAAGTGAAGCGCTGCTACGGCTTCCTTTTGTTTACATTGCTTTCATCTCTGCCACGTGACCAATGACGTTGCTTGAATTGCCTCTATTGAAATATTTAAATTAAACAAACTTTTGTCAAACAGAAAAACTAAAATGTCTAAAACTTGTTTAAACGTTCGAGGCTGAACAGCAAAAAGATAACGAATTACGGTCCATTTTCGACCGCTGGGCAGACTAGTTATTTTTAAATGTTGTCGCTTGTATTGTCCCCAATTGTATTTTCTTTCACGTAGAGCGCAACAACAAAAGTGACTGAAAAAAAGAGCAACACTGCGTGAGAGGAATTAAGATCCCCTATTCTGTCAAAAGGTGGGTCATTCCTTCAGACAATTGTGAATTTCTATTCCGCAATTGCTTCTCTTTTCCTTGAACTTGCTGGTTAGAAAAAAAAATAGAAATTCTTATAGATTTAAAGATTTGGAACTCGCAAAATTCGAAACACAACAGATGAATATAAATTGAGAGAAAAATAACTAGTTTTAAACAATGGAAAAAAAAAATACTTAAATAAAGTATGAATGAAGATTTTTTTTTTCATTTCTTATTTTATTTAATCATTTTTTTCATTGAAAATAATTGAGAATTTTAGTCGCCGGTTAAACTACAACTCATTGTATGCTCGAAAGCGTGAAAGTTGCAGTTATTTATTTATTTTCAGGAGTTCAATCAGTATTTATTCAATTTCCTTTTACTTTTTTAATTTTATACAAACGTTCTAAAAAGTCGGAGTGCACTCAGTTTTTATTCAATTGTTGCTTACTTTTTTAAATTGTATACAGCCGTTCTAACACGTCGGAGTTCAATCAGTTTCTATTCAATTTCCGTTTACTTTTTAAATGTATACAGCATTTTATTCATGAATTTTTCGCGTATTCTTGTGTTTAAATTTTCTTATTCAAATGCATGTTGCCAAATATGGAAAATGAAATTTGCACGTATACAACTTTACAAAAACACTTCTATGAGAAATGAAAAAAAGTCGAAACTGATTGTATATTTTTATAATTTTTTTTGATTTTATTCACCTGATTCCTAGATATTTAGATTAACTTAAATGCTTACTTATTAAAGCTAATCAAAAAAAGAAGAAAGAAAAGACAAACAAACATCAGTTTTTACACTTTTTTAGTGTTTTACAAGGCAGAGTTTAATCATTTAATGCTAAATTTACATGCAGTCTCCAACTTTAAACAATTATTGCTCGAGACAATTTTTGCATATTCTGTGTAATATTCTCAAAACATATATAGATATATTTATATAAATATCAGAAACGCCAAGTTCAATTGTTGTACATACAATTTTCTAAAAGCACTTCTATGTCAAATGACAAATATAAATGCAGTTGCCTTTTTTTTTTCATTTTGAACGTTCTGATTCAATTTCGTTCCTTCGCATTCCAATAATTTTCTTCGTTCCAATTTAGTCCTTTAAAAGTGAAAGGAAATTAAACTGACTTTTGCTTCTCCTTCTCTCTCTTTTACTTCTTCTCCAATTATTTTAGCCGAATAAAGAATAGTTTTGAGCTGGAGAAATATTGTGTGCAGTTGCTGCTTTTGTTTTGCATTTAATGGATTCAATGCTCTTTTCATTATAATTGGAAACTTTATATTAAAATGTCATTAAATTTCTCGATGAAGGAGATGAAGAAGTTAAAAAATAAATATTATTAAAAGGTTGTCGCTTTAGACTTCACTTCAGAAAAATAGTTTTTCCCGGCAAAAGCATTTCTTGAGTTTTAGAAATAATTTTACAATAATTGTACTGTTTTACTGAATTTATTTCAAGCTCTGATATATTCAACGAATTTAGGGTGAAGTGTCATTCAGTGCAGTGTGCATTAACAAAATCCTGAATGCTCGTAAATATATTAGAAAATAAAGAAATAGTAAACAATTACATTTTCAACAAATTTGCAGTGAAGTGCCATCCAATACATTAGCTAAAGCATGAATGCTCGTAAACATATAATAATGGAAGAGCAAACGTAAACGTAATGATTACAAAGTGGAATCAAAAGAAATATTTAAAACTTCTAAAGAGAATTAAGAAAAAAGGTTTAACAAGGGGTACAAAAGGTTTAATGTATATCACGAAATCAGTAATGAATTTAAAGTTAATTTATATATTTGGAGATTGATGTAAAGTTAAAAATAAACTCCTTAATGTGAACAACATTGGCATTATTTAACTTATAAAATATTATTTTTTAAGTTGTCGCAAAGTTATAAGCACACAACATTGTCTTTTATTTACTTATTTATTTTTAATTGACTGCTAATTCCATTACAGTTATACACTATACCTGTGAAATAATTCTATACTTAGGAGATAAAAGGTCAGAAATTTTTTTTTTTCAGGATATGTACTGAAGGTTTTTTTTCTTTTCGTGATTGTTTATTCACTAAATTGTCATTTATTGATTTTTAAAATCAGAAATTGTTTATCATAATCTTCGGACTTTTAATTTTTTATACTTTATGATAGCAATTTTAAAATTATTAATAAAAAACACTGTTAAATGCTTTATTACAAATAATATTTTCTGCACTATTAATTTACTTTTTCAAAACGGACATTTTCCCTTTGTCTCCCAGGTTCAGAACTATAAACGTATCTTCTACCCTTTACCTCTCAAATACATAATTATAATATAGTTTCTGCCCTTTACCGAACTGGCACACATTTATGATATAGTTTTTGCCCTTTACCGCCCATGTACAGAATTATACTGTAATTTCTGCCCTTTACCGCCCAGATACAGATTTAATATACAGTTTCCCCCCTTAACCTCCCAGGTACAGAATTATAATATGGTTTATCTTCTTTCCCCTCCAGGTACAGAATTATAATATAGTTTCTGCCCATTTCCAATTACAGATTAAAATTGCAACTTATCCATATTTTGATATGAGAAACTGTTCATTGCTTTGATTCAGTTCACATAGAGTAAACATCTGAAAATTTGATTCCTAAAAGTGGCGGTAGTAACTTCATAAGGCGGTGATTTTGCAATAGTTCCACGCTGCTGTGAATCTATTCCTTTAAATTTGATGCTAATAAACGGCTTATTTTATTAAGCTGGGATTTTTATTGGTGCGAGCACTTTATCGAAAAATTCGAGTTATATCGCAAGTATAAATAATAGCGTTCCAGCGCCATTTTTGAACTCTGTAAAACGCTTAATACTGTAGTGTAGAAAGCAAAGGTTTGTTTCCCTGCGCGGACACTGTTCGTACAAAGAAACAACTTTTCCGGTATTCATTGGTCTTTCTGAAGAGCGGTGTCTTCGCGTCGCGCGGGTGTGAAACGCAAAGTTTTAGTCCCAAGAACGAAAAACATCTAAACCAACCGCATCGATTTTTTTTCTTGCCACAAACACTATGATAACTGTCCCACACAAAAGTAATACAAAAATTAATTAAAACTAAGGTCTCTGAATTATGCTTGGCAAGGAAAAAACTAAAAAAATAAAAAGCATTAAAAGAAATATAAAGTATTTTATAAAGTTTTCAATCATGAAATAAAACGGTAAACAGAAAGAATGTATATTTAATTTAATGAAGTAAACAAGATATGAATAAATTAATTTCAAACAACTGGAAAAAGTACGCCTTTTGATCAATATGAACTAAAAGGTAAAAATAATATTTGAGCATAAAATATATATTCACTAGTAATGGGATGGCCCACATCTGATTTTTTGAATGAAAGGGACGGAGGAGAGTGGTTCTTTATACAAGTTGTTTTTAAATTTTTATTCCTAGCCGTTCGTTAATGTAGAATCATGATGAAAATGCAAATATAAAAGCACCCCAAGCTTCTTTTTTTTTTTAAATAAATAGTTTGGTCAATGATTTTATTCTTGTTATTTTAAGCTCATTCAAAAAAAAAAGAAAAGACTACACTTAGTTGTGGGACATACCATTGCAATTGAATATATATTTTTGTTCAAAGATTATTTTTAACCTTTTAGTTCATATTGATTCAAAAGCGTATTTTTCTAGTTTGTTAAAACTATAATTCAACTTTCTTTTTTTAGTTACAAAACAAAATCATACATACGTAAAGGGATCATTCTTAAATGATGCCACGTTTCGAGGGGGGGGGGGGTTCGTAAAGTTGTGACAAAGTCTGATAAGGGGAGGGGGTAACAAGAAGTGTGACATCATGCATTATGCCACATAGCGTGACATGTGACAAAGGGGGGAGGGGGGGTAAATATATGGGAAAAAGCGTGACATCATTTATGAGCGGCCCCAAAGTGTTGAGAGGAGGTTTCAGTAATGATTTGGGTTAAGGAAAGCCTTAAAGAACCCAACTGAAAAGTTTATAGCTCGTGCTCTAATTAACTTGCAAAGATCGAACAAATTCCATCGCGTGAAAAAAACTCCGAGCTTTCTATTGATGTAACATGTTAATATAGGATTTTTGTCCCCCCTATTTGGGAATTTATGTAAACATTTCGTGCAAAATTGGAATAAAAAAAGAACCACGTCGAATTGTAAAATGGGCACCCAGCCAGGTTGTATTGTCAGTGTCTCTTGATGCAAAATCTCAAAGAATTTCAACTTCTAGTAGAGGGTGAAAATTGAATTCCAAGATTTGATATACAAGTTAAACTAATAAAGGCGTATTAAAAAAGTATGAAAACTGAATGCAGAAGCTGAAAAATATGAGCGTTCATAAGTGGCTGAATTATTCCGCGGGGAAAAATACTGACTTGCAAAACAAATTAAGTGTAGAACATTACAAGCACAAAGAAATTCTAATAAGTCCAAAAAAGTAACATATTATAATTATTAATAAAAAACGTTTTTGTAAAAATATTTGTCATGTATAAACACCTTATGACGACTCTTATTTGACAGAAACAATGAAACAGTTATCTCTTATACTTAATAATCGGAAAAAAAAAACTTCTACAAAATTCCTCAAAAGAACAAATAACCATTTATTGATTCAAAGGATCATTAACTGTCCATAAAATGCGAAGGTAATAAGCCAATGATTTAAGAGTTTTCGGTAAAACTCCATGACTGTAATGATCACATTAAGCATTAATTAAGCCTAATTGCTCATTGCAGTTTCTTAAAATAGCAGTCGCAATTGTGAAGGACTTATGCATAATGTTAGCTTAAAAACTCGTTATTATCGAAATAAAATGAAAAAAAAAAATAGTTAATTTCAACGGGTTAATAGAGAGAAAAATAATGTTGATATGTATCTCTTAGTCAGTAATGAATCTAAAAGTTAACCCTTATTCTCATAAAGTAGCATATATGCTACCTGGGGTTTTCCCCTATTTTCTATTTGTTAACAAATAGAAAGTAGAAGAAAACCATAGGTAGTATGTATGCTACTTTATGAGAATAAGGGCTAGCAAATAACAATGCAACATACGCGCTGACGTCACTTAACAAATAGAAAGTAGGGGAAAACCCTAGGTAGCATATATGCTACTTTATGAGAATAAAGGTTAAATTTAACCCCTTAATGCATTTTTTTTTCTGAGAAACTATTAAGGTGTAAGTTATTCTTTGAAATTTCAGGTTGTGGGGGGTGACTAGGGAGCGTGGGGGGAAGTTACATAGAAAAGAAATATACAAACAAAGTGTAAACGGATCTCAGATGGGCATCAGAAATAAAATAACGCACGGGCATGGGCAAATTTTCCGGTAACTTGAGCACGTGTCAGACACGGGCAAATGCCTTAAGGGGTTAAAGCACAGTGGAAGATCTTTTTGTAATAAAATATAATAAATAAAGAAATGGAAGAAACCGAAGGAATATTTTACGTGCCGTAAACAAAACGTCTGCTTTCATAAGATATTAATTAGTTGCCAATCTGCCCTATTTCTTTAAAGTATCTTTTGATTCTGCTTGAGTAATAGCAAATTTCCAACAACAAAGATTAGGGGTTCAGTACCTATTCTCGTTTTCCAGATAACCTTCAGAAAAATCATGATTACTAAAACAGCGAAGGAAAACCTAGCGGAACAGCCGAATGCTACTCACAAAATGTTGAAATCGATAAAAAATTTTTGATTGTTAAACAAAGATTAGGGATTCGATGACTGTTCTTGCTTTCTGGGTAATGGTCAGAAAAATAATGATGAGCAAATTCAGCGGATAAAAAGTTAGCTGAACATCACAGCACTAATCACAAAATATTGAAAACAGTAAGAAATTCTTGGTTGCTTAACGACGATTAGGAGTTCAATACCTATTCTTTTTCTGGGTAGTCGTCAGAAAAATAAGGATTACTAAAACAGCGAATAGAAAATTAGTGGAACATCAGAATAATAATCACAAACTATTGAAATCAATAAGAAATTCTTGATTGTTAAACAGAGATTAGGGATTCAATGCCTGTTCTTGCTTTCTGGGTAATCGTCAGAAAAATGATTAACAAATTCAGCGAATAAAAAGTTAGCTGAACATCAGAGCTCTAATCACAAAATATTGAAAACAATAAATTCTTGATTGCTTAACGAAGATTAGGAGTTCAATACCTACTCTTTTTCTGGGTAGTCGTCAGAAAAAGAATGATGACTAAAACAGCGAATAAAAAATTAGCGGAACATCAGAATAATAGTCACAAACTATTGAAACCAATAAGAAATTCTTGATTGTTAAGCAAAGATTAGAGATTCAATGATTGTTCTTGCTTTCTGGGCAATCATCAGAAAAATAATGATTAATAAATTCAGGGAAACAAATATTGGCCGAACATCAGAACACCAAATACAAGATATTGAAAATAATAAGAAATTATATATTGTTTAGCAATGGTAAATTTCAAATTACATAACGTTCTTATTTGACAAAATGGACCATCAAATGTAGAAAGCATACAAAATAACTTAATTATTGGTATTAGCTATTGTGCAGTCATTTATTTCCCCCAAAATCACGCAATACATACGTTAAAGCAATTAACCACCATGCTCAATTTAAACCCCATTTTCACGCCGGTACGTCTCACAAAATGCGATTCTGCTTCGCACAGAATGAGCTGAAGTGAGTAAAGCAAAAAAGCTTCCTCATCTACATCTCCGTGAAAACCCCTTTCAGATTTGACAAGGGGTCTCGCCGGCGCCTTTTGCCCCCGCTACACAATAGGGCTGGGTTTCCATTAAGTCACTAGGGCCTCTTCCCCTGCTCTTAAAAGCTTTTTCGGTGATTCAATGGTAGGGGTTGACAACAGGCGGTGGGCGCGAAGACCCCCGGGGATTAAGGGGATGCTGTTATCAGTCCGCTTGGAAGGCAGAAGATTTATCGCTGGGGTGGATCGACGGGTGGTTTCGGAGATTCAAGTGGAAGAGATGCGGTTCCGATCCTGGAGCTGCAAGATTCAGATGATCTTGTAGAAGTTTGCCAATTTAGCATAAAGCTTGGAAATGATTTCCTACAAGATCCTTTGTATAACAAAGAATTATAAATAAGGTGATGAGTTTGGTTTTTCTTTATCAGTAGTTGGCATGAATCACGGGTGATATAATTAAAAAATCTTTTCTAACTTGGCTTCAAAAGTCTTAAGATTTGACAAAACTGATACATAACAAAAGTATAACTCACTTTGGCTCATAAACAAGCGGTAGTACAGGAAATCTGAGAAACATTTTTTTACGATAAAACGAATTGTTTAGCTTTATAAACAATCTATATACAATTGAACTCGCTTAATACGAAATGTCGAAAATTCGCGAATTTATTCGTATTAGCCGTTATTCGTAACAACCGTGAATAAGTAAAATTGTGTAAAAAAAGTATTAAAAATGCTTGTTTATATTTTAAAAATTATTACTACTATTTACAATAAAAAGTAAAATAAATAGTTAAAATAAATAGTTTCAAATCTTACTATTGTGGAGAAAAAGTGATGGATTACGACTCAAAATAACCAAGAATTTCTTTTAAAAAAAATTAATAATTTCATGCAAAAGAGAAAATTTTTCTTGAGTCATTTTGTTCGTCTTAGCCGAAATTTGTATTTTAGCCTTCGTAATATGCGTGAGATATGTAGTGTAATTAAATAGTAAACCAAAGTTGATGAAAAAAATGTCCGTTTTATCCGTGATTTCGTATTAACCGTGTTCGTATTAAGAAAGTTCAACTGTATATTTAGAGCGCTTGTGCCGTAGCGGAAAAAAGGCCTTTATTTGTTTTTTCTGTTTGGCAACACTCCGTTTCCTTGCAAAAACCTCAATCCTGGCGGCTTCGGGCGCTTTTTTCGGTTGTGCCTGGTTGATATGTACGTGAACACAACATTTATTCCTGCTTTTTAAGTCAATGATTTTCTAAAAAGTTCATTGCTATCTCTAGAATATAATTTGCGTAGAAATGCACTAAGATGTGATTATGGGAACTCCCAAATTGAGACGGACGTTTCTGTTCATAAATTGAGGAATTATGTCTTTCGGTAGGGGAGGGGAGGTTGGGGCAGGAACCACTAGTAGTAAATTAATTTCCAACAAAAGTATAATCAAAATTGCCGGTTCTCTCGAAAATGTACACAAAGATTGTATAACATTCCTTTGCTTCAAGACACGTAGTACTGAGCTGCTGCTTAAATACACTCATTACGAAGTAGAATGTTTATTTTGCGCTGAAATATTCAACATAAAAACACAAAATATAAAGAGAACTACCAGACATATTTCTGGGTCAAAAAGAAAGCTTTTTGTCAATGAAAAAAATTCCATAATATCAGCTTTAGGAGGAAAAGACAATTTCGTGTGGAAAAAGACCAAATGCTTATTTCAAACATATATTTTCTTTCAAAATGTGGTTCCTCATAACGCCAAAACCCGTGCAAAACCATTCGTTTTTTTTTCTCTTTTGTGCTTTTAGCTATGACTTCCAAAATAGTTTCTTCGGTAATTTCAGAAGTACTACAAAAAATGTTCGCAGTTTTACCTTCTGTACACATATGAACGATAAAAAGTTCAAAAAAATTTTACACTTGTTTGATACATTTGTAAAAGGCACATAAGCCAAAAGCTTATTTCTTTTGTACTAAGGGGAGTCGGCACCATGAGACCATTTTTTTTCTCCATGTTGTTTTTATTTAACAGTTTGTGTCTCATGTCATGTTTTATCACTTCGTAAGAAATTTAATAATAAAAAAACTGGATCTCTTAAATATAATTTGGAAATTTTAATTTTTAAAACGAAATTTATCATTTTGTAAAAATGCATCTTCTTTTCAAAAATTGGCGTAAAGTCTCAAATGTTTTTTTATTGATTCATTGCTCACAAAGCAAAACTTTTATGCTTTGATTTTTTTTTTATAAATCAATTACTTTTTCAGAAAACAAATAAAAGCTGAAGTAACGCAGAAAAAACAATGAAAAATTCAAAAAAACCTGCAGAAAGAATTTTAAAAAATGTATTTAAGTTATCATAAAAGTGAAGCATAAATTTGATATATACAGTTTCAGGAACATGTGGGAAAAAATCCACACTATAAATACTAATTTAAAAAAGCCTTTGCAGTTTAATTGAGATGAAATGCCCAAAAAAAACAAAGTGAAAGAAAACAGCATTCTAAGTTTTCGGCTTGCAAAAACTTAAATGCTTCATGTAAGAAACTTTTTTTTATCAGTTACAGTCACGATGAAAGTGAATCTTCTCGCTTATTTCATTTAAAACAATAAAAATATGAAGCTTATATTCAGCACAGTTTCGGTTTCGGAATGAAAAGGTGGCAAATCACCCCGCAATAAAAACAATGATAAGTCAATAAATATTGCTTCAATATTTCTGAAACTTTCAGGGAACATTTTTAAAAATTAATTTTATTTCTCAAGCCAATAAAAAAATTTTGATTATTTCCCGACATTTTTGGGTGCTGGCTCCCCTTAAGGAGTTGCTTGTAACTCCTAAGCACCTGTTTTTCATTATTTTTGTAAGAAATGATATCTTAAGACCGGTTTCAAAAAAAAAAAAAAAAAGATCTACATTCATTAATATTGATGCATTTGAAACAAATCTCAAAACTACTTATTTTGGGATATCTATTGCAACCAAGAAAAAAAATATTTTTATTTACCTTATATATACATATATATACATATATATAAATGATAGTGTGCTTCATATTTGGACTGTGGTGTGAATCATATTAATAATTGTTTTCTCCATTGCTTAAAAAACATTTTAATTTTTTCAGCTTAACGCAAGATTTGATAAGACAAAAACCGAAGTTGGTTTAAAAAATAAAAAAGATTTAAAATAATTAAAAAAAAACTTTTTTAACCTCTTCATTCCAAGTGTACCCAATTGGGTGCATTTTAAAATACTGTTTATTGATTTCTGCTTGTGCAATTTGAAAGCTAAAACACCCAATAGTTTTTAAATTAATTAACAGATAGTTTACTTCGTTTTAAACAGGGAAAACATGTAAATTAATTATTTTTTAAACTAATTATTAATTAAAATTTAAAAAAATCTTTTTAGTTATTTGGATTTATAATCATTTTTTAAATTAGGGAACCAAAAAATTGCGTCAAAATTGTTTGTGCTTAGTTCTGGGATCTGAAGAGGTTTGTCACGCTTCCAAATTGTCCCTAGCGCTATCTGCAGGCTCCGTAGTCTGGGACGGGACATGGATGGTAGCCATCTTCTTCACTGCAGTGCTTTGTCAGGGAGTTCCCTCGTGGACCGATACTGAGAGGCTAGGGCGCTTTTAGATACATAGACTATTTGTTGCAGCTGTTTTATTTTGTGCTTTAGAAAAACAAGGGAGTCTTTCGTAATTCCATATCCGTCCCATCCCAAAATACTACTTTTCATTCTTCATTTAGTTACTTCACTTATTTTTGAATTTTCTTTATTTTTAACGATATTTTACGATACCTTAAGCCTTCTTTCAAAGTTTTTTTTCATTATCTATTTATTTTTTTTAAAAACTGTTACGGAAACTTAGACTAAAAATATTTACCAAGAAAGTTCTTAAACTATCATTCTATACAAGAACTTGAATTGTATTTAAAAATCATACATTATTGATTCATTCCCGTTTGATGTTGACCCGCAAAACTCTCCCAACTTTCAATATAGCCTGGAAACTTAAGTCGGGAGGAAATTAGATACTGAAGATAGGAATCTTTTCCACTTGTTCTCCCCATCACGGGAGGGGTTATAAGCCGGAAATGACGCCTTCAGTTTTCTCCATTCAACACAAGGCCGGAAATGATGTCATTTTAATATCGTCATGGGAAACATCATTTTTTAGATTTATTGTCTTACACCCATCTGATTCGTAAAACATTTTAAAACATACAAAACATAGATTTTTAACGTCGTGATATTGAAGAAGAAGAAAATATTTAACAAAATAGAAGAAAATATTTAACATATATTTTTAATAATTTTCTTAAAAAACTTAAATAAAGTATCTATAAACTGAATTCACGTTATGGGACGATATAATTGATAGCAGTTGCAAAATTACAACAATTTCCCTGTGCTTCACCATTTACAGTAATATTGCAATAGAATCAAACACCATATGTTATTTTCATAAAACTAAGGTATGTTATTTATATTTCTTACCCTGCAGCAATACTATTTAGGGACCGTTCATAAATGATGTCACGCTTTTTTCCCATACATTTGACCCCCTCCCCCCTTTGTCACAAAAGTTCACACTTCAGCATACCCCCTCCCCCCTTTGTCATGCGTCCCGCTATGTTGTATAAGCATGGTGTCACACTTATTTTTACCTCCTCCCCTTGTCACACTTTGTCACAATTTCATGAGCCCCCTCCCCCCCCTCGAAGCTTGACATCATTTATGAATGAACCCTTAACGCTTATACCTGAAATGCATGGAATTTAAGCAGATTTTTTAACGCATAAATTAATGTATTTAGTGTTATAAAAAATATACCTAAAAAAACTAAACTATCGTAAAATAACTAAATTATCGTTTGTGGTTTTGCAGTTTGATTTTTAACAAATTAATGGCACCAATGACAGTAAAAGAATAATAAAATGAATAGATCAAGCAATGAAAAATATGTTATCAAACATATGTATTGAAAGTACGTTATGTAGATGTTTTTAAAAAGTGAACATCAATTAAGGTATTTAAAAAATAGAATTAAACCATTTTTATATTAAAGCTAATTACAAAGAACTGTGCAATTATATTAACCCCTTGGTACATTTAACGAGCGAGACTCGGTATCTTCTTGGACGAAGTTACGGGGGTCGAGTCCGACCCGTCATCTGAATTTAGTTGAAGTTGGTTCTTGTTCAATATAAATATTTCTATAATCTGTTTCATTTTTATATTTATTTTTATTTTGTAACTAAAACGCTGTTTCAAAAATACACTTATATCACCAATAAAAGTATATTTCAAATAAAATGTATTACTTTCACATATTATTCCATATAGCGACAAATTAAATCCGTCTCATGGGCATAAAAATCTTCAAAGAATTCGGTACTCAAAGTGTTAACTACTCGATTTTCCTGACTAGTAACAAGCTCTGGAATTGCATCATTTCCAATTCAGGATGTTTTTCCTTCATCAAATTACTATTATTTTTTCAATTTTTAAATATGGAGCATTTCGTCAGTTACATTATGTCTTAGTTATGTATGTGTGCATATCAATACGCATAGAAGCATTCGGAATCTCCAAAGAATTTGCTTACTTGTATTGTTGTTCTTGTAGAAACATCGAAGAAGAGTACTGAATACCGTCTACGACAGGTTCTTCTTCTATGTCATTTACCTTTGTTTTAACAAGGATAAACTTTTAAATTTAAAACTAAAAAATAAAAAAATAAATGTCTTCGGAATTTGAATTCCCTATTCCTGTCGCCGCTTTTCTTAACAGCTTTTATTCTTCCTCATTGTGAAAATTCCGCTGCAACGGATTTTTCCAGCCCACAATTTTATTTTTAAACTGGGATTAAATGACCAATTACACTCTCCCAAACAACTCTATACGGACTGCTGCACGTGATTCGTTTGCAGAAAACGGAGTGAATCAAATGCTGGGAGGGGAAGAGCTTTAATGAATGTCGACCTGGCGTAACCTTACACTATCAGGTAAGGGATATACGAGCCATCATTTCCTCTAATGATTTCTTAATGGCCAGAATGAGTCCCTATCGCAGTTAATGATAAACTGTCTGGCAAGGCCCAAAAGCCATTCTAATGGAATAAAAGCGAATTGATGTTGCCAGATTTCTACTTTTTTATACGTTTGAAGTACATTCAAAGGTCGTGAAAGAAACCTGTTAGGTATAACTCCCCATTCCCCATTTTTTTTTGGAGGGGTGCATTTCATATTTTTCAAATTTCCTTCTTTTCTTACAAAAGGAAATATAAATCTGTTATACGGTTTAAGGTATTTTCACGCTGTTTTTGATTCATTCGTATTTAAGAAGTATTAAGTTATTTCGTATTAAGTAGAAATTATTTGTTCGGAATAATTAACACTAGTCGACCCGTGCGGATTTCCGCACTGCGCATGTTTGTAGGTCATGTTTGTGGTACAAAATATCAACAGTAATTTCAAAAGTACTTACTTATAGGAAAAGTCTGAAGTGCCAGAAGTTTTGGTTTAGTGGTTAAATTTTTTAGTAAGTTGAAGGATCTTCCAAGATTTCTTTATCATAAGTTGTTCTTAGCCCCTGAACGGTTGGGTAATTTTCAAGAAAACGGTCATAAAAGTGCCTATTTTTTTATCCCTGAAAATTATATGGAAATATGTGTAGGAACAATAGATATATTTATTTTTAATTTTTTATTTCTTTTTATTTTGAAATTTTAAACACTCCAGCCCGGAAATATCACGTGAGCGAGAAATAGAAGGCGAAACCTCAGCCCGTCATTTTCACGGGAGCGAGAGGGAAGAGGTTAATAGGACGGACGTGCCATTTAAAAAAGAAATATGTAAAACCTGATGTTTCATGTGGATATCCAGATCGGTATCCATCGAAAAATTGACGCATCCATTAAAGGAACTCGTCTTAGATGATTTTAAAACTCAAATTTAAGAGAAGATGTACAATTTTAGATTATGGATCAATTTTTGGTCATTAGCTGGCACGATAAGCTTTAAAATGAGGGTAAAATCATGGATTTGGATAAAGGAATTTAAAAAAAAATCTCGGACCGACAGAAATACAGGCTAGAGAGTTAATATAAGATACGCAAAACAGTAACGTTTTCATTGACACACGTACCTTACTTTAGCCTTAAAATGGAAAAGGTTAACATATGCTTTTACTTGAAATACCTTTTCGACACAATTCCGGAATAATTTTGAACAAATTCTGGTAAAAGAAATGTGCTTAAACCCACTTTGAACAACTGTCAAGCAACACCAACTTTACTATTCAACAAATACAAAATGTTTATGTTGTTTAACCAATCAACAAATGTAATAAATCCTACTACAAATATGCAAATTAGTACTAGATTTGCATTGGATTAGTTCAATTACGCAGTCGGCGCAAATGCAGGTACATATCATTATCCTCTTCAGACCCAGAATTAAGCACAAACAATTTTGACGCAATTTTTTGGTTCTCTGATTTAAAAAATGATTACAAAACAAAATAACTAAAATTTTTTTTTTAATTTTAATTAATAATTAGTTTAAATAATAATTAATGCCCAATTCCCGTGTTTTCCATGTTTGAAGCGAAGTAAACTATCTGTTGATTAATTAGCCGACTTCACAAAGGAAGGAGGTTATACATTCGTATTGTATGTATGTCGTTTTTTTTTTTTTTTTTTTTGTCCACTCATAACTTCTTACCGGATGAACCGATTTTCATGATTTTTTTTTAATCGATCGAGGGTAGTTTCCCATAGGTCCCGTACCTTGGTTTGAAAATATTCCATAATTAGAAAAAAAAGTTATAGCTGAAATGTGGTCATTTCTTTACTTTTTCATCCATAACTTTTAACTAAATGAACTGATTTTGATTATTTTTTCATTGTTCGATAGAGGGTCGTCTAACTCAAATATCGCACATCAATTTGACTACATTTGTTTTTTAGAAAAACGTTATGGGTGAAAAATAAGTATTTTTTCATTTTAATTGGAAAGGCTAGGCTTGATTTTTCTTTGTTGGGAAAATTGTTGATAAACATGAAACTCATTGTTAAAAAAGAGTGTTGCCATTAAAATGTAATATTAAATGCAATTATAACAGGAAATTGACCGAAGGCTTCTCTGAAGAAGAAATTAAATACAATCAGTTTGCTTGCTCTCCCTTTAAAATCGATTTCAAAACGAAATTTATCATACAAACGGTTAGCTTTTAGTGTCATTCCCTCAAAGAAGGTTTCCCCTTTGTTTAAAGATGTGCCCCTATGTTTTAAAGATAGAGTATTTATATAAAAATGTATTTACACTAAAAAGAATAAAATAAAATGATTTTTGGAAAAAAATAGAACCGACTTCAAACTATAAATTGCGCTAAAAAGTAAGAAATAAAATTATTCTTTAAACAACTTTGATATGACTTTTAAACATAATTTTTGAAGTCGGTGCAAAATTATGATGAATTTTGATGCATGATTCCTTTTGTAACTATGAACCAATTACAAATATAAATGGCGCAGAGTTTGCAACAGTTTCAATGTAAAATAACGCATGACGTAATTATAATTAGACTGTCATGATTTTGCACCGACTTCAAAAATTATGTTTAAAAGTCGTATCGAAGTTGTTTAAAGAATATTTTTATTTTTTACTTTTTAGCGCAATTTATAGTTTGAAGTCGGTTCTATTTTTTTTCCAAAAATCATTTTATTTAAAAAACAATTGGGTGTTTTAACTTTCAAATTGCACAAACAGTAGTTAATAAACAGTATTTAAACATGTACCCAATTGGGTACACTTGGAATGGAAAGGTTAAGATAGCGGAACTATTTGGAATTGTAAAAGTTTCAAGTTTTACAAGTAGTTACTAGATCACTGAAAAAATTGAGTAAATACTTAACGAATACATGGTGCAGTGGTTCTCGTTGCACCAAATCTTTTGCTGCTATAAATTTGATCATAAATTCGTAAATTCTAGCCAAGGTACAACTTATTATTAGTTGTTTACACTTTTTCAGCTCGAAGCCAGGTTAAACAGTTATCACTATTTTTTTTAATATTTGTCTTTACTAGATTACAGGTGGCTTATATGGTACAGCATCTTGGGCCTTGTACTCAAACGTGGCAACAGTGTAAATTTGGGGGGGGGGGGTTGATTTAAAAATATTTGGGGGTTTGTTTACACCAAAAAAAAAAGCTATCGATCTTCTTTCTGTTCTAACAAGGTTCTTAATTTTATTGCTTACATGTATGTGTTGCACCAAATCTTTTGCTGCTATAAATTCGATCATAAATTCGTAAATTCTAGCCAAGGTACAACTTATTATTAGTTGTTTAAACTTTTTCAGCTCGAAGTAGGTTAAACAGTTATCACTAATTTTTTTAATATTTGTCTTTACTAGATTACAGGTGGCTTATATGGTACAGCATCTTGGGCCTTGTACTCAAACGTGGCAACAGTGTAAATTTGGGGGGGGGGGGGGTTGATTTAAAAATATTTGGGGGTTTGTTACACCGAAAAAAAAAAGAAAGCTTTCGATCTTCTTTCTGTTCTAACAAGGTTCTTAATTTTATTGCTTACATGTATATGTTGCACCAAAATATAGCAAAATTAAGCTCCATCCTTGGGACCGTTCATAAATGATGTCACGTTTCCCCCTTCATATTTGACTCCCTCCCCCCCTTTGTCACAAAATGTCACACTTTGCCAGACCCCCCTCCCCCCTTTGTCACAGGTCCCGCTATGTTGCATAAGCAGGATGTCCCACTTCTTGTTACCCCTCCTCTCCTCTTTTCACACTTTGTATCAATTTCACGAACCCCACTATACCCTCGAAGCGTGACATCATTTATGAATGATCCCCTTCATGGCCAGCAAATTCTCATTTGGGGGGGGGGAGGGTAAAATACCACGGAAATTTTTACATTCAGTAGTTTTTATTGCAAATTTTCCTCCTAATCTTAACCGCTTGAACATCAGTAAAGATTTAAATCACATTCATGGTGAAACTACACCATTATAATGGTTCAACTTTTCATCACTCAACAGCATTTGGTACTAAGTTGGATCACATTCATGGTGAAACTACACCATTATAATGGTTCAACTTTTCATGACTGAACAGCGTTTGGTACTAAGTTGAATCACATTCCTGGTGAAACTACACCATTATAATGGTTCAACTTTTCATCACTCAACAGCATTTGGTAATAAGTTGAATCACATTCCTGGTGAAACTACACCATTATAATGGTTCAACTTTTCATCACTGAACAGCATTTGGTAATAAGTTGAATCACATTCATGGTGAAACTACACCATTATAATGGTTCAACTTTTCATCACTCAACAGCATTATTTTGTACTAAGTTGAATCACATTCATGGTGAAACTACACCATTATAATGGTTAAACTTCACACCAAATGGTTGCAGCTAAATTTCACGATTGTTTGATGAAAGTTGAACCAGAATTTTTATCAGTGTAACAATTGCAATATATTCTGATTTCAAACTGTATTATTTTTTCAGAATACTTTCTAATGATGGGCACAAAAGAGAAGCATCGGAAATGTTGTCCATTAAGGATACTCTTGCTAAGCCTAAAGCGAAAATCATGAGGTAAGCTGTCCTTTTGGTATTATTTAGTCAAGTAAAGTGGTTTAAACTTTCTATTGGATGCGGCATATGGTCACTAACCTCTGCAGACCTAGTTGCAGACCTAGTGCATTCCCTGGAAATCGACATCCATTCTTTCAAGTAGCACCACCGTCGGCGGATGCCATTACCACTGAGAAATTTTGACGCTCAGTTCCCCTAGATGGCGACACCTGAGATCTAATTGATGCAAAACTGCACTTGGAATTTGAATTTAGCCGAGAGTATCCAAGCCGAACGGATACTCAAGGGATGTTTAACATGCCGTATTATCATACGACATGCGCGCTGACGATTATCTGCATCTTGAAAATCCACCGACTTGCGCGTACTATACCATTATATAGCACCACAAACGGACTTTTAATAACGGACGCTTAAGGAACCATAGATATAGCACCACGCCACCCTGCCGGCAAGTGGTTTTAACTTATTTTTAACATTTGCCATATAAAAATTTCACATTGTTTGCAATATCTTAAAATTCTCTGCTGAAAAATCAATGAGTCATCTGACCGGATGATTCATCAATGACTTCCACGATTGAAATATTATTGTAGTTGGAAATCAGCAAATAGATAATTTTAGCTTTTCTTTTAAAATTAGGTTTTTGTTCAAAACAATATAAAAAAATGCAAGGAAAAATTTAATAACTAGAAGAATATATTTCTCTGTTTATAAATTGAAACAAAATATAAACTAATAAAAATGTTCGTACCATAACGCGTAAACCAGTATAATGTGAGTACAATTGAACCAATATTACCGCTAAAAACTGCGACTGATGCGATTATGGTAGCAATTTCTTTAAACAGTACTGGCAATAAACAATAAATTGGTAATGTATTGTAGCAAATTTTTGGGGGAGATCGCGGAGCGGTAAAATCCGTAGCATGTAATTTTTTAAAAAGTTTTCCACAAATTTTAACGTGTTTATTTAGATGAACATTACATATTTTAGAAAATACAATAATTTCTTCCAATGTGTGTGCATGTCAATTTAATATTTGTAAACCGCAAGAGTCCGTGCATTCTTGAGCTTTTTTTTTTTTTTTTTGTTTAAATCCTTTTTATTCTTTGAAAACCGTTTTCTTTCGACTACTCAAAAAGCTTTATTTTTTATCTATACCAAATTTTATTTTCAATTACACAAAATTTTCAAATTTTCTACTTTAGTTTTTATAAGATATTAGATGGATGAAATGACAAAAGCAAGCAGTAGTGGCTGAAAAGGTGAAATGGTAAACAAACTTTGGAGTAAAAGCTTCGCATATTAGAGCTTTTCAATGACTTTCAAAGGAACGTTGGAAAAAATAATTGTATCTTTTAAAAAATTATTTTTGATTTTTAAACATATCCACTAAAAAAAATTAATTTAAAAAAATTCTATATTTCAAAGTGGCAACAGTACTTGAAATTACAATAGAACTATCTGGTTGATGAAAATGACTAGTAAAGTAATAAAAGAAGTTTGTGTGTGATTGACTAAACAAATTTCTTTTTTCTATTCTATTCCCGTTGTGTTTCTTTCAGATTTTATAAACACAAATAAATTTAAGAAATTTATATCAAGGTCGTTTTTACAATAACCGTAAAAGACTTCTGAGAACAAAATATATTAAAATACCTCAGCAAATATACATTAAAGAACAATAATTAAAGTGCACTCATTCAATACATAAGATATTATAACTTGAGAACTTTCAAATGAGAGCATATTGATCAGTCACACAATATTTTTCTTTCTTTGGGACATAAAATAATCTTTCGGAAATGAGCACCATAATTGGAGTTTACCATTGCCATTCTCAACTGATAAATAAAGTCGTGATCGTTCGCACGTGAATAAGAAACTAAAATAGCTCTCTCCTCCCGTATTATGTTTCAAATCTTCCTAATAAACAGCGCATTATGCAGGATAATTAACGTCACTGCTTTCATTTACGAAAATTTCATTAGAAATCTTTTCCGCGCAAAATGTTTGCATTAATGCTACCATGGAAACGGGTAATTGCTTCTAATGGTTTCATATTTTGCTTAGTAATATATTTTGAGATGCAATTTGAAGAAATGGGGACCTAAATTAGGAAGTTTTGATAATAAAAGCTTTTTCACGAATCATTAAAATGCATTATATTCTTATATTCATTAAATTTTTTGACCATCAGTATGACTCACAAAGTTCAAATTATGAAGCCTAAATTAATTATATACAAAAGCGTTCTGTAAAATTGCTTATTGAAATATAAGTTGAGTTACAATATTCGGTGCTATGTGTAAATTTTGTCCTAGATAAATCCTGTTATAACACACAAAAGTTATGATTTAACTTATGCGCTATAAGTTACATTATAAATACTATTTTAAGGATATTTCTTACTGAATGAATAAATAAATGAATAAGTAACTGAATGGAATAAATGAATGAATGAATGAGTGAATGAGTGAATGAATAAATGAGTAAATGAATGAATAAATGAGTGAATGAATGAATTAATGAATGAACGAATAAATGAGTGAATGAATGAGCGAATGAATGAGTGATTAAATGAATGAGTAATTAAATGAATGAGTGATTGAGTGAATGAATGAATGAGCGAATGAATGAATGAGTGATTAAATGAATGAGTAATTAAATGAATGAGTGATTGAGTGAATGAGTGAATGAATGAATATTTATAAACCGTTGAAAAAGGTATATTTGAAGTAGTTAAGAACTAAAGCTAAGTGAGAAAGAGACAGAGATCTAGCTAGATTATAAATTTGGTTGGTGTATACGGGAGAGTAGGCTCGTATAGCTCCAGACGGAACTTCTTATTATCTTACTCAATTAAATGTTTATTGCCACATCCTGAGTATAATAGATAATCCTTAGATGCAATATGCTATGCTTGCATAGGAAAGCAATATAGGCAATCGTTAGAGTCGCAGCAACAAACAGAATTCAAAACTCCATAAAATGCAACATTCAATTCAATGCAATAGTTTTTCGAACTGGGTATAGAGAAAGCGATTCCTTGCCCGAACCTTAAACGCACCGAAAGATCGATCCACAAGTTAATCAACGCATCGTCACTTGAGATCTCTCCCTCCCCCTTTTAAGGGGTAGGGACCGCTCCTAGGGGATGAGAACGGGTCTGGGATTCCTCTAAGCGTCCATTGATAGCCTGTGTGGATCAAGGACTACAATTCTCACCAGACACCCACCCTTCCACTTGATGGTGCGTCAAGTACCTGACTTCTTTGAATGGGAAAGCGAGATTGGGTCCAGAAATACATGCCAATGAAGGTGGAAGAGGGGAGGGTAAAATCATTTTGTGGCACTGAAATTGAGAGTAAAATATATAAAAAATAATATGTTGCTCACAGGATTCGATTGAAGATGTGACTTACTTTATGTAGAACAGCTTTAAGTTAATTTTTCAACTCGCTTTATATAAGCAAAAATAATGGTGCACGAGTCATTTTTTTGGTGGCTCGCCTCCCACTAATAATTTATCTAGTTTTACAGCTTGACGAATAGATAAGACTTGGGCTGATCAACCTAAAATTAATCTTTTCATTCGCTTCAAATAAACAAAAATGGTTTAGAGCAGCGTTTCCTCAAGCTGTGGGTCATGAGTCAAGTTTTGGTGCGTCGCCTCTCTCTAATAATATATTTAGTTTTACATCTTGACGAATAGATAAGACTTACTTTATTCTGATCAACCTATAATTAATATTTTCATTCGCTTCAAATAAAAAAAAAAATAGTTTAGATCAGCGTTTCCCAAAATTGTCGTTCACGATTAGTGGGTCACGAGTCAAGTTTTGGTGGCTTGAATCCCACTAATAATTTATTTAGTTTTACAGCTTGATGAATAGATATAAGACTTGGACTTATCAACCTAAAATTAATCTTTTCATTCGCTTCAAATAAACAAAAATGGTTTAGATCAGCGTTTCCTCAAGCTGTGGGTCATGAGTCAAGTTTTGGTGGGTCGCCTCACTCTAGTAATATATTTAGTTCTACAGCTTGAATAATTGATAACTTACTTTATACTGATCAACCTAAAATTAATCTTTTCATTAGCTTCAAATAAACAAAAATGGTCTAGATTAGCGTTTCCTCAAGCTGTGGGTCATGAGTCAAGTTTTGGTGGGTCGCCTCACTCTACCAATATATTTAGTTCTACAGCTTGACGAATTAATGACTTACTTTATACTGATCAACCTAAAATTAATCTTTTCATTCGTTTCAAATAAACAAAAATGGTCTACATTAGCGTTTCCTCAAGCTGTGGGTCATGAGTCAAGTTTTGGTGGGTCGCCTCACTCTAATAATATATTTAGTTTTACAGCTTGACGAATAATGACTTACTTTATACTGATTAACCTGAAATTAATCTTTTCATTCGTTTCAAATAAACAAAAATGGTCTAGATTAGCATTTCCTGAAACTTCGGGTCATGAGTCAAGTTTTGGTGGGTCGCCTCACTCTAATAATATATTTAGTTTTACAGCTTGACGAATTGATGACTTACTTTATGCTGATCAACTTAAAATTAATCTTTTCATTCGCTTCAAATAAACAAAAACGAAAAATAATAAATTAACTTTGTCCAAATAACCAGTAATAAAAATCTTCACGATAAGAAAGCAGAAATGAGCCGTTAAAATGCTTATTTGAGCTTCCTTAACGTATACAAAAATGGTTTAGGCCAGAGTTTCCCCAAACTGTGTGTCATGAATCAAGTTTTGGTCATTCGCCTCAATCCAACAAACTATTTAGTTTTGTAGCTTGACGTATGTTGTGCAAATGATACATAAAATATATTTTGAAATAAAAGCATAACATTTAACGCGAAGTTTAAAACTGTTTTTTGATTAAAAAAAACTTGTTTACATCTACAAGTACGTTTTATTTTTCCCTTTATAACAGCTCCTTTTTGAACTGTAATAATATTCATCGGGAAGAGCGTGAGCTGCTCTTTGGAGTGGTATTTAATTTTGCGACATTAAAATGAACGTAAAGTAAACAAAACAAGAATTAGTAATAATAGTAATAACAAAACAAAATTACTAAAAAAAATAAAATAAATTAAAGCAAAAAAAAAGAAAACTTTTTTCTACAGTTGTAATTATCTCTGGAAGAAGTTAAAGAACTTCCGGAGTCAAGTGTTTTACACTATTTGGTAGAGTTATTACGTAGAAACTCCATGATTTAGATCAGTGGTCTTTAAACTATCCAAGACTCCGAGTAATCAAGTCTAAAAACTCCAAGTAAATAAAAACGCATTATTATGTGTGTTTTTTAACTTTTTTTATTCAACTTATCACAGTAACAAGAGCCAAGGCCGTAGCCAGGAATTTTTTTCTGGGGGGGGGGGGGAGGCTGACTTTGAGACACTAGTGTTGAGGAAAGTTTCAGGGAGGAATACATGCTACATTGCAAAAATTTTCGGGATTTCGGGGGGGGGGGGGTCGGGCTAGTCGCCCCCCCCCCCTTTGGACACGGCCTTGACAAGAGCAACAATAAGTCATTAACTGTCGTGGGCCAGATTGATGACAGACATCAAACAATGCAATAGTTTTTCGAACTTGGTTACCAAGTTCGAAAAACTAAACCTATCTACCAAGTCTCGGTATAGAGAAAGAGAACCCCCGCTTGAACAGTAAACGCATTTGGAAAGCAAGCCGTAGTTTGGAGACCCCCGGTTTAGGTTATCATTAAGCACAAAAAAAAAATTCTAAGCTCTGCTTTTAATTCGTAAACATGAAAGTAGAATAAGCCATTAACTGTCGTGGGCCCGGATTGGTGCTACCGGCATCAATCAATGCACTAGTTTTTCAAACTGGGTGTAGAGAAAGCGAACTCCTGCTTGGGACCTTAAGCGCATTTGGAAAGCAAACCGTAATTTAGAAATCTCTGGTTTAGATAGATCTTCATTAAGAACAAAAAATTCTAAGCCCTGCTTTTTAATTTATAACCCTGAACGTCTAATAAAAAACAAAGGACCTTTCGGTATTCTACTTTTCTGAGCACGTCTTGATAAACTTAAAGTGATCATTAAAGCTTTGTCCCTTTTTTTCACGACACAACCTCTCGGATATGCGTTTCAACTGAAATAGCTTTGAAATCAACAGAACACGCAATTATGCTCAGATCTCGCACACTTCATTGACATTTTAAAAATGTTTCGATTGACTTAACTTAAACTAATACAAACTTAATGATAAGAATGGAATTTTTATTCTTAGAATGAAATAAGAGGAAAATTCCCCTTAAGGTAAACAGGAATCTTCTTCCCCAAAACCAAAATCAAGTCCATTTCCCGTAATTGAAAGGACTCGATTATTGTATTTGAACTAATATAAGAGACGAAAATACCTACTTAAAGTAGTTACTGTCAAAATAAAACTTAAACGTTTTAATGGGCATGAAAGTTGGTTCTATTTTAAGTTCTGAAAGTTTGAAATGATTCGTCAACTTTCTTATTTAAAAACGTCCCAGTTCACATGAAGTGGTAAAAAATGAAAAAGATATAATAGCCAAAGTATAAATAAAAATTCAAAAATGCAACTTTAAGATTTGATGCATTCAAATACTGCTTAAATAACACCTAGCATGAAATTAATAGTCCTACAAATGTACACACTTTAAAAATGCACAAATACTGGCATCAAATTTCTCCAACTTGTTAATTGGTTTTACCGTACAATTTATAAGTCAGCTAAGATATGAGAAGGAAAGCAGAATCGCTTTCGATAAGAAAAAGTTGGACAGGGTTGCATTTAACATAAATAGGTTCGGGAAAAATTTTAATTGAAAAAAAAAATTGGCATTCACTCGCGAGACACTTTCTTAAACTCGGCAACCTTTCAAAAAAGAATGAAACGAAGAAAAACGGAAATGTGGCATGAGTGTATTTTTTTACAAAATGGCCTTGCAGTTACAAAAGCAAAAAATTAATAAATAAATAACGCTACAATATACACGAAATATATGATTGTATATATTATATACATGGTTAAAATTTAACCTTTCGATTGCAGACGGCATTAAATAATCATAATTGTAGTTAACAAATTTTTCATTTGAAATTATACTTTCCACATTAACACTTTGCTTTGAAGGGTTGCAATGAATGAACTTTGCTATTATCAGTTTATATGATGTAATAAAATAAGTGAAAAAGTGTAAATAAATGTTTGCATAATAAAAGCAAATGATCCTGCTTTTAAATTGAAATTAAAGAACATGTTTTCACAGCATAATGCATATAGATCATTCTACTTGAAACTGATTAGTTTTCTTCGTTGCTTTTGAGCACAAATCATCAAGCCATTAAACAAGGTAGTCGGAATATATTTCAACAAAATTAAGATTTAGTTAATTTAAAAAATTAGGTATTCGCTTAGACTTTACTGTCACTTAAATATTGAAATGAAATTGCTACAAAATTTAAGTTAAACACCTTTAAAGCCATAAAACTGACTTGTTTAACATTCCATAAGAGCGTTGAACCACAATTTCCTGACATGACATAGGTTCATATTTAAGAAAGTAGGAAAAAGTATTGCTTTTGTAATGAAGTCTTAAATACGACTTTTTATCACCATCTTAAAAGAACATAAGTAGCAATTGATTAAAATAAAAATGGGTTATATATAAATATGCTTTTAATCGTCATGTGCTTAAATGGCAAAAGTTCATATTAATGAAAATGTAAAAAGTACTGCTTTTACAACGAAGTCTGTTAAATATGACTATTTATCACTACCTTAAAAGAGAATTAGAAGTATTTGATTAAGTATATACATCGTAAAGTAGAACATGTGAAATAAGGAACTCATTGCTTAAAAAAATCTGTTAAGATAAACACGTACGCATTAAAGTGATTATTCATAAATTTGTTCAACCTAAACATGCGTTTGTCCACGTTAAAATAGTACACGAGCAATAAACAAAATTTAAATTAGAAGTGTTCTTTTTCCCTGTGTTTAAGGCTGAAAAGAAGGAAATAATACGCAAAACATTTTAATACAGAAGGTCAAAGAAATAAAAAGTACTTACCTACCTTATGAGTACACATGCAGCATCATCGCAGTAGATTACATTTTTCTCCTAAAAGGAATTGAAAGTCGTAAGAAAGGAAAGCGCACGAAGATCTAATCCAATAAACACTTCTTTGAAGACACGTGAGCTAGATTGCTGAGAGTTATGAAAATATAATCAAAAAGTGACGCATTGAAAAATAAATTAAATTGACTTGCTATATAGTTTTCAACTGTAAACAAAACAATACGGCGGTACACAACGTCATAATGAGGCAGCAAGCCACAGGTTTGTTTGTTTGTTTGTTTACGACCATTTCAGGTCACATAAATATTCGAGTTTATTTGTTATTCTCAAGGGTATGCCTCAAACTGTCGTCCAATATGACAGATAGAACAAGATAGCACAACAGATTTTAATATACAAAGAAGGAAATACACCCAGCGCAAGGTGGGAATCGAACCCACGCCTCTTTCTCTCCGCGCAAGGAGGCACCGGAGCCAGTCGATTTGACCGCTCAGCCACTGAGGCCCCAAGCCACAGGTTAGAAACTTGAATCCTAAGGGTAACAATTGTATGCGCTGTTGCCAACGTGATTTTGTTATGTGTATATATTGTATTAATTATAATTACGTATATAAATTGAATAGATAAAGACCTAAATCATCATCAACTTGTAAATCACTATAAAAGCCTCGATGAAAGCAAAGGGTGCTATAAACATAGGCATTTTGCATCTCGTCGGTATGTCTGCGCTTGTTTGCTTGTACATTTGTTTACGACCATTTCAGGTCACATAAATATTCGAGGTTATTTGCTATTCTCAAGGATATTCCTCAAACTCTCATCTAATAAGACATATAGAACAAGGCAGTACAACAGATTTACAATACAAAGAAGGAAATACACCCAGGGGAAAGTCATAATCGAACCGACGCCTCTTCACTTCGCGCAGGGAGGTACCGGAACCAGTCGATCACACCGCTCAGCCACAGAGGCCTCTTGTCTGCGCTTTTGTGCCGCTGTGAGTTTCGTACACTGTTATGAACAAACGCGTAATTTCTTTTTCTTAAAAATTCTGCAGTGGACCAGTTGGCAGAAGCTTGGTTCCCAAAGGAGCACCTAAAGTGAAGCAACATTCACCGAAATCAGGGTTGGGAGGGTGACCATTTCTTGCGACTCATTCGCTCCAGGACCGTGTACGTTTAAGGGTGCTAGTACAAGTAAATCCGTTGTGGCTCCAATGTCCTCCAGGTGAAATGACACTACTGGAGGGTGCCCACTTAGGTGACGGTCTCTCATCTGAGAGCTGGGGGGGCCTTAGTGGCTGAGCGGTCTAAGCGACTGGTTCCGGTGCCTCCTTGCGCGGAGTGAAAGAAGCGTGGATTCGATTTCCACATTCCCCAGGGTGTATTTCCTTCTTTGTATATTAAAATCTGTTGTGCTGTCTTGTTCTATCTGTCATATTAGACGAGAGTTTGAGGCATATCCTTGAGAATAGCAAATAAACTCGAATATTTATGTGACCTGAAATGGTCGTAAACAAACAAACAATCTGAGAGCTGGCTCAAAATTAGGAGATCCAACAGAGACAAGGCGCAACGTACGCAGACATCTTAAAATGATGCTAGAAACCATCTAAAAAAGAATATAATGGAAAAAATTTTTCTTCAAATTTGGCAGAGGTGTTTCCTGAAGTCGTCAAAAACAATAAACGAATCAATTTTATTTGTTTTTTCGTGTGTATCAAGAGTAAACATGTGTTTTTGGCCCTATGTGAGTTCTCGGTTAAAAAAAAAGAGAGAAAAAAAAGAAAAATGTTGTAAAGGATTCAAACTTGCATCCACACAAATTTTTATTTGTTTCCCATATGCATTGCATTAGGAAGAAATTTAATATTTTTATTATTATATCAAAATGTTTTTCTATTTCTAATGTGCTGCTGTTGGCTTCCGCCAATTGCAGACCTAGTGCGTTCCTGAGAGTTTGGTACCATCTCTTTCAGCGGCACCACAATGAGTGTGGTACCATTGCCGCATGAGAATTTTGACATCCGGTTTCTCCACCTGAAAGCATATGGTTATTAACCCTTTTTCAGCCCTAGTGCATTCCCCGGAAATCGGCATCCATTCTTTCAAGTAGCACAGATGTCGGCGTACGCCATTACCACTCTGAGTATTTTGACGCTCGGTTTTTCTTAGATGGCGGCCCTTGAGCTCTAATTGATGCAGATTTGCACTAGGAATTTAATTTAGCCGAGAGCCTCCAAGCCAAATGTCTACTCAAAGGATCTTTTGCATGCCGCATAATCGTTAGACATGGGCGCAGACTATTCTCTGTTTGAAATTCCACCGACTTGGGCCAGGTTTGAACATGCGAACCTGCGAATTTGAGCATTGAAAGCTATCAAAGACGAAAAAAGTAAATCATCAAAAAATATACTAAAATTAATAAGTAGTATAGTAAAATGATTTATAATAAAATACTCGTACCAATGCTACATTAATTTCATTTTCTGAAATATAAGAACTAGTGCCGCGCAGTGGACCAGTTGGTAGAAGCTCGGTTCCCAAAGACTACCGCAAGTGAAGCAACATTGACCAAAGTCAGCGTTTGGGAAAGTGACCACCTCTCTTAGAAGACTGATTTTGCAGCTCAGTGAGGCCTGCGTGCAAGACCTGCGTCTCACCCCTACGCCACCCTGACGAATAAATTTTAAAATGATCAGAAACAAAAAACAATTTTGCAATAAAATTCAACATAACATAATACCACATATACTCTTTCCAAATACCCCATTATTATCTAAGCCTGGTCACCTCGAAGCTCAAAGCTAAAAATGCGACACTTGAGCTTCGAGGAATGCTGAGAAAGTTCTCAAATATTCCCAAACCACCAGAAACAATGGATGTTGTAGCAATGAAAGGGCTGTGCAAATTAAGCCATCGTCAGCAGACAGCCTTCATCAACGGAATTCCATGTAGGAGTAGAAACGGTTTCATTTTGAAAGGGTGGTCAAGTACGAGGGTGAGACCCTAGAATGAAAGGAATCCGGTTGGAATTTTTTTTTCTCCTAAATTGCTCCGGGTTAGTATTGAAAAAGGGGAGAGGAGGGTGGGGGACTCAATGAGAGATTTGAAGAGGCCAGGTTCCGCCTTTCAGATTCCAGCTACATTGACTCGCTTGAGTTATTGACAAGACAGAGATTGGTTGCAGTTTTCATTCCAATCGCTATCTGTTGCCATGGTAATGGGGAATGGATGAGGTTCCGCGAGTTCACTCGGTCCCTTTGGTATTTTATTTAACACGAAGCTGCATTTTTCTGGATAGATTAACATTTAGAAAATGTTGGTGATCGAAGACTGTATCATAAGAGTAAAAAAAAAACAAAGTTTGTTTACTTAAAGAGAAATGATACAAAAATATTGTCAAGATCTATTTTCTACCGTTTTCAAGGCCAGTTAATTGTTAATGTATGTATAAATAAGCAAAGACGAAGCAGTTAAGTGCCGTTTTCTCCTTTGTTTGTCAACAGATTTTCTTACTCTTTTTTTATTTAGTAGCTATTGATAAATTTTAGCGTTATCAAAAAAAAAATGATTTTGGAAATTTTTTTTCGAAGTTTTTTTTAGAAGTCTTTATCTGTCATGATTTCATACTACCCTTTACACTTACAGTTTACAATACGTGTACAATTATAAGCAATACAATTTGTACTAGAGTAAATCCTCCATAGGTTAACCACCGAAGGGACTGTAACTTATCTGTCATGATTTCATACTACCCCTTACAGTTACAATCTACAATACGTGTACAATAATAAGCAATACAATTTGTACTGCAGTAAACCCTCCATAGGTTAACCACCTAAGGAACTGTAACTTATCTGTCATGATTTCATACTACCCCTTACACTTACAATCTACAATACGTGTACAATAATAAGCAATACAATTTGTACTACAGTAAAACCTCCATAGGTTAACCACCGAAGGGACTGTAAGTTATCTGTCATGATTTCATACTACCCCTTACACTTACAATCTACAATAAGTGTACAATAATAAGCAATACAGTTTGTACTACAGTAAAATCTCCATAGGTTAACCACCGAAGGGACTGTAACTTATCTGTCATGATTTCATACAACCCCTTACATTTAAAATCTACAATACGTGTACAATAATAAGCAATACAGTTTGTACTACAGTAAAATCTCCATAGGTTAACCACCGAAGGGACTGTAACTTATCTGTCATGATTTCATACAACCTCTTAAATTTACAATCTACAATACGTGTACAATAATGAGCAATACAGCTTGTACTACAGTAAAATCTCCATAGGTTAACCACCGAAGGGACTGTAACTTATCTGTCATGATTTCATACAACCCCTTACATTTACAACCCACAATACGTGTACAATAATAAGTAATACAGTTTGTACTACAGTAAAATCTCCATAGGTTAACCACCGAAGGGACTGTAACTTATCTGTCATGATTTCATACAACCCCTTACATTTACAATCTACAATACGTGTACAATAATAAGCAATACAGTTTGTACTACAGTAAAATCTCCATAGGTTAACCACCGAAGGGACTGTAACTTATCTGTCATGGTTTCATACAACCCCTTACATTTACAATCTACAATACGTGTACAATAATAAGCAATACAGTTTGTACTACAGTAAAATCTCCATAGGTTAACCATCGAAGGGACTGTAACTTATCTGTCATGATTTCATACAACCCTTACATTTACAATCTACAATACGTGTACAATAATAAGCAATACAGTTTGTACTGCAGTAAAATCTCCATAGGTTAACCACCGAAGGGACTGTAACTTATCTGTCATGATTTCATACAACCCTTACATTTACAATCTACAATACGTGTACAATAATAAGCAATACAGTTTGTACTACAGTAAAATCTTCATAGGTTAACCACCGAAGGGACTGTAACTTATCTGTCATGATTTCATACAACCCTTACATTTACAACCTACAATACGTGTACAATAATAAGCAATACAGTTTGTACTGCAGTAAAATCTCCATAGGTTAACCACCGAAGGGACTGTAACTTATCTGTCATGATTTCATACAACCCTTACATTTACAATCTACAATACGTGTACAATAATAAGCAATACAGTTTGTACTACAGTAAAATCTCCATAGGTTAACCACCGAAGGGACTGTAACTTATCTGTCATGATTTCATACAACCCTTACATTTACAATCTACAATACGTGTACAATAATAAGCAATACAGTTTGTATTACAGTAAAATCTCCATAGGTTAACCACCGAAGGGACTGTAACTTATCTGTCATGATTTCATACAACCCTTACATTTACAATCTACAATACGTGTACAATAATAAGCAATACAGTTTGTACTGCAGTAAAATCTCCATAGGTTAACCACCGAAGGGACTGTAACTTATCTGTCATGATTTCATACAACCCTTACATTTACAATCTACAATACGTGTACAATAATAAGCAATACAGTTTGTACTGCAGTAAAATCTCCATAGGTTAACCACCGAAGGGACTGTAACTTATCTGTCATGATTTCATACAACCCCTTACATTTACAATCTACAATACGTGTACCATAATAAACAATACAGTTTATACTACAGTAACACCTCCATAAGCTTACCACCGAAGCGACTGTAACTAAGTGGTCAACATGCGGAGGTGGTCAAATTAGGGAATGTTTAGAAAAAATGTAGTACAATATTAGAGATTATTTATTAAACTTTTAAAGTATTTTTTAAGGAAAAATTTAGCACTTACTCATTTTTATTTTTACCGAAGGTACAGCAAATTTTTATTTCTTTTAAAGAAATGATTCAATTTTTGTTTGAGTCTTCTTTTTGTTCATCAGGTAACTGTAAAAAGCACTTTTCAAGAAAACATCAGTGGTTAAGTTGCAGAGAGTAAATTATAAAAAAATATTTCAAATATCCTACTAAAATGTGGTCAACATAAAACTTATGGAGGTGGTCAACGTAGAGAAGTAAATCTCCATTGAAAATGCGTTGTGACGACCATTCAAACTATAAAATTTTGGTCAACATAGACAGGTGGTCAACGTAGGGAGGTTTTACTGTATATATAATTCAAAGAAGAAATAACAAGAACAAAAAGAAAAAGAAAATGTAATCTATTAAATGAATGTCAATGTAAAATGATACTAATCATGAGATGTCCGTATTAATCCGTATTCAAAGAAAAAAATACATTGGTGATAATAAAACGTCCACTATAATGTTAATGAAATATAAAGGTAAGGGTAATTTGAAGCTAATAATATCTAATATAATATAAAGTGAGATAATAAGTGCGTTGAAGCGTTATTTTGTTTCGAATCATCGTTTTATAGGTTTGTTGATTTGCATTAGCGTTGTGAACTCTCGATAAAACTGAAAGTGAGTGTTTGTAATCGTAATTCATTCAATGATAACATGAACATTTATTTTATTATTTTTCATAAGAGAAGGAGTGCAGAAAGATAAAATTTATGTATAATATGTGTTGCAAATTGGTTAGTAACCATATGCAGCCCCGTTGAAAAAAATAAATTTAAAAATGTGTTAAAAAAGTATTAAATTAAACAACTAACAAAGTGGGCAATCAATCGCACTAAGGAGAGATCATCGCTCATTGAAATATTTAAACAGAACGGACTGCTGTCAATCATAAAAACTAAAATATCTAATAATTGTTTAAACGTTCGAGGCTGAACTGCAGAAATTTAATATATTACGATCTATTTTCGACTGCTTTGCAGACTAGTTATTTTTAAAAGTTGTTGCTTGTATTTCCCCCAATTGTATTTTCTTTCACGTAGAGCGCAACAACAAAAGTGACTGAAAAAAAGAGCAACACTACGTGAGAGGAATTAAGATTCCCTATTCTATTCAATAGTGGGTCATTCCTTCAGACAATTGTGAATTTCTATTCCAAAGCTTCCAGAAAAGTTGTTTAAACGTTCGCAGCTGAATTTCAAAATCTAATAAATTAAAGTCGAATTTCGATCGCCGGGCGAACTCTCATTTAGACATTTTTAAAACGTACTGACTTCCAAAAAAATGTATTTAAAACAAAATAAAATGAGGAAATCACACATTGGCAACTTGCCTTCACTGACGTCAATTGAAGCACCACCAACAAACTCGGCGAATTCATCGCAATATCCCATCAATCTCCAACTCCGAGACTTGTCAGACTTTTCTCGTCTTTGATGGTGTTCCAGGGGGGGGGGGGGGGGGGGGAGAATGTTGTATGGAAAAGGGGCTGACAGAGTAATCTACCACCAGATACAATATCCCCAACTAAACTTGCCCTCCGCGAAAATTAACACATCGTGGGTGAACTGGACCTGAATCCAGTGGAGAGAAAAGGGCGTTGCCTTGGGGAACTGATCCATTTGCAAACATGAGGAATGCTAGAAAGCGCAAATGTTTAAAGCTTTCTATTTTATTGGTTCTCTAAAAGGAAGGAAGTTTTTAACAGTTCACACAATGTAATATTTGAAAAACAGAATATTATTATAAGACATAATTTAAAATGTAACATTTCAAACATAGAAAACAGGACATTTCCCAGGAGAACTGATCCATTCGCAAACATGAGGAATGTTAGAAAGCACAAATGTTCAAATATTTCTATTTTATCGGTTCTTAAAATAGAAGGAATTTTTTAACATTTTCTAAAATGTAACGTTTGAACTAAATAGTATAATAGGATATAATTTGAAATGTAACATTCCAAACAGTATTAATATTAAAAAAAAGACGTTGCCCTGGGGAACTGATCCAGTTGAAACATGAGGAATGTTAGAAAGCGCAAATGTTTAAAGCTTTCTATTTTATTGGTTCCTTAAAAAAAAGGAGTTTTTAACAGTTTATACAGTGTAAATTTTGAAAAACGGAATAGTGTTATAGGATATAATTTAAAATGCAACATTTCAAACAGTATTAATAGAAAAAAATAGTTTCACAGGAGAACTGATCATCGCAAACATGAGGAATCCTGAAAAGCGCAAATGTTTAAAGCTTTCTATTTTATTGGTTCTTTAAAAGGATGTAAGTTTTTAACAGCTTATAAAATGTAATATTTGAAAAACAAAATAGTGTAATAGGATATAATTTAAAATGTAACATTTCAAATAGTAATAATATAACAAGAAGTTCCGTCTAGAACTATACGAGCCTACTTTTCCATATACACCAGCTTCAAATTTATATTCTAGCTATCTCTCTCTCTCTTTCTCGTTTAGCTTAAGTTCTTAATTGCTTCATATATACCTTTTTCAACGGTTAATACATATTCATTCAATCATTCATTTATTCAGTCATTCATGTATTTATTCACTCAGTTATTAATTCATTCTTTTGCTTATTGATTTAATCATTCATTAATTCAAAAATATTCTTGAAAATCTCGATCAAAAAATTTCTTAGGAAAATAGGCTCGTTAGTTCTGGATGAACTTTCTATCTGTACATGTTCTACGTCATAAGAGCTTTCCAATAAAGTTTGTTCCAAGCAAATCGGTCCGTTAGATCAGGATTTATATATGATTGAATTTTCCCCGCAGGCAATATGTTAAATTTTTTGAACTGTTCAAAAATGAACAAAAATTGTTCAAATCAATATTTCACGCCAAGAACTTCTTCCAGTGAGCTTGTACATTGGAACTTGGATCTTGTACCCAGAGTTTACATAATTTGCTACATTTTCGCCCATAGGCGCTAATGTTAAACTTTTTGAACTGTTCAAAACTGAACAAAAAATTGTTCAAATCAAAAAGTAAAATATGGAAATGAGATCTCCTCGCCGAGATCTTTTGAATGCAAAAAGAATTTTTTGAATCGGACAATTCGTTCAAAAGTTATTAGGGGGGGGGGACAGACCGACAGACAGACAGACCGACAGACCCACTTTTTCCCCATCTCAATACCCTACTTTCAAATTTTTTAATTTTCAATCTTTATTTAATTACTTAACTTATTTTTGACTTTTCTTGATTTGTAACGATATTTTCACGATACATTAAGCCTTCTTTCATGCTTCATTATTATTTTTTTTTTACTTTTACGGGAAAGTAGGCTAAAAAAGGACGTTTCTCAGGAGAACTGATCCATTTGACAACGTGATTAATGATAGATTGCGCAAATGTTTAAATATTTCTATTTTATGGGTTTTTTGAAAGGGAGGAAGTTTTCAACAGTTTATAAAATGTAATATTTGAAAAACAAAATAGTATAATAAGATATAATTTAAAATGTAACATTAGAAAAACAAAATAGTGTAATAGGATATAATTTAAAATGTAACATTTTAAACAGTGATAATAGGAAAAAGGACGATGCTCAGAAGAACTGATCCATTTGCAAACGTGAGTAATGATAGAAAGCGCAAATGTTTAAAGCTTTCTATTTTATTGCTTCTTTAAAAGGAAGGAAGTTTTTAAGTTTGTAAAATGTAATATTTGTAAAACGAAATAGTTCGCAAACATGAGAAATGATAGAAAGCGCAAATATTTAAGGGAAGCGGGTAACATGAGACCATTTTTTTTCTCTATAGTGTTTTTATTTACGATTTTTGTCTCATGTCATATTATATCACTTCATAAGAAATTTAATATTAAAAAAACTGGATTTCTTAAGTATAATTTGAAAATTTTAATTTTTAAAACAAAATTTAGCAATTTTTAAAAATGCATCTTCTTTTTCAAAAATTGGCGTAAAGTCTCAACATTTTTTTATTGATTCATTACTTATAAAGCAAAACTTTTATGATTTGAAATTTTTATGACTTATAAAAAGTCATAAAATACTTTTTGAAAAAAAAAACTGAAGTAACGCAGAAAAAAAGGAAAAATTCAAAAATCCTACAAATTTTTTTTAAAAAAGTACTTAAGTTATCATAAAAGTAGAGCATAATTTTGTTATGTATGGTTTCAGGGACATGTGGAAAAAAAATCCACAATATAGATCCACATTTTAAAATTCCTTTGCATTTTAATTGAGATGAAATTCGCAAAAAACAAAGTGGAAGAAAACAGCATTTTATGTTTTCGGCTTGCAAGAACTTAAATCCTTCCTTTATCAAAATTTCAAGTAAGGAACTTTTTTTTCCGTTACAGTCACGATGAACGAGCTTCTTCTTTCTTATTTTATTTTAAAAAATAAATATGTGGCTTATATTCAGCACAGTTAGTTTCGGAATGAAAAGGTGGCACACTTTTAGAAATTTCATCATGAAATTACGGTTAAATGACCGGCAGCAGTCTGTCCATCTAATTCACCGTTAAAATTACGGATTCGAACATTTTTCTACTTTACGGGACCTAACCATTTCCAATCAGCTTGGTTCAAAAGCCTTAAATACAAAAGTTTACGGTTTTATAACCATTTAAAAATGGTTTCAAAACAGAATTTTTACCGTTTTTGAACCATTTCGTAACGTAGAATCTTCCAGGACAAGAAACCGTAAAGGAAGCTTGCGGGAGTCGAACCTTCGGCACACCAACCTTACTCTCTAATCATTCGGCCATCTGCACCACACAAAGCGGTCGTTTATTTATCAATAAATCTTTCTTTTCAACAGGGAAAGAAAGATTTATTGATAAATAAACGGCATTAAAATTGAGATTTCAGTTTTTGATTGGATCCAAAGCCATCTTTGGTCTAAATTTACTGTATATTGACGAAAATCATTTTATTTGCTGCAAAAATTAAAATACAATCAAGCTTCAGCAGCTCAAATTATGGGTTCGCTCATTCGCAAACAGTTCGGGAATCCGATGTCTCCAATTTTTGATTTGCGTGTGTATGTCTTTCTATTTCGTAACCACTGCTTAAGCTACTTTTTTCTTCTTTTTTTATATACACATGAAGATTTGAAGTAGTCAATCTTTATTCATATTTTAACAACAACGTACGACCGGTGAGGTTTCGCAATCAAGATGGATGCCTGATTCTTAATGAGCGCTTGTAAATTACGGTTATTTAAACGTTATTTAGTATAAACAGAGAATAAACGATTTTTTTCGCAATCAGCGGTTTGAGTACTATCTTTTTAATGGTTATTCAACTGTTGTAATTAAATATGGTAAAATAACAATTAAATAAATGGTTATTTTACTATTTTCTTACGGAAATTTTTAACAGTGCACCTCACACCGTAATAAAATCAATGATAAATCAATAAATATTGCTTCAATTTTTCTGAAACTTTCAGGCAACATTTTTAAAGATTTATTTTATTACTTAAGCCACTAATTTTTTAATGATGTTTTTCAACATTTTTGGGTGCTGGCTCCCCTTAAAGCTTTCTGTTTTGTTGGTTCTTAAAAAGGAAGAAAGCTTATGAAATGTAATGTTTGAAAAACGAAACAGTGTAATAGGATATAATTTTAAATGCACTATTTCAAACAGGATTAATATTTAAAAGCACAATATCTTTTTTCCTACTTATCGTAAAAGATTTCTAAAAAAAGTAAGAAAAGAGGCTTAATGTATCGTAGGGAAATATTGTGAAAAACAAAGAAAAGTCTAAGTGAAGTAATTGAATAAAGAATGAAAAATAACAAATTTGAAAGTAGGGTTTTGCGAAAATAAATAATTTTGGGTCTGAGTAAATTACCAGAATTATTATTTGTCGAATGGCAACGATAGCTTTTTTTGGAATGCTTGGATAATGCAGCGATGTTTTGGATTTGAAAATACTGAAATCATGGCGAAATTTTTTAGTTGTTTTAAAAAATAAAACCTTGTAACTTAAAGCATTTTTTCCCGGTTTTGTTGAATATCTTTATTGTTAAATAATTTTATTTACTTCCTGCATATTACTTGCATGTCTTTTTTCAATGCTTTGCGTTCTCTTCTGCTAAGAAAACGATATGGATATTTATTCATCGTACCGGGAGTTTTAACAACAGGAGTCAGTTGCTACATTGTCTACTCGTGCTAAAGAACACTGGGAAGGGGACGCACTAACCACTTGACGACCAATATGCGCAGGATGTGTCGAAACAAAGGGCTGATGCTGCTTCACAGCGTTCATTTCTCCACGCTAAGACAGCCCTAATTGAAGTTGATTCGACAAAACGGGCTCGGGTCTCTGTCTCCAAGGCAACGAGAATCGCAGAAATTCAATAAAGACTTCGCCCTGCTTGATTGGTGCTGCCAGTTTGGACGAAGTAATTCAAGATTTATGCAGACGAGAATGGGAATCGAGGCTTGAATAAGGAATTAGGAGTGCTATTTGAAAACGATTTTCTGCTCTGAAAGAATTTGTTTCACAAATTAGTAAATAAAATGTTAAATATGCGTAGAATGTTTTCCGGAAAGTTTTTTTATTTGGGGTTCACGTTAAAGAATGTAGAAGGAAAACCCCTTAGCAAACAAAAATCAACAATTTTGAAACTTTTTCACAGCAACTTTTTAGTAAAAGGTCGTAGCAGCAAGACATAAAAAGACAGACTTGTGAATCGAAAATAAAAGTTTGTTAGAAGTTTTAGCAATTAAAATAAAAATTTATTATACGAAATGAAAGCAGTTACACTAAAATAAGCAAAATATTTATCTGAAGTTCTCCAAATTATTAAATACTTTATAAAGCACAACTTGGAAAGCAACATTAAAGTTAATAAAAAAGAAAAAAAAGAATGAAAAAGAAAGAAATAAGTACCCCAATATCGAAGTATCATGGGCTTCACCTTGTTACAATGTCGTTCATTGTTTTACACTCCGATCATTTTTGTTGCGAATTTAGTATATTGCTATTCATTTGCATTCAAAAATATTTCTTTCACCCCATTGAATTTCTACTTGTCGTACTGAGATGGAAAATATGTCCTTTATTGCCATAATAAAATCAATAATATGATTTGGAACTAAGGGATCTGGGGACCGAAGTACTCCACCCCCCCCCCCTCGTTGCAACGCGGAACTATTTTTTAGTAACTGCAAGTATCACTTCCCCTTTAGTAACCATCATGTCATTGAAGCTGATTAATTTAAATTTACGTGAATAAAATAAATAAATAAATATACAAACATAAATGAATAAATAAAAACTCTATGCTTATTATTATACCCAATTAAAAATTACAAATTAATTTTTATAATTAAAACATGACAAAAGTACATGTCAAGTGGTTAAAATACTAAAAATCGTTCTTCTGTTTTTTGTTTTTTAATTATTTTTTTTTTATTTTGTATCACTCTTTATTTTTTAAGACACCATTCTTAAGCATTTAATTCAGTTAGATATTATTCACTAAATAATGTGTTATTTCGTAAAATGTACATCAGAAATATTATCTTGTCTTCAACAAATGTTTGTAAAAAGATTAAATTATCTTAATACAATGCAAAAAAAATATTATTTTATTACATAAAGCATAGCTTATTCCACTACTCAAATCAGATTTATTTAAGCTAATATTTTTTTGCAAATTCCTGTGAATTAAAAAAGGAATGTTTTTTACATTGAGTAGCATGAGTTAAGTAATATTTATGTAACGTTAAATATCGTGAGCTACATATTTTTGTGTTTCTTTATTTTGCTATTTTATTATTTTTTTTGCTAGGAAAAAACAATTAAAGCAACGTGCAAATAGTGTAAACACTCCAGAGGAAAAGGACCAACACACAATAATGACCTACCTATTTGTAATTTTATTTATTTTTTATTTATTATTATTATTATTATTATTATTTGGTTACTATTTTATATATTTTTTTATTAATTTTTGCTAGAGAAAAACAATTAATACAACGTACAAACAGTGTAAACACTTCAACGTACATATAGCGTAACAGATCAACAAACAGTAAGGACCTACCTATTATAGTTTTATTTCTTTCTTTTTTTATTTTTATATTTCGTTTAGGAAAAACAATTAATACAACGTACACATAGCGTAACAGATACACAAACAGTAATGGCCTTCCTATTTTTAGTTTTATTTATTTATTTATTTTATTATTTTTTACTAGGGAGAAACAACTAAAAGAACTTACAAATAACGTAAACACTTCAGAGGAAAAAGACCAACAATGATCACATACGAAAAATAGTTGAGTCTATTGGTTTTCATGAACTTTGTGTGATTTATAAAAATATATTTACGTCCAGCACTTAAAATACGTAGCATTAAACTGTTGCTATCAATTTGATTTTAAATTGAAATTTCCTAAGTATTTTTACACGCAGAAAAATATTAAAGCGACATTTTTGCAGGTAAAGTTGTTGAAGAAAATCTGATGTTTTTGTTGATGTCCTGCAGCGAAAGGTATCCTCACTCACCACCACACCAGTAACAGGTTTCTGGAGAGAGAGAGAAAAAAAGGGAACTATTTTATTGCGCCATCTCTACTTGAAAAGACGTCCCTAATTGAAGTTGACTGCGTAAAACGCCGCCACCTCTACGTTGCCATGACAACTCGTAATCGCTGATTGGTGATGACAGTGTAGAAGATGGGAAGGGGAACTGAAAAGTTGACTTAATCGATTCTTTTACGCGGGAAAAATTGCAGTGGCAGGCGAGAAAATGGAGCTCACAAACTTCTCTTGCATTTTTAATTTACTTTGGCATTTTCCTTGCTTGGGAAACAAAAACGGTGAAAAAAAATCGAGTGTTTATAACTTTTTCTTGTTTAATGCTCATGAAGTGAAAAAGTTTGAACATAAGTACTTTAACTCTCTTTGAGGGAAAAAATGAAACTTCACATTTCATTTTTTATATCGTTATAATATATTGAAGAGTCTTTCAAGCGATAAATAGCTGAAAAACTAATGCAATTAATCAACTAGTTCAGATATTGGATTCCTAAATATTTTATCAGTAATGAGCATGCAAAGTGGAAAAGGAAAAAAATAAAGGTGATAGTTAAGAGCGAAAAGCAAAAAGTAATGAAGCGGTCATAACTGTAACTGCATCACGTATGTATGAATTACGGTCAGATAAAAACTGCAATTTCCGTAATGCATGCTAAGTTTTATTCACGATTACATTTCAAGAGATTTTTTTCTTAATACTGAATTAGCAATTAAGGGTCCTGTTTTTTTTTTTTTTTTTTGGTATTTTACGTGATTAATAATGATGAAGATGTTCCTTTTGCCTCTTGCTGCGAGTTAAAAAATTTCTTTAAAGAAATACCGGAAAAATTTAAAAACTATTACATTTAGTTTGGGTGATAAAATATGCGTATGCATAAAATGTTTTGAAATGTGTTCAATAATTTATTCTGATTTTAAGTTCCGAAATCACTTATTGGAAAGCTTTCATGGTTATAGTTAGACTACGAAAGTCTGACCCTCGGTCGCTTCCACGTATGGCAGAAAAGGACGAATCCATTCGACTTTTAGGGAAGTTCGTTTAACAGGTGCGTTTATTTAGTACGCGAATCAGAACGTTTGCTTCTCTGTTTGTTGAAAGCAACTAAATTTATGAACTAGCACACAGCATCAGTTTTTCTAAGAAATCAAGTACGTTGAATGAACTAAACCGACAACAAAAGCTGCACATTCCTTATACCAGCAGTTCCTCCGTTGAACATGAATGGCTACATCTCGGTCCTCTGCCAGTCAGAGCTTTTTTTTTTTACTGTAGAACTGTAACATTTTTAAAAATCGGTTCAATAAAAATGCAAGCGCAGCCGTCTGAAAGCTTACCAACGCGACTTTTCTTATTGTTTGAAAGACATTTGTATGAACATAGATTTTGTCATATTTTCGACTGAAAATTATTGGCAAATAAGCTGCCTTAATACTGGGAATGTAGCAGGTTCTGTTTTCGTACAGGTTTGAACTTGTTTCCTGCAGTACATGTACTTCGTTTTGTATGGACGATCGGCTAAATATAAAAAAAATAATTTAAACTATTTTTTTAACAATAAAAAGCAAATTCTTTCTAAAGTCTCCAATTAGAAAAAGAATATGCTTTATTTACAGGACTTTTAAGCAATTTTAAAAGTTAGATCACGTAAACAGATATTTTTCTCACTCACTGAATAAAATACGTTTAATAATGGGTATATATGATTAAACAAATAGCGAGAATTATTCAAGCAAAATTGTAGGATGTTTACAATCTTTAAAGAATGTCAAAGAAGCGGGCGCTTCTGCCTTTGACGCCTCTATCGCAATCGCGGTTAAATAAATTTTCGTCAGTTTGATCAAAGTTAAAAGAAACATTATGGTTGGAAAACCACTTGAAAATTACCGGAAAAGCAGACCGTTGAGCCCACCAAATGGTTACTCGATTGTAGTAAGACAATCCATTTCATCTTGACAGCCAAAAAAAAAAAAAATGGTTACTTGATTGTAGTAAGGCAATCTGTTTCATGTTGACAGCCAAAAAAAAAAAAAAACTGCTTACTTGACAGCTAAAATGGTTACTTGATTGTAGTAATACAATCTATTTCATCTTGGCAGCCAAAAAAAGGGTTACTTGATTGTAGTAAGATAATCTGTTTCATACTTGATTGTAGTAAGACAATCCGTTTCATACTTGACTGCAATAAGATAATCTGTTTTACGTTTTTAGTCTAAAAGCACCCAAACGGCCAATCTTATTTTATCTTTCCTCAATTAGTTCAGTCTAGTGTTTGCAGGAACAATCGCAAAAAAAAAGTAAAAAACAGCACGTGTTACGACTAAGAGGAAATGCGTTTTTATACATGAAGTATAGGGAAAATGCTAAATATTTCAACCATATTTTTTCAAAATATTCCACATTTTATGAATGTATACTTACTGGCTCTGCAAAATTTTACAAATATTTTACCATTGTGGTATCTACTCAAGAATTAAAAAAAAATAGAGTTCGTCCAACAGTCAAAATTCGACCGTAATAATTAAATTTGTCCTTGAAAACATTATGTTATTTATATAATTATATAAGTATTGTTCATGAAATTTGGCGATTGTAACGTCGAGTTTATTTTGATCATCGTCACTTAAAGCAAACGTAATGTAAATCATTGTCGATGTAGGGCTAATTGCGCTTATAAATGTAGCGGCGTATACTTCTGCCGATTTCGTACTAAGTTGACTGGCAGTTGGATAAAACTTATATATTTGCTCCCATACACTATTATCATTTTTCATTGCATTTTTTACAGAAGCCTTCACTCAAACTCTTATTATAACTGCTTTTAATATTACTGCTTTATGGCAACACACTCTTTTAAACAATGGGTTTTATTGCCGAATAATTTGCTCATCCAAGACATGTTGCCATCTGCTCTCTATAAATATATAACATTGCAATCATAAATGATGCTTCCTTGACAAAAGGAAAAGGAAAATAATTAACTAATAACAAACTGTTTCCAAAATGTTTTAACCAATATCACTAAAATTCGTCAATAGCTACTAAATGAAAAAAATAGTTCTTAACTGTTTTGTCTTTGCCTATTTATATATGGAGAACTAATGAATGGAAAATTTTAATTTAAATAGCCACCATGTAAAACTTCACTTGTCTCCATAGATTAACTTTAGCCTCTAAGTGTTGTACAAGACATGCAGATTTATTCCCTATTCATTTCGCTGAAATTACATGTAATACTTTTTTTATAAAATATTAAACTTAACTTCAAAGAGCGAGACGTGAAAAAATAAGCGCTGAAAAATATAAAAACTTTTCTGAAGAAAAGGCATTAAAAAAAGAAGGATACACTTTAAGATTTTACTTTTCTTCCTCGGTTACTTGTTAAGGGGCTTAAAAGTAAAAAAAAAAAAAAATGGCGTAGTTCTTTATTGGATTTTTATCTTTCGGCGTTGAAGATGCAGCTTTAAAGATTCAAAGGTAGACTAGAAAGAATGGATAACATTAACAAAAACTTAAAACAAAAATTAGAAAATTTTAGAAATTGCTAAGAAAAGGAGAACATTTTTGAGGAGAAAACCGCGAAAAATGTTTTCAAGCACATTCTCTTGAGGGAAACTTTTTCGTGCATTGAAAACTAACTTATTTTCAGAAGAACTTTTAAAAAGAGTTGCGAACAAAATATAATTATTTTCATAATGGATTATTGGTGCTTAGTGCACTGCTGAAATTGCTTTTTCTTTTAAAGTTTTCATTCGAATGTTAATTATATTTGCCCTCAAGGTGGCGTAGGGGCACGCCCAAGTTCGCAGGATCAAACCGGGCTTAAGTCGGTGGATTGTCAAGATGCAGAAAATCGTCAGCGTATGATTATGCAACATGCTAAAGATTCCTTGAGTATCCGTTTGGCTCGGCTACTCTCGGATAAATTAAATTCTTAGTGGAGTTTCGCATCAATTAGATCTCAGATGCCGCCACTAGGGGGAACTGAGTGTCAAAATTATCAAAATGGTAATGGCATGCGCCGATCGTGGTGCTACTTGAAAGTAAGGATGCCAATTACCGAGGAATGCTCTAGGTCTGCAAACGTTAATGACCATACGCAGCCCTATTAGAAAGTCAATTATTTTTGAAACAACTACTTCACCTGTATTAATAAAGCCATATCAGTTTTACAGCAATATAGCATCTTTTTAAAAAGAAAACAACAAAGTAATTCGAAGCTTGTCCACGTAACATAATTTAAAATCAGAAAGAAGAAAAAAAAACATCTAAGGGGCCATTCATAAATGATGTCTCGCTTCGATAGGGGAGGGATGTTTGAGAAATTGTGACAGTCAGTGACGAGGAGAGAGGGTGACAAAAAGTGACATTACACATTTTCGCTTCTATAAAAGCATTTAAAATCAGTAAATTAAATTGATTGGTTTTTTTTAATTTTTTTATTTTCATAGTTTGATTTTAAAGTTTCATTAATCATTTTGTAAACACCGATGCTTATTAAGGTTTAAATTTACTTCTTGTTAAAAGTTTAAAAAGAAATGTTCTTAGGCATTTACACTTTTAAGATAAAATTACGTATGTCATTTTTTTCAGAATTCGAACATGTTTTACTGTTCTTTACTAATTATCTATTCTGTGGTAAACCTAAACCTCATTTTATACAAATTAAGTACACCTGTAATCATTATTATTATTATGCTCACAAATGTCATTAAAAGTTCAAAAATAAAATTAGAAACATGACCCATAACGCAATGCGCTGTTTTTCTGAGCTGCAACTACAAATGCTTACGTAATGTAGCGCGACATGTGACAAAGGGCGGAGGGGGTACGATATTTTGTGACAAAGGCGAGAGGGGTGTCAAGTATATCGATAAAAAGTGTGACATCATTTATGAAAGGTCCCTAAAGAGATAGTAAAACAAAGAAATATTTCAGTAATAAAGAGCAGACGAAAACATTTTGTAAAAAGTAGGACAGACTAGTAGCGTTTTCTCAGAATGTACTTGAGACATATTGCAACTTTAAAACATTGTAACATGGAAAAGAACATTTGTTTAGATTCTCCAGCAGTAGATGGAATATAATTCTCATAAATAAAAGGCGTAAAGAATTGTAGGGAAAAAAATATTTATAAGAACGATGGATCAGTTTTAAGTGAACTGATAAGGAAGTGAAGATACATTTGAACGATACAGTGAGAATTTTTTTTTTAACTACACTGTTGTGTTGAGTTGCCTCCATTTTTGGTGTTACTGAGCACGATTTTTGGTGTTCAGTTTGTGTCAAGTTGAAAATTATTCATTTTTTATATACAGTTGAACTTTCTTAATACGAGCACGGTTAATACGAAATCACGGCTAAAACGAACATTTTGGTCATCAAGTTTGGTTTACTATTTAATTACACTAAATATCTCACTCATATTACGAAGGCTGAAGTACAAATTTCGGCTAAGACTAACAAAACTTTTGACCTATCACGAAAAATTTTCTCGATTGCTATATAATTAATTTTTTTCAAGGAAATTGTCGGTTATTTTGAGTCATTGTAAACCACCAAGTATACATATGATAAAATTTAATGTATCTAAAAAAGCAACTAAACATTAAGGATGTTTTCTAAATTTGTTAAATTTTAAAGGGTAAGATCACTTTTTCTCAATGTGTTAGTAAGATTTAAAAGTGTATATTAGTTAAGATAAATCATTTGTTTTCACTATTTATTTTACTTTGTATTATAAATAGTAGAAATGATTTTTTAACATGCATTTCTAATATTTTTTTACACAATTTTACGTATTCACGGCTGTTGCGAATAACGGATAATACGAACAAATTCGCGAATTTTTGGCATTTCGTATTAAACGAGTTCGACTTTATTTTTTTTTCTGTGTCTGTTTAAAAAAATAGACAGTATAATGTTTCTTACCACATGAAATTTGTCAACTCCGTAATTTCATTATGATTGCTCATTTCTATGAAAATTAGATAAATGAGATATCGTAACGAACTTTTTATACGTAGATGAGATAACGAACATATGCTGAAAAAACACTCAGATGTCTGTATTTTTCTAGACAGACACTTAAAAGAGTTTTAAAAACATCAAAAAAAGAATACTTTGCAACTCTACACCAACTGAACACCAAAAATGGTGTTCAGTACCGGTAACACCAAAAAAAGGTGTTCAGTATTAGTAACACCAAAAATTTTGTTCAGTATCAGTAACACCAAAAATGGTGTTCAGTATCAGTAACACCAAAAATGGTGTTCAGTATCAGTAACACCAAAAATGGGGTTCAGTATCAGCAACACCAAAAATGGTGTTCAGTATCAGTAACACCAAAAAATGGTGTTCAGTATCAGTAACACCAAAAATGGTGTTCAGTATGAGTAACACCAAAAATGGTGTTCAGTATCAGTAACACCAAAAATGGTGTTCAGTATGAGAAACACCGAAAATGGTGTTCAGTATCAGTAACACCAAAAATGGGGTTCAGTATCAGTAACACCAAAAATGGTGTTCAGTATCAGTAACACCAAAAATGGTGCTCAGCCCTGCGCTTTACCACTACGCCACTCTGACGGCGTAGGTAGACGTTGAAGGTTTTAAATGCTTTTTACTGTTTACCTTTTAAGTTTAATTTTTGTTTGAAAGAAAATTTTAAATATGCATCATTTAAATACCTGGCTAAGTATTATTCAACAGGTATTCCTTCACTTACAATCATTATTACCGAGATTAATCACACTGTTAATGCTTCTCAATTATCCAATAGCTCTAAAATCCAGACTGCATTTCTTTTTATAAAAAGCTTTCAATGTTAGAGCAGATGCTACTCATATAAGCTCTCGAAAAAATATATTTTGCTCAAAGTTATAGGTTTGATTAAGGTACACATATACGTTGGAAATCGCAAGAAATGCATTTTTGTTTTTTCATTCTAAGATATTCATCCGTTAATTATCTTTAAAATGATACCAATAACTTTCTTATTGGCAAAATACTTTTTTATTTACATACAGTTTCGTAAAGGTAATTAATAATTAAATTTTAATTAATTAAATAAATATTTAATTTTTAAAAATATTTTTAATGCAAATATGTTATATTTTATGCATCTACAGTCCTCAAAAAATTTTGTAAAATTGGCATAAAAATATGCACTTTTATACCTACTGGTATATAAATTCGCTAACTTTAAATCCATTTTAAGAAGAATTGCTTTTTTTAAGGTATGTTTGTTCTCCAACGGTGATATCTTAAGATGTTGTTAACCGATTTTTAAAAGTTTGACTCTATAATTTAGGTAACAATTCAGAGAATGGGCCCTACCAAAATATAACAGTTTTGATAAAAAATGGATTTTTTGGTTATTTTACAATGCTTTAATTTTTGTAAAAAATGCTGTTTTTATGATACTTTTCAGGTTAAATGTTATAACTCAAAAAATAATTAAGTTAGACATTATATTTTGGTAGGGGGAAGGTATGAATACCTTCTCTTTGATGTCAGTAAGAAATTTGGTTCAAAATTAATTATATTTGTGTTAATTGCCGTTGCAATGAAGCTTTAATTAGTGAACTAAATTTGTACTAATTAAATAATTATTAATTTAAAAAGAAATATGCAAATATGTTACATTTTACACTCTTATAATCCTCCCAAAATTTAAAAAGACTGGCATTAAAATTTAAAAAAAAAACTTGTAAAAGGTATATGTATACCTTAAGAAAGCAATGAATAAATAAAAGGAGATAGGGTTTGATAAAATGAAGCAATGAACAAATAAAAGGAGAAGCAATAAATTTTCCTGACTACTACGTACTTAACGAGACTTTTAAAGAAAAACGAAACCAAAAAGCATACGCACAACACTATATTGACAAGGGAAGAGAAAGTCTACCAAATCCTGCATCAAAATACGAACCCAAATAAAAGCCATATAAAAAGAGAAAGGGAAGTTAAATTTTCCCCCATTTTTTCCCATCTGAAGGAAGAAAGCGATATTTTATTAGATTTCCCGGCTTTCAACATTGGAAATATAATTTTGTGAAACAAATGCTTTTTGGAAAAAAGCGGGAAGTTTTATAGGGTGAGATAAAATCGGTTTCTGTAAGTTTTTTGGAAAGTACATAAAGAAAAGGCATACATGTAAAAAATGTAATTGAAAAATACGAAATTACAATTTTTTTTCTCCAATTAATCCGGTTCTGGTTTTTATAAAATTTCATAAATTGTCTAAAACAGATTACGCACGAATTGGTGAATTATATTTAAGAATATATATATTTAAAACAAGCAAACAAAATCAAGTAAATTAATTCAAATGTTAATGCAACTATACTATTAGAGATATAAGTTAATTCGAAAGTAAATTCCTTCTTTTTATGTACGCAAATGTACAACATTTTATCAGCTTCATTTTAGCTTCTGCTTCAGTTCCGCAATTCAAAACTTTTTTGCAATGAAAGACGCTATCCTTGTAGCCCCGAAGCTAGTGTATGCAAGTTATCCTTGCCGCCCCGAAGCTAGAGTAAGCAAGTTACCCTTGCAGCTCCGAAGCTAGTGTATTCAACTTATCCTTGCAGCTCCCGAAGCTAGTGTATGCAACTTATCCCTGCAGCTCCCAGAAGCTAGTGTATGCATCTTATCCTTGCAGCTCCCGAAGCTAGTGTATGCAACTTATCCCTTGTAGCCCCGAAGCAAGTGTATGCAACGGTATTTACTCTCGGAACAATGGTATTTACTCTCTAACACTTGAAGAGTAATTTTCTCTGTTGACGGTCACAAAGAGGCAGTAAAGATTGCGTATTTGCAAATTACTTAGTAATTCTATTATTAAAAAAAATTGCAAAGTATTAACCAGTTCAGTGTGGTGTTTTTGACTTTGTATTTTTGCATTTCATACGCTCACAGTTAAATTGTTCTTTTCCTGACCATCCGAAAATTTAAAAAAAAAAATCACCTATTTTTTTAAAACTTTACTTCGGCGGTTGGGTTTTTGTTCACTTTAACAGTATGTTTATACTTTTAATAAACACTCTAACTCTTTACTTTAAGACCTCAATTTTATAAAACGTTAAACAGGGATATCCTTTGTTTCTTAAAGTCTGCATCAAAAATCCGTTAAAAGTAAGCTACAGATGAGAAAAGTGTAAAAGATACGGAACATAATCTTAGATCGATACCTAAACAAACGAAACCCTGGAGGAGGTTTCTAAAAAGAGAAACTATGTCTGCAATCCTTTTTAAGAAAGAACAAAGAGAAAAATAGCGACGTACTGTTTTATTGGATTGCAAACGCTCAGTGCTGAAGTTGAAAATGCAATCTTAAGTAAAAGGCACACTTCTTAGAAGCGGAAGGGAGGAATAAACCTTGAAGATGGGGGGTCAGATAAAAGAAGAAACAAGATGGGAACATCCAAGGTGTTCTGTTCATTGAAAAGTGAAGAGAAGGAATAGGAAGGAAAAGAATTCCCGCAGGATAAGTCAACAAATGTAACTTTTGGAGCCTTTGTGTTTTGAAATATATTAGAAATAATAATTTAGCAGAACGGGTAACATAATAATTGAATATATTTATAATTGAATTTACATGTAATTGAATGTATATATAATTGAATATATATATAACTGTATATACAGTAAAACCTGTAAAGATGACCACCTGTTTAATTGACCACTAAAGTGTTGTTCCGCAAGTGGCTCACTTACACAGGTTTCACTGTATATTGAATCTATATGGATAAATATTTACCGTATTTATTCAATATATGGTAAATATTTAATAAATACGGAGAAAAGACAGAAATTCCATTAAAGATGTGTAATTTTGAACAGATAAATAAGTTTGTGGTGGTATTCGAAGAGGTATTCAACCGTGATAAATGTAATTTTTTAAAATTATTTAGAACTTTTATTATTGTTTGAAAATTTTAAAGACATTTAAAATCGTTAATGCTGTTTTATACTTAAGACATTTCTTCCAAAGACAAAATCATATTTTCTGTTGTATTTTTTTCATGATAAAAGTCTGAGTGACAACGGCCAAAACTTACAAGAGATTTTGATCCTCTCACGCAATATGATTCAACATCGACTTCATCTTTTGTATGTGTTTTTACTTTTATTTTAGTACAAAGGAGAACTTTTTTTGCTTAACAATGGCTATGAAGTCTTCTTCTTATTATTACTTATTTTTTAGTTCCTAATTTTTAATTCATGTTTTTTCTTAAGTCCCGTTCTTGATTCAGTGATTTCAATAAAAAAACTTGATGAAATACTATACAAAATTACTCCATAACTTCATTCACAGAAACAAGCTATTAATCTAAAAAAAATATTTTTAAGTATATCTATTTAATCAAAGTCCATTCGCTTAAAGCTAGGTATTTATAAAAATTGGAAAAATTATGTAAAATCATGTAAAAATAATTGTAATATTTGTAAAAAATTTGAACAATCATGAACATTTTTACTACAATCGATAAAAACATACACGTGTCCACATAATACCATTATTCATATCTTCGTTGCGGTCTATCATCGTTCAGCTTCGCTGCATTCTAATTCCATATTCTTCCAAAAGAACATCCTGGAATGCGGTCAACCATAATCCCTTCGATTTCCATCTCTCCCCATCCCCAGTTGTATTATCCTAATCCACCGCATTCTCTTGGCTGGATGAGCCCCTACCATATCTTGTCAACTCCCTACCCAGATAAAGCTTTACTAGCTCTGGCCATTTGGTGTAGATGTTGGCTGGCTTAGCGAGCTGCCCCGTAAGCTACTTATAACCGTGTTCATAGTGATACGGGCCGAATAAAACCGACTGTTAATAAAACTGATCTTTTAATTGATTTATGTATTTTTTTCCAGGAAATTAGTGCATCTATATAAATTAAAATTTAATTGTTCGTTCGTTCATGACCTCAAATCTCCGAAAGTACTTCACCGATTGCTTTGAAATGTTTCCAGAATATTGCGTTCGAATACGTGCGTGTTTTTATATATCACTTCTAATTAATTTTAATTTTGTTTTAATTATTTCGTTTTATAATATTTTAATTGAAAAATTTCGTTAATAATAAGCAAACATAAGTTAGCTTCGAATGGCAACAGCTGGATTTAGAATTTTCTTCTGTTTACATTTGGATTAGGCCTATTTCTTACTTGATTTTACTTCAACTTACGGAACTTTAAAACAAAAATTACTTATTTTGAATGGCAACAGTTTAATTTAGCTACGTTCATTTTGAGTTAAAAATTTTGTGCTTTTTCTTTTTGTATTGAAGTATTTTGTTAGTATTTTTGCACTTAATGATTAAGGGGAACTTAAAAACTAAGATTATTTATTTTTAATGGCAATGTTTTAATTTAGAATTTTTGTGTTTGTGTTTCTTCTGTTTGAATAAGGCTTATGTTGGAATTTTTCAACGTGCCGAGCCAGACGATATCAAAATCTTTACAGACAATGGAACGACAAAAAAAAATTCCCGCAAGCATTGTGAAAAAAACATAAAGCTCAAGACCAATCAATCAAATTGAGCAGTTTAGATCTAGACACGGATTGCTTCTCACCTGGACAATTATACATTACGTGTTCTAGAATGGGTAAACCAGACGATCTATATTTTCAGACAATGAAACCACAAGCATTGTTAAATGAAACATATTACAAATATGTGCTTTCTCTTGCTTCTCCATCGAACCACAATAAGCCACAGCAACGCACGGCCGGGTACAGCTAGTAATAGCATAAACTGTGTACAGCAGGCGCTATACTTATAGCTGTGGTATTGTAGTGGTTTATTTACTCCGTTGGTTTATAGAAAAACAACACCAAAAATGAAAATAAAAGTCAATGATCTGAACGTTTTTCTTTTTTTTTTTTTTTTAATTTGGTGAAAGTAAAACTATGAACTAAATATGCTTTCGAATTAAACAGAAAAAAATAATTTCAATTTCAAATTTAAAAAACTACTATCGTTTACGACTTAAATTTAACTTCATTTTGCAACCACCCACTCATATGCAAAATAGTATTTACCTTACATTTTACCTATCATTAGTTATATGTTTTTGAACTCAAACCCAGTTTCACCCAGCTGAAATCGGGTCACAACATAATACTTTCTTCATACTATGTTGCGAGTATGTCGAAGAATTTCATTTGAGAGGAGTTGGTCGATTTACTCCGGAAAATTCTACAGACAGTACGCTGTGGATAAAAACTGATGCCTACTCCAACAAATTCGAAAGTTTGACCTTGAGGTGTCTATACTGTCATGGCAAAGAAACAGCTTTAGTATAGGGACCCGTTGGCAATTTATTTTGGTTGGCGACGAAAGATGACGCCAAAAGAGTGATATGTCCAGAACTTACCAAATATATAACAAACTAAAGTTACACGCATAAAATAGAAAACAACCAATTGTAATTGAAACCAACAATTTTTTCTCCAACCAAAAAGTCGCTAAAAGGCTCCTACATTATAGTTGCACCCAAGAAGTGAAGTACTTCCTTGCCAGATTGTCCTCCATAACGATTTTTGCCTTTATCATGTTATTACTCAGACTTTTCTCAGTGAGTTTTACACTCCGTTTCATATTCCTTCTGATACAAATTACTTGCATCATTATAACCGCTTTGTTTTTCAATGTATTTCATAGGCATTTTAAATTACACAAATGGAAACAACAAATTTCAATCAACAACAGCTAAATTAAAAATTAAGTGTTGCCACTCAGTGTATTGCTATCTTCTCAATTGATATAAAATATCTATAGCGGTTGATGTTTGTTTACTGTTACAAGTTCCTCAATTGCGTTATTAAAAAAATGTTTTTTTTTTTTTTTTTTTTTTTTTAAGTGTGTAAAATCGCGTTTTTTCGGGAAAGACATCTACATAGATAAGTTTAAAAAACAAAACCTGATTTAAATACCAAATTTGGTCCAAATCGTTAGAGCCGTTTGCGAGATCTCAATTATATATATATATATATATATATATATATATATATATATATAGAATTGCTCGTTTAAATATATAATAAGATAAGATTTTAAAGCTTATCGTGCCGCCTAATGACGAAAAATAAACCAACGGTCTAAAAATGCACCGCTTCTCTTAAATGTGAGATTCAAAATAATCCGAGAAGAGGTCCTTTAATAGATGCCAAATTGGTGTTTTGTATTCTATTGTCATCTGTTATCAAGTAAATTAACAAGAAACTCTTCTGTTTTTATTGTGCAGAAAATTGGACAGTGTTAGCTGCGTCTGTGTGTTAAACTTATGCAATCGTTAGGGTCTACACATTCATTTATATTGTGAATGTGTAGAGCTTAACCTACCAACAATGACTATATTTGAAACAATGGAACTTTTCGTTATTGTATTTTAATGCTATGTATACTAATAATAATAAAATAATTTTTGGAAAAAAATCGAACCGACTTCAAACTATAAATTGCGCTAAAAAGTAAAAAATAAAATTATTCTTTAAACAACTTCGATACGACTTTTAAACATTATTTTTGAAGTCGGTGCAAAATTATGACAGCGTAATTATAATTACTCCATGCGTTATTTTACATTAAAACTGTTGCAAACTCTACGTCATTTAAATTTGTATTTGGTTCATAGTTACAAAAGGAATCCTGCATCAAAATCCATCATAATTTTGCATCGACTTCAAAAATTATGTTTAAAAGTCGTATCGAAGTTTCTAAAAAACTAATTTAAATTTTTACTTTTTAGTGCAATTTATAGTTTGAAGTCGGTTCTATTTTTTTCCAAAAATTATTTTATTTTATTCTTTTTAGTGTAAATACATTTTTATATAAATACTCTATTTTTAAAACATACATATCAAAGGGAAAACCTTCTTTGAGGGAATGACACTAAAAACTAACCGTTTGTATGATAAATTTGGTTTTGAAATCGATTTTAAAGGGTCACTAGAGCAAGCAAACTGATTGAATTTAATATCTTCTTCAGAGAAGCCTTCAGTCTTTTTCTTGTTATAATTGCTTTTAATATTATATCTTAATTTCAACAAACTCTTTTTTAACAATGAGTTTCATGTCTATTAGCAATTTTCCCAGCAAAGAAAAATCAAGCCTAGCCTTTCCAATTAAAATGAAAAAGTACTAATTTTTCACCCGTAACGTTTTTTCTAAAAAACAAATGTAGTCAAATTGGTGTGCGATATTTGAGTTAGACTACCCTCTATCGATCAAAGAAAAAATAATCAAAATCGGTTCATTTAGTCCTAAGTTGTGGATGAAAAAGCAAAAATATGACAACATTTCAGCTCATAACTTTTGTTCTATTTTTCGAATAGGGTCAAACCATGGTATGGGACCTATGGAAGACCACCCTCGATCGATTTTAAAAAATCATGAAAATCGGTTCATCCGGTAAGAAGTTATAAATGGACAAACAAACAAACAAAATTAAAAAATGACATACATACAATATGATCGTATAACCTCCTTCCTTTGTGAAGTCGATTAAAAATAAGTATCGTTATTATTGTGATTAATTTATTATTTTGAATATCTAAATAATAGTGGGGAAAAAATTGTAACAGCTATTTGTATTCAATTACATGCCTTCTTTTGCACAAACACCCCGTTAACTTTTTTCTATTCTTTTTCATAATGTCATTTTTCCAAAATGAGTGCGAAATTCCACACGGTTCGACAAGTAAACCTTTTTTAAATGTAACTTATCAATATTTTTTTTATTTTCAGTAAGTTGATGAAGCAAGAAGACGAGAAAGGATTCGTGAAGCAAGACGAGCTGGACGACGAGTACTATGGCGGTGGAATCCCTGAACATAAGCAGAGCACCTCCCTCGCCCGCTACTTCGAACCCAACTGTCCCTGCTGTCGCAACATGACGAAACGATATACGATCGCAATGCTCAGTTCTATAGGATTCGTGATCAGTTTTGGTATTCGGTGCAATCTTGGAATCGCTGTCGTCGCCATGGTCTCCAACAGCACAGATAGTGTAAGAGAGGTTTTATTTATACTTCATAAGAAATAAAAATAATAATAATGACTTGCTTCACTAGTTAAAAAATTATAATAAAGATTATATTCGTGTTATTGAAACATTTTCAGTAAAAAAACGAAGGCGAATAATGTGCGTATTAAGGAGAGCCAACAACCAAAAATGTCGTAAAGAAAACGATTTTTTTTTTTGGCTTATGTAGTAAAATAAATCCTTAAGAACGTTCCCTAAAAGTTTCAGAAAAATGGATGAAATATTTGTTGGTTTATCATTGATTTTATTACGGTGTGATTTGCCACCTTTTCATTCCGAAACCGAAACTGTGCTGAATATAAGCCACATATTTATTTTTTAAAATGAAATAAAGGAGAAAAAGCAATTTCATCGTGACTGTAACTGAAAAAAAAACATCCTTACTTGAAACTTTGATAAAGGTATTGCAAGCCGAAAACTTAAAATGCTGTTTGCTCTCGCTTTGTTTTTTTTTTTTCTTTTTTGCGCATTTTATCTCAAGTAAAGAGTAAAGGCTTCTTTATATTTGTATTTATAATGTGACTTTTTATCGCACATTTTCCTGAAACTATACATAACAATTTTTTGCCTTACTTATATGATAGCTTAAGTACTTTTTTTTTTTAAATCCTTTTGTAGGTGTTTTGAATTTTTCGTTGTTTTTTCTGCGTTACTTCATTTTTTTCCTCTCAAAAGTATTTGAGTTATAAAAAATTCCAAGCATAAAAGTTTTGCTCCATGAGTAATGAATCAATAAGACTTTACGCCAATTTTCGAAGAAGAAGATGCATTTCTAAAAATTGCTAAATTTCTTTCAAAATATTAAATTTCTTATGAAGTGATACAGCATGACATGAGACAAAAATTGCAAACAAAAACACCATAGAGAAAAAAAATGGTCTGATGGTTCTGACTCCCCTTAAAAGCTAAACGCGTATTTATTTTTATGAATTTTTAGCTTGGTTGAGCTGTTAATTGAAATGAGTAATTTGATGCACACTTATTCAATACTTTTATTTAAGTTGCAGTTTTTAAGCGAACTTTATAAATTGCATCTATAAAATAATTATCCTGTCAAAGTTAAAAATAAAAAATAATTAAAAAAAAAATTTAAAACTAAATGGAGTGCATTTTAAAACAAAGAAACTTAATTGCAATTTGTCAAATAGCTCAACTACAGAACTATCAATAGTTATTAGACTTTTAAGATTCCGCAATAGTCATTCCACTACAAATAAGTCGGCTCACTATAAAAATAAGTCGGTCCACTATACAAATAAGTCGGTCTACTATACAAATAAGTCGGTCCACTATAAAAATAAGTCTACCCACTACACAAATAAAGCCTTAATACAGTATAAAAAAATATGCATATTTGCATGTTATTTTTAAAATCTTTTGTCCATTATTTTTTGGGTTTAGGCTATTAAAACAAAACTTAATCTAGCAAGTAGACATTGGAGAATTATTTTCTTATGCATAAAATACCCAAAACAAAACAATGTTTTATATTATTTCAATACGTATATGTATAAATTTTACCTTGAGAATTCTATAAAACTTTTAGCAAACATATTGTCAAAAAGTGCTGCTATAGAAATTAATGAAATTAAAGATTTCACGTACAGAGTAGATATTGGAAGAAAATTTCATAAGCATCGTACGAAAATTTTGAAATAAAAAACTCATTCTCTAAATTTGAATAAAAGAATTTTTTTCTAGAAGTATTAATAAAAACGACTGCAACAAGAAAACTATCTTCCAAAACTTTCTCCCTATAAACATTAAAACTCAATATAGATCTTGAAGGAGTTTTCATTATATTCAAGATTTGATTAAAATTCCACTTTCTTCCATTATAAAAAAGTTTCTTTCCGCTTAATTCTCAATCTAATAAAAGAAGCTCAATTCAAACCTTAATTGGGAAAAGTGCAATTTAAATTGCTTCTGCTTTAGTCACTGACTATTTTCTTTGTTCAGTAAGCATAGAAGTGAAAAAGATATTAACAATGAAGGAAAGAGTATTAAAATGCCGCCGTAAAGAACGTCAGTCTTAAACGGAAAGGAAAAGTACTTTAAATATTTATATCTATACCTTTTCTTTATTTATATTATTAAAAATCAAAATAACTATTAAAATTCCAAAAAATGTTTTAAGTTGCACGCTTTTATTTTAAAACAAACTAAAATGCAGTAATAGTAATCCAAACAGCGTAATAAAATTCCGTGATAAATCAATTTAACATCGTTGCATTATGCAAACAAAGCTATCGTTGCCATTCGACAAATAATAATTCTGATAATTTCCTCAGAACCAAAATTATTTTTTTTTCCTAATTAACGTTGCAATAAATCATAAAATGGAAGGAATATTGTATTGTCATCGGAAGATAAGCTTGTGCGCAAATTTGAAGCTTAGTTTATGCAGTAATAGTGGTCGAAAACCGCGTTGCAAACTTCAGTGACAAATCAAGTTAAATAAAACCGTGTAATAAAGAGAGCCGGAATCGAAGGCTTTAATCGCAACAGTACTTTGCACAGAAAGCAAATGGTCCCAGCGGCACAGACTTTTTCCGTATTTATGGTTAACGGTAGTGTTTTAAGCAGGGGTATCAACAGTTTAATTGCTGCATTATAAGCTTAAGGGGAGTCAGCACCCAAAAATGTCGAAAAAAAAAACTAAATTTTTTTATTGCCTTAAGTAGTAAAATAAATCTTTAAAAATGATCCCTGAAAGTTTCAGAAAAATTGAAGCAATTTTTATTGATTTATCATTGATTTTATTACGGTGTGATTTTCCACCTTTTCATTGCGAAACCGAAACTGTGCTGAATATTAGCCGCATATTTATTTTTTTAAATAAAATGAGCGAAAAGAAGCAATTTCATCGTGACTGTAATTGAAAAAAAAATTTCTTACTTGAAATTTTGATAAAGAAAGGATTTAAGTTTTTGCATGCCGAAAGCTTAAAATGCTGTTCTCTCTCGCTTTGTTCTTTGCGTATTTCATCTCAATTAAAATGCAAAGGCTTTTTTAAATTTCTATCTATAATGTGGACTTTTTCCCCACAGGTTCCTGAAATTTTACATAACAAATTTATGCCTTACTTTTATGATTACATAAGTACTTTCTTAAAAAATTCTTTTTGTAGGTTTTTGAATTTTTTGTCGCTTTTTCTGCGTTACTTCAGTTTTTATTTTTTCTCTCAAAAAGTATTTGGCTTATAAGAAAATTCAAAGCATAAAAGTTTTGATTTATGAGTATACCAATAAAAAAAATTGAGACTTTACGCCAATTTTTGAAAAGGAAGATGCATTTATAAAAATTGATAAATTTCGTTTTAAAAATAAAAATTTTCAAATTATATTTGAGAAATCCAGTTTTTTTTAATATTAAATTAATTGTCAAAAAAAAAAAAAAAAAAAAAACACCATAGAGAAAAAAATGGTGCCGACTTCCCTTAAGACTTCAGAACACTTCTGTCTCAACCAATTTCAACAGAAGTGGGATTGTGGAATATTTCCGTAGCAGTGGACAAAATTTCAAGAAAGGCATTTTATTAAACTGATAAGCTTAACTAAGGCTGAACTTGATCGTAACCGAATAACAGTTAAACATGAACTGGATCAAGTTCAGCCTGTTCAGAGGCTTAACAAACATAATGCTACACAGTTAGGCCAACATGTTGATGGTTAAAACAAAATGGATACGCAGTAAAGCAGTGAAGACAGTAGAAATTCCTCCTGCACTTGCAAAATCAATTTTCATTGAAACTTTCCGCCAAATAATGCTCGATTTTTCCATTCATAGAGCCAACTCAAAGGTATATTAATTTATTATATTTTTTTGGTCGCCAACCATCGCTAAATGAAATATAAACAAAGCGGTATTATTTGATTTAAATAACACGATATTTTATTAGATTTGAACAGTATGTTGGCAACATTTCTAAAACCTTCGCCGTTAGGGGGTATAACTGATGAGTAACAATAAAATAAATAAAAGAAGCTTTTTTTTTTGGTCGATTAAAGTTAAGGTTTTTCAAGATGGGGGGGGGGGGGGGGTAGGAGCGGATACCGCTAATTTCAGTTTAAACGACTAAAGCCTGACGTTGCTTATTACAAAAACGTCATACTATTTTTACTTTCTTTTTATTACCCGGTTTTATGTAACTAGATTTGCAACGGAAGTTTGTGACGCGGTTTTCGGCCACTATTACTGCATAAATTATCCTCAAACTTTGCACACAAGCTTACCTTCGATGACAATACAATATTCCATCCTTTTTATAATTTATTACAACATTAATTAGGAAAAAAATTAATCATTTTGGCTCTGAGGAAATTATCATAATTATTATTTGTGGAATGGCAATGATAGGTTTGTTTGAATAATGCAACGATGATTTGAATTTTAAACTACTCAAATCATGGCGAACAAAGAAACTGTGACGCTAAGTAAAACCGTGTAACTGTTAAAAATTTCCGTAAGAAAATAGTAAAATAACCATTTATTTGATTGTTATTTTACCATATTTAATAACAACAGTTGAATAACCATTAAAAAGATGGTACTCGAACCGCTGATTGCGAAAAAAATCGTTTATTCTCTGTTTCTACTAAAGAACGTTTAACTAACCGTAATTTACAAGCTCTCAGTAAGAATCGGGCGTCCATCTTGGTTGCAAAACCTTACCGGTCGTACGTTGTTGTTAAAATATGAATAACGATTTATCACTTCAAATCTGCATGTGTATATAAAAAAAGAAGACGAAAAATGTGGCTTAAGCAGTGGTTACTAAATAGAAGGACATACACACGTAAATCAAAAATTGGAGACATCGGATTCTCGAACTGTTTGCGAATGAGCGAACCCATAATTTGAGCTGCTGAAGCTTGTTTGTATTTTAATTTTTGCAGCAAATAAAATGATTTTCGTCACTGTACTGTAAATTTAGACCAAAGATGGCTTTGGATCCAATCATAAACTAAAATCTCAATTTTAATGCCGTTTATTTATTAATAAATCTTTCTTTTCCTGTTGAAAAGAAAGATTTATTGATAAATAAGCAACCGCTTTGTGTAGTGCCGATGGCCGAATGGTTAGAGAGCAAGGTTGGTGTGCCATACAACCGGGTTCGATTCCCGCAAGCTTCGTTTACGGTTTCTAGGCCGGGAAGATTCTACGCTTCGAAATGGTTCAAAAACGGTAAAAATTTTGTTCTGAAACCATTTTTAAATGGTTATAAAACCGTAAACTTTTGCATTTACCGCTTTTTAACCAAGCTGATTGAAAATGGTTAGGTCCCGTAAAGATAGAAAAATGTTCCAAACCGTAAATTTAACGGTGAATTAGATGGACAGACTGCTGCCGGTCATTTAACCGTAATTTCATGATGAAATTTCTAACAGTAACTTAAAACATTTTTATGCATTTATTAACATTTACCAATATGTTGGTTGCAATTGTTATCATCAGTTGTGAATGCATTATTGTTTAAAACGATTATGGGGCTATCATTTATCGCAGCCTTCCTTTTATATCCATACGATTTTCGCAAGAGACATTTAAGTACAATTTTTCGTTCTATTTCACGAGTTGGTCTAACTATTTAGATAAATTTCTTCGGTAGGTCTGATGTCACACTGAGATCAATAAACGAGAGACCTCTCCGCCCATTTATTTCACGTCCTGTGATCGTTGCCATTATGAGAGGATCGTTAATGGTGTGCATATAGTTCGAATAGGGGGCAAAAGGTCTCTTCCAGCGACACAGACCATCCCATTTGGAGGCTTTTACTGGCTCCAGACAACAGATCGCTCACTGGCTGTTGAATCTGCTTCCCCCTCCTCGTCCCGGGGGCATTTGCCCCCTCCTTCCCTTTTATTCCCGTAATGCATTTACTTCTTCGGATACTCGCTAATCTAAAGTGCATTACGGATAAAGCGGATTAGAAGCTGGGGAGATTTAAAGGTTGGGTGGGGAGAGGCACCGTCGAACACATACATTGCAAAAACGAAAATAGCCATCAGTGATAACTGATGATTCCCGATGGAAAGAGGAGACAATTTGGTGTATATTTGTTGATTGTTGGCATTTGCTGGTTCGTGGCGTAACCAGAATTCTAGAGGCGGTTTAGTTCACGAATGCCCTTCCTTTCTCACTCTTTCTCTCTCTCTCTACACACACATATATGTATATATATATACACACACATGTAAAGTCTGTTTAGAAAGGAAAAAAGACTTTATGGTTAAAAAAATAGTATTGTGGAAGTAAGACTAACAGAACATAATTAATAAAGCTTCAAAAGAAGGAAAAAATAAGCTTATACACTGTAAAAACGCGTTTAGTTGCCAGCATTTTTGGTGTTACTCGATCCCATTTTTGGTGTTCAGTAGGTGTAAAGTTAAAATTTTTCATTTTTTGATGCATTTTCATTTTTTTTTCACAGTCAGTTTAAAAAAGGGGCAGACAGCAGAATGTTCCGTAGCATATGAGGTTCGTTAACTCATGCACGTATCCAAAGCTCGTTACGATTTCTCATTCAGTCCGTTTTGATGGAAATGAGCAAGCGTAATGAAATTTCGATACGTAACAGACTTAACACATTTCATGAGCTTGGAAACATTACTGTCTATATATTTTTAGACAAACTCATTAAAAAATTGAAAATATATCAAAAATGAATAATTTACAATTTTAAACCAACTGAACATCAAAAGTCGTGTTCAGTAACACCAAAAATGGTGGCCACTAAACGCAAAATTTTTAGTATACGTATATATATATATATATATATATATATATACATATACAGTAGAGCCTCGGTTATCCGAGCCCCGATTAACCGAGTTCCGGGTTAACCGAGGTACTTTTGCCCTTGAAAAAAAAAATTTTTTTTTGGCGGCCGATGGCAGCGTCACTGACTGACGTCAGTCATCCAATTATTTTCTGGTGATATAAAGACCTAGAACAACCGTTAAACAGAAAATAATATGTATATACTATATATATATAGACTTCTTCAAGAGACAACTTTAACGGGAACGTGTACTCTACTGAAGTGTACATATAAAATTAGATATTTGTATGTATGTAACGTCAGTTTTTCATTTCATAATAAATGTACAGTAAATGTCTTTTTTTACATCTTTGACGACATTTTCATTCATTTCAACCCATGTTTGCCTCTCGATTTGAACAGAGTCCGTGTTATCCGTGTTTTCGATTATCCGAGGTACCCTCGGTCCACATTACCTCGGATAATCGAGCCTCCACTGTATATATATATACAGTAAAACCTGTGTAAGTTGATCACTTGCAGTGCAGCACTTTAGTGGTCAACTTAGACAGGTGGTCAATTTATAGAGGGTGGAGATTGTTTTTCTTTTTGCCATTTCTTGCACTGTGCATTTATTCAATTATAAGTAATTAAAATATAGCTTCATGTAATGACATGACTTTAAAATAGTGATTTTTTTTTCTCAATTATCTAAAATATCATTAAAGAAATTTAACCCGAAGGACTTACAATGTATCCTATACAACTTCAAAAGTAAAGTACTTAGTTAAAGCTAAGATAAGTATCACATTAATTATGTCAGTTACTTATACGATGCTAAAGATTTCCTAAAAATATATATTTTTCAAAATGTCTATATCCGATCAAATAAAAAAGAAGAAACTTATTTAAAGAATAAAAGAGTACCTATAGTCGTTTTGGTTAACTTACAAAGAAGTTTAGGCTATTAGGTTTATATAGAGGTTTAGGAGAAGCTATTTTAGTTTTCTTTAATCTTTCCAAAAATAGATGAACAAATAAATATAGTAATAATTGGGCAGTCAACTTAAAAAGGGTTTTTTATAATACTCCTTCTTAAATTTGGCGTACATAAGTGGTCAACATAGACAGGTGTTCAACTTAGGTAGTCAAATTACAAAGGTTTCTCTACATTATACAATACTATATGGCTAATTCCGTTCCTGACAAAAGTGGGCAACTTAGACAGGCGGTCAGCTTACAAAGGTGGTCAACTTTACAGGTTTTACTGTATATATATATTATACAGCACCCTAAGAAGGGTGTTTTCACACTAAAAGCGACAAAGACAGAAAACATGCTTTTTCTCGTTTGCGCAACCGCGCACATTTTTGGCATGTTCTGCGCTGACGCAAGTAGGTAAGACAAGTCTCTTGTCTTTGTCGCTTTTGGTGTGAAAGCGTCCTTATTAGGCTGCTTTCACACCACAAAGACAAGAAACGTCTTTTCTCATCTAAGCAAGCGCAAGACACATTTTTGCCTTCAAAAATATGCTGGGCCTTATAAAATATAAAATTATAATGCCTTGCAAAATGTATATGGTGTGAAAGCACCTTAAGATGCAGCGTCTAATTTGAAGCCATTTAGCAAAACGTACATTCATAAGACTGAGTTACACAAGTTGTCCCACAATGGTTCACGCAATTTCTAGGCATTATTAATTTAAAAACAAAACAAGTCTGCAACAAAAAAAATTTCGAATGTATGGTTAGAAATCAAGTTTTCTAACTTCGGAAATTAGTCATAGATGGCGATGCGCATCTATGGACGAGCATGAGAACACACATGAGACTAACAACATGACACACATGAGAACTAATACTGAAAATAGCGTTTTTGTTGGATATATCACGAATATATCACAATATTCTGAAAATAGCGCTTCCCGTTGAAATGACGCATGTAGTGTTTAAAGTTTGTAGGCTAAGAGTCGTAAATGTTTATAACGAAAGTATTCAGCTTCTGGGAAACGTTTTAAATTATGTTGAAGTTTAACAAAGTTCGTATTTTTTCGAAGAAATATTTACTTAATATACACATTGAGAGTGCTAACACGGATTTTCCCTTTTTCATTATTGATGGATCCCATTTTCATAAATTTGGGATACCACTCACAAATGCTGGTGTTTCTACGTTTATCGTGCGATAATTCTATGGTGTTTGAAAATCGGCATTAGTCTCGATCAACCACGCTTTTATCGCGGGAAACGTTACTTTCAACAAATCATATATTATGCATCGTGCATCTATACCAAAAAAAAATACACTATACAAATAAGAATAAATTGAAAAAACTTTTTCAGTTGTTCTATTTAACATCTATAAAAATTTATGCTGTAAACCTATTCTTTTGTTTTTTAAATAAAATTTTGAAATTCTCTGAACGGATATTTTTGGGATACACTGTACAATGTGTATTACTCCAACTAAAGCACTACAAAATTTGTAACCAGCAAAGTATCAGTTATCGGTAATTAGTACTTGTGAAATAAAAGAAAATATATATTCCAACGTTTGTAATTTTAACTACACTAAAGCCATTTATTGGTGAAAAAAGTAATTGAAAGGAGACTTAAAAAGTTGAGTATCCCGTTCATCCCCCATATCACATTTTAAGAAATGTATGAAACATTATACCGCCACCATGAAACCTTATTCAGTAAAACCTCTCAATAAGGAACAATAAGAGGACTGGAAATTTTGTCCGTTAAATAGAGGTGTCTCTTCCTCGGAAGTTCATAAACTGATGCATACACATATAGTGTATTATCGTCTGTGTGTAATTAGGATCGACGTGTCAAGGTCACACAACTCTATCTTTTCCCCTTCTGGTCGCCATGGTTTTTGTGCTAGAAACTTCTTCCCCACTTGGTTTGGGGAACATGATAAGTCCAGTTTGTTGTTTTAGTTATAATAATAATAGAATTATTAAAATCAGATTTATTTCTTAATGGCAAAAGTAGATTGCGTAAGCTGAAGTATTCTAATATTTTGAACCAATCTAAATCTTATTCTAATATTTTGATGTGTTTTAGAAAGCTATTGTGTATCTAATTTATTGTATTTTATATTTTTTAAATGTTAAAATATTATCTAATCATTCCAGATTTAATTTATGAGAAATTTAATTGTATTTACTTAATATCAAAAATAAATAAATGGATAATAAATTCTTTCTTATTACTTTTTCTCAATTATTCTAATATTTTGAATCGGAGGTGTAGTATTGCAATTGCCTTAACTGCAGTGCGAAAAAAAAAGTCTGGCTCTTTTATCTTTCTCGCAGTTGCCTTGGTGACAAAGCAAGAAACGCGACCTTGATGCGCCTATTCTAATTACACAGACTATAACTTAGTTTAACTGTATAATAAACGTGTTATCGTTCAAGCTTAAATATTGAAAAGTTTCATGTATGCAAAATATAAGTTGAAATTATTGAAATTTAAAACTTTTCCATGGAAAAACTAAAATTTTAGAAAAAATGTCATATTGGCAAAGTTTTTTACTTTGAGAAATTTATTTGAAGTAATTTATTAGATGGGTTTGTTTCAAAATATGTAATTTGGGTATTACAGTGTAAATTACATTTAGTGTTCGTTTTCCAATCCTTGAATAAAAAAAACTCGTAGCATTGTACTATCTGTCAATGCTGAGCGCAGCGCACATGTATTCCATAGTATGAAAGAAGGAAAAACCTTCACAAGTAGGTTTTGGCAAGGACTTTAAAATACACTTGTTTCTTTTTTTATGCTCCTAGAACTTACCAACTTCAGAAGTTAATTTAAAAAAAAAAGTAAAAGAGCTTCAGCTTCCAGCATTTTTTTAAAATCTGTATAACTTGAATTTTTGACATTTTTCTGTGTGATTGTCTCCTAAATAGAGTTCCTCTTATTCAGAGGTAAATACATTGTGGTCACTATTCAAAGGGACTGGGACAGTAAAAAGTGTCCCTTAATTAGAGGTGTCCCTTAAAGGAGGTACTACTGTATAACTTTAAATCACATAATTACTGGACTCAGATTATCATTTAAATTTAAACCATTAATCAAACTGTGTAAGATGTTTTGAATTAATAGAAGGGAAACCAATTTCAATAGTATAGCCGTTAATTAGTATTTCGAATAGAAAAGGCGGAAAGTCATTCGATGTTTATTTAGGGCTCCAAAAATGGTAAGGACAAAATCTTTCTTTTTCTGGAGCAGTGGGACGTGATATTTTCATATTAAACCTTATATTACTTTAAAGCACATTATTAGTGGAATCATAATCAAACTGTAAATTGATTTGAATCATTAGAAAGGAAACCAAATTCAATGGTATAGCCGTTAATTAGTATTTCGAAACAAAAAGGTGGAAACTCATTCGATGTATATTTGAAACTCCAGAACTGATAAGGACAAAATCTTTCCTTTCTGGAGCAGTAGGACGTGATATTTGCATATGAAACCTTATATTACTTTAAATAACATTCTTAGAGAAATCATATTATCACTAAATTTTAACCATCAATCAAACCTTCTAAATTGATTAGAATCATTGGAAGGGAAACCAAATTCAATAGTATAGCCATTAATTAGTATTTCGAAACGAAAAGGAGGAAACTCATTCGATGTTTATTTGGAACTCCAGAACTGGTACGGACGAAATCTGTCTTTTCTGGAACAGTAGGACGTGATATTTGCATATGAAACCTTATATTACTTTAAATAACATTCTTAGCGAAATCATATCACTAAATTTAAACCATTAATCAAACCTTCAAATTGATTTGAATCATTGGAAGGGAAACCAAATTCGATAGTATAGCCGTTAATTAGTATTTTGAAACGAAAGGGCGGAAACTTATTTGATTTTTATTTGCAACTCCGGAACTGGTAAGTACAAAATCTGTCTTTTGCTGTAGCAATAGGATGTGATATGAAACCTTATATCACATTAACTCACATTATTATCGGAAGGATATTATCATTTAACTTTTAACCATTAATCAAAGTTTTAAATTTATTTGAATCTTTAGAAGGGAAACCAAATTCAATAGTATAGCGTATAGCCGTTAATTAGTATTTCGAAACGAAAAAGCGGAAACTCATTTGATGTTTATTTGGAACTCCAGAACTGGCAAGGACAAAATCTCTCTTTTTCTGGAGCACTAGGACGTGATATTTGTTTTATATCCCGCGGCGCCAGTACTTCACGCTTAACGACCACCCCTCCTTCTGCGTCTTGTTCTCATCTCATCAAGAAAATCTCCTCTAGATCATCTGGAGAATTTACTTTTCGAACATAAAGAGAAGATTATACTTTAGCCGAGTAAGAACTTCCGAAAATCCCTTCCTTTCTCAGTTGTTCCGGGTCGGAACAATAAATGAAAGACGGATGTAGGTGTTACCACTTTCTTTGGTTTTCGCCCAAATGGTCTTTTTTTGAATGTTGTGGGAAGATTTATGGTTGTATTTCATACAAACAAGTTAGGACTGGCAACGAAACGTTGGAATTACAGGAAATGATTTGACGTATAAAAACGCTCCACAAAGAAAATGTAAATATCAAAATATATCGATTTCTAACTTGTTATGGTTAAAATAATAAGCTAGCTAAGCTACACGATTTTCCCGCTACAGTAATAATGCTGGGGAAATACATCAGCTCAATACACAGTGTGTCGTGCAATTTTTAAGATTAGGTTTATAAAAAAAAATAAAACAGTAATTATGTATTTTTAAGTATTTTTGCTCAGAATAATCTCCTTCGGCTTCAATACATTTGTTACAGAGGTTTAACAACGATTCGAATGCCTGTTCCAGCTCCCATGGTGGGACTGCCCCCAAAACTCGCGTCGAAGCGGTTGGTACACAGTGTGTCAACGAATTTTTAAGACTACAGCTGGAACTAAGCTTACAGTGGCGCTATCTGTATTATCGAGCGTTCGTGAAACTCCTTAACTATCAGCTAATCCACTGCCAAAACCTCAGTTCAGTTGTTTACTTTTGTTTTTCACTTTGATGACATAGACACTCTACAAACAGCTTCGACGCTAGCTTTGGAGGCAGCCCCACAATGTAAGCTGAAACAGGCATTCGAATCGTTGTTAAACCGCTGTAACGAATGTATTGAAACCTGAAGAGCTTATTTTGGATACAAATACTTTAAAAAATATAATTACTAAGGTAAATGACCCGGTACTGGACACAGTTAAGAAAATTTTCGTACTCTTTTACGTGGCAAAACTTTGTCAAGGGACTTACATCAATATTTGCATATTTAGCTTAATCGCCCAACTATTTCTCTAAAAATGAATTACCTATAAAATGTCATTTGACGAAAAATTAGGATTTTAAACTTAATAAACGCTTTATTTGTATCTATAGTGGACATTTATAAGTAAGTAAAATTTAGGAATGGACTAAAATTAATATCATCTATTTTATGCTGTTAATTTGGAGAAATAATTTTAAAAATGACTAAGGGACCATTCACAAATGATGTCATGCTTTTTTCCCATACATTTTTCCCAAATCCCTAACCTTCTTATGGATCGGCTTTAGTAAAGAGCAGCAAGTGTGACCGTTGTGGAAGCAGCTATTAAATATTATGATCAATGTACTTGCATAGATGCCCCACGCCAACTTTAGTTCTATTAATCAGCACTGTTCGCTATAAGTTCTGTTAATTTCATTCAAGTTTAATGTTACACTCGCTTATTTTAGGAGCTTAAAGATCTAAGTGTCTACTATTAGAGCAATGTCCACTACCGGGTCATTTACCTTAGTTTTATTTTCTTTTATAAACCTAGTCTTAAAAATTCTTTTGATACACTATGTACATCAGCCCAATACACATTGAACAGCATGAAACATAATCGCGGAAAATTAAGAATCCCAAACAAAAACATGAAGGTAAAAAAGGGACCAAAATATTGTATGTTTATTATTTGTACGCATTGATATCCAGAAAAGTACAAAATACCTTCCTAATAGACAAAGGATTACACGTAATTGCTACTTACTTCTTTCTGCCTTGGAGCTCATTTATAGAGATGAAATATATGATACGAGTGGTTATTTAGGACAAATGTGTTTGTTTCTCTTTAGATGGGTGCAGCAGAAATATCTTATCGATTTTTTGTATTTGTCTATGGGATGTTTTGATGTGTAAGTATTACTCTACTTCTGTAAAAGGCAGTGTCTCCAGGCGAATCTATAGCGCTCACAGACTTGAAATTTGGTACACAGGTATTTTGAAACGCCGGAAAATGCACCTCAAACAATTTTTTTAAAGCTGAATTTTCAAATAAATATTCATAATGCTACACAAGAAATTCTCGCACGCCTAAACATAGTATATCTTTTGACTGCCTTATTTCTGCAAATATTGTACAGCTTGTGTTGTTTTATAAAAGCACAGTGATAAAACAGTTCAGTTATAGTGTGACATCATATCCCCATTTCGGTATTACGCCTTATCATTTTTTTTGCTTGTCACTATGAATAAGTATTCAGTTATGGTGTGACATCATGTCCACATTTCGGTAATGCGCTTTATTATTGTTCTGCTTGCCCCTATGAATTAGTATTCAGTTATGGTGTGGCATCATGTTCACATTTCGGTAATACGCATTATTATTGTTTTGGTTGTCACTTTGAATTAGTATATTCAGTTCTGGTGTGACATCATGTCCTCATTTCGGTAATACGCCTTATTATCGTTTTGGTTGTCATTTTGAATTAGTATATTCAGTTCTGGCGTGACATCATGTCAACATTTCGTTAATACGCATTATTATTGTTCTGCTTGTCTCTTTGAATTAGTAATGCCACATTATAAACTATTTCAATTTATGTCAACAGCCTGTACCCGAGTTTGATTGGACTCCTGAAACTATTGGCATCATTGATTCCTCCTTTTTTTGGGGCTACCTAATAACGCAGATACCCGGGGGATTTTTAGCAGCCAAGTATCCAGCCAACAGGTAAGTTTCGCCACCATCACGCGCGTTTATTTAAGTTATATATACTACAAACAGTTCCAGTTCAACATTTCACCCCCCACCCCCCACCCCCCCCCCAAAAAAAAAGAAAAGAAAAAACTGTTGAAATTTAGCTGTAACCAGCACTTGGTATTAAAATTGAACCATTAAAATGGTTCCTAGTTTCAAATTTGTGGTCAAACAAGGTGAACTACACCATTATAGCGGTTCAACTTAGTATCAAATATTGCATGCAACTAAATTTTACCATTTTTTTTGGGTAAAAGGTTGAACTAAATTTTTTTACAGTATTTTATTCAACGACTTTCCGTGTGCTTATCATAAATCAATGGATTAGAAAACGGGTATATTTAAAGAAATTTTTTCTCCGAATTTCCTTTCTTTTAGATCAACTATCCATGATATATTGAAATAAAGTATTTCATGAAGATTTATGAGTTTCAATTTATTAATCAAGTCATTAGAATGAAATCAGTTAAAAATGGGGCATACATGCTTCATTATTATTTATGCTTTATTTCATTGTAATAATTGTTTATTTCATTGTGTGTGTGTTGTTTTTAATCTTTCTGAAAATGAAAAAAATTAATATGATGTTTAAAAAATCATTATTTTACAACGAAATGCCTTAAAGCGAAACAAAATCCTCATATTTCAAGAAGTGGTATATTTTAAAATATGCAATACTGCAATCAAATAGGTGCTGCAGCATTTTAGTTTTTTTGTCAGAGAATGCTCCTAACCGGTTGATTATTTAATCTAAATAAAACACGCACACAAAAGAAGCAGGAGAAACAGAAAAGAAAAAATATTGCTTAAATTTTCTTCATAAGTTTGAATGCGTCATTAAATGATTAAAAACTTAATTACCAATTTCTATTACTATTTTTAGATTTTCAATAGAAATTTGCGTCAGCAAATTTATCACTCTCCTGAGGAAGGGATAAATTTCCCATTTTTAAATTAAATTCCGTTTCAATTTTAAAATGGGACACACTAATTTTGAATGTAGTATTAATTACTCTTCATTTTAATTACTTAGCATGATGTTCCATTTCTCCATAATTACTTAGCATAGCGTTTCACTTCTATATAACGTATATTTCCGGTAAAATTTTGGTGCATGCAGAAGTATAGACACTTAAGTATATTAAACCGTAAAAACAAAAAAATTAAAAGATCTTTCGCAAGATGTTTTTCAAGTGGTGTACTAGTCAAAAATACTGAGAACTTTTAAAACATATGGTAATTAGCTGTTAAGGATACATAATTAAAATCTGATAAAACAATAAAATTCTATAAAAGTACTTTTTAATGATGCCTAAAATTCCCAATATTTAACTACCTTAACGTTTGTTTTATGAAAATGTAGGATTGCATTTTTTTTTTCAAGCTTTCCAAGCTTTGTTTATGTGTCTTGAAATCTACGATAAAGTTTGGTTTGGATCTACAAGAGCATTTTTTTAATATACATGTTCTTACTTTTAATGTAATTCAAAAGTTGAATTATGCTGAAGTTTTCGGAAATGTAGTTCAAGGAATAAACATCTGAGTTGAAAATTCCTTTGTGAGATGATCAATTACTTTGATTATGAAGATGACCAATTACTTTTTTTTTTTTTTTTTTTGAAATACTGTATTTGAAAAATATTTTTTTTTTTTTTTTGTTTTTTTTTGTTTTGACACTAATAAATTTGCCGTTTTATTATAAGATTAAAATTATGTCTCATCTCCATTTTCCTAACTAATAATATTCTACTTATTCGTACTCGCAAGAAATGTAAAAAAGAAAAAAATTGTGTTTAGATAAAACAACAGTGCGCGAAGTTCAAGCAAAAAAAAAAAAAAAACGTAACTGAAAATTTTGCATAAATGTTATTAAATAATTATTAAATTTAATTAATACTCTTTGATTGGAAGTCTGTTATTACTTTTCTCTTTACCGAAATTCCTTTTCTTAATAAATTACTCAAAGTGCAAGTTAAAAAAAATTTGATTTTCAGGGTGTTTGGTACGGCAATATGCGTTTCGTCTTTTCTGAATATGCTGTTGCCAGGAGCTGCGAAAATTCATCCTGTGGTTGTCATCATGGTTAGGATATTACAAGGTCTGGTAGAGGTAAGAAAACATTATTTCTTCATACCTTCCTTTTAAGATATTTTGTTTTATTTTGCAACTGCTGCAAGGAAATATGTAATGGCGCTCTGATAGTTTATCGGCTGATAGATGCGATTGAGTAATTACTACGTTTGGACCGTATGAACGTTACGATATTTGAACTCGTAAAAGTTGTTTCTCTGTTAGTGCAGTGTCAATGAAAAAAATAACAACCTGTTAATGTTACGATATTGAAACTCGTAAAAGTTGTTTCACTGCTGGTGCAGTGTCAATGTAGAAAAAACAACCTGTCAATGTTACGATATTGAAACTCGTAAAAGTTGTTTCACTCTGTGCAGTGTCAATGAAAAAACAACCTGTAATGTTACGATATTGAAATAAAAGTTGTTTCCTCTAGTGAGTGTCAATGAAAAAAACAACCTGTCAATGTTACGATATTGAAACTCGTAAAAGTTGTTTCACTGCTAGTGCAGTGTCAATGTAGAAAAAAACAACCTGTCAATGTTACGATATTGAAACTCCTAAAAGTTGTTTCACTGCTAGTGCAGTGTCAATGTAGAAAAAACAACCTGTTAATGTTACCATATTGAAACCCGTAAAAGTTGTTTCTCTGCCAGTGCAGGTCAATGCAGGAAAAACAACATGCAAATGGTATTTACTCAAACGACACTTTGAATGTTGTTTGATAAAAGTTGCCGGTTTTACCTAATTTTGGTATTATTGGAATTTAGGTATCTTGTACGTGCGTCTCGGTCAATTAACACAAAGATTCAATGATATTTTGCATGTTGTCTGATAAAAGTTGACGTTTTTACCTAATTTTGACATTTTTAACTTGAGGTATTCTGCATGTGCGTCTCGGACAATTTACACAAAGATTTAATGATATTTTGCATGGTTTCTGATAAAAGTTGACGGTTTTACCTAATTTTGGCTATATTGGATTTGAAGTATCTCGGTCAAAAGCCTCTTTCCAGCAACTAAACGAGTCGTCTCATCCTGACAATTTCTGTTTATCGGAAGTCTAAATCAATCGAAGAAATATGCTTTTATCAGTTACCTTCGTATAATCGAAATATAATAGTGCGGCCTTTTAAAAAATTAAACATTAAAAAGGAATTAACCAGAGCCCAAATAAACTTCAAATGCATTTTTTTATTTTCGATTTAAACGCATCGAGATTATGAGTTGCTTAAAATTTTACAAATTAATTTTAAATTACATCTCGACTTAAGGTGACGCTGGAATAATTAAACCACATTTATGCCAGTAGCTTTGACTAATCAACGTGCAACAAGCAGTATGTGTGTAAATAAACACATTTGGGAAATTAAGGTTTAGGTGGGGCTATTATTTACTCTATCCACTCAATGAATTTTAATTAAAAATGCTATTGTTTTCTTTAAACAGAGAACTTTGTAACTGCATTCTTTTATTGTGTGTGCGGTTTTTTTTCTTCACGTTTTATACTACGAAGGTAATTTTTCCTGTTACTTCATTCATAACAAGCTTTTTCCTGTTTCCAGAGGCATATTCCTTTTTAGCGATTAACTAGGAGAATATTTAACATAATATCTGTAACACATTTGTAGAATTAAAGTTTTGGAAGTGGAGAATTATTTTCTCTATATACTCAATGAATTTAATTAGAAATAGGGGTGCTCTTATTAAAAGAAAACTTTATAACTGCGCATTTGTACTGCTATTTCCAATGTTTCACCCTAACCAAAATTATACTTTGTGATGCTTCATTCATTACCAATTTCTTTCCTGGTTACTTCAGCACATTCCTTTTCAGCAATTTACCAAGAGGATATGAAACAGAATATCTGTAAGCTAGCAATTTGTAAAATTAAAGTTTTGAAAGCGGACAATAATTTGCCCTATCCACTCAATGAATTTAATTAGAAATAGGGTTGCTCTTATTGAAAGAAAACTTTTTAACTGCGCAATTGTACTGATGTTTCCAATGTTTCACCCTAACCAAAATTATTCTATCTGTTGCTTCATTCATAACCAATTTCTTTCCTGGTTACTTCAGAATATTCCATTTCAGCAATTTACTAAGAGAATATGCAACAGTATCTGTAAATGAACAAATTGTGGAATTAAAGTTTCGGAAGCGGACAATTATTTGCTCTATCCACTCAATGAACATAATTAGAAATACGACAGCTCTTATTGAAAGAAAACTTTTTAACAGCGCATTTGTACTGATGTTTCCAATTTTTCATCCTAACCAAAATTATTCTTTCATTCTTCCTGATACTTCATTCATAACCAATTTCCTTTTCTGGTTACTTCAGCATATTCCTTTTCAGCAATTTACCAAGAGAATATGAAGCAGAACAACTGTAAATGAACAATTTGTAAAATTAAAGTTTTCAAAGCGTACAATTATTTGCTCTATCCACTCAATGAACATATCTAGAAATACGACAGCTCTTATTGAAAGAAAACTTTTTAACTGCGCATTTGTACTGATGTTTTTAATGCTTCACCCTAACCAAAATTATTTTTTCTGATGCTTCATTCATAACCAATTTCTTTCCTGGTTACTGAGGCGTATTCCTTTCAACAATTTACCAAGAGTAATACGCTACGCATATAAACGAAAACATAGTAACACGTTTTTTTTATAACCATCATCTTGGTTGCCAAGACAACCAGCGATAACATGGCGAGGCAATGTTTCTAGCGCTAACCGTAACCTATCATTTCCTTTATTTTGCGAGAAAGTTGCTGGAAAGAGAAAATGAGTTTCCTTTTATTTTAGCAGCGGGAATAATTTTGCATAATTATAACAGAGTTGTTTTCTTTTTTTGCTTTTCCCAGGAGAGTTTGCTTTTGTTAAATATTTACTGAAGAACGAATGTAAATATTTTATTCTAAATGCATCGCTACTTCCTTTTCATAATTTTCTAAAGAATGTTTCTATTCGTTTCGACTTTTTTTCTTATTTTGTTTCAAGACTTGTTTTCACTTACGAAAATAGTAGATACATATGTTATTCTTCTCGACAATTTATATTTGTTTTCTGCGCAAACATTTCGTTGAAATTCTTGGAGTTATTTGTTGTTTAATTAAGATTTTGATGCCTCATTTTTCAAATTTTTAAGAAAACAGCGCTTACAGAATTGGTGCTGAGAGCAAGGCATGTCTTGGTTTTTAATATAGTGGAAAGCTTCGAAAATATTCACTATTTTTGTAGTCTTTTTTTTTACTATGCAATAATTGCAATCAAGTAACGTAATGTTCATATATTTACTGCCTAAATTACGCAGTAAGTATAACGAAAGATCGCGTCTCACGAAATATCACGTCAATTGCAATTAGGTAACGTAATATTTATATATTTACGGCCTAAATTACGCAGTAAGTATAACGAAAGAGCATGCCTTACGTTTTTTTAGTAGGCAAAAAAAGGCTTTGAAATATCTTCGTACCGTATTCCTAATTTTATGGGAATGTAATAAAATACCGTAGTCATTGAATATTCAACGAATAATTTTTTTTTAATTTTTCAAACATAAATTTAATACTTCGGCCTTTTTTTTTCTATTAGTTGCATTGCTATAGGAACGAATTGATTTGTACCTGTACTTGTACATACATTTGATGAGGGCTATCAGAGTATGTCTCTTTTACCCCAGGTCCTTGTATTTTAAGTACTTTTATTTTATATGCATAGCCTATTCGGCGTCGTCGTGTCCCCGTTAGGCGGGGCTATGGAGGGGGGGGGGGGTGTTTGAAGAGCTTCCTTTTACTTTCCCGTCACAGGAGCATTTTTTTTCTTTCTTTCCTTAATTTTGAATAAAATAAACGTGTCAGTTACTGACTATGTACATGATGGGTTATTAGAGAAGGAAAAATATATACAATCAGTGGACGACTATCATTGGTACAGTTAAGGATCAGGTATGGAGTTGTGCTTAGCGTCGAATAGATTTTCCGTTTATCTTACAAAAGTACAGCTAGTAGGGAAGTTATCAACTGGTAGTTACTTTAATAATTTCGCACTAGATTTACCAGGCCAGTTATTCTGACTGTTTCGAAGCTTCTTCCATCTTGCATAATTCGTTACTAATTATAGTGCAACTTTAGTTGCATTGGCCTTCCCTAATACACGGCAAGTAGGACAAGTTAATATGATTGAAAGTTATATTATAATTAATAGAATATTCGTGTAAAATGAAAGTTTAGAAATGGTGGAAAACGACGCAAGGCTTTGGAGGAAGTCATACCATGTGACCTAGAACAGGCATTCGAATCGATGTTAAACTGCTGTAACAAATGTATTGAAGCCAAAAAAGCTTATTTTAAATAAAAATAGTTAAACATACATTAAAAATATATTACTAGTTTTTTTTTAAATTGTATTTTATAAACCTAGTCTTAAAACCTCTTTGAAACACTGTGTACGTATTTTTAAAGTATTAACCAAGTTCGCAAAGTTACCCAAACCATTCTTGTTTACTTATATGTGGTTCAAACAATAGACTGCGAGCAAAATTAAAGAAAAGGAATTGGAAATACTTCGACTTGTTTACACAATAAACAGTGGCGTACGCAGAATTTTTTCAAGGGGGCGGGCTCATAATTTTCCAAAACTACTGAAAGAAATTCGTGTATATAATGAAGCACTATTATTTAGGGCTCAAGGGGGGTTAAACCCCTAACCCCCCCACCCCCACCCCCACCCTTGCGTACGCCACTGACAATGAGTATATACGGAATTAGGTATTTTTGAAGTGTTAACCAAGTTCACAAAGTTACTTAAAGCTATTTTTGTTTATTTACATAAGATTCGAACACTAGAAAGCAAGCAAAATTAAACAAAAATAAATGGAAATACTTCGACTTACTTACACAATGAGTATATACAGTATTAGGTATTTTTGAAGTGTTAACCGAGTTCACAAAGTTACTTAAACTATTTTTGTTTATTTACAAAAAGTTCGAACAATAGAATACAAGCAAAGTTGAACAAAGAGATTTCAATTAAAGAGTTAATGGCAAACTGCAGGCTATACTTCACTTCCATCCTTCAATTTTGTCCCTTGAATGGATGAGCAAGAAAAGATCCGGACCCTCGGAAGGCCCCGCTCGCAATCTCTTCACGGTCATCTCTCGTAGACACTGTCATCAAACGAGCTTATGGGACTTCCTTCCGACTTGAATACGATTACTCTCTTCTCTCGCTTCCGGAGGGGGGGGGGGATTCCCCCCAAGCCTATTCTCTCTCCTAATAACACGTGACGGAGCCCTTCTCTGCTCGTCCATTTGCACTTTTTCGCTCTGAGTGGAAATGATAATGTGTGATGGGCTTTTCTTTGTGTTCCCTCGCTCTTTCTCTTTCGATCTTGTTCTGTGTTATGTAAAAGTAGAATATTTTGCTTCAGAATAGGATTTTTTTTTTCTTTCCAATATCACACATTGTTTCGAAGTAATATATGTATATATCAGGAGTGGCCAACCTGCGGCACGCGAACCACATGCGGCTCTATGAAGGATTATTTGTGGCTCTCGATAAATGTACCCGAGTTCCTTTTTCATTTTTGTGCTATTATGTTTTAAAAAATTATTATCGTTCCGGATGTGTTTCAAAATGTCTTCTAAATTACTGACAACAAATTGGACAAAGTGCAACGTTGTAACAAATTTCATTTCCTTCCAAGTTAAGAATAATATGATTCATCGAAAACTGCGCAAACGAACATAAACTGATTTTTTTAATACCTTTTTTGCATACCTTTACAATACGTATTTAATTGCGGCTCGCGAAAAAGTTCAAATTTTGAAAAATGGCTCGGATTATCAAAGAGCTTGGCAACCCCAGATATATATAATCTGTCGACAGGGTGGAGTTGTGGTAAGGCGCAGGCCTCGTACGCTCCAGATCGCAGGTTCAGACCTGGCCCAATTCGGTGGATTTTCAAGATGCAGAAAATCGTCTGTGCCCATGTCATATGATTATGCGGCAAGTTAAATATCCCTTAAGTATCTGTTTGGGAGGGATACTCTCGGCTAAATTAAAAATTCCTAGTGCCGTTTACATCAACGAGAGCTCAGGTGCCGCCATCAAGAGGGAAACTGAGCGCCGAAAAAAACACGCAATGGTACCACACTCATTGTGGTGCCGATGAAAGAATTGGTACCAATCTCTGGGGACGCACTAGTTCTGCAATGGTTGAGGTCCAATACTGCAACCCCATTAGAAAGAAGAAATATATAATATACAATCATTTTCCTCCAAAAAAAAAAAAAAAAAACAGTATGCTCTTCTTGTGGGGTAAAGTTGAAAGTTAATATTATTCTCGTACAAGGAAGTTGCTGCTCAATTTATTTAACGTTTTCAAGTAAAAGTCGTCCGAATGCCCATTAATCATTTTTACACTTACATAAAAAAATTGTCAGAATAATTTCTCAATGTTTTTTTTCTTCAGTGTACTCAGTACTTTCGTCTTATGATAAATATGTTAGCTTTTAAAAATAGGCAGTGAGAAGCAAAGGGGTGTAAGTGACATAAAAATGATTCCGAGAAAAACGCGTTGAAAGTTTGAATCTTATGGGACCTGTAATGTTTCTTTTTTCTAAATCATGTTGAGGCGCAGCACCTGTTAGGGAAACATAAATCATCTCTTGCCACAATACAGAATAGTGCATCCCCTATCATTTGCCATCTTTGTCTCCAAATTTTCAATTCTGTCACTTACACCTCTTTGCTTTTAAGTGCCTTAAATATTAAATGTTATGCAAAAATATTACAGTAACATATCACGGTTATGTGACAAACCACGACAGATTATGTCATATGACCAATGATGTACGTGGACGTCAATATGAAATCCACTTTCCTAGAAAAAAAAGAATGCATGGGAGGTTATGTTGAAGTTCATCATATTACAAAACCCCCCAAAACTACTTCGTATTTCAAATGAACATGCAATGTGTAGATATTTTCAGACATCATTGGTATACGTTCGGAGCATCTGGAATAAGTCCATCTTCCAAAACATTTTCTTCTTTTTGGTCATTAGATACCTATATTCGACACCTCCAAGGGTTTCCCCAGATTAATCATTCTTTTTGCTTATTTCCATACAGAATGACGTATCCAGCTTATCACGGATACGTGCCACAATGCTACATCTTATTTCAAATGCATATGCAATGTGTAGATTGCATTTGAATAGCATATTACAATAATGATAAATATTACTCAGGCATCAGTCACATACATAGAGCATCCTGAATATGTCCATCTTCCAAAACACTAGCTCCTTTTGGTCATAAGGCATCTATATCCGACACCACCAATGGTTTCCCTAGAAAAATCATTCTTTTTGTTTATTTCCATAGGGAGTGACGTATTCAGCTTATCACCGATACGTGCCACAATGCTACATCTTATTTCAGATGCACATGCAATGTCTAGATAGCATTTGAATATCATGTAACAATAACGATAAATATTGTTCAGACATCATTGATATACATAGAGCATCTCGAATAGGTCCATCTTCCAAAACACTGGCTCCTTTTAGTCATTAGATATCTATATCCGACATCAACAAGGGTTTCTCCAGATTAATCATTCTTTTTGTTTATTCCCATAGGGAGTGACGTATCCAGCTTGTCACGGAATGTGGCGTCACTGGGCCCCACCCATGGAGAGAAGTCGGCTCGCTACTCTGGCTTTCTGTGGTACTGTTTTCCATGTTTATAGCAGATAATACGGAGTAGTAATTAATGTAGTAATTAATGTGAATGCAATCAATTGCACTATTGAATGATCAACCGCTATTTTTTAATTTTTTTTCAAGCAATTAAAGAGACTTGAGTTCGCCCAACAGTCGAAATTCGACCGTAATATTTAAATTTAGCATTGAAAACATACTGCTACTTATATAAGTATATAATTATTATTCAACAAATTTGGCGACTATAACGTCGAGTTAATTTTGATCATGCTCAATGGAGGCAATTCAAGCAACGTCATTGGTCACGTGGCACCGATGAAACCAATGTAGCATCGCTTTACATCGGGTTCGACAAATCCAATTAAAAATAAGGCCTAAATAAAGTTCTGCTACATTATATAAAATGAACACTAAACACAACACTATAACTATTGCAATAATTATTAAATTTATTTTTTAATGATTAAATTAAATGTATGTACTGGGTTATAATCAGAAAAAGCTGTGAAAATAGTCCAATTAATTTTAAGATAACTCATTTTGCCTTGTGAACTCCACGTAGAACTCAATTGAAAATCTTAGTAAACAAAGAGCGGATATCACGTGACAAAGATGAGCGCTCATGAGTCCCTCTAGCGGTGAATTGCCTCCATTAAAGCAAACGTATTGTAAATCATTGTCGCCGCAGGGCCAATTACGCTCATAAATATGGCCGTTGGCCGATTTCGTACTAAGTTGGGTGGCAGTTGAATGAAACTTAACTGTTGGCTCCCCTGCACTGTTCTCATTTTTCATTTCATTGTTTTAACAGAAGCTTTCACAAACTCTTAGTACAATTGTTTTTAATATTGCTGCTTTATGGCGACAAACTCTTTTTAACAATGAGTTTTATATTTATTACTTAATAATTTACTCGACGAAGACATGTTACCTAATGAAGAATGGTTCCTATTAACGTTCTGTGGTGATATTTTAATAAATTTTAGTTCAGTATTCAATACGGCATTCACTTAAAAGTGCTACAAATCGACATTTTCGTAGTTAATCAACCTGTTTTACTTAATTGATAAATCTTAAAATAAAATACACAAAAACCTAACTACAATTCCTGGTAGCGAAAACGTCCGTCTGTCAGAAAGAATTAATTATGATTTTTATTTATATTTATTCCGTTTTGCTCCACAATCTAGGGTTACTTTACAAATTTTACTGAATGTGGCTTTTTCTTATTGCAATTTACTAAAGAGACATCCCTTTCGGCAGGACAAAATAGGCTAGTTTTTTTTTTTGCGATGTCTTTGCATCCATAAGCGCAAACCTTTTTTGCATTGAAAAAGGAGACCCTTGTACTACCGAAACCCCGGTCTGCAAATATTATTGCAATTTTGCTCTTGAAACGTAGTTTGTTATATTTTGTATAAGGGGCCGTTCATAAATGACGTCACGCTTTTTCCCATATATTCGACCCCCCTTCCCCCCTTTGTCACAATATGTCACACTTCAGTGGACTCCCTCCCCCCTTTGTCATGCTATGTTGCATAATGCATGATATCACACTTCTTGTTACCCCCTCCCCTCCCCTTGTCACGCTTTGTCACAATTTCATGAACCCTTCCCCCCCCCCCCTTGAAGCGTGACATCATTTATGAATGATCCCTAAACTTACTTTCAATTCAGAAACAAACGATTTAATTTTTCTACCAGTTTTTTTTAAATATTGTTAATTATATTAATGAAAGAAAACCTTTAATAGTACAGGATTTGTTCTTGTTAAATTTTCCTAAAATTTTCAAAATACCTTCTCAAGGAGGGAAAATTAAAAGACATCAAACTTTCCACTCGGCATTCATCTTTCAAACTGTCGTCACTTCTTGTACAAGATAGCGATGGTTGATTAACTGCTTACCATTATTTCCTTAAAAAGTGAACAGTAATATTCAAGTTTCAGATAATGTATTGAAGTCTTATTACGACGAATTTTAAAGAAGTGTTACATCCTACACACCACCAAATAATAATTTTGGGAACCAATATTTATAACCATCTTGATGCATAAATGTTTCTGGTAAAACTACTTCCACAAAACTAACAAGCGTCATGATTCTTTGAGAAAAAAAAAATTTCTTTCGCATAAAATTTGTTTCATTTTTTTGCCCTGTTTTCCTTGCAACATTAAACATTTGTTATTTTTTCACTTATGATTTTTTATAATATTCCTTTAACGCATAATCAAATGTTCCTGTCCCGAGAAATTTACAAGTGTGCGCCAAAACAACAGGGCCTAAAAATTAACGTTACAATCAGGATATTAGTCCGTAAAATCCCACTTGGAGTAAACATATTTCCTTAAGAACATCATCGGCCCCCTCTAAAAATGCAAGTCAGATTCCGAAAAATAAAACGCACAAAAAATCCTATCAAAATAAGAAAAATCATCTTAAACAATCCCATTACAATCAGGATTATAGTTCCTAAAAAATGACATCGGATTTACAGTTCAAGTCTTAATTTTCGCGACAGATCAGCTCTTGCATTTCGTTTTTCAATTTTATGCAATTTTTGAGAACGTCCTCTCTTCGGTGATTAGTTTCAATCAAGATGTATAATAAAACAGGGTTCGCACACTTTTAGGTCTCGCCCTATTTTGTATTTACGTTTCTACCAGTAATTTTATAAAACTATATTGTACATAATAAAACGTGAATTTCATGCATTAAAGACAACTGATTGCTCTGCTAATAGTGCAGTTCTTAAAAAAAGAGGGTGTGGCTTAAAAGCGTGCGAACTCTGTAAAAACAACAATATCTTCATCGGTTGAGAATTGTAAAAACTTTGTATAGTAAAAGAAAAAAAGCATTTATTAGATTTTAATGAAATAAAACGTGATCAGAAATATTGAAATAAAAATTGAAACAAATTTGAGCAATGTTATAACGCTTTGTTTTGTAAAAAAAGGGTAATTAAAAAATTATTTCAGTCATTAGAAATAAAAAGCAATTTTAAACATTTTACTAGCAATAACTTTTTATCAATATTTAAAAATAATTTAAGAACTCGTTCAGAGAAAAATTAAATTTTGATGACAATGTTAAATGCAGTGAGCATATTTCTGCAAAATGTAAAGATTATTTGAACAAGAATTAAGTGATTTTATCATTCCTCGCAATTCTAAAGTGTGATGGTGACATGAAGCGCCATCTTGTAGCTTGTTTTCCAACTAAACAGTAAAACCATTTTTCATCTTTCTAGGTTCTTATGCCGGAGCGGTAGTGGGGATGCCTTTATCAGGGTTCCTGACGGATTTAGCCGGTTGGCAAGCTTGTTTTTATTTTTACGGTAACACTCTGCACCCTTCTTTTACTAATTTTATGATGACAAAATGTTCCATTAACAAAACGTATTTTAAATGCATTTGCTCGAAAAATACAATATGAGTATAAATAATGTGTAACGAGGGAAAAAAACTACACTGCAAAAATTGCGTTTAGTTGCTACATTTTTGATGTTTTAGCTGGTATGAAGTTTAAAATTATTCATTTTTTGACGTATTTTAAATTCTTTTAAGTGTCTGTCCAAAAAAAAAAAAAAACAAAAACAAAAAAAAAAAACAGTTGGCAGAATGTTTTTTAGCATATGATGCAAATGCAAATACAAATACAAAAGTGATGACCAGCAACAGGCTCAAGGCCCAGCTAGGCTGGTCCTAGTCCATTTAGCAGTCCCCAATGAACATCAAGAGCTTTCTTAAAAGTTTTTACCCCACTGCAATTGACAGTCGCTTCTGGTAAACTATTCCAACTGCCTACAACCCTACTGAAGTAGTCATTTTTCCTAATTTCAAGATTAGCCTGAGATTTGAAAAGTTTAAAACAATGACCTCTGGTTCTACTTTCAGCACATAGCTGTAGTCCATCAACATTTCCCGTTTTAATGAATTTAAACCACTGAATTATGTCCCCTCTAACTCTCCTTTGCTCAAGACTATACATATTGAGCCTTTTAAGCCTAACCTCATAATCTAAGTCTGAAAGACCCCTTACCAATGTTATGATGTTCGTTAACTCATCTACGCATTAAAAGTTCATTGCAATTGCTCATTTATCCTAATTTCATAGAAATGAGCAATCGTGATGAAATTTCGGTACGTAACGGAGTCAACAAATTCCATGTCTTAAGAAACGTTATAATGTCAAATTTTTTTAGACAGCACATAAAAAATCTAAAATGCATCAAAAATGAATAATTTTCAACTTTACGCCAACTAAACACCAAAAATCGTGTTCAGTAACACCAAAAAGGGTGGCAACAAAACGCTAAATGGTTACAGTTACAACTGAAAACATGAGAAAAGATTTTTAACCGTTCTGTGACTGAATAACACCGTTCCCTTTACAAACCCTATTTTTTCACTTGGTTTTTGAGTAGCTTTTCAAGATTGAGTAAACTAGCAGCAGCAGCACAAATAGGGCGTTATAACTTTTTTTAAAGAGCCTATAGTTAAAATTCATTATCACAGTGGTTCCCAAAGTTGACTGGGCTCCGACCCATCTAACAAAAATTTCCAATCTTGGGACCTACGTCTTAAGTGCCTTAGAGAAAAGAGGGCATAAATATTGATAATGCTCAGATTCCCTAGTGACGAGTCGTAAAACTTATTTATGCTGTTCTGTTTGTTCTAATTGAAATTTAAAATAATTTTTTTTAGTGTTACCAATATGAATGAAAGACTGTTGAAATAAGAATAACAACTTAAATATTTTTTATTACTTAAATACCTACCCCTACACCTGCAAGGTTTTTTTTTTTTTGCAAAGTTATTTCAATGGGAAGGATATATTTTTTTCTTCTTTCTCTTCATTAAAGTTATAGCATCAACTTCAACTTTAGTTACTTTTATTCGCAGGCTTCCTATTTTTTAATTTCAAGTGTACAGTGGCGAGGGCCCACTCAGTAATCGCTTGCTACCCACCAGTGGTTCGCGACCCATAGTTTGGGAAATACGGCATTATCAGGTTTATGATCAATTGTCGAAATCTTGTTCAAAATTCCTCTTCAGAAAACATCTACCTCATTATTTGAATTCCTGTCCATGCTGCAGTTAACATTTAAATTTAAATTATTCTAGCCGAAATCCAGACGTAAAATGTAACATCAGTTCTGAATAAATATTTTATCATAATTTTTCTCATCTTCGGGCATAGACAAATCTTTATTTAAATGTTTAAAAAAATCATGTATGGTGCTTGATGTAAATGATTTAATGTTTTTGATTTGGTCGTCGCAACATTTCAGTTAAAAGATTTTGCGTCTTACTGAAAAAATAAAAATCATGCAATTTTGAAAGTATTTTGAAGTAAATTTGAGATTTTTTTGCGCAAGCAGCATTCAGCTGTGTAATGGTTCATCTTTCTAGATAATAAATAACTAAATAAATAAAACCTTTTGGTGACGGGCAGTAGCGGTGGAGACGCGGGGGGGGGGGGGGGGGGTTGTAAATCGTGCCCTAAGAACTTTTTATTTTAAGAGATAGTGCCAATTCTAGCATGTTAATATGCGTATATGGAAAGACTGTTACCATTATGGGACTTTCTAATGATCTAATAGATATTTTCCGCTCTTGACCGTTCTTTCGTTTCGCTTTCGTCTGATGCCTACAGCCTTCGTTGAATGCCTTGATGAAAACTTTTCTAGGTAATAAATAAATAGATAAATAAATAAACCTATTGGGGATGGGCGTAGCAGCGGGGGAAGGGGGGGTGTAAGTCGTGCCCTAAGAACTTTTTATTTTAAGAGATAGTGCCAATTCTAGCATGTTAATATGCGTATATGGAAACACTGTTACGCAAATATGTCGGACTGTTACCATTATTGAACTTTCTAATGATCCAATAGATGTTTTCCGCTCTCTACCATCTGCTTTCGTCTAATGCCTACAGCCTTCGTTTAATGTTTTGATGAAAACTTTTCTAACTAATAAATAAATAAATAAAACCTATTGTATGGGCGTAGCAGCGGGGAGAGGGGTGTAAGTCGATCCCTAAGAACTTTTTATTTTAAGAGATAGTGCCGATTTTAGCATGTTAATGTGCGTATATGGAAAGACTGTTACGCAAATATATCGGACTGTGACCATTATTAGACTTTCTAATGATGTAATAGATGTTTTCCGCTTTCGACCATCTGCTTTTGTCTGATATCTACAGCAGTCTACTCTCTAATGCTTTGATGAATCTTTGCAGGTTTTGCTGGCGTGGTATGGTATGGTTTCTGGATGTGGCTCTGTTTTGAAAAACCATCGAAGCATCCAACAATCACTCAAGCCGAACTGATTTACATTGAAAATAGCATAGGGAAAGTTGCACAATCAACTCCAACGGTAAGTAAAACAAGAAAAAAAGAAAGAAAAAGAATATTTATGGTGCAAAGCATTAAAAATGCACATATATATGTACATAATGTACATAATTTATTGGGGATGGGAGGAGTCTATCCAAAGAATACTCAGAAAAGGAAAATGATTCGGAATATGCTTGAACAGGTTGACTTAAATTTCGGGAAGAGACTTTTGTTTTTGATATTTCCCACTTTAGGTTTAAAAAAATAATTTAAAAAGAGAAAAAAGCTGAGAATAACAAGCAAAAGGGGATAACATGCATATGCTTTTATACAAGAGTTGTATCTCAGTGCGTATTAAATTTTGAAAGAAAATGCAAAATCTTAGCAGCGCTTACGAATGTATAGCAAACTGAACTACAAAATAGTGCAGCTTTGTCACGCAAAGCTGCATCTTATCTAAAAGTTCTAGGTAAAATACCTGTTTTGAACCCCCTACAGACACACCCTAACAGTGATGTATAGCAAACTGAACTACAAAATAGTGCAGCTTTGTCACGCAAAGCTGCATCTTATCTAAAAGTTCTAGGTAAAATACCTGTTTTGAACCCCCTACAGACACACCCTAACAGTGATGTATAGCAAACTGAACTACAAAATAGTGCAGCTTTGTCACGCAAAGCTGCATCTTATCTAAAAGTTCTAGGTAAAATACCTGTTTTGAACCCCCTACAGACCACCCTAACAGTGATGTATAGCAAACTGAACTACAAAATAGTGCAGCTTTGTCACGCAAAGCTGCATCTTATCTAAAAGTTCTAGGTAAAATACCTGTTTTGAACCCCCTAAGACACACCCTAACAGTGATGTATAGCAAACTGAACTACAAAATAGTGCAGCTTTGTCACGCAAAGCTGCATCTTATCTAAAAGTTCTAGGTAAAATACCTGTTTTGAACCCCCTACAGACACACCCTAACAGTGATGTATAGCAAACTGAACTACAAAATAGTGCAGCTTTGTCACGCAAAGCTGCATCTTATCTAAAAGTTCTAGGTAAAATACCTGTTTTGAACCCCCTACAGACGCACCCTAACAGTGATGTATAGCAAACTGAACTACAAAATAGTGCAGCTTTGTCACGCAAAGCTGCATCTTATCTAAAAGTTCTAGGTAAAATACCTGTTTTGAACCCCCTACAGACACACCCTAACAGTGATGTATAGCAAACTGAACTACAAAATAGTGCAGCTTTGTCACGCAAAGCTGCATCTTATCTAAAAGTTCTAGGTAAAATACCTGTTTTGAACCCCCTAGAGACACACCCTAACAGTGATGTATAGCAAACTGAACTACAAAATAGTGCAGCTTTGTCACGCAAAGCTGCATCTTATCTAAAAGTTCTAGGTAAAATACCTGTTTTGAACCCCCTACAGACACACCCTAACAGTGATGTATAGCAAACTGAACTACAAAATAGTGCAGCTTTGTCACGCAAAGCTGCATCTTATCTAAAAGTTCTAGGTAAAATACCTGTTTTGAACCCCCTACAGACGCACCCTAACAGTGATGTATAGCAAACTGAACTACAAAATAGTGCAGCTTTGTCACGCAAAGCTGCATCTTATCTAAAAGTTCTAGGTAAAATACCTGTTTTGAACCCCCTACAGACACACCCTAACAGTGATGTATAGCAAACTGAACTACAAAATAGTGCAGCTTTGTCACGCAAAGCTGCATCTTATCTAAAAGTTCTAGGTAAAATACCTGTTTTGAACCCCCTAGAGACACACCCTAACAGTGATGTATAGCAAACTGAACTACAAAATAGTGCAGCTTTGTCACGCAAAGCTGCATCTTATCTAAAAGTTCTAGGTAAAATACCTGTTTTGAACCCCCTACAGACACACCCTAACAGTGATGTATAGCAAACTGAACTACAAAATAGTGCAGCTTTGTCACGCAAAGCTGCATCTTATCTAAAAGTTCTAGGTAAAATACCTGTTTTGAACCCCCTACAGACGCACCCTAACAGTGATGTATAGCAAACTGAACTACAAAATAGTGCAGCTTTGTCACGCAAAGCTGCATCTTATCTAAAAGTTCTAGGTAAAATACCTGTTTTGAACCCCCTACAGACACACCCTAACAGTGATGTATAGCAAACTGAACTACAAAATAGTGCAGCTTTGTCACGCAAAGCTGCATCTTATCTAAAAGTTCTAGGTAAAATACCTGTTTTGAACCCCCTACAGACACACCCTACCAGTGAAATAGTGTTATTTGTGAAATTTAAAAGCCTGTAATTGCTTCAAAATTTAGCATTCCCTTTAAATAATTTAAATTAAAAAATTGAAATTGTCAGACGAAATGTAAAATTGATTACCACAATTTAGAAAGCAAAACATAACTACATAGCAATTTTTATCACAACTAAATATTAAACGATCTGCTTTGAACTTAATTCATTGTTTTTTAATCTAACTCCCTGCAAAGACCATAATATCATCAAGAATGAAATGCTTACTTTCTAAAGAAACTATTGGCAATAGTACAAGAGAGTAATACGACGACACAGTGGGATAACTTTTAGAAAAACATGGACTGGGAGCTAAATATAATCTAGTGAAGAAATTTTTTAACATTAGATTTTTAAACCTTTATTTCCAATGTCTTAATATAAAATTTATTAATATATATAATACACTTAAACAAAAATGAGCTCACGGTGAATTATTATCAGATCTTATCTCACTGTGTACCACACCTAGTAGACAGTGAGACATTGCTAATTTTTATACTAACCTCTTCAGACCCCAGAACTAAGCACAGACAGTTTTGACGCAATTTTTTGGTTCTCTGATTTAAAAAATAATTATAAAACAAAATAACAAATTTTTTTTTCAATTTTAATTAATAATTAGTTTAAATAATAATTAATCCCAAATTTCCATGTTTAAAACGAAGTAAACTATCTGTTGATTGATTTCAAGAACAATTGGGTAGTTTAGCTTTCAAATTGCACAAACAGTAGTTAATAAACAGTATTTTAAAATGTACCCAATTGGGTACAGAAAGTCGCAAGAGGTTATAAGAAAAATATAGGAAAAAATACCCCAATTCTAAGCGCAAACATGTTTTATTACACACAAGGTTTCTCGAAACATTTAATTATCAACCTTAAAAGCGGCACCAAACTTTTATAAAGCAAAATCAACTTATCACGAGTCCTTTTATTTTCATGGCCGAGATTGAACAGTGGTAATAAGAGTATATTACAGTAACATTTATTGGACATTACTACTTTCGAATAGATGTAGTTGTAATGGTATAGACATTTACCTGTTGTGTGCCACTATTCCATCTCTCACTGTGTACCATTTCGTTTTGTTTAAAAATAGCAAAGAAAAGAAATGTAAAAAATATATTAAATATCTCTTGCATTATTTCTATTCCAGTTAACCTTAGGTACATTAAGTGGGGAAATAATGCAGCATTACTACATAATATTCAAGCAAAATTAATGGGTACACGTTAACAGAAGATGCGTGATTAGGGTGACCAAACGTCCTCGAATTTCGGAATTTTTTACGCTTTGTCCCCAAAAACTCTTTACTCCCTTGGGGACGCAGAAAGTCCCCAATAAGTTTTATAATTTCTATTCTTTTTCCCCAAATAGCTTCTAGATTTGAAATAGTAGTTTGTAAAATTTTTGGCAATATTATGGCAATTATCATATTATTGCTTTAGTATTACAATTTCTAACAGGCAATGACCTAAGAAAATATGCATACATTATATAGAAAATATGTTTGGATACCCATTGAAATACATTAATGATAGTAATTTTTCATAGTAAAGTGCAAATGTATTGATTTGTTATGTCCACAAAACTTAATTGTAACGTCCCCAAATCAACGGTTAGAGATATAGTCGCCATGTGTATGATGTACAAAGATAAATAAGTTGCTCTTCGCAAATTTAGAGCAACAAGTGGAGAACTTGCTGCCAAAGAATTGACGTCCTGTCACGTCCGCGACGCGTGGAGATGGAACAGTTATCCACTAGTTTCTTACAAGTTGCTAGAGCAAAGCGCGCAGCAACAAATCTTCCACTTTTAGTTGTTAGCTTTCTTTGATCTTTACCGTCACTCCGCGGAAAACCGAAATCTCGTGGAAGATTTGTCTCTCCACAAGTGGAAAACAGAAAAAGTTGCTTTATTTTGTAGAAAAAGCAGCAAATTCCCGCAGCTTGTGGAAAACTTAGTGGAAGACTTTGGTGTAAACGCGGCCTTAGATTATTTAAGAAATAAATACAATAAATGACTTACGGTTCATAGCTCCCTACAGAACGATTTTCCACGCTGGAAATTTGGGTGGCAATAACTTCCAATCAGAGCGTCCGTGAACAACTAGACCTCAACAGCACATCCATAAACTATATGACCAAATCTGCTCTGTGTTATATATTATGTACATAATAAAAAATAACTGTTTGTCAGAATCAAAACACTTATCTTTCGTGTTTCAGCTTAAAACAACCCCTTGGAAAGCCATGTTTACATCCATGCCGGTGTACGCTATCATCGTGGCCAACTTTTGTCGTAGCTGGACTTTTTACATGTTGCTAATTTCGCAACCTATGTACCTCAGGCACGTCTTCAACTTCAATATTGATGAGGTCAGTGTAAAAATTCCACATATAAATGTATTTCACGGTCAGACCTCAATATAAGGTCACACCTTGGGACTTCTCGAAAATGACCTTAAAAGTGGGGTGCTCTTAAAACCGATTCATACACATTTGGTATTCAATGAGCCGGGACTTTAGAAAAGTGACCTTAAATGCTGGTAACATAATATCAATGTATAAAACACGTATGTGTGTGTGCGTGTTTATGTGTATTTATTAGCGATGGTCAATAAAAATTCATACACATTTGGTATTCAATGAGCCGGGACTCTAGAAAAGTGACCTTAAATGCTGGTAACATAATATCAATGTATAAAACACGTATGTGTGTGTGCGTGTTTATGTGTATTTATTAGCGAGGGTCAATAAAAATTCATACACATTTGGTATTCAATGAGCCGGGACTCTAGAAAAGTGACCTTAAATGCTGGTAACATAATATCAATGTATAAAACACGTATGTGTGTGTGCGTGTTTATGTGTATTTATTAGCGATGGTCAATAAAAATTCATACACATTTGGTATTCAATGAGCCGGGACTCTAGAAAAGTGACCTTAAATGCTGGTAACATAATATCAATGTATAAAACACGTATGTGTGTGTGCGTGTTTATGTGTATTTATTAGCGAGGGTCAATAAAAATTCATACACATTTGGTATTCAATGAGCCGGGACTCTAGAAAAGTGACCTTAAATGCTGGTAACATAATATCAATGTATAAAACACGTATGTGTGTGTGCGTGTTTATGTGTATTTATTAGCGATGGTCAATAAAAATTCATACACATTCGGTATTCAATGAGCCGGGACTCTAGAAAAGTGACCTTAAATGCTGGTAACATAATATCAATGTATAAAACACGTATGTGTGTGTGCGTGTTTATGTGTATTTATTAGCGATGGTCAATAAAAATTCATACACATTTGGTATTCAATGAGCCGGGACTCTAGAAAAGAGACCTTAAATGCTGGTAACATAATATCAATGTATAAAACACGTATGTGTGTGTGCGTGTTTATGTGTATTTATTAGCGATGGTCAATAAAAATTCATACACATTTGGTATTCAATGAGCCGGGACTTTAGAAAAGTGACCTTAAATGCTGGTAACATAATATCAATGTATAAAACACGTATGTGTGTGTGCGTGTTTATGTGTATTTATTAGCGATGGTCAATAAAAATTCTTTCTATAGATACATTGATCGATCTGGTTAAATCCTAATTGTATTGTTTCAATTCTCTGTAGTAATTTTATTCATGGTAAGGTCACTAGTTCTGGATGTACCCAAGCCTATTTATTGATTGCAGAAATGCGCAATAAATTTAACTGGAGTTCGCCCACCAATCGAAATTCGACCGTAATAATTAAATTTAGCACTGAAATCATTATGCTATTTATATAATTATATAAGCATTGTTCATCAAATTTGTAGATTATAGCGTCGAGTTTATTTTGATCATACTCTCTCAAAGCATATACTTATTGTAAATCATTGTCCATGCGGCGGGAGTAAGGAGGGGGGGGGGGATTTATCCTGTATTTGATAAATTGTAATGTAATTACCTTGTAATTTATCAAATAAAGTATTTTGGTTTCAAATTTTTATCGATAATGTTTCTTTTGCACGCATTCGAAGCTTTCTGAGAGTTTGGAAAAATTATATGGAAATTTTTAGTTATTATGTTTTTGGCTTGTTATGAGCCAAAAAAGTGCGGAGGATATTGGATTTTTTAGGAGAGAAAAAGCATATATATTCGTTGATTTACGTGGTTTTTCTTACTTAACAACGAAAAACATAATTGTACACAGTGCGATACTATTACGGAAAACTTACAACTTGTTTCCAGCATTTTACGATGCAGCAAGAATAAAACATTCTCTTTTTTATATTTTGTTGTTGGCCCCTAAATGCATGAGTGGTTAAACTTTTACTGGAAGTTGTAAATATTGTAAAGCAAAACATTATCAAATAGGTAAAATAGAAAACTTCACACCAAACTGAGCATTAAACGAGTAATTACGAAAAAGCTGCCATGTGCTTAATAATTTGGCCATGCGTTTAATAAATCGCGAATTGTATGTGTATATATATATATATATATATATATACCAAGCTTCAATCATATACGCCTATTTTAACCCCAGAAATAAGCACAAACAATTTTGACGCAATTTTTTGATCCTCTGATTTAAAAAATGATTACAAAACAAAATAACTAAAAAACATATTTTTTTTTTAAATTTTAATTGATACTTAATTTAAAGAATAATTATTGCCCAATTTCCATGTTTCCCATATCTGAAACGAATTAAACTATTTGTTGATTAATTTCAAAAACAATTGGGTGTTTTAGCTTTTAAATTGGACAAACAGTAGTTAATGAACAGCATTTTAAACTGTACCCAATTGGGTACACTTGGAAAGAAGAGGATAATGAGCGCAACTCTAAACAACGCAGCTATTATTGTAACCACTCTGCGTATTACCATACTAGGATTGGCAGTACTGCTTAAAACCAAAAGTTGGGGGTGGAGAGGGGTAACCCCATCCTCCTTCCCTATCTGTGTACCTATGCTCTCCAGATTGCTCAAGAAAGCAATTTATTTTTGAATGATAAAGCTACAGTGATATGCATCTATTATCCCTTATTCTCATAAAGTAGCATATGTGCTATTTTATGAGAATAAGGGCTAGCAAATAACAATGCAACGTACGCGCTGACGTCACTTTTTAAATAGGAAGTAGGGGAAGAAAACCCCAGGTAACATATATGCTACTTTATGAGAATAAGGGTTATAACGAGAGCATCTCTTATTATAACTACCCTGTATCTTACCATACTAGGATTGGTGGTTTGGCTTGAAACCAGTTGTTCTGGGGGGTGAATCCCCTTCAACTTCCCTGCGCCTGCCGGATTGCTCAGGGCTGCAATTTCTTTTTAAATAAGAAAAAAAAAACTTTTTTTATTGGATTTATCTTACTAAACACTTGTAAATTAAAAATATTATGCTGAAATTTAAAGCATAAAGGAATGATTTGTGAGTTTAGTGAACTAAGCGTCTATAAATAGGCAACGACAAAACAGTTAAGAACCATTTTCTCCTCTGCTTTTCAGCCGATTTTCTAACTTTTTTTGTTTAGTAGCTATTGACGAGTTTTAGTGATATCATTTTTAAAATTTTGGAAGCAGTTTAGTATCAGTTAATTATCTCCCCTTTTCTTTTCTAAGGCTCGCATCATTTATACTTGTAATGTTATATTGTTGTAGATAGCAGATGGCAACATGTCTTCTTTTAGTAAATTAGTAGGTAATAATTATAAAACTCATTACTAAAAAGAGTTTATTTGCCATTAAGCAGTACTATTAAAAGCAACTGTAATAAGAATTTGAGTGAATGCTTCTCTGAAATACTGGATAAAAAGAGTTTTTTCCAACAAGCAGAAATATAGAAAGCAATTATAATAAAAGTTTGAGGAAAGGTTTCTCTGAAACAATAGAATGAAAAATGAGAATAGTGTATGGAAGCAAACATTTAAGCTTTCTTCTACTGCCACTCAACTTAGTACGAAATGGGCAGAAGTACAAACGGCTATATTTATGAGCGCAATTGGCACTGCAGACAATGATTTACAATACATTTGCTTTAAGCGAGGATGCTCAAAATAAACACGACGTTATAATCGCCAAATTTAATTAATAATACTTGTATAATTACATAAATAGCATAATATTTTCAATGCTAAATTTATTTATTACGGTTGAATTTCGACTGCTAGGCGAATTCTAGTTTTCTGAAAACACCACCTGGAAAAAAATATCTTTCTTTAAATTTCACTCCAAGTAATTGATCACATTAGTTTTCTTAGATCATTGTAGTATGGTCTGGCAATTACAGTATTTCTAACAATAAGAGCATAACCGTCGTTTGCTATTGGGGATTACCCTCCCTCCCCAGAAGTATTGGTTTTCCCATGCTTTAAGAAATACTTCCGATCCTAGTATTGTAGTATATATACCTGGGAGATAATGCCACGAAGGCAAAACCTTCCGGGAGATGTGTTTAAACGAGTTTTTCTGGTGATTCATTCACTGAATTGACGTTTATGGGGCTTTCTTCAGTGAAAAATTGTTTATCATAATTTTTGGATTTTTTTCATTTTATGGTTGCAGTTTTTTAAATTACTTATAAAAGGGCACTATGTCGAATTTTTCAACGTTAGTGTGTTCAACGTTAGTGCCCCTTACCTACTAGGTACAGATATATCCATGTAAAGACCAAACTCCGCTAGAGGAGGAAATTTTGGTTGCGTCACTGTGCAACGAACGGAAGTAACCAATGACATAGTGCCCCTTACCTACCTGGTACGGATATATCCATGTATTAGACGGAAATCCCCTCCATGAGGAATATCTAGTTGCGTCATTGTGTAACGAACGGAAGTAACCAAGGACATAGCGCCCCTTACTTACCAGGTACAGATATATCCATATATAGGACCAAAATCCCCTCCATGAGGAAATTCTGGTTGCGTCATTGTGTAACGAACGGAAGTAACCAAGGGCATAGTGCCCTTTAACTACCGGGTACAGATATATGGGGGGGGGGGTCCTATACATAGACCGGGACCGGGATCCATGTATAGGACCAAGATCCCCTCCAGGAGGAAATTCTGGTTGCGTCACTGTGTAACGAACGGAAGTAACCAAGAGCATAGTGCCCTTTAACTACCGGGTACAGATATATGGGGGGGGGTCCTATACATAGACCGGGACCGGGATCCATGTATAGGACCAAGATCCCCTCCTGGAGGAAATTCTGGTTGCGTCATTGTGTAACGAACGGAAGTAACCAAGGGCATAGTGCCCTTTAACTACCGGGTACAGATATATGGGGGGGGGGGGGGCCTATACATAGACCGGGACCGGGATCCATGTATAGGACCAAGATCCCCTCCTGGAGGAAATTCTGGTTGCGTCATTGTGTAACGAACGGAAGTAACCAAGGGCATAGTGCCCTTTAACTACCGGGTACAGATATATGGGGGGGGGGGGGGGCCTATACATAGACCGGGACCGGGATCCATGTATAGGACCAAGATCCCCTCCAGGAGGAAATTCTGGTTGCGTCACTGTGTAACGAGCGGAAGTAACCAAGAAGTTGGTTGCTTGAAATGATTTCGGTAAATTTCTGCCAAACCCTACGCTTTTAATTGTAACGGGGAATTGCTCTTTTCATTTCAATAGATTTTATTTTCAACGAATTTGTATTAACTATCACAAATGTTTCAGTCTGGTATCCTAGGAGCGCTGCCCCACCTTCTAATGACTATGGTGGTGCCGTTTGGAGGACAACTGGCTGATTATTTGAGAAGACGAGAAATCCTGACCACTACGTCTGTCAGGAAAATCTTCAATTGTGGAGGTAACGAAACATTTCGCTTTGGAACAACTTTAAAAACAGAATTACTCACTATACATACTCAGACCACATTTCCTCGACTACACAACCTGTGGAGACCTCGGTGGAAACCACAAGTACACGAAACGTTACATGACAGTGGGGTGTAATACTGTATAACGTTAAAATTCTTTAACCTTTTGTACATTATTGTCATAACTAAATACTGATAGAAAAAAAAGAAGAGGCAGTTACATGTTCTTTGTTAAAAATAAAATTCTTCTTTCTTCTCCTTCTTTTTCTTTTCGTTTTTTCTTCCTTCCTTTTTCCTTTTTTACCTGTCTATAAAATTAACTCTTGTGCCTAAAATTACTTATCCTAAAAATCACTTGAATAAGAAGTTAAAAATTTACCTTCGTGAAAAACTAATACTAACTAAACTAACATACAAAGCCGTTCTAAAGCGGTACTAAACATACAAAGCCGTACTATAGCAGTACTAAACTAGTACCAAACATACAAAGCCGTACTAAAGCAGTACTAAACATACAAAGCCGTACTAACGCAGTACTAAACTAGTACTAAACACACAAAGCAGAAATCACACATTTCGCTTCACCTGTTAAATTGCTATCTTTTTTCAACAGCATGTTTTATCAACTAATATTTTCATGCTCCCTCTTTTTGCCATTGTTTCAAAAAAAATTTTACTGACCATTACGACGAAAATTGCGAGAGTAGTTAAAACTGAAAAAATACAAGCTGAATCCCTCAAAACTTGTTGAAATATAATTACATTTTTCATTGTATTTCCATTTATAACAGCCCCAAACAGGTCTAAATAGACTATAGTCTAGAACAGTGTTTCCCACCCAACCTTTTTTCCCCGTGCGGACCCCTTCTAAGATTCAAAAGAAAATGGCGAACCCCTTCCTGTAGTCGTCAGTAACTGGTGGCAAAATTATAAAATTGGCAATCACATTTATTTTCCATTTGCACAATATTTCATAGCAAGAAATGAAAATATAATTATTGTAAATTATCTAAGTTTAAATAAAGACTAAAATAGAACTACAAATTGTTTTTATTATTTGTTCTTTTGAACTATTATTAGAGCAGTAAAAAATATGTATTCCTAAAAAAAAATTATGATTATTTTCCCGATAGGTTCCACTTTCCGGCTGTAATATACAATATTCGGAAAAGTTTTCGCAATTTAAAGAAAAATTAAAATTTACATATTTTTAAATTTCTAATTGCAATAATGCAGAAAAGTTGTAATAAAGTGTGATAAATGAGAGTCCAAATTTCAAATAAATGAATACATATATGTTGATTCCACTTTAGGGTCTGTATAATGAAAAATAACCTCAAATAATGCCAAATTTTTTATTTTATGCAGTAAATTTTCATATTTCCGACTCGTTCTTCGCGCTTGATGGGAAAAATGGGAAATGGCTGGATAAATATATGTTCTAAAATTTAAAATTAATCATTAAATATCTTCGGTACCAATTTTTGATTGGGATCCAAATTAGAAATCAGTCATATATAGAAATAAGTGCATTTCAAATTTTGCATGTATGCTTCATATGTCAGTTCTACTTTTCTGCATTATCTGCAACACAATCTATTAAAAAATAATTAATAACTTTTGTTCTCCTTCCTAAGAAGTATGTAAATTTATTATTCCATTTTTCCTTTACGTTAGCGATAAAAACGCTATTGCAATATTTTTTTCTGGAACCCCCTTTCAGCACTGCGTGAATCCCTGGGGGTTCGCGAACCACCGGTTGGGAAACACTGGTCTAGAAGAGCGGCAAGGCCATGAGAGTAGCAAAAGTATTTTTTAAAAATATACAATAAAAAATATAAATAATATTAAATCGCCAAAAATGTTTTAAGTTACATGGTTTTATTTAAATTCAAAACATCGTTGCACTATCCAAACAAAACTATTGTTGCCAAATGACAAATGATAATTCTGATAATTTCCTCAGAGCCAAAATTATTATTTTTCTTCCTAATCAACGTTATAATAAATTATAAAATGGATGGATTATTGCATTGTCATAGAAGATAAGCTTATGTGCAAAGTTTAAAGATAATTTATGCTGTAAGAGTGGTCGAAAACCGCGTAACAAAGTTCCTTGACAAGTCAAGTTAAATAAAACCATGTAACAAACAAAACATAGTTGCATTATCCAAACAAAACTATTGTTGCCAAACGACAAATGATAATGCTGATAATTTCCTCAGAGCCAAAATTATTAATTTTTTTTCCTAATTAACGTTATAATAAATTATAAAATGGATGGATTATTGTATTGTCATCGAAGATAAGCTTGTGTGCTAAATTTGAAGATAATTTTGCAGTATTAGTTGTCGAAAACCGCCTTACAAAATTCCGCCACAAGTCAAGTTAAATAAAACCATGTAAAAAGGGAGAAAATGAAGAATGGGGGGGGGGGGGAGAAAAAAAACATTTGAAGTATTTTATCCAAGGAAAAAAAAATCCCTTTTTTTTTTATAGAATTTTTCTCATAAACAAAAAAAATATATTATTATAATTGGTAAGGCAGGTTTATAATATTATATCTGTAATATCATTTTTTTTCTCAATAATATAATGCCAAAACTGCTAAAATAGTTGTTGTTGCCCCGATTTTACAATAGACGTAGCTATGAGTTGTAGCCTAATTTAGGGTGCAATCTTACTCGTCCAGTTAGAGACTAATTTAGGATCCAGACCAGTTAAAGTTGCGGTCTAATTTAGGTTTCAGTTATGTTTGAAAAAGCCTAATTTAGGATCCAGTTCATTTCGCAAAAGCTAAATTTAGTATCCAGTCTAGTTAAAGGGATACAATGAAATTTAGTGTCCAATTGAATCATGAGATATCCTGGACTGTACTCGCTTTCATTATCAGCCAAAAATTCTTTATTTTAAAACTGATATCTTTTTCTTTCCTAATTTTCTTGCTACAGAATTTCATCTTTCATGCTTTGTTTCCCTATAGGTTTTGGACTAGAAGCAGCATTTTTGCTCATTGTTGCGTACACTAGAAGTACAGCGACAGCTTTGATAGCTTTGACTCTTGCGGTAGGATTTAGCGGATTTGCGATTTCAGGTATGCATTTACTTCACAAACTTTTTTTAATCTTATTTTATTTTTTCATTCATTTTTGCTGATATTATATTATTATTGTTTTTTCAAATTCACCATTGCCTGAAAAATCACATACAGTAACCAGTGTTGCCGGTTGACGATCAAGTTTTAACCCTCAAAATACCCCGTCTATTTTGTTTCGTATCGTAACGCGATCTAGTAAAGAGGAACGGAACTAAGTAAAGGGCCTTTTCAGCCGAATATTTGTAACTCGTCACTTTTACAGTCTTATTTTACAAACGACATCCCGTAAACAAGTTTTAAAAGTATCGTTTCTCATGATATAAATTTTACATCGTTAAATGAATCACTTGAACTCTCCTTGATCAGTAGTAGTAGAAAAAATAAGAAAAATCGCCCCCCCCCCCCCCAAAAAAAAAAAAGAGCCGCAATTCAAGACGGATTTAAGGGGGAAAACAGAGCTACTTTTTATATAAGTGTGAGCTGCACTGTGTTATTAGTAAAAATGGAATTCCTTTTTTAAACAACATCAATGACACCTATTACCATGCATTGTTTACCATGCTTTTTTTTTTTGCCATAATGGTTGGGATCCGCGAAAATGTCAGTGCGTAACGAATAAGTGAGGCAAAACAAAGTCTTTAATTTAAGAGTTGTTTAGAGTGTAAGAAAGAATATGTAACATCACAAGAATGTGGAATTAACTGATTTATATATTCCAAGTTCGTATAATACAGATTACAAAAAGTCATTGTGTTGTTCATAAACACTGTTTACATGATTTGAAGTAAGGCACATAACCAACTTGTCATGCAAGCATTATGAATTATGTTTAAAATACCTACTTTCAAAAATACAATATGAATCAAAAGTTTTAAAAAATCATTACAGTTAGTAAAAACTTATTGAGAAATAAAGTATTAATGTTGTTTAGAATTTCTAGACACCATACTTTTATTTCTTAAAAAATAAAAAGTATATTTGGAAGCTGCATTTATGTATTATATAAACATTGATACGTTTATAGATTAATGTTTGGACTTTATTTTTTGATAAAACAGTTACTTTCTTGCTTTATGTTCTTAAACTATCAATGTACTACATGATTTTAAAGTACGGGGTGTTTCTAAAAGACTATCGAGGTTTTAACGTTTTATAGTATTTATTACGTAGAACTTAAAATCGTAATTATAGCATGAAATGAAAGATGTTTTTTTGAAATGTTGAATGTTTTGTTTGTTGGTACGCACAAGCACTAGAAAGCCTCTGCGCATGTGCTTGTAGCAGAAATGGAAGAAAGTAAGCATAAAACATTTTTGTGTTCTGCAGTTTGCAAAGACCAGATCTGAAGTTACTGTAGAACGTGCATTACGGATTAAGTTCAGATGTGATCTCCCAACTCATAATAATATCAGTAGATGGTATCATCAGTTTGCAGATACCGATGGGTTGAACATCACTGTACTCGAATGCTGGGTTGGCCGCAAAGGGCTCAGCTTGATTCGCATGGTCTCCCGCTCACCCGATCTCACGCCATGTGATTTTTACCTGTGGGGGCTCATAAAAGTGGATATGAGGTCGAAGCTCATTCGTTCGACCATGAGTAGTGCTTGTAACCGAAAACTCCACGATGGATTGGTGCACAGCAATAACTGTTGATAGCAATCAGACAGTTTAAACAATTGCAGTATTTTTTTTTTTAAGAAAATTTTTTAATAGACTCATAAATCTGAAACTTCCTGCATAAAAAATTGTTGTAAAAACTTCATGTCTCAAAAATACCATCCTCAACTTATAAATACCCTCCAAAATAACCACATATCTTTAAAATATCCGAGTTTCGGAAAATTACCAGCACATTGGCAAGCCTACGCTAAACCATGGCTGCCTGCTATCATATAGCGGCTGTCCAAACGGGCGAAAAAGTGCGGGCAAGCAGAACTCACATTTTCTGCCACTTCAGTCAATTGGCGCTGTTAGCTTGTACTTAAAAGCGAGGATTTATAGGCCTAACTATTGCAATATCATCGCGTTAAAAGCTTGAATTTCAAGAAAGATAAACATTTAAGTGTTGAGGGCAAAAGTAACTATGAAAATACATTGCAGGGTTATGTATTTGCCATTAAAACGTTTTTAATACAGAGGAAAAAATAAAAAGATAGTTTCTTTGGTAGTAACACATGCAGACTTTGAAGCTGCTCGTTAAGATACAACTTTTCATACATATGTATACTTTTATATATAATGAACACAGAGAAAATTTTCTTCGCAATTGGCTGATCATATTATGCTTTCAGATTTATTTTTATTTTGAACTACAATAATTGCGCATAATTTTCTGAAATACATTTATCCTTTCACCTTGTGTAGCACAAATAAATTGGCTAGCATGTTTTTGAAAGCCGTATTGAATAGTCTTTAAATGGTTATCAAATACTTTATTATTAAGCAGTTTTCAATAGATTTATGTTAATACTATTAAATAACAGCCGTTAAAAAAGTGACATAGATTATGATTAATAAAGTTATTTTAAATATATGTGTTAATTGTATTATTTCAATTCCATTTATTGTAAATTTAATTATTACAGGAAAGTGGAACAGTTAGGTTGTGAAGTGACTTATCAAATAAAGATTAGTTGAAAAATTACGTAATTAAGTAAATGATTAATGCAACAATTTTTTATTGTTCTTGACAGACTAATAGCATAATACTAATAACTAATATTGCATTGTATAGTATAGCTGACTTCAGTTAACTTCAACAGATGGATTATCATATAAGAGTAGCGACCTTTTTTTGCTGGTCTCATCTAAAGCAATTACACTAGTTAAATATTTAGAATAAAATCCTAAAATATTAAGTAAGAAAGTTCAAATATTAGGCTTTTGTAAAAGAAAACGCTTCAATAAAATAAGCAGTCAAGGGGAAATATTTTCAAATATTACAATTAAGTACAATAAATGAGAAATAAAAAATAATTACTTAAAACGCTTCATTATATGCAGTTCTATTTTTAGCCTATTTAAGATTATTTTTAAAACTTGTAACTGACAATACATGGGTGCCAACCCCCGAAGCAAGATGGTGCATACTAATAGGTACGAAGTCCCCCAGAAAAGACAACTACCCAAAAGGGCTAAATTTCGATGAAAGCATGCCCCACTGTTCAAGGGGTGTCAAAAATTTCATCAAAAAATTTAATGGCGCAGTCTACGCCATGAACTGCCCTCGTGGACACCCTTGGATAAGAACAATTTTTCTTTAAATATCCCTTTAAACATTTTTATTTAGATGACATACTCCTTGACAACAAAAAGCAATGACTATTCTCAGTCGGGGGGGGGAGGGGGAGGGGACAGGACCGTCCGAAAGCTTTTTTATTTTACACGATCGTCCCTCCACTTTTCAAAAGCCCCTCCCCCACCACTATTTCATTACAATAGCTTATGCTCTTATCTGTAAGCCTCCCCCCTCTCACCTCTTTTTTCCTTTTTTCTGGACTGCACTGAATATTCTCAATTTTTTAAACCAAGACTTTGCAACCGGCATTTCTTCGATGAAATCTACCAAAAGCTTTCGTATTCTCTGATTTTCTGTAACCTGATTTTCCTTTCTTAAATTAATGTTTCCACACTTTTAAATTAGAAATCAGAAAATACGCTTTAGGGGTCATTCATAAATGATGTCACGCTGCGAGGGGGGGGGGGGGAGGGTTCGTGAAATTGTGACAAGAAGTGTGACATCAGGCTTATACAACATAGCGTGACATGTGACAAAGGGGGGAAGGGGCTCCATTGATATGTGACAAAGGGGGAGGGGTCAAATACATCGGAAAAGGGCTTGACATCCTTTATGAACGGTCCCTTAGATAGTTTATTTACTTTTCTATGTTTTAAGACTCTATGGTGTACAAAATGGGTGTACTCTCATGAACGCGTGGAGAATCAACAACAAATCTTAGAGGGAAGTCTCCCTTCATTTTAGGTATTTCAATTGTAAACCTTGTTCATGTGGCGCAAGTTTAATTTTAAAAAGGTACATTACTAAATTTATAATATAGATTCTCTCTCACTCATTCCACTTTTAACTTTATCATTCTATACAAGCATAAGAAATTTAAACGTCTCAGAACAAAAAAAAAAAAATTAAAAGCATAATCTAGACATAATATGAAGTTTAAAGTTTACTTTTGAGTGGTACAAAATGAATGAGCGGACCAACGTTCTTATAGCGCAAGTTGCAAAAATTACTCCATACACATGTTTTGGAATTAAAAGGAACCCCTTTATCAATGCGTAAAGATTTGACCTAAAAAATGTAAGTTATCCAAGTGAGTGTAAATCAGTCGAATTACTTGCATCCAGATGCGTACAATTCTATTCATTGATAAAAGGATTCCTCTTGTCACGAAATATATTTTCTGAAATTTGGGCTATAATGACGTTTGTTTTCTCATTAATAACCTGAAATACAAATAAATAAACCCAATGCATAAATAAATAAAACCAGTAAAGTTCGTGACATAAGGGGAAAATGCAAATGTCAGCCCTCACTGGTTAAAAATAGCATCTAAAGCATCAAACTCACGATTTCTATTTGCAGAATAATAGGTGACATGGAGTGAAAAAACAAATAAAATATATGCATATAAACCAAACGTGAATTTAGTAAATCCCTAAAATTGCAAAATATATTACTGCTTTCTGTCGTTTTATTTCATTTACGAAGAAAAATTTCTTTTAAGTAAATAGGTTAGACACAATTAAACATCGGGAGACATATTTCCGATCAGTAATGCATGAACTAAAAATTTACCAAAAAGAAATCTTCATGATGCATGCTGCAAACCCGGTAAAAACAATGCTTTCGTAATGTATTTCCATACAAAACTAGTACATGCTTGCAGCGCACCAGTGAGGAAAAAAATAACTATCGTCTGAAGGCTTATTCCTTTGTTCTGGCGGCTAAACAGACAGTGTGCAGAAAACTGTCAGAGAGGCGGTACTTGTGCCGCCATCTGTTGAGGAAAATGGGAATGTTTTACAAAAAATAATGGCATTCTCATGTTTTTATATGCTTGGTTGTAAAACAATAAAGGCTTATTTGATTACCTATTAATCTTTTAAATAATATACCTACTATACAGTTAATCTAGCTTTTGTTTACATTCTGCCCCTACACAATGTTCAAAGTACCCGACTCATGCGGCAGTTTGGACTAAAGGTACACCTTTTTCAAAAAATCATACAAAATAACAAATAAATGATTTTTAAAAAAAAACATGGCTAATTGCTAAGGAAAACGTAATGTATATTCTCAATACTTTCTTATTATAACTTTGATAATTTTTTCGGAAGACAATCTTTAGGCGAACATAAGCAATCTACCCCACTTTGCTTTGCTTCGCTTCTTTTTGGATCCCCCTGTATATAAATGGCGTTTTAGCATTTTTCGTAATATACAGGGTGGGGCAAAAGTAACGACCCGGCTTTGAAGGGTTATTAAAAAAGCGAAAACAATTTAAAACTTGAAACTTTTTTATTTTGATCCGTATTTAATACCATTTTTTTACATTAAGTTTTGAATACCATTTCAGCAATATGGCGACCATTAGCGGCACTAAACTGATGCAGTTTATTTTTCCACTTAGAGAGAATAGACTGCATCTTTGTGCATTTCAATAGACAGGGTAATGTTACCTTTTCTGCCTGAATGACCGAATTATCGAGGAAATATCCGCCATACCCCCTTGAAATAGGCAGAAACGTTTCCCAAAACTTCAGAAATGGACTGCATCAGTGTATTGCTGCTGATGGCCATATTGCTGAAGTGGTATTCAAAACTTAATGTAAAAAAATAGTATTAAATACAGATCAAGATAAAAAAAAGTTTTAAGTCTCAAACTGTATTAGTTTTTTTATATAACTCTTCAAATCCGGGTCATTACTTTTGCCCCACCCTGTACTTGGAAAACCAACTAATCCCCAAGTCTGCAGATGGCATGCAATTAAAGTAACAATTTAAAAATGCCATCCCACGAGGGGAGGTCCACGGATATTGCATGCACGTATCGCCAAGTTTACAAGTCCCCTTCAGCGGATCGGGTGCCGAACACCCGGCCTTTCGGTTGGAAGTCCGACATCCTAACCACTAGGCTACCACTACCCTTGTTCACTACTGGTTTTGGTAGCCAACTCCAATATTATGCTTTCTCAGAACTAAAAAAGGAACTTGAAATAAATTGTATTCTATTTTCATAAAAATTTCTGATGGAACACGTATAAACTTGTACTTTCATCTTTCAACGAGATTTAACCCTGCAATGCCCAAGTTTATTTATTGTTGCCCGCCGCATATTAACCGATCCCGCCCAGTAGTAGGCTTAACCGACGCCTCCTACTGACGTTTTCAATGACGCCATGATTTCTAGATGGTGCTATCACTACTCTTCTGTTTCTGTTCTCAAACTCAATTTCGTTCTTTCTTCTTTTCGTTTCTTTCTTATCTCAAAACTCAAGAGAAAGAGAAGTAGCTTCAAATAAAAATCATTATGTCATGGGCAACGTCAGAAGGAGGCGTGGCTTAAACCCACTAAGAGGTAGGATCGGTCAATATGCTCGTCCGCCTTGAGGCGGAGTTGTGAATCAGAGGGTTAAGGAAAAAAATATTGCAGTTTGTCATTTCACTGCTTTTTGTTGCGGATGATGAGGACTAGAACTGCTTTAACTGAAAATGTTTTCTTTCACAGGCTTCAACGTAAACCATCTAGACATCGCTCCTCGATATGCGAGCATCTTGATGGGAATGTCAAACGGGTTTGGAACGCTTTCTGGAATGATATGCCCCATTGTTGTCGAATCACTTACACTTCATGAAGTAAGCAAATGTTACACACAACTGCTGAAAGTTCTAAAGGCGTTTTCAAATAAATACTTGTATCAATCAGATCAGTTTTTAATTTCTTTGTGTGACTATAAGTCAGAAAAAAGCTTTGAGTGAACAGACAACTTGTTCACACACAGCTTTCCAGTTGCGTGCTGAGCGCTTCTTTTCTGCAGTGATGAAGAGGCTCCATTGTAGCTTCGAAATAGTTATTTGCGATACTTTTTATTCTGAATTTGTGCTTTTTTACTCTGTTTTATCTTTGTGCTTACAAGCGTTATTAATGCCTTCCATCGTTTCTAGACTGCCGACGAATGGCAGAAGGTATTCCTCATCGCCAGTTGCATCCACTTTGGAGGGGTAATCTTCTATGGCATCTTCGCATCGGGAGAAAAACAACCTTGGGCGGAACCCCCAGCTGAAGAAGAGGGACCATCTTGGAACCCGCTGGAGAACGCTTTCAAGGAGGTCCCCGGATCAACGCAAAACGGAGGCGTGCCTTCTGCTGAAACCAACCTCCCACTAACCGAGACCCACCCTCCTTCCTACGGATCAACAGATGCTGCTCCACCAACGTACGGGACCGATTACTACCAGCAACAACCGGTCTACGAGACTAGACAGGAAATGGTGCAGCAGCCATCAACTGACCGGTACATGCACGGCACCATCGAAGACCGGGAGTACTAAGAAAAATGGAAAGGAGAGGTTCATTTTGTTGGACGTTGATTTTTCTTAACATATGCCTTAAGTTTCTAGTCGGGGCAAATTCCCGCCAGTCGGGATGATTACTGACTATGTCTGTGGAACAGGGTTCCATGCTTGGAAGGAAGATTGGAGGCGGAGCCAAAGCAATATAGTTTATATCAAATTTAACAAGAGCAGGTCTCTGTTCTGAAGAGGTTGATGGTGTGAATATAATATAGCGTCGTAAATGTACATTTATATATGTATATATATATTTCAATTCAATGATATATCTATAAATCGGATTAAGTGTCATAAGGGGCTTAATTTGTCGGTTTAGAAGTTTATGGTCGTAAAGGTAATGGAGTTTCTAAAAGAGCATGGAGGTGAATTGCAATAAAAATATTGTAACGAAATTCTAGGAGTTTCGCTGTACATAAACGATAGCATTTTTATCATAGGTGCACAAAAGCGGTTGAATGTTTGACAAAATCATTAGTCATAATCAAACGATATTTCTATTTAAATCAAAACGTGTAGACGATTTAGGAAGCGTAATTAAGCAACTGAAAGTTATATCAGTCTTCCGCCCATTGTTGATACAGATGCGATAAAAAGCATAGAACGACGTACTTCCCGAAATAATGAAGATTTTATAACGAAGTCTTTGATTTTTTTTAGTTTCAAGGATTACTTACGTTCTACTGCAGATTTATCAGAAATTGCCACGTTTTCGGTGAGTACCTTGTTTTAGTTTTTTTAGCCTTGACGTGTGGTGTTGAGGGAGATATATAGGGGCCTTATACGGTAATGGAAAACATTTTCCACATTCTAAGATAATAAGATCATAAAAAAATTAATCAACTACCAACTCCTAACTTCTCGCTTGCAAGCAAAACTTTCTTTCCAAATTTTATGCTAAACGGGGGTTTTGTTTCTGTTTTGTCCTCAATCAATCGATTACAACCATTCGAGACAAATTTCGGAAGGTATCAGTATGACATTATTTTACTCTCTCTGGTTTGGGGAAATGAATTGAACATATCTTCTATCTTAGTAACCTCCAAAATACATGCATTTTCTCTGTTACGCAAAAATTCATAACTTAATGCTCATTTAGAAATTCTGACCTTTTTAGCTATATCATCCTGCCTTTTCAACCTCACGTCTTGCACACATACTGTACAGTTGTACTAGCACGCTGTTCGATATACATTTTTTTTCATTTGGCTGATGGCGTTATTTAATTATTTTATATATTATGGTGATGTCATTATGAAGCAAAATGCTCGGACGACGTATTTACCCAAGACGAGATTTCATGTACGTACTTTCAGTCATTTACACTTTCTTCATTGGTCTTCAACTTTAAAATAAAACTTAAAGCAATTAAACTTTTGAATCTTAAAAAAAGAAAAAGTTTCTGCTGGATCGAACTTTACTCAAATTTTGTTTCAGAAAAAAATATTTGAATTGAAAATAGTACGTTTTTAGTATTTGTAATTCTATTAAATGTATGGTTCTTGGATTAAAAAATAAAAAAAATTCTCATCCAAGAGAAACGACCTTTTAATTTAATTTTTTTTGGTACCCGGATTATAAGAACAATTTTCATGCAAATGAAATAGTGAGTAATCAAATGTAAGCCAAGTAATCGTAATGTACATCTAAGTGCAAAATAGTTCTTACTTTTGTGCTGGTTTCTAAGTACAACAAGAGGTAAAACAAATAGTTAAAGACAATATATAATTTTTACTAAAAGTTAAAATGCGTGCTTCTGTTTACTTCATCTTTCTGCATATTCTTTAATAGAGTATGCTAGAATCACCTGTCTAGAGCATAATAAACACTGCATGCAGAACTATTTCTGAAAATATTGTTGCATTTCAAAATGTTAGTTCCAAATCAATATAAGTCCTTGTCTTTCGTTTTCTAACAAGCAAACTTGTCTTGGGTATCTTTCGTATGAGCCGTTGTCGGATAGTGGCTAAACCGTACACCCTCTTAAATACGACAACGGTGCTACTACATCATGCGCGGTGGGGCAAAGCAAACCACTGCGCACGCTCAGTCAGAGTGACACTGTGATGCGCAAGCTCGAAAAACTCCGTAGTGCATACTTTGGAAGTGCAATTTCCGCGTCCAACAAATTAAGCCCTTTCTTTAAAACTGTGCATGACGAAACGCTAATTGATTTTCAGTTATTAATCCCAAGAAATTTTGTTGATGGAGAGATTTATTTATTGAGAATTTCCATTTTTAATGTTTCCTCTGCTGGGTTTGAAGATTTTGGGGTGGGCCATTTTTTTCTTTGTTGTTGATGTTGCAAATCCCCAAGATCAGCAGGGTCCCTGATATTGTGCACCCTAAAAAAATCCAGTAGCATCAGTGGGCAGTCCACTGCTCAGCTCTTGTCTAGTAAGTCCCAGAAAGGCAAGAAAGACTGGGCCAGAAAGGCCCAGTTTTTTTTCCTTCTTCTTTACTGGGGGCACAAGATTAAAAAAGTGCTAACTGGTCCCAAACTAACATGTGTAAAATTTTATTACATTCGGATGATTCTTTTTGCCTCTGGATTGATTTTGAAGTTTTGATTTCTTCAACAACATTTATGTTCTATATAGGGAAAAGAAACTGACCTTACTACGCCTGCCATATTGTCATACACTAGTTGTTGAAAGGGCAGTCAAAACTATGACAGAAACTTCAGTTACATTGTGCAAAAAAAAAAAAAAAAAAAATGAAATAGGAAGCTCATGAAATATCTCAAAAAATAATGCCGAAATTTGATAGTAAGAAGGATTTTCATGCTATTTCAAGGTCGTTATTTTAATTTTTAATATAATAAAAGTAATTATTGCAAACGTGTTTGTAATAAATAAATGATGCTTTTACATATTAAATCTGGTATATACTATATTATGCATACATAATTATATTTGTTAAACTTGTTTTTCAATTTTCCAATAACAAGAAAACATTTCCCTAAGAGTTTTTCAAAGTCCATCAGGAGGCAGAAAATGATATCCTATTCTGATAAAATTTTATATTTAATATTAAAATATAATTTAGTTCATTTTTCTTGCTGTGCCCGCTAGAAAAAAGGAACTTTTTTTTCACCATAGGACTGCGACTCACCCTACGCCCTTTTGCTGACGGTCACTGAATGATTACCGTTACTAGACTGCTATATCTTACAGATATTGGAGCAGGGTCGTACCAACCAAAAATGTTGATGCGATTATTAGATCTCAAAGCTGATAAAAGTTTCCTTGTATTGTTACGATGATTTCAAGATCTATTTTTAAGTACCTACCATGTTGCACAAAAGTTCTTGACAGTTTAAAGTAGATTCTGGTGAGCTTGTGAAAATACAGGCAAAACTAATAGAAGTAGATATCTTCAAACATTTAAAAAAACGAAATAGTAAGTACTCCTCAGAGGGTAAAAAAAGGGAACTGTTAAAGCAGAGATGTAAGCAGAGACGGTTTTGGGGAATTGCACGAATTGCGTTATTTAACACAACGGTTTAGATTTAACAAACTTTACTTGCGTCAATTCAAGTAATAGCGTTTGTATCTGTACAAAATCTAAAATTTGTGTTTACCCTTATGTAGAGTGACTTGAGCGACAGAATAACGGCAATAGCGGCGATTTTTACCACTGCGCTATCGCGGCACCAGCTTTCGTCCCGATTCATCCAATCAGAGCCCGTTAATCTGGACGAAAGCTAAAGCCGCTGATGAGCAGAGAAGAAAATCGCCGCTATTGTCGTCACTCTGATATTCAAGGCACACTAGCTTTATCCTTCCGAATAGAAGAAATCATATGCTGTAGCCATGATATTTAAAAGAAAAGAAGAATGGTTAACTCAGCAAAATAAGTCTGTGCTGGATAACATTTAAAAGCTTGAACTTAGCAGGTTTTGGAAATGGACAGGAATTTCACTGCATATTTTTACCTAGTTATACTAATAGGTTTTGGTTCATAATATCGTTTGGAAATTATGCCAGTCAAAAGAAGATTCAACTGCAACCGCTTCTAAAAATATTATTTACGAAAGTTTAAGAATTATGACTTGTGTTAGTCAGTATTTAATAACGCAATAGGAAAGTAGATTTATCATTATTATTGTCATTTAAATATTTAAAATAAGGTATGAAAATGTTTTTGAAGAAGTACTTCTTTTTATTTATTCTAAAATTAGAATTACAATGGAAACAGAAAAAATAACATATTGAACAATCAAATTTTTAAAGTTCAAATGGTTAAAAAAAAGTTCTTTCGAAAGAAATTTAACGTGTAAAGTACAAGTTTTAATCTATTAGTTTATACATTTGTTTCTGTTGTAAAAAACGTTATTACAAGAATAAACAAACGGCCTTTTTTTTCTTTCCAATTTTCATGTTGATGGCACTTATGTAGTAGCTACTAATTAGCGTTTCTTCGATGCACAGGTTTTCAATTCCAACATAGCTTTAAACTCTTTTTATGTGTTCAATTATTTAGTTGATGTTTGTGAACGTCCAGACAATTCGGGTTCTGCGTTAGAGGACAATTACAAATAGACTATCAATTCATAGATATCACTGTTATATTATCTTTTTTGATCAACAGGGATTCTAATATAATGGCGGTATCGACGAATACTTGGCGTTTTTCCTCACAAAAATCCACGGTGCCAACAGTGGAATGAAGCTCATTTCATAGAATATGAATGAATCGGAAACAGCCCGTAGATTCTAGATGGAAATATTTATTGCCCCTTAATCTCGCCAGACTTGGCGATACCAGAATCATCTTGGAATCCCCAAAGCAGCTGTTCTTCAGTTATTTGCAACATATTAGCTTCACAACAGCAAATATTTAATGCTTTGAACGTGATACAAGTTTTTAAATTTATATTGTTTGTTCCCTTTTCCCACGGCAAATTCTAGGCCGCTATCAGCGTAATCAGTAACACTCCTATTTTCTTTTACCATTTTTCCCATTAAAAATAAAACCAAAAAAAAAAAAAAAAAAGAAGAAACGTATTATAAAAAGAATGTAACACGAATTTTTTTGTCCAGATTTATTTAGGACTTTATTTTTTTTATTTCTGCGTTATTTGTTAGTTGTAAAAAGATTTCATCCAAATTAGCATATCTGTAAGGGGAAAAACTAACTTCAGAAACAAAAAATTACTTAAAAAATAAAATGCTCAATAATGTAAGGAAAAATATACATCCCTTAGTTTCTAATTAAAACATAAAAACTAACTAATTAAAGGAAAGTAATGTAAACTGAAGGTGCATTAATATTATCGGTCCAAACTATTATTAAACGTCTTTTATATGTATTTTAAGCGTCTTTTTTCCTCTTCAACTTTGCAAGTTTACTTTTACTGTCAACATAAAATTTTATCTACTTTGTTGAAACGGCATTTTTAGGAAATTTTACGACACCTTTATATAATTTAATTATTGCGTTACGATAAACTCATAATTTAACAATAAATGTAAAATATAATGTCTTTAATTTAGAGATAGTAATGACACTTCATAATCATAAACACTTGTGTGGTTAGTTAAAATTGAAATTTAAAATTGGTTAACTCATATCGATGCAAAATGTTTTATTAACATTAAAGCGCAGTTTTCATTTATCAGATGTTCTTATAAAACATCTGACAAAGAATCATTATAGGAATATTTTTAACTGAAAACGTTGCATTTATTATAAAAATAATAACAATAAATAAATAGATTTTAATAATAACAATGATAATGTGATATTCAGCTAAACTATGTGTTTGATGAAACATTTGATTTTATATGAAACAAACAATGTAAATGAAATTATCAAAATAGAAGTCAATTCTCCTAATTATCAAAACCATTTAAAATTAATAATTTGAAATTGATTTCAAATACTTGTGATAAACTTGAATATTTCGGAAATCCATTGGCACTTTCATAAAAATTGTGGCGTTAAAATTTATAAGTTACTTAAACACTTACCTGAAATGCACCATTGTTTTCCATTAGATTAGCATAATAAACATATACCGTCAAATGCGCCAACTTTGTTCCACAACGTCCTTTAGACACTAGGACTGACTAACGGCTGTTGAGGTGTAACTAGAGCTTCGAAAAAACTTTAAGAGTTGTAAAAAATGTTTCGAAGATCTATTTACACCTCGGCATCCAGTTGGTAGTCCTAGTGTCTAAAAGGACGTTGTGGCATGAAGTTGGCGCACGTGGCGGTAAATATTCTGTTTCGAGTAAATTAAATCATCATAAAAAGTATTCACGTTTTACTCGAAAATAATAATTATAAACTGTGACTGTGACATTACCAATAATACGGTCCTAATATCGAATATAAATCATGATTTATAGTTATTACATGAACGTTTGTTTCAAATAAGAATATTTAATATCTATATTTTATGTTGTCTCTTAGAATTTTATTAGTTTTCATGTCTCGTTCAACAACTACTTGCATTTGCATTTGAGATATTTTATAAAAGTAAATATCAATTAAAATATTTAAAATATATTTTTATTATAGATTAAGGGAATTGAATATATTTTTGATTATCAAATAGAAATTTTTCTATACTGTAGTATGAAAAAATTGATGCTTTCTTTTGTACCTACAAGTGATTTGAGTGTTGGTGACGTCATGAGCGCAATTTTGCTATCACGTGACTGACGTCATGAGCGCAATTTTGCTATCACGTAACTGACGTCATGAGCGAAATTTTGCTTTCACGTGACTGACGTCATGAGCGAAATTTTTCTTTTACGTGACTGACGTCATGAGCGCAATTTTTCTTTCCCGTGACTGACGTCATGAGCGCAATTTTGCTTTCACGTGACTGACGTCAAGAGCGAAATTTTTCTTTCCCGTGACTGACGTCATGAGCGCAATTTTGCTATCACGTGACTGACGTCATGAGCGCAATTTTGCTTTCACGTGACTGACGTCATGAGCGCAATTTTGCTTTCACGTGACTGACGTCATGAGTGCAATCTTGTGATCACATAACGATGTTTTTGCAGCTCCAAATGCATACTCTCTAGGTTGTCATTCACGAAATGTCACGCTTCAAGTGGAGAGGGGTTGGGGAAATCGTGACAGTTTGTGACAAAGGAGAGGAGAGGGAATAGTAAGAAGTGTGACATCACACGCGTTGGTTAAAATAAAAACATATAAAATCAGAAGATGAAATATTTTTATTCCTTTTTTAAAAATTTGTTTCCTACTTCCATTGCTTTCATTTTGTATCGAAAACATCGATGCCGAATAAGGTCTAAATTAACTTCGAGCGAAAAGTTATATTATAAAATCAAATCTACTTCGGCATTTACACTATTAAGACAAAATAGCGAGGATAATTTTAACTGTATTCGAGAAATTAATATTTTTTACTATTAAGTACTAATTATGTTTTTTGTTGTAAACTTTAATTTCATTTTATGCAACTTAAATAGACGCATAGTCATTGTAATGCTCACAAAAGTCATTAACCCCTTTCCTCTCGCTCCCGTGAAAATAACGGGCTGAGGTTTCACCTTCTGTGTCTCGTTCCCGTGATATTTCCGGGTAGGAGTGTTTAAAATTTCAAAATAAAAACAATTCAAATATTAAAAATCAATAAAAAATAGTCAGCTTTTATGACTTTTTTCTAGAAAATTACCCGACCGTTAAGGGGTTAAAAGTTAAAAAAGAAAATTGGAAATATGATGTATAACGCAGTGTTTTGCTTCTGCACTGCAAATCATCATCTTATCTAATATAGCTTGTAGTGTGACAAGGCGGATAGGGATGTAGAAGTGTGACATTTTGTGACAAAAGAGGGTAAGGGGTCACATATATAAAAAATATGTGACATAATTTATGAACTACCCACTATGAGTTTACTTTTTTTGCTTCAAGAATTCATTTATACAAACTTTGGTTTGACTATCGGAGTTAAATTCTGGTAGTCAAACCAAAGTCAAACAATCGTTATATTTGCCAGCCGTAATATGACGTCACACAATCTTTTTCATATTATACATCAATTATAAATAGCTTCTCAATAATAATAATAATAATAAATAATTGTTTATCATGTTTTTTGCCAATGCTGTTAACCTCCATTGTACATAGCGTGTAAGAATTTAGAAATGTTTTCCAATATTTAAAATAGAAGACATTTTTGATGCGATAATCAATGTGGATGTTTCTTTTTTTCTGTGTAAAACTAATTCATCAGTTTTACAGGACTAGACTAATATGATCATTCAAATACAGTTCATTTGGTCGATTAATTATTACTTAGAGAATAAACAATCTAGTAAATAGTAAATAGCATAAACAAACTTAAAAAAATTAAAATTCAGTAATTTAATTCTTTCACTTCTGTGTATTTATTTCACTCATATTTCAAAATTATTCAAAATTAATATTACTTTGAGGACTGCTTGAAAATTTAAAATACACTGTTTTGAAATTTAAAACGGCAATTAATACATGTATCAGCTAGGAACAAGAATATAAAGTAAAATATATATTTATATCTCGACTACTAAAACAAATATACTTAACAGCCCTCACAGTTTTACTTTGAGGACTGCTCAAAAATTAGAATTATATTTGATTTAGTAGTCGAGTTAATCATATTTTACTTCATATTCTAGTTCTTAGCTGATACATGTATGAGTTGCCATTTTAAACTTTAAAATAGTAGTTTAAAATGGCAACTCATACAAGTACAGCTAAGAACTTGAATATAAAGTAAAATATAAATAACTCGACTACTAAATAAAATATACCTAAAGATTCTCTTAAGAAAAAAAAGTAGGATTATTTTCATATATTAATATATGAGGGAATAATTTAAAAATATTTGTTAAAAAATCTACCGCAACTAAATGTCAAAAAGCGAAACCGAAAAACGCGTTTTATGTTTATGTTCTTTAAAGCATTAACATTAATCTTTCAGATGATTTTGATTTATTTATTTGTACTCTTTTTCTCATTCAGTTATAGTTTAATTTATTCAGCCGACCTCCCTAGACAAACACATCGACCATTTAAACCACTTTTATTACATTCAGTGTTGTTGGTCCAGAATACACTTAATATTAAAAAATAATAATCTTTCCAGTAGTTTCCATATTGCTGTTCAATTCACCGTTTACGTGCAACCATGTCTCTAAGCACAATATTTTTCAACTTCAACTCTGTCATACCGTTGTTGTAAATGTGATATACTCCTTTCCATTTTCATAAAATTTATAGTTATCGTGTGCTTTGTCTGCATGGTTATGTTTGCCGCTGCAATTGGCTTACTATGAGAAAGTATTTCCTATTTCAGCGTTGTATTGTTTGGGTGAGTCATAGTTCTGTCTCCTCTTCCCATATTCTTTAAACTACAGGTCAGTAAGTGGTCTTTCAGACTTCGATTATGAAGTTAGGCTTAAAAAGATCAATATGTATAGTGTAGAAGAGAAAAAAGGGGACATGATTCAGTTGTATAAATTCATTAAAATGGGAAATGTTGATGGGCTACAGTTATGTGCGGAAGGTAAAACCAGAGGTCAAGCTTTTCAAATCTCAGGCTAATCTTGAAATTAGGAAAAATGACTCCGACTGCTTCAATACGTTGTAGGCAGTCGGAATAGTTTACCGGAAGCGATTGTTACTTGCAACGGGGTAAAAACTTTTAAGAAAGCTCTTGATATTCATCAGGGACTTAAATCGACAAGGACCAGCCAGCTGGGCCCTGTGCCTGTTCCTGGTCGCCACTTTTGTATTTGTATTTACATTAGTCAGTTATTTCATATTCAACATAGTGCTGGTAGGGAGCCGCGTAGTGGTACGGCACTAGCCTAGTACGCTGAAGTTTTCAGGATCAAATCTGGTTCAAATCGGTGGATTTTCATTATGCAGAAAATCCTCAGCGCCCATGTCGTATGATTATGCGGCATGTTAAGGGTCCCTTAAGTATCTATTCAGCTTGGATACTCTCGGCTTAATTAAATTCTTAGTGCAGTTTCGCATCGTTTAGAGCTCAGGTGCCGAGATCAGGGCGAATAATGCTTGATAATCATTCTTAAATGACTCCTTTTCTTGCTTGAAAAATTTCTACCTTAATGTTCTAACGAATAGTAGCAGTAGAAGTAAGGGGAGGACGCAGGGGAGGTCATTCCCCTCCTTTTTTATTGTAACAAAAGCATCACCCCCCCCCCTAAAAAAAGAACTCAACGCATCATGATATAAATTTCTTGTTGTGCATGTACCCCCTAACACTGGTTCTCTCTGTTTTTATCCCCTCTCTTTTTCTACCCATTCGCAGTTTGGTCTTTTCCCCTCCAGCCCTGTTAGCACTAGTAGGTTCCGCGGATTTTACATACACGTATCCCCAAGTGTACATTGTGGGTCTTCGGCGTGTCGGGTATCGAACACCGGACCTTCCGGTTGGAAGTCTGACATCCTAACCACTAGGCTACCACGGCCCGCAGTTTGGTCTGGCCACGAGAAAGCCGTTTGATAGACAGATACAGCGAGAGCACCACCCCCCTCCTTCACAAATTTTCATATTTTTTCTTGCTGTGGTCGGTCTGAAAGAGTTGACATGTGCACACGACCACAGAAAAAAATTGAGTACCACTGGCTTGTACCTTATGTCTTAGTAATAATGACGTAAGATGTAAGTTATTTCAATTTTCAAAGTGAAATCTTTATCATAGTAAGCTACAGAAAAAAAAAAAAAAAACTTGAGTACCACTGGCCTGTTCCTTATGTCTTGGTCGGTAACAATGACGTAAGATGTAAGATATTTCATTTTTTAAAGTGAAATCTTCATCATAGTAAGCCACAGAAAAAAAGCTTTATTACGACTGGCCTGTACATTATGTCTTGGCCAGCAACAATGGCGTAAGATTTCACTTTTTAAAGTGAAATCTTCATCATAGTAAGCCACAGAAAAAAAAAAAATTGAGTACCACTGGCCTGTACCTTATGTCTTGACCAGTAACAATGACGTAAGATGTAAGAAAGATATTTCATTTTTTAAACTGAAATCTTCATCATAGTAAGCCAAATGCTCGTATCACGAACTCATGTCATTGTTGTGAAGTTTGTCCTAATCGTTAATATTGTTGCTGTATAAAAATGACTGTTAGCCAAAAGATTCATAATTTTGTTGATTCTCAGAATTCTTTATCATGAAGTTGTTAGGTTTAATACTTCATATAGTAGGAATCAATGCTGTTCTGTGTAAAGGAGTAGCTCAATAATGAATATTGTCAACGACAACTGTTCGGAAACCTCGGAGATTTTTGCGCAGAAGAAAAACTTTCTTGGAAATATGCAAACAAAAAATCGGGTACTTCCTATGTGTGATTTATGTTTGTGATTAATAGTGTCTAAATGTTTCACATAATTCTGACTGTACATTGTAGAAGAATATAAAAATTACATTTCCGGTACGCCGTGCAATGTTTTTATGTACTATGAAGATACTGTGAGATGTTTCTATTTGTTTCTGAGCTTGCAAATGCAATAAATAACTGTGACTGTGCCGGAGATGTAATTTTTATGTAGATATTTATCAAATCTTCATCTACAAATCATTGTTTGGATGGTCTAAATAAATGTAAAAAAAAAGGAGGAATAGTACTTGAAATATTGCTATGGTCATCGGCTGCTTTTCATGTATTGTTCCAATTTTATTTTGTCCTGTTTCTAAAATTAATTATCTTGTTAGTAATATGATAACAGAGATAAACGCAGGGCGAAATGTAATGGAGGCAATTCGAGCAGCGTCATTGGTCACGTGGCAGCGATTAAAGCAATGTAAGCAAAGAAAGAAGTAGTATTGCTTAACTTCGAGTTTGACAACTCTAATAAAAACTAGGCCTAAATAAAGTTCTTCTTCATTACATAAAATTAACACTAAATAAAACGCTATAACTATTGTAATACTTAATAAATTTCTTGATTCCATATGAACATCCATATGAACATTATTTTCTCGATTAATGATTAAATTAAATGCAAATTCTGGGTTATAATCAGAAAAGGCTGGGAAAACAGTCTAATTAATTTTAAGATAACTAATTTTGTCCAGTGTACTCCACGTAGAACTCCACTGAAAATCTTAGTAAACAAAGAGCGGATATCACGTGACAAAGGTGATCGTTTATGAGTCCCTCTAGCAGTGAATTGCCTCCATTATCTTGTAGCAAGTTAAAAACACAAGTTGATCATTTCGTCTCTTGTTTGTGAAGGATGGCAAAATGAACTTTAAATTACAAACCCCCAATGTTGGTTATTTAAAAATATGGCAAGCAAAAGCATAGGTATAAGGTTATAAAATACTTTTCAATGAACATTAATGATTAAATGTTTTTAAAAATACCTTTAAAACATTGCCAGAACGAGAAATTGGCCAATTCTCGTGAATGTATTAGAAGTAATGTTTCAGAAAACCAAAAGCTGAAATAAAATTCGGCTCATATTTTGTTAGTTCAAATTATTCGATCAGTAGATGACAGCACAAAACATGCAGAAAAGAAGAACTTCTAAACTGACACAGCAGTGATAGACGAAAGTCTAATATTTTCAATGACATCAATATGATATAAAGAAAATTATAAGGGTTTGTATCATAAAAGGAGTCTTTTGAACTGGAAATTTAAAAAAAAAAAAAAAGCTTTTATACATCACCTACAATTTAAAAAAAAAAAAAAAAAAAAAATTTGACTAAAGTTTTTTTTTTTTTTAAAGCTCTTCATTCTCCGCAAACTTTATCAAAAATAATTTAAAGAAAAAAAAAAGAGGTGCAGTTTTCTGATTACAGCATACATAAAAATAAATACCACGAAGAATATTACATTTTCACTGAGATAGCGACTTCGGATATTGATCTAGTTTTGAGATAAAAATCTTATGCAGTTAACATAATAAATAAATGAATTCAAGAAAGAACAAGTTCTTTCAAGTGAAAAAAAAAAAAAAACTGTTGTGAAATACATTTTGATAGATTTGTTTTGAAAGTAAAATTAAACTGACTCCCCCCCCCCCCTAACCTGGTAGGAACCCCTGCTTTCAGTCCCAGGCCATTTTAGAATTCTATGATTAATGATGCTCATTTGGTATTAGATGCAGCTTTAATGCGCTTTCCTACCAAAGGCGACAAAGACAAAAAACTTGTCCTTTCTCATCTGCGCAAGCACAAGGCATTGTCTGTAGAAATATGCTCTGTGCTTGCGCAGATGGGAAAAGACATTTTTTTTGTCTTTGTCGCCTTTGGTGTGAAAGCACGCTTAGAGGCCGAACAAAAAATTAATAAATATGATTCTATTAAATTTAATGATGTTCATATGGTATCAAAGGCAGCTTTAGAGACCAAGTATAGAAAACATCATGAATGAGATGATTTTTCTAAATTTAACAATGTTCATTTGCTATCAAAGACAGATTGGGCTATGCAAGAGAGAAAGAAAAAGATCCCAAATCGCATCGCTGATTTGAAAGGGTTAAAATTCTAACACGTTTTAAAATGTCGTTGTTTTTGAACTTGACTTTTTTAGAAATAAATGTTACACTGTTGAAAGTTTTTAGTTTTAAATAAGGGAAATCACATCGTTTTCTAATAGAGAGCACAAAATATAACAAAAATTAAAAGCTCCGTATTTTAAACACTTGCTAGGCCACTAAGGAATGAAATTTTGTTAAAATACAACTAATGGCTATGGTCAAAATGTTGTGAAAGTTTCATACCCTTACAACTTTTTCATTTGAACAACTTTAAAAAACGTAATTTTTAGTTTCAAAACTGTTATTTCTACATTTCTAGACCTGTATTTGTTATTCTTATCAAAACAGATCATTATTTTCATGTGATTGAATTATTGCTTAAAGTTAATGTAAAACAAATTGAAATTCACAAACTGTTGTGACATTGTTCATTTTAAGAGTGATTAAAATACGTTTGTTTGAAGTTTTATTAAAGTTTATTTGTGTGAAGTTTTATTGAAGTTTGTTTGTCGGAAGCTTTATTGAAGTTTGTTTGTTTGAAGTTTGTTTGTTTGATGTTTTACATTCAAATTGATTATTTTATTTTTTGCCTCTCTTCCTTGAATCTTCAGACGAGTGAAAGATGGACTAAAAACAACATCATTATGATGTTTGTTGATAGAAAATTTAGGTGTTTAAGGTTCTCTGTATTTATTGAAATGTGTGTGACTACTCAAATGATAAATGAGATAATGTGTTGAATAATTTGATAGACAACGATCTGAATGTAAATGGATACTAAAGTTTATCTTGTTGTGGCTGAAGATAATGTTCCTGGTGCAAAATGACACTGTATGGTTGTTATTCGCTTATCAAAATCTAAATGCGTTGTTTCATATGCAATCTCATTCGTTCAAATTGCAATGAAAATAATGTGGTGTAAAAGGTAGATGAAACACTTGATATTAGCTCACTGTTGCGAAAAACAACTGCCAAATTCAATTCTAGTGATAAGAAAAATTAAACGAGAGAAACAAAAAAAAGTCTCGACTCTTTCTTGATCAAGTGATCCTTCATTCCGCTTCTTTAAGGGTGCATTTATACCAAAGGTGAGGAAGACATTTTGCCTCCGTTGTAATCGACTGTTGCAATGTATCAAACTATAATACCTCACGTTTGTCTTCGATTGCGCAATTAACAAATCAATATAGTGAGATTAAAAGTCACGCAATTAAAAATGCCAATCAGTCAGTACCAGGGAGTAGTTATTAAGAACCAATAAACGCATTGAAAGGGTTCGTCGTCGTTGCATGTTGCGCTTGGTGTGAATGAACTCTAAAATATGCATCAGGTTTCTCTACCTGTGATCACCTCATTAAACTGTGCTATATGTAGAGAGCTTTCTTTGAGAAAAAAAATATATATAAATTGTAATGAATGCTTTTTTTTTTTTGATAAGGAACTAAAAGTAAATCATATATGGAAATTTTCATCATTATGGTATAAGTTACACGAAAAGTTTTTGTGTTGCATAGAGTTCGCTATTGATAGAACAATTGTATTTTATTCTGTGACGTACCGTCAAGTGTGCCAAATTTGTGCGAGCAAGTCAGCTTTGTGTCACATCTTTTCAAACACTAGGGCTACCAACAGGATGCCGAGGCGTAAATAGAGCTTCGAAACTTTTTTTACTACTCTTAAAATTTTTTCGAAGCTCTAGTTACACCTCAACAGCCGTTAGGCAGTTCTAGTGTCTAAAAGAACGTTGTGGCACAAAGTTGCCGCACGTGGCACAAAATTGGCGCACTTGATGGTAATATTAAATATGTTCTGTTTTTAATTAACAAGCTTTTAGGTTTTTCGCATGGTTTTAGTGATTTTTCTTAATTCTGTAAAATGCTATTTGAAATTGCTGTTCATGAGTTAAGCAAATGTTTTTCTTTCGCGAGATTAGAAGCGAAGAAGCAGATATTTACTTTTTTGTAGTGAATCATATTAAGAGTGACGTCATAAATGGCTTAGAGAATTTTCTTAAAAAACGAATCCACGCAACCTTTGTATAGATCTTACTTACGTAGTCGTCAATTATTGTGGTTGCATAAAGGATTGATGACAAATCTTTGTTGATGAAACTTGCAAAAGAAGTGATTACGTCGTTAAATCCTTCAACATAAATATTTGTAAACGACCATTTCAGGTCACATTTATTTTCGTGGTTTTTTGCTATTCTCAAGGATATGCCTGAAACTCTCGTCCAATACTACAAATAGAACAAGAGAGTACAACAGAATTGCAATACAAAGAAGGCAATACACCCAGAGGAAAGTGGGAATCGAACCCACGTCTCTTTCACTGCGCGCAGGCAGGCAGCGGAAACTGGTTCTAAGACCGCTCGGCCACTGAGGCCCCCAATAAAAATATACTTCTTGATAAAGACAAATGAGAAGAGTTGAGTAGTTTAGCTAAGTGACACATTCTTAAAGAATATCAAAATAAGAAGGAAAGTGATGAAAATTGTTAAAAAAAGAGTGATTGCAAAAATTATTTAAATCATGGCTAACTTAACGCTTCTAGTAAAGCAAGATTTTGTTGTTTCTAAAGGGGGGAGGAGGGCAAAGACATTGAGAAGCTTAGTTCTGTCAGAAATCGAGAGTGAAACTTAGTTTCCGGTCAGAAGAATTACCAATTGTGCATTAAAATAGGGACAGTTAAAGATTAGTTCTACAAGAGTTTCATTGCTGAATCAGTATGTTTATAAAGAATTGTTAAGATGTAGTGAATATGAATCTTAAAAGTTGCGATGATGGAGGAGTTTCGTGCTCTAAACATTCACAAAGTTTAGGGTCAACTGAGAAAAGATAAACTAAAATCTAATTGAACAGCTTATTCTCTCAATAGCTGGGTCTTTGAAATTATTAAAGGTATTTTCTACTCTTTCCCATATACTATTGTTACGGGTTCGTATCGTTCTTTGAACTGATTACCGAGTGCTTGTACAAAACACTGAGCAATTTATTTACAGACTATTTACACTATATACCAGGAGTGGCCAAGCTCCTTGATGTCCGAGACATTTTTCAAAATTTGAAATTTTTTGCGAGCCGTAATTAAATACGTATTTAAAAGGTATTGAAATTATTTTTTTACTGAAATCATATTTATTGAAAACATATGAATAAAAGTACAAAATTTGTGTATTGAATTTAAATTAAACTCATTTATTAAACACGGACGATTACGTCAATGTTTATGTTCGTTCGCGCAGTTTTCGATGAGTCATATCATTCTTAACTTGAACGGAAATGAAATTTGTTACAACGTTGCACTTAGTCTTTCATATTTGTTGTCAGTAATTTAAAAGACCTTTTGAAGCACACACAGAAAGATAGTATTTTTAAAAAATATAATAGCACAAAAATGAAAAGGGAACTCGGGTACATTTATCGAGAGCCACAAATAATCCTTCAAAAAGCCGCAGGTTGGCCACCCTTGCTATATACAGTTTAAAACACATAAAAATCATCTCACGGAGTTCACAAATCACCGTAAAAATCAACGGTAATCACGTATTTACTTTACAAATATGAATAGCAACAAGCACGAAGTTTACAGTGCAATGCCTCAGACTTTGGCACTCACCAAAGTCTAAAACTTAACTGAAGTCTGAACTCTTTCAAACTCCTCGACAAAGCTATTTATATAGCGTCGTGGATCACGTGACTGGAATATTCCAGAAGTTTCCATCAAAGACTAGAATTATCCAACGTGATCAAGATGTCGCCAAGCTTGGCGAGAAACAACATCGGTACCCCAAAATTCGTAAAACTATAAACTTAATACTTAAATGCAGCTTAATTATGTGCAGCAATTTCGAAGTTTATGAGTTCGAAAAGAGTATTAAATTTTCTTTAATAGCATAAGGTATTTGAAATCATTCATTTGTGTATTTTTGCAAATAAAATCAAAAGAAAAAAATTTAATATATTTCAGTGTGAGCTGAAATTTTAAAGAAAAATGTTTACATTAGTTCTGAAAAACACCTTAGAAATAAATCATCGAATATAACCAAGCAATAAATATCCCCATTTTTTAGTAATTATATAAATCACATTTAGTTATGAAAATAAATAGCAATAACGCATTAAAGTATTATTGATAAATTTATGATCACTTTTTTCCAGTTTTGTATTTGCTACGTGCTCAAAATATGAGAAACAACAATTTTGTGATCGAATGTATTATAAATTATAACCCACGTATGGGAATAAATCCAATGATTGCTTTTCCTTTTTTAAGAAATGCATTAAATGCCATACAAATAGTTCAAGCACTGATTCGCTAAAAATTTTCGTGCAAAAAATTGCACCGAATTCTTGAAAAAAAAAATAGAATTGATAATTTCGAAGAAAAAAAGTTTCATTTATTGATTACTTGATACATAATGAATGTATTTTTCATGCTTTTTTTTTTTTTTTGAAATGAATGTATATAAATATATCTATTTGAACTGAGAAAGTTAATTATTATTGTTGTTGCCATATTGTTTGAAGTGAAATAAAAATCATCTGCATTTGTAATACTTACGGATATAAAAATTCATGGGTTTTAGGCGGTCGCGAGTTTTGAAAAAACGAAAACATAGCAAAAAAACTTTTTTTTCCACACTTAAATTTTATATTTATCTTCAAACCTCTAACTTTTTTTTGCAGCCAACTCGATGGGGCCATCTTAATTGTAAGCCAAAGAAAAACTTATTTCAGTAAAGTATAGTTTATGCGACGCTTGCACTTATATGACGTTTAAGCGGTGTCCCAATTCTTAAATTTAGCCAGAAGTAAATCGATTATACGACGTTTGCACTTATACGACGTTTAAATGGGGTCTCAGTTCTTAAATTTACATAGAAAGGTAAATCGATTATACGACGTTTAAGTCAGGTTCCAATTCTTAAATTTAGCCAGAAAGGTAAATCTTTTATACGACGGTTTTCGATAGTAACCTTTGGCGTCGTATAAACGATACTCCACTGTACTTATGTACAGTTACACGACAGTAAAATTATTGATTTCTTTTGGAATAAAGGTAGCATGTAATAGCAAATTTATGACACGCATGTCACTAATGACACAATTCCCATTCTGGCCTGAAAACACACATCTATCATTCCTAGAAAAGTTGACGGGGAAAAAATTACTAATACAAAAAAAAAAGAGAGAGAGCTTGTGAAATCACCAAGCTTTGATAACTAATGTATTACTTCCTATAACTTGTATATTGTTCCAATATATAGACCATTCGCATATCCCAGTTCGTTAAGGGTTTCAATAATTTTGTTCTTTTACTTGCACTCGAATCTCAACGTCGAAAAAGAGCATGTTAATTATTTTCTTTCTTTCTTTTATTGCATTTATTTATTTCTTTATTCACAAAATAGATTACGACTTTAAAAATATTCCAAAATTATGTACACAAGATAATCACTTAATATTTCACGAAAAAATAACATTAGGTAATCAATCAAACTGAATTGGTTATAGTACAGGGGATCAATTCAACGTAATTACAAATGCTCATAATTCTTTTTTGTTTTTCAAGCCATCTAAAAAGGCCTGGAAGTATTCTCTTAATATTTTTTCAAAAAAAAGGTCAACGGATTATTTTGTATTTGTTCTTTTATTTTTCCTAATAGAATTAATTGTTCAATGTTATGAAAGAATGTTTTGTACTTTGTAAACAATCATTGCAATCAGTGCTTGCATCTATCAGAAATGATTTCATACATTCTTGTCGAAATTCACTGCTGTAAGTTCAATTGTTTTAGACCCTAGATATTTTATATTACTTTTTGGTGCTGTGAAGAGATTATTAAGAAGAATGAATAAATAAAAGTTGTGTTGATCAATTTATCTATGGTTATTTGTTTTCTTATAATATGTATTAGTGATTTTCTATAAAGTTCACACTTTTTCTGTACTTTAGTGCAGCAAAAGTGTGCAAAACACACAACCTTGTTAATCTTATGGAAACACTAGCTGTTCCCGCGACTTCATTTGCTTGGAAATTTTGATGTGTTAGTGTGAGAACTGATAGATCGATCTAAAGGGCGAATATTTTAAAGGGCGTACTTTTTGGCGGCAGAAGTCCTACACAGAATTAAATGCAGTTGAGGCGACGATGGCTTCAAAACCGGAAGGTCTTGGCGCTATAAAACCTTTTGTCTTTAAAGTGAGTGATCAAACGCCCACTTTTGGGCGACAACTTCTGGGCGGTAAATATTTTGTCAACTCTGGCTGGAAAGCAGAGCATTTAGACGCAACTGTACACTACAGTCGTTTTCTGAGAATAAAGAACAATAACAAACTACACAAATTGTAACTAATCTAAGAACAATGCACTGTACTTAAAAAACACACAAAAATATAACTAACCTAACAACAATCTAATTACAAAAGCAAGCAACTATTATATTGTTTAAAAATAATAAAGAAGGACTAATGTAGGAAAAATTCGAGTACATTAATTTAACGGAGATTGCAAATACAGCGATGCCTCATCAAATTGCCAGAAAGGTTGATTATTATTGTAGTTGATTTAATTAACAATGGTAACTGCATTGATTTGTTTGTTCACACGGCAACTGTAACAATTGTTGAATGATGTAACAACGCAAATAAAATAGAATGGTCATCACCTGGGTCAAATAAAATTAAAGTTAATTACCGCGAAAAAATAATTTCAAACTACAGAGAAAAACGCTTATAAATTCTTTTCTAGTGCATTTAGTGGCTTCCACTTTTAGCACGAAGGACAAAACTCGTTCTAGGAGTTTTTATGGGCTTTTCAATGGTATCAAGCTCGAAAGGATGCAGTAATTTCTTCCGATAGAAAAGGAATATTTTCTGCAATTTTCGGAGATCCGCTCCTATTGGTCTTAGCGTGATGATATATATCCGATAGCCTTCCTCGATAAATGGGCTGTCTAACACTGAAGGATTTTTTTCAAATCGGTCCAGTAGTACCTGAGATTAGCGTGTTCGAGCGAACAAACTCTTCAGCTTTATAATATTAGTATAGATTAATAAATGCATTAACAAATAAAAATAGCTTATTTATTTCCTCTTAAAGAAATGCATTATATTTTTTAAGAACGCAGTAAAAATTTAGACAAAACATGTTCCACTCACAGAGACATAATGAAATGTGTGAACAATATATATACGCACACCCTTTCAAGAACATATTTATCAGAGGACAGTTGTAGGAAAGTTGAAGACATCAACTATCAGAAGTTGTCCAATTTTGAAAAAAAAAAAATGACTCTTAAAAGCTTGATGCAAATTTAACTTAATAAAGCACTTTCCAACAGTGCTGTCTGCAGAGCTGGATTTGTTTTCCCGAAAGCTCTCCATGACTCAGACACCAATATCAACTTTGAGTTATTTTTGAAAACATGTTTTGTTTTCTTAGCAAGTTCCTCATCTGAGTGAAGATCTGCAATAACCGTTACTCTGCACACATCATCTGAGGATAAGTTTTTTAAGATGAAGTCCCTGCACCATTCCTTCAACACTTGCAGGTCATACCTATCTGCAGCGACGTAAAGGTCGATTATTTGTTCCATGGACAATTTCTCAGCTGTTTCTCCAGTATAGATGTAATACAGTAATTCTTTTACAGTTTCTGGTTTCAATTCCCCAATAATTTTCACCACACTTTCCTGACTTTCTTTCATACCACTTTGGAACATTCCGTCGAAAACTTTAGAACGACTTGCCAGAATTGCTTTGTGTGCTTGAAATGAGTGTTCTCCAACTATCAAAGTTACATCAGAAAGACGGGAATCCTCTAAAAGATTTCCAAGGTTTTCAGCCAGTGTATTGTGCCTCAACGATCTCTCATTTCCTAAAAAAATGATGTAATCAATGAAAATTTATTTTATTTTAGTTTACATTCTGTTCAAAAAACATTATTGTTAAGAAAGCACTCAAGTATAAAGTTAAGTGCTCCAAGACCTAAACAATAAGTTTAAATTTCCTACAAATTTACGCAGTATACTAATATTTATTTAGTATTACTAGTATTTATTTAAAATTTAAAACTTACAGTTATTGAAAATACTTATTCTTTTTTGCCGCATATTTTAAATAAATAATTCTGTAAAAACTACTATTTGGTAGCTCAGACGTTTGTGAAGGGTCCGGAAAGGGACCTGAATTTCATCCGCAGCAACCTCTGATAGTAATACACTTATGAATGTTCCATCATAATAAATTTTTTTATGAATTGTTATATAAATGGGAAGTATGATGTAAAAACATCTTTTTCTGGCAAAATTAAACTATGTGCTTTCTTATGAAATTACTTTTATTAGCAAATGCTCACTATGATGGACATTATACTTATATTTAGCTTTTATTTAAAAAAAAATAGTGGGCAGAATTTGTGGGGATATAAGGATTTATTATGAAAATTAGGTAAGAAGAGAAATGTGAAAAGCCTATGCTCTCAAAAAGCATTATCATTGCCCATTCAAGTAAATTTCCAGCCCTCTCCTGATCACTGCCCAATTTTAAAGTTTATTTTTCAATAAGTAATCACGTAGCATAGACACAAAATTAATTTCTGATATCATTACACCCCAATACAAGAGCTAAAAAGGACACACCAAAACATTGTTTCTTCCTACCACCAAGGACACTACCTTTTTTTAAATGGTCTGGTTATCATGAAAGTCATCACATGGTATCTTATCTAGTTTTTGAATGCAATAAACAAACGAAATTTAGCATCATGTGTATAAACTTCAATGTATGGAGTCCTCAAACAAGTTAAAATATTAAATCTCGCTATTTGCATCAAAATATATAGTTAAACTAGAGAAAGAAGTGTAAATTCAGAAAGTGGTGCCTCAATAAGTTCACAACAGATTCTCCCTTATAAGGGTGTGCATTATCGAAAATATCTCAAACCCTGCCATCCTTTCATTCAGCACTAGTTTTGATACAGAATCTTGCAAATTACTTTTAACAGGCAGTTTTATAGCATCAAACATACTGAGGTGCTAAGAGCAGAAGTAAGATATTTACCGTTCATCTGTGTTTCAGTCCAGGCATCAATGTTGTGTTTAAGCTTGATTGCTGTTACGTTGCAACCGACTGTCAGAACATTGTCAAATATAAAATCTTTCTCAATCTCATGCATGGAACGGTCAAAACAAATGTTTGAAAACACTTTAAAATTTTCAGCATACCACTTATCATCATTTGGATAGTAAATCCTAATGCTGCAATCAACAAGCCTAAGAGAAATTTTATCATAAACCAGCTGCAGACGAATTTTTTCTGCAACACGAGACATCTGCAAATGTACGTTTTCATCGAAACATTTGAACGATGGACTTCTAATAGAGCTGCCTATTATGTCTAGGCTCTTAATAGCAAAATTCTTGATCTTCCACTTGAATATCACCTCGTCAAAACCCATTTCAGACTCTGTGTTGATGAATCTTGCCACCCTGTCTTCCCTAAAAATAAACAAATAAATCTTTTGATTATTTAAACACCTTCAAGAGCCATAAATGACAACAAAAATATGCACACAAGAAATGCCTCAACAATGATATCAAGAATCATCTTACCAGATTTTGTTAAAAGTCACTAAAATTTTTTTTATTTCTCTTATAACATTAACAATCGGTGAAATGTGAACTTAAACATTTGAATCTGCTGTTGTTCAAAAAAAAAAAAAAAATGTTGCTGTTAAAGGCAGGGTTGTTTGGTTTAAAGCACATTGGTTTAAACCAAATGATTTTTTTTAAACCACTTAGTTTAAACCAAACAAATTTTCATTTATTTTGCGCGTTATTTAAAATTGCAAAATCCAATTAATGCAGAAATAACAAGCACAGCACTACATCTATATAAATAAAACCTAAATAATAAATTTTGGTTACAGGTACCTTGTGTCAGGTCCTCGTGCACCTCGAAGCGTTTTTGCTAAAATTCGAATTTGTTCTTTTTTTATTTCAATTTTAAGCAAAACTGTTGATTTTGGGTTTTCCTCATCGAAGAAATATCCTACGTCTTCGAATTTTGCTGCATATGAATGCCCGTGAAAAACTGCACAAGATGATCACTTTTTGAAGTTCGTAGAACAAATAGAACACGCGCAATATTCATTTAAAGTAGCTTTCGAACTTTAAAGCAAGGCTTACCTTTGAATTTATCTGCCCAATTTGCGTGTTTTCGCCAAAATAAATACTACTTTTGTCGCCAATTAGATGATTTTTGCTAACGTAAGATTGCAAAAAGGATGTTTTATAGTTATTCATGCCGTTTTATGAGTGAAAAAAATTCTAAAAATTCATTTCATTTTTTAGCATACTGCAGGCGATTTTTAATTATTTCTTGAGGTTGATTCTTCTTTGTTTTTTGGCGATTTAGTATTATGGTACCAGTTCAACAATTTCATGAAAATTCGTATGGTATTGTCCGTTTTATGAACGAAACAAATTCTAAAAATTCATTTCATTTTTATGAATATTTTGTGGATTATAAACTGCAGACGATTTTCAATTACTTTATCATGAGGTTGATTTTTCTTTCCATATTTTACTCAAGTGATTTATTTTATAAAACATTTACTTAATTTTTTTTACTGTCTATTTGGCACTATTTGGACAGAATTTAGTTATTTCCTCCTATCAACTTAAATTTCACACGTCAGGATTGGTTCGGTACTAAACATTTTCTAACTTAAATGTGCATTTGCCTTTGGAAATAATGCTTTCCTTTCTCTCGTTTTTATCCGAATTTTATGAAAGTGCTATTTAATTGAATTTTCAGGAAATCCTTTGACGATTTTGCAAGCGGGATTTATGGGAACTGCCCTTATTTTGATGGGGAATTTAAGATGGACTGTTGGTAATTTTAGGAGCAGTAGCTCTAGAAGGTCAATATTCTAATGGGTATTTTTAGTCACTAAAGTCTTTATTCTAATGGAGATTTTTTGAGACTAATATCATTATTCTATTAGGGATGTTTAGGAATAGTTTTCTTTATTGAAATGGGGGGATTTAAGGATTTTTTTCTTTATTGTAGCAGACATATTCAGGGACAGTTGTTCTTCATCGGATGGACATTTTAAAACAGCATACAGCTCTTATTCTGATAGAAATTTTTAGATGTATTGTGGTAGATATTGTAATTACGATTTTCATGGAATCTTGATATCATTTTGGCACAATTATCTCGCTGCATTTGCGTATTTTATCTTTTCTCCTACTCTTAGATTTTTTAAGAAAATTTTTCCTTACATATTTACAACAGAATTTTGGACATGCGTCACTTAGCCTGCGAATGATGCAATATTATCCCGCGCAAAGCCGGGCAAGACAGCTAGTAAATAATAAATTTGAAAATTAACAAACTTTTTTTTAATCCATACAAATTTCTCCTATCTAGGGACGCGGAAGCGTCCCGCCCGCCAAGAAAACCAAACGATCAATCAACCTACGAAGAAAAGCAAAAAATAATGGCAAAAGCGACTAAGGACTGTTTACACAACAGAACGAGTTGGGGTTTTCACCCCCTGAATCTCAGCCCCATGAAGGTCTCTGGGGTTGATTTTTTGCATACTTAATGTCGAGTGGCCCCTGACAACGTATGCCAAAATTCAATCCCCGGGACTAACAGGGGCCTGAGTAATAAAAGTTAGAAAATCGCTATTTTAAAAATTCTTCGTGTTGTCGTCGTTGTTGTTCTTTGACAGGGCTACAGCCCAGGCGAGAAAACGGATCGAGCTGAAGTTTTGCACACACATTCCTCATGCAGGAAGGGTGTGCCTTTTTTGTCATTTGCCCCCCCCCCCCACAACCTCCCCCCTCAACTTCACCCCCAAAAATGTGATTTTTACCCCCGTATCTCAGCCCCATGGGGTATGTGGAGGTGGATTTTTGCATAAACATTCTCGGGGGGTCCCTGAGTACGTATACCAAAATTTAACCTCTGTTGGGTACAAACCCATTATATTTTTATTAGTTCTCAGTACACTTGTAATGTGAAAGTGTTTTAAACTAGTAATGTAATGTTTTCATTGAGTTTTACCTGTTTCCTTTGTGTGAACGGCTTTAAAGTCTCAGGCCATTCTTCAGGCACACGGTTTTCAAAATCCTCGCGCCATAATAGCAATGGCGAGCGAGAACGATGTCAACAATTGCAATGTGTTCGATCCGGTGTTGCCAAACCGGAAGAAAGTTTCTAGGAATACACGACCGCATGGAGGAAAGACCAGTTTCATCAACTATGCAAATGAAGTGAAAGTTGAAGTGTTTGATTATGACGTCACTAAGATCGGACGGGTATAAAAGCACGATGCACCGAACTCTCTCAAAGTCTCTTCTGCTCGGTCGACCCGACACGTGTAGCATCTGCCAACTACTTGGGCGTTTGCTCGCTGAGAGCTCGCCGTTCGGCTTGAACAGCCCGATGTTGTAGTGATAGGCATTCTTATTTTTTGCCATGTGGCCGACCCATTGATGTTGGAATTATGTTTGAATGATCGTATTCCTGGCAGGTCGTGTATTTCAGCTTACAACTGGCATGTTAAGAAATTAGAATGTTGGCGACAGATGCTTGTAAATAGTTGTTTTTAGAAAAGTTTTTAATTGTTTTTTCAAAGGTAATTTGGTCTTTGAAATTTGTTGACCTCACTTACATCTACTTTTAAAAATTGTTTGTCTTCAACTACCCAAGATGTCATTTGTTCAGTGACTATCAACTACCTGAGTTTCATGGAATAATTCAAGTATTTTCTTCATTTAATCCCGATTCAAATGTGAAGGTGTGACATTGGACTCTTGAAAAAAATCTATCTTCATGTATATTGAGAAAAATTGTTGGACGACTGACTGAAAGTAATGTGCTGTGATCAACATATTTTTTTAAAACCAAATCATTGTCCGTTTGTAAACCACCATCGGAATCCATGTGGTAATGTATGTTTTTGTTCAAAATATTTAATGATAGTTTGTAAATAAATCCAATTTTTTCATAAAAATGTTTCCTGTATATCTCCTGCTGACACAACCTCTAAAAGCTCATGTTGGATAAACTTAGAATTTTTTGAATCTAAAAGAAAAATTAATTTTGAAGACCAACAGATTGGTAGCAGAGCGTTTGGTACAAGTGTCAGTATTTTTGGAGAATCAGGTAAACAAATTGAAAAATTATGGATAGGGACTATAGAAATATAGTTAAACTTAATTCCCGCAATTGAGCGACCTGGTCCAAAAATATGAAGATGGTTTTGATTGAGCGCGATTTGTGGGAAGTAACCCAAACAAAATTGATTGGAGACGCTACTCCAGAGGTCAGAAAACGTAGGGGCCAAGCCGTGGCAATAGTCTATCTGAACATTGAAGAGGACTTAAAAAGATTGATAGATGACCTGGATGACCCATATGAAGTTTGGAGTGCATTAAAATTAAATTTCGAACCTCCATCTTTGGCCAGGGTTGCCGGGTTGTGGGAAGAGTTTTTTTCATGCAGGATTTCCGATGGTGAAACCATAGGCATATATGCCGCCCGCCTGAAGAACATCCTGAGACAATTGACCGATAACGGTTATAATATGGACGAAAAATTAAAATCGTTCCAATTAATTAGAAATTTACCGCAAAATTTTAAGGGAATTGTTCAGGGGATATATAGGTGGGAGGAAAGTAAATTTAATTTTCAAAATGTATTAACAGAACTTTTGGCAGAAGAGGGAAGAATAAAATATATGGGGGATGAATTTTCAGGAGCCAGTAATTCTAGGCTCGATGCTTTTACCGCGAAAAGTAAGCCTTTCACAGAAAGGAGAGCAGGTAAAAGTCGCATTTGTTTTTCCTGTGGGAAAAAATGTCATATTGCCGCTCAGTGTTGGAGCAAAAATAAAACTAAGAATAAAGTGGGGAATCAAAATTTTGAAAAATCTAATAGAAATCCTCAAGCGGGTATGTTTTGTACAGTTTCAAACATCCCGGAAGTACAAGCCAACAGTACAGACGTAAACCAAACGAATTCCGACTGGATATTAGACACGGGGGCAACTGCCCATTTTTCAAAAGACCGTAGTCTGTTTACAGAGTTTAAACCCGTCGCGAATACTCAAATGGAAGTTGCCGTTGGTAACGTACTTAGCAAAGTTGAGGGAATAGGAAAAATTATTTTTCAAATTTTGTCGGACGGTCAAGTTGTGACCATAACTTTGAACAACGTATATTACGCTCCAACACTGAGGCGCAATTTATTGTCAGGTTCATGTATTGACAATTATGGTTTTGTATTGAAATGGTATCCAAGTAGGATATGTGTTTTTAATAAGGAAAAAGTTAAATTGTTTACTGCCCAATTATCAAATAAATTGTATTATGTAAAACCTTTCAAATATCTAAATGTTCAAAGTAATCATGTTTATACACAAGTTAATTCTGTGGATGTGAAAAACAGCAATTTGAACCTGGGATTGTGGCACGAGCGATTTTGCCATTTAAATGTTGATTCAATTATAGAAACAAGTAAATTGAATTGTGTTCACGGACTTGAATTTAAGGACAGGCAAAGGCCTGATTGTGAACCTTGTATTTTGGCTAAAAAGAGAAGTTGCTCGTACAAGCCCATCCCAGGGGTAAGGTCAAAAGCCCCATTGCAATTGATCCACATGGATTTAGCTGGGCCACTCCCCCATGAGTCATTAGGCAGCAAGAAATACATTTATACTCTGATTGACGATTTTTCTAGGAAGTCAACGGTGTATTTTTTAAGGTCCAAAGACGAGGCCTTCCAATTTTTTTTAAGGTTTCAACGGAGAGTTGAACGATTTTTAAATCGAAAAATTTTGGCAGTTCGTTCAGATAATGGGGGGGAGTTCAAAAATTCAACATTTGAAAGTCACCTTTCCAAAGAAGGGATAAAAATTGAGAGAACCAACGCATATTCACCGCAACAGAACGGTGTTGCGGAAAGGTTCAATTTGACCCTAATGAATGGCGTAAGAGCCATGCTTAAAGACTCAAATTTACCCGAGGAGTTTTGGGCGGAAGCCGCATTATGTTTCAACTATGTGAGAAACCGCACAGTCCTAAAAGACAGGGGAAAAACCGCATTTGAGTTATTCGGCGGAAAGAAACCCTCGGTTAAACATTTAAGAAAGTTTGGGTGTGTTGCTTACATGAAAATCCCCAAACAAAAGTTGAGAAAGTTGGACATGCGGGCCAAAAAGGGCATAATGGTTGGATATGCAATTCAAACCAAGGGCTATAGAATCTGGGACCCAGAGGAAAGGAAAGTGACTGAAACAATAAATGTTGATTTTAAAGAGAATCTAAAATGGGGGGAAGAAAATTTTTTAAAAGTAAATAAAGAGGAAAATTATTCTTTCATAAAACCCCTAAGTGAAATAGAGCAAGAAAAGAAAGATGAGCAAGTAATTCCGTCAACCCCGTGCAATGAAATAAAATGGGTGAGGGACGCAGTGAAAAGGAAAACTGGAGACCGTGTAGATATTTACTATTCTATTATGGGCCAAAAGGTAAAGCTCAGGTCAAATCAGGATGCCCGAAAATACTGCAATGCCAATAATATAATTTTTGACCCAACAATTTTTGATTTCAGCACTAAAAATGAAAAAAAGGGGGAAGTTTCAAAATTACAGGAAAAGGACGGAAGTCCAGATGAAATAGAACCGGAGGCAAACCTAATAGAAATTGAAATTCCTCGCTCATATAAGGGATGTCTAAGAACCCCAGAGGTAGAAAGTTGGAAACAAGCAATGGCAGATGAGATCGGCGTAATTCAGGAAAGGGGGGTTTGGGAATTGGTCCCACCACCTAAAAAGAAACCAGTTTTGAGCAGCCGATGGGTTTACGATATCAAAAGAAATGATAAAAACCGAATCGTAAGGTATAAGGCCAGACTTGTAGCCATGGGGAATCGACAAATAGAAGGGGAATCATATTCAGAAGTATTTAGTCCGGTTGTTAATTTTATGCTCATACGTACATTTTTTGCAATTTTTATTAGCTTTTTAAAATGGCAGCATTTTCAGTTAGATATAAAAAACGCGTACCTATATGCTGACCTGGAGGAAGAAATTTACATGAAACAGCCGCAAGGCTTTATCAATTTAGAAAAATCAGATCACGTATGCAGACTGAGAAAATCACTTTACGGATTACACCAATCTGGGAGGAACTGGTACCTTGAAATAGATGAAGTTCTCCATAAATTAGAATTTTTAAAGTTAAATTGTTGTAATTGTATTTATACTAGAAATAGTGAAGTGTTTTTACTCATTTACGTTGATGATATCTTGATTTTTGGTAAAAATGATAATGTAATTAAAAATGTTGTAAATGATCTAGGGAAATACTATGATATAAAAGAATTAGGCAGGACGCGAAAGCTTTTGGGGGTTGAATTTGTAGAAGAAGGGGGGAATATTTTTATTCATCAAAATACTTATATCAAAAGGGTTTGTGAAATGTTCGAGCATTACGTATACCCGTATTCGACGCTTCCGATTGCAAAATGTGTGATCTTGTCCAAAGAGGATTGTCCGCAAAATGAGGATGAAGTCAGGGAAATGAATAGTATTCCTTTCAGAAATTTGCTCGGTTGCTTGTCTTATGTTGCCGGAAAAACAAGGCCGGACATTTCCTATACTGTTAACCTTCTATCGCAATTTCAGGCCAACCCAGGTAAAAAGCACTGGATTTGTCTACTAAGACTTTTGGGGTATTTAAAATATACCTGTTTTCATAAACTAAATATCAGTGCAATTGACAAGATTATCATAAATGGGTTTGCTGACTCAGATTATGCAGCAAATAGGGACGATAGAATTTCAATGGGGGGTTTAATAGTTTTTTTAGACAAGGTTCCCGTTATTTGGCGTACTTTCAAGCATAAGTGTGTGGCTCTATCCACCATGGAGGCTGAGTACATCTCTTTAGCCGATGCTGCAAAAGAGGTTGTATGGCTCAAAAGAATTCTTGAAGAGATTGCCAATTTAAAAATAACAGGGTATCAGTTTGAAGACAGTTTACTTCATTGCGATAACATCGCTGCTATTAAATTTTCAAATGCTCCTATCGAAAATTCAAGAACTAAACACATAGATGTTCGTTTCCATTTTTTAAGAAATCTTGTCAAACAAAAATCTTTCAAGTTAAAATATGTCAAAACTGAAGAAAATCCTGCCGATATTTTTACAAAACCAATGACGCGCCATAGCTTAGATAATATGTGTAATATAATTTTTGGCAAATTTGACAAAAGAAAAATGAAGTTGTGATTAATTTAATTTTCAAAATTATTTTTTTTAAATGTTCACAATGTTCAAGTTTTTCAATGTATTTTTCAAATGTGTGTTTTTTCAATGTCATTTTGTAGTTGTATACAGTGTACTGAGAAGGGGGGAATTTGTTGGGTACAAACCCATTATATTTTTATTAGTTCTCAGTACACTTGTAATGTGAAAGTGTTTTAAACTAGTAATGTAATGTTTTCATTGAGGTTTACCTGTTTCCTTTGTGTGAACGGCTTTAAAGTCTCAGGCCATTCTTCAGGCACACGGTTTTCAAAATCCTCGCGCCATAATAGTAATGGCGAGCGAGAACGATGTCAACAATTGCAATGTGTTCGATCCGGTGTTGCCAAACCGGAAGAAAGTTTCTAGGAATACACGACCGCATGGAGGAAAGACCAGTTTCATCAACTATGCAAATGAAGTGAAAGTTGAAGTGTTTGATTATGACGTCACTAAGATCGGACGGGTATAAAAGCACGATGCACGAACTCTCTCAAAGTCTCTTCTGCTCGGTCGACCCGACACGTGTAGCATCTGCCAACTACTTGGGCGTTTGCTCGCTGAGAGCTCGCCGTTCGGCTTGAACAGCCCGATGTTGTAGTGATAGGCATTCTTATTTTTTGCCATGTGGCCGACCCATTGATGTTGGAATTATGTTTGAATGATCGTATTCCTGGCAGGTCGTGTATTTCAGCTTACAACTGGCATGTTAAGAAATTAGAATGTTGGCGACAGATGCTTGTAAATAGTTGTTTTTAGAAAAGTTTTTAATTGTTTTTTCAAAGGTAATTTGGTCTTTGAAATTTGTTGACCTCACTTACATCTACTTTTAAAAATTGTTTGTCTTCAACTACCCAAGATGTCATTTGTTCAGTGACTATCAACTACCTGAGTTTCATGGAATAATTCAAGTATTTTCTTCATTTAATCCCGATTCAAATGTGAAGGTGTGACATTGGACTCTTGAAAAAAATCTATCTTCATGTATATTGAGAAAAATTGTTGGACGACTGACTGAAAGTAATGTGCTGTGATCAACATATTTTTTTAAAACCAAATCATTGTCCGTTTGTAAACCACCATCGGAATCCATGTGGTAATGTATGTTTTTGTTCAAAATATTTAATGATAGTTTGTAAATAAATCCAATTTTTTCATAAAAATGTTTCCTGTATATCTCCTGCTGACACAACCTCTAAAAGCTCATGTTGGATAAACTTAGAATTTTTTGAATCTAAAAGAAAAATTAATTTTGAAGACCAACAACCTCCAGGGGCACCAGGGGTCGGAGTAATTAACGTTTAAAAATCACCATTTTTCAGATTTTTCCTGTTATCCATGCTCAAAAAGTCGGTTTTCACGGCTACAAAAAAGCGTCGAGAAAAATTTCGCCAAATATTAAAAATTTATTCAAGTGCACAAACATATGCATATACAACAAACCAATAATTTAAATTGCCAAATTGGCGAAACCTTTTTGGCCCTTTTTGGTCGCCGCTAAAAATGTACTATACTCAACTGCAAAGTTTCTTGACTATGGAGAAATATGCTGAGAGCAAGCGAAGAAAGTAGTTCTCGGAGCGGTGTCCGATTTTCGAGTTAAAACTAAGCACTTCGCTTTGGAAATATGATAAGGTATTTTAACCTACGCATATATAGCGTTTATTTGTCCTAATTTTCATAAAATGTTATATATTTTCAATTTTACGAGAAGCGTAACGCGAACTAATACCTTCATTTAGAACTAACGCTCTAGCCAATAAGAGCTCACAAGCAGTTGCCTATCTTCCGATAAGCGGTTCGGCGAGATTTGGAATTGTTTATATTTATGTCTGACTCGATGACTTGTGATTTTGCTTAAAGCTAAACAGTTTTTATTATTCTATTCGTTAATATCGTTGTTATTATTATTGTATAATTGTTAGTATCGTTCTTTTTTTTATTATACTCCGTTAATACCGTTATTATTATTATTGTTAATTCGTTCTTATTTTTCGTTATATATTCGTTAATATCGCTGTTATTATAAGAATGGAATCTACTCCAAAATTGAACTACGTCTTTCAACCCCACAGGCAGTGCCTTGAAAACCTCTGAAAAGACAATAGACATGAATGTATTTCACAAATTGCAAGAATGGAATGCACCATTTGGGAAAAACTAGATAAGACGATCTTTGGCCAAAATGAGATAATTACCCTGAGCAACCCATTTTGGTGTCCTACACATCCCATAAAAGTATGAAAGTCATAATGTCAGTGGTGTTCTTTAAAACCATTGTGCATTATTAGACCGTTTTAAAACCATAGTGCATTTCAAAACGTAGCTGTGATAAAAAACAGTTTTTGATGTTTGTACAATATCTATCTGCATAAAAGTATTAAGAGTATAATTTATCTTCTTTTTTTTTTTTGTCGAAAGGAATAACTTATGATGAAAATATATTTGATCCAATAAAATAAATTATGATTGCGTATAAAAAATAAGTTTTTAAATTTGTTACATTGTCTTTTTCTGATAAACAGACAAATGATTTTTGAAACATGCAATGTGCCAAATAGAGTGCTTAATCGGATTATTTGCCAAGTTGGTAGCTTGGCGTCTTCTCGACCCTCCTCCTGTAACCCAACAGCTTCGCTCTTTACTCATATCTTCTGCCGCGCGTTGTGACGTCATTGTCAAGAAACGTTGCAGTCTAGTATAATATCTTTTCTTTCCCCATAGTTCTCATATTTATGCCGAATAGTGGCTGGGGATGGAAAAAAAAATCTATTTTCGATGAAATTTGAAATTAATTTGCCAAGTCGCTTAAAAGGAAGGAATTATTAAAAGCAGGATGAAAAAAATAAAATCGTCTACGCCTCAAAATGCTAAAAACATTGCAAACAGATTTTTCTTTATCAGCAACGTGTATGCAGAATGGCAACAATAGGAATGAAATCAAAAATAAAATAGCGCTTTCATCAATCATCTGCGAAAAGAAATTAAAAGCTAATTACCGTGAAAAAATAATTTCAAATTGGTGAGAAAAACGGACATAACTTCCGTTCTATATAAGGCAGAAGCTTGAAACAAACTCCATCTTATGCAAAAAAATAAAACCTTTCGATTGGTGTAAAAATTTTGATGCGATCATTTTTTCACATCCAAGTTGTCAAAAGATTGGTAATTGTGTTTTTAATTAATATCTCCGTAAATTAAAGCCCCTCCTGAATGAGACCAGGTGATACGTCTTCCCTGGAAAATTCCGAATCTGATGATGACTGTCTCGACATCGCACCACTAGCCTCAAATTCTCCCCAAAAATGTGATTTCACCCCCCGTATCACGGCCCACTGGGGGTATTTGGCGTTGATTTTTCTATTTTTTAGCTATATACATTAATTTAAGTTATTTTGTATGTGAAAAAATAATGAATTATAACTAATTGAAATATAAGTCATTTTAAGAAATGCATTTTGTTTTTTAAATACTTCTTTTTTTTTTACACATACGCTAATAATTTAAACACAAGTCAATAGCAGAAAACCTTTTTCTTTTTAATTATACACTTAAAATATGTTGCAAAAAATAATACAAACAAAAAAATAACTGAATAAATTAAAACATCAATATCGTTGGGAAGTCAAATTTAACAAGTCTCGGTGGCCGCGTGGTTCCGCTCGCACGTTTCAGAGCCTCAACTCGCCAGATCGAAAACCGCCGGGAATAGATTAGCAATACTTTAAAAATTTTCCTATCATCTAACTTTGCAATTTTCTAGAACATTCTGCACTTAATTTGCAGGTTCTTTGCAAATAGTTTCCTTGTGTTCGCATATAATCTCTCTCCTCAAGATGAGAGGGAGAGTTAAAACTCTACTTAAAGTTGCTTAAATTATAGGTAAAAGAGTCAATGCAAAAAGATGTGATATCTCTTCAAAAAACAACCCTGTTGTAAAAATTTGCCCGGCAAGAAAACCTTAAACTCTTATCCGCAAAAAGAACATTTTCATGCAAAACCCTCGGACGCAAAGGGTTAGGATATCCAATTTGCCCGCCATCTATCTTCCTCTTCCTCTCCAAATAAATAACCCTCGTCCGCGAAGACTGTTGACAAAGTAGCATCCTCCATATTTCCCCCCTTTCATCACACCTACTTCCACTAGAATCTCCCCCACTGCCACTCCTTATCAGTTTGGATAGATCCTTTAAAAAAAATTTCTGTGCTGTTTGACGGGAAGCTTTTGGCAAACCAAGCAACCACCACCACCAAGGCTTCAAAACTAGTTTTTTTTTTTTTTTTTAATTTAAAGCTTTTTCTACTTAAAAGAAATACATGGTGTTACTTTTATAAAATTGTTTTTGTAAATACGTTTAATCTTTGATCAGGAAAAATTAAGTTTGTACATTGCATTACTTTTATAAATTTATTTTTGTTTTTATAAATATATTTAATCAGAAAAAATGAAGTTTGTACATTGTATTACTTTTATTAAAAAATGTTCATAAAGATCTGGAAAAATAAGGTTTGTATTTAAAAAAAATAAAAATAATGGTGATAATTTCTTTCTAAGCCAATGTTGCTGATTTTTATAAGTGTTATCATTGCTAAGTCCGGTTAGTGATTGATTTTTTAAATTTTAAATCATTCACTTATTAGTAATTTTTTAAACTAATAATTTTCATTGATATATTTATTAATTAACTATTTTTTATGTAAGATTGCAAATACTTAATTCTGAGTTGAAATTACCAAAAACATAAATTATTATTCATCATTTTAAGTTGTTTGCTTTTTCAATCAGATGTCCATACATAACACTAGAAATTAGCTCATCATTAATTAATGAGAAAATTTTTAAAAATCAGTTTCAACAAATGTTAAAAGAACCCCTCTCTTTTTTAGATTACTAAACAGTATTTGTGATTTTTTTGATTTAAAAAAAAAATTAATCTGATTTTTTAAAACAGGCCTTAAATACTTTGGATATGTTACACTGTTGGATTATGTTACACTTATAAAAACGACATGTTAAACATTATGAACGAACACATTTTAAGTTATTTTTACTGCAGTGGATATTTTTTAATAATAATATAAATGAACAACTTTTTAATACAAATGCATGATTCAAATGAAATGTAACCCTACCAGGAATAATAGTACACTCTAAGTGAAAAAAAATGAACAACTTTAATCTGAATTCTTTTGCTGTTGAAAGCTGAAAAAAAATCAAACATTTGTGCATACTTAGTTTTAGATTCAGTGCGCTTCATTGATTTTTTAATTCTATTAATGAAATAACTTAAAATACTTTTAAATTTATCCATTTAGTAAAATATGTTCACTCCATCCATTTCTAAACACTGAAAGTTTTTTTTTTAAATCAGATATCTTTATTGGAAATGTCTAAGATAAAAGCATATTTCACAAGGGAAAATAAACATGGACATAATATGGAACATGGATGAAACATTTTTAAGGATACATACTCTTAATTCTAAAAAGCTTTATTTTAAACACTATCAGCCTGAATTACTTATTGTGTGGTACTCCTTAAGTAGAACTAAAATAATATTGATAAAATTAAAACACATTATGTGGATCATGCTTACGATGAATTGCAATGTGAATTGTTCAATGATGAATTTTGCTTTGACGTTAAGACATCTGAAGAATAAGAATTATATTGTAAAATTAACAATTTAATAATAATAATTAGTATGAAATATATAATGCACACACACAAACAGAGGAATCTATGAAGTTTTGCTAGAAGTAGAGGTTGTAAATGCAACATATTTTATGTTTAAAACAACATTTTCTAACACTGAACTAAATTTTTTGAAAAAAAATTTTTTTAAGGATTTAAATCAATGAGTTTTTTAGAAATCACTTTATTTAAATTGCGATTGAATTCATGATTTAAATCAACGAACCGAACCCTGATGGAAAATAGTAAAAATGGTTTAATAAAATACTTTTAACAGGGTTGGAAAGTTTTTGCCACAGGCAGAAAAGCCCATGGCAAAAACTGCCCCAGCAAAACTGTGTTTTTGCCACCCAAGTGACAGAAATATAATACTTTTTAAATAGTTACAACATGGCATTGAAAATTCATGAGACAACCGTGGATAATGCAAAGAAATCTGTTAACTTGCGACGTGGAAACGTTTTATCTGATAGATTGGAAGATATATATAATATGTGCATTGTAGCATTAGAAGTATGCATTTTTAGAAAAGTATTCAATTTCATAACAAAATCAAAAATGAATCTATATACGAAATTTACAGTAAATAAATATATAGAAAAATAAATGATCTGATCATTTGTTTTTATCCAGGGAACCATTCATAAATGATGTCAACAAAATGTGACCCCCTTCCCCTTTTGTCACACTTAGTGATGTGGGAATCCAGGCAAATGCCCACCGGGCAGAACATTCGTAAATGCCCAAATTGTTATTAAGCGGCTAAAATCTGGGCATTTATAAAAATATATTTTATTTTATATTTTGACATATTTAATCAGTATCATAGCTTATAAGTAACAATAACAGTTATCTTACAATATATCTATATTTCACTGATAAAAGTATAAAGGGTTTATAAATTATTACATTTTTATCAGTAATAATCATAAGGACACGAGGCCATTAAATGTCAAATTTAACATAGGGCCAAAATCTCACCAGCTTATATTTTATTGAAAATGAGCAGAGGGGTACTATTGGTATAGACTTGGGATGATAAACTTCACCGTGCCCGGAGGAGGGCAGCCCTAAGGCCATGTGCTATCAGGGTAGGGGGATGAAGTAGAAAGGTATAGACTTGGGAAAAATATGAACATTTTTCCGAAACCTATATTAGTGTTTGAGTTACAGAGGTGTAAAATTCCACTAAGAACAGTAGATGGCAAATTGGGAATTGCTCTTGAAATTTCCCTAAAAAAGAAGCAAGATAGTTTTGAATACTTTCGATGTTTGCAATGAAATATTCACAACGCCTCAAAAATTAGGAACCCCTGCCCCCCCCCCCCCCCCCGCAAATAAAAATGAAATTCCACAGTTTGATGAATTAGGCGTCGGCAGATCTGAGTGTCAAAGCCACTTCTTCAGAGAGCAGCAGTAACAATAAGATGAAGACAAGAAAAAAAATAACTAATTTCAATTCCTTGTGTGTGTGGTTTAATTTTTTAATTTTTGTTATTACTATGTTGCAGGACTATACAACCTGATATATGTTAGAGATTAGCTAGTAGCTTAATTATAAGAGAATATCAAAACCAACTCAAATGTTACTCAAACTAAAATAATTTTAACCAAAACATTGAAAATATATATTATATATGCAGATGACAAAATTAATAACTATTTCCAACAAATAAATTACAAAAAATTACATTTATCAGGTTTGGTATTTTCAATTATTAACAAGAATTTGTTCGACTGTTGAACAACAATCAGTATTAGACACATAAATGCCCGGGCACTTACATGGGTATTTTACCTAGCATTTGCCCAATTTATAAATGTCTGTGCCTTTTACAACACTAGTCACATTTCATTACACACCTGGACAACGCTTTGTCACATGTCATGCTATAAATCAGCATATGAGGCGGTGCGAAGCAAAGGGATGTAAGTGACTAAAGTATCATTTTGAGTAAAACTCGTTTAAAGTTTAATTCCTATAATAAATTCTAGAGGTTCTTCGTGAAAATATTTTTTTAATTTTCAAGTCCTATATGTATGTGTTAGTTTAAGTATGAAGCTTGAAGTGTTTATGATGATTAGATTTGGCGTAGGATTTTCTTAAATAATAGCTTATTTTCACTTACTTCCCTTTGCTTCCAACTAGTTAACTTACACCCCTTTGCCACTAAATGAAAAACGTGTCTTGTTCATTTTGCTAATTTATACAATAATAAAAATCGGTTGTTAGTGATATACACTCCATTAAAAACTGCATAGTATAAATCTCGAATAATTATATTTATCAACAAACTAAAAATCATTGCCATTAGACAAATTGCCAATTGCCGAAAACAAAAAATGAAAAAAATAAAATCTGCAGACAATTTAACCCTTGTTTTTCTAATTATTATTGAACAATTCGGAATTCTTTTCCTATTGTTTTTCTTCTTCTCCTCTTTAAGTTTCGTAAATAGATCGTCTGCACGCACGTTTAAACTAACTGAAAAATCAAATAATTTTATTTAGAGGCAAACGGATGTAAGTGCACTAGCATCCCTTTGCCACCAAACGGAATGTAGCTTTTATTTAGTAATTTTTTTATACCGCACTTTTTTGCAGTATCTGTCAAAGCTACCACTAAAATCTCTTTCCCACAAAACAGAAGGGTGTTTAATTTATCATTTGCACTAGCTATCTCAAAATTTTCATTTTGGTCACTTACACCCCTTTGCTTCTAAGCGCCTGATATGTACTTGCAGCTCAGAAACAAAACACTGCTCTTTATAGATGACGTTTCACATTTTATTTTTGAATTTTTAATGACATTTGCGAGCATAATAATAATACTGATTACATGTGTACTTAATTTGTATAAAATGAGGTTAAGATTTAGTGCAGAACAATAAAATAGATCAGTTGTTCGAATTCTGAAAAAATGACCCACGCAATATCATCTTAAAAGTGTTAATGCTTAAGAAAATTGCCTTTTAAACTTTTAACCCCAGTAGCAGAATTTTCTGCATTAATCTGCAGCGCAAGTTTCAGTAGTCGAAATTTATCTGCGGTACAAAATGATGTGGAACCAAATTTACAATCATAAAAAATAGCATACTATGTATCTTAAAATAGTTAACATATTACAATAATACATGCAGACAATAAATAAGTGTTATAATTATTCAATTTATAAATAAATTATAGTCTGTGTAATTAAAATAGGCGCATCAAGGTCGCGTTTTCTGTCGTTACCATGGCAACTGCGAGAAAAATAACAGCGCCAGACTTTTTTTTTTGCACTGCAGTTAAGGCAACTGCATTACTACACCTCCGATTCAAAATACTAAAATAATTGAGAAAAACTAATAAGAAAGAATTTAGTTTCCATTTATTTATTTTTGATACTGAGTAAATGCAATTAAATTTCTCAAAAATTAAATCTAGAAAGTTTAGATAAGATTTTAACATTTACAGAATATAAAATACGATAAATTAGGTATACAATAGCTTTCTGAAACACACCAAAATATTAGAATAAGACTTAGATTGGTTCAAAATATTAGAATACTTTATCTGACGCAATATGCTTTTGCCATTGAGAAATAAATTTGATTTGAATCCTTCTATTATTATTATAACAAAAACAAGAAACTTAGCTTTCATGTTCGCCAAAGTAACGTGGGGAAAAAGTTTCTAGCTCGGAAACCATGGCGACCAGAAGGGAAAAAGGTTAGAGTTGTGTGACCTTGACACGCCGATTTTAATTACACAGACTATAGTAAAATCTAAAATTGAACTTCAATTAATGCAAGCTAAGAGAAAATGAAATAAAGACAATCAACAGTTTAATATTTAATATTTTCAAGTTTGTGAAAGAAAGGGAATCTTTCATTCTTACAATTAGAAGAAAAGGGTGATTATTTATTCTGGGGGAAAACATAATCATTTAAAAACCGAAAAACTTTTTTCAAGGTCGTATAAAAATATTTGCAAGGTAGCTAATTAATCTGCAAGCTTCAATATAAATCTGCATGCTTTCTGCTACCGGGTTTTTAACAAGTAAATTTAAACCTTAATCGGCATCAGTGTTTACAACACGAAATTATCAATAAAACTTTTAAATAAAATTATGAAAATTAAAAAAACTTTTTAAATAAATTTAATTTGCTGATTTTAAATGCATTTATAAAAACCAAAATGTGTAATGTCACACTTCTTATTACCCCCCCCCCCCTCAAAGCTTGACATCCATTTATGAATGACCCCCCGTTATGCTTTTTCCACTGAATACAGGATGCTAAAAGATTAAAAGTTGAAATGCAATATGAAATTTTCGGCACAAAGCCTGTGTTCAATATTGGCAGGTTTCCAAGGGGAGAAAAAAAGGTAATTTGCTCATAATGAGAAGATAAAGTTCAATTTATCTTTAAGATGCTCATTAAATTATTCCAATCTTAAAATCAATAGATAATTACATAATACATTTACAGAATGAAAATGAAGCAACTAGTAAAAGGATGGAGTAGTGGAAATCGATGATGCAATTTTTAATCTCTACTTTTACTACTTAAATTGTCACATGGCGAGTGGCTACCGCTAATTTTCACCCATAAACCCGGATATTTAACCCTTTATCTACTGAAGGATTGAAACTTGAAATACGGCATGAAATTTTTGGCTCAGTAAAGCATGTGTTCCTTATTGTTTCCAAAGGAAAAACAAAAAAAGGTCATTTGCTCACACACAAAAAAAAAAAAAAAGGATTACAGAAGAATGTGTTAAAAAGTGCCCATGCAGGAGTGGTGATTGTTATCACATTTTTTAATCTCCAGTTTTACTACTTTAATCTGTGTGGCGAGTGGCGAACGCCACACATAATATTTTTGTATAATTTTCACCTATAATACCACCAAATCATTAGAGTGTCACAAGATTCAACGGTAGTTTGTGCAGAACATAAATGTATTAAACCTGCTACTTAATAAATGGAACATGAGTTAGTGGTGTAGTTTTAGAAAAAAAGCTGGGGGAACGCTTATACATCATACCAAAATAAGTAATTGAAATCAAAGAATGGGGGGATACTTGTATTCAAATTTTTAAAAAGAGGGGGAATGCTTGCATTAATATCAAAAGGTATATGGGGTTACCATCCCCACTCGACTACATCAATGAGATGAGTACTACAACTAAACCAACCAGGCTGCCAGATTTTAGCCGGGCCAAAAAACGGTGGCCGGCTTTTATTTTTAAAAAGTTTAAATTTTTTTTCCATAAGTGTTTGAAAAATAAATTATATTTATATCGTTTATACAATAAAGTTATTACTCCAATAGCAAAATACTTGAAATAAGAATGAAAATTATTTAAAAGAACGATACATTACAGAACTAGCAAAAAGAAAGTGCTCCTTATTAGAAATTTATTCAAATTCAATACAATTTAAAAGCTTTATTTTCAAAGATTTTCACTAAGAATTCAAAAGTGCACTCGATACTGCTTTATGAACTAAATATTACCAATCGTTTGCCGTAGTCTTTAGCTAATGATCTTTTGCATATTTTAAAGCACTTTTAATTTTTTATGCCCTTTCAGATTTTAATTAATTTTTTATGCCTATTTATCTGATCCAAATAAAAATAAAAGCTATTTGTCAAATAAATGCATGAAATAAAGATGCCCACCTTGAAACAGACCTGCTGGTCAATGTTAAATTATATTAGAATGATATTGATCTAAAAAAATTTTAATGTTGTGTATAAAAAAAAATTCCCTTATATAAAAGATAGCCAACTACACACCTCAAGCGACTTTTAAAATTTTTTGCCATGAGTAGTACTGTATAGGTAAACACTAGTTAATTAATTAAGATACGGTTAAGTATTTTGTTATCGGAAGAGAAATACTTCAAATTACTGTTTTCCTTCCGCTTCTCACCTTGAGCAAAAGACTTTTTGTTTGTAGTGTCAAATGTATGCTAGAAAAAAAATTATGAACATAGTTCTTTATTGCAAGTTTCAGTATTCTGAATTATTTTAAATTAATTAAATTCTAAATGTTAAAATCAATTTTATGTGAGAAGTATATATACTTGAATCTGTAATAGAAAAGCTTCTCATATTTATTAAATAAGGTAGTGTGCTCGACTGTAGAAGAAGCCAAATTCGATTCCCCCCTCTCCCCCAACTTAGTTTTAATTTCCTTCTCCTTCTGTGTTGATAAAAATAGTGTACTAGCTATAATATTAGGCGAGTGTTTAATGAGAGTCCCACAAAATTAAGCACACAAACCCGAAAATTGTATTCCGTATTGTAAAATACATGCAGGTTGTGTAACAACATAATTCGGAATCTAATTTTAAATAAACTCCATTAAAAAAAAGATTTGAGCTTCATGTTACACAAATTAACAATAGCAACTTAAATTGACACAATATGGTGCAAATTGCAAATAGTATTATGTCTAATTGCAAAAGGCGAATAAAGACCGGCCTTTTTTAACAAAAGCCGGACGGTCTTGTCCTTTTCAAAAAAAAAAAAAAAAAGCGGCTTTCTTGCAGCCCTGAAACTAACAATTTTCGATCAATCCCTCAAACCTAATCCTAATATTCAGTATGCGGTGGACATGGTATGCATTGTATATGTATGTATGTACTTTTCTCAATCGGACACCCTTGCACCTTTTAGCCGAAGCCTTAGGTAATGTATGTATGTACTTTTCTCCACCAAACACCCTAACACCTATTAAACGAGGCCTTAGGTGCGCCGAAGCTGGGAGCTGGTGGCCGATGTATGTATGTACTAACTAGTACTCGAAGGTGGCAGGTAACTAATAAAAGCTATATTGCCAGAAATTTAAGCAGTATGAATATTAAGTTTTATACATGGCACACTTCTTGCAAGTTAAAATAGGAGTACACAAAGATAAAAATTTATTCCTGCTTAAAAGCAGGCAAATTCTATCCTAATAAGACACACACACATGCCCGAAACTGCACCAAGAATGAACTACCAGAAATGGAGTTGATTCTAGCTATAGTTAAGTTACCAACTTCAGTGCTATTTCGTTTGAAGAAAAAGAACAAACAACATTCGTGAATGTATAAAAATCTTGTATTTTTGAGAACGGTTATAAGATTCCTGTGCAGGTAAAAAAGGACACTTTTATGAGATATGAAAGAAAAAAATCACTTCGATTCGTTTCAAGTTAAATCAGTCTACTAATATAATACAAAATTCTCTTACAAAAGTAGAATAATCCAACATAAGCTACTTACATGTTTCCTCTAGAAATAATTAAGCAAACAACGAAGAATACTCTCCCGAAATAAAACTCGCTAGCAAATTTCAAATAAAATTAAATTCAAGTGTTAAGTAAAAAAGCAACATGAGGTAGCAAAAGAATGCAGCATTTTGGTGGAATTGCGCGCCTCCCTCGGGATTTGCACTGTTTTGTCGAGAGACAAACACTCATGGCTCCTCCTCTCCGTTACTTTTATCTATACGCTTCCAGCTGTCGCTTTTACTGATTCATTTACATTCTGCACCATTTCTGAAGTATTATAAACATTAACTGTCACGAAGTATCAAGAAGATATTTTTTATATTTTTTTAGCAAAATATTTCGAAGTTTTCCCCCCATTCTATATAAATTTTCCCCTTACTTAAATATTTGAGGATATGAAGAAGTTAACAAAATTAGCGTTATTTATATTGCTGTATTGAATTTTGATTTGTGCTCATATACTGAAATGCTCATCAATCATTAATTTGTGTCTCAAGCTTTCTATTTTTTCCCCGCGTCATTTTAAAACCCATATGCAACCCAAAACATCCCTATGCGAATTTCTGGGCATAAAAGTACCTCCATGAAAAGTTTAGCGAATATCCACAGAAGCGGGACACACACACAAACAAGCAAACACGCATGCATCGTCTTTCATATAAATCATAGGTTGCCAAACTTTTTTTCATATAGACCCCTTGTCATTCCTCTTACTCCCTTTCTAGGTGATCATTGGGTAAAAGAAGTCTTGTGGAATATTTATATTTGATTGAACCATGATGTCCGACAAGGTCGTACAACTTTACTTTTTTTTTTAAATTTAAAATTTAAAAAAATGTTGGCTACGTACATGATGTTTCTTCTTGTCATAGAGATGAGTATTTTTTTTGCAGGGATGCTTATTTTTCCACCCATCTCTTAAAAGTTTGAAGACACCATTCTTTTTGTTGTTGTCGAGTCCTTGCGCGTGACGAGGAAGAATGGGTGCCCTGATCCTGAGTCTAACGGGGCCCTTATAGGCAGGGAGTGTGACTTCCGCCCCTTTGAGAGGTCACTCAATTTTTTGAACCAGCACCCACATGAGCGACTGTCACCTGTGGTTGACAGCCCCAGACTTATTGTTTCACTTGGAGGACATTGGAGCCACGACATATTTAACTTGCACCAACTTCCTTTAGCTTAAACGGTCCCAAAGCAACCAGCCGCGAGAGGTTGTCCCCCTCCTAAACCACTGACCTCAGTCAATGTTGCTTCACTTTCGGTGCTCTGCGGGAACCGATCTTCTACCGACTGATCCACTGCGGGACAAATATATTGAAGTAAAATGCATTTAAAAAATACTATACCGAATGGATAAGCTTCAATAGACGTTCAGGATCATATATATATGTTAAACATATATTAATTTAAAAACTATGCAACAGCGATTTCTGATGATTAAACTATTCAAAATGTGATAAATCACTCTAGTCTAAAGGAATCTAACACAAAATAAAGGGCTGCACTCGCCCTTTATTTTGTTATGTTGTATGATTGGATTTTTTACGAAACGATGAAACATGTTTGAATTACCTGATACAAATTTTAAATAGATGCAGGTTTATTTAACAGATAGGAGAATAAAATGTTATTTTTTATTGTTATTAGAAAAAAACATGATCCATTATAAGTAATAGCACAAATTTAGATGATTGGTGTTTGTCAAAATAGACGAAATACAAATTTAATAGGGTTTTTAAACACTTTTATTTACTAATAGCATTTAGAATAACCCTTTTCAATTATTTCAGAAAACACTATTAATATAACTAAGAAAATAAAGTAAAAAATAAAGTAAAGTAAAAAAGTATTTGAAATATTTTTTTTGTGACAGCGTTCTTCAAAACAAACAGTTCTCAATGCTATGAGCTCATGTTTTCATAATATATTATATAAATAATATTTTACTTCAAAATTGTTCAGTTACTAGGTAAGTGAGAATTAAAAATATCACATTTACTTGTACTTTTTAAAAAATATTCAACTTTTTTCTTCCTACAATACAGATCTTAGCCTCATAAAGTTCTGCAGTGACATAAAGTAAACCTATCTAAAAAATGTTTCTAGAAATAGTTGAAATCACTTAATAACTGAGTGTTTCAATGTTATTAAGGTCCTGCCTATGCATACACTAAGCTGAATAAATCCGCCGCTGAAGACGACACTCATCATCGTGGGAAGCTTACCTTTAGCGAAATTTCTTCCCTGGCAAAAATAAAATTAAACAAAAACATAAAAACTCCTCCCGTGATGGAAAGGTGAGTTCATTCTTACAAAGAATGTTAATTGCCACGCCGCGGTCGCCGAGCTTCACCACACTGGGAATGGAAAAACAATAGTTAAAATTTCAACTGATCTGTCATTTTCATCCGGTACAGTCGTAGCTGTGAATCAGTTGCGCAAAAAATCCATTCAGAGAAGACATTGCACTGAATTAATAATCACATATTTAATTAGGATACTAGCAACATATTTCTACCACATACACAGACACATATCTAAGGAAAGAAGAAAGGGAAAATTAACACTTCAGATACAAAGAATGTTGCGCGCGCATATAAAACAGAAAGTTTCAGTTCGTCAGTTCATAGCTTCTACAGTAGGAAAGAGTCAGACAGGAGGGGGAGAGAAATAATCTGGCGCCTGGCTCAAGGTTGAATCGGATCATACTCCAACAGTCCCCCTTGATCCGATGAAATTCCATAAGGCATTACCAGTAGACTTGACCGGTGGTTCAGAAAGTCCGGTTTGGGAAGAGGTTTTGTTAACATGTCTGCCTTCATTAACTTTGTTGGTAGGTAGGTCATCTGGATGATACCTGATTCGTTCAATTTTCTTATTGCATGAAATTTTATGTCAATATGCTTCGTTTTTGAGACGTATTTTGGACATTGTATCATTTTGATACACGACTGATTGTCGTCATAGAGTGTGATTGGTAGTTCTTGAGGCATATCTAGGTCTTTTAACGGTTTGATGAGCCACTGTATTTCTTGTGTGTGCTGCAGCAACATACTCGGCTTCAGCCGACGAAAGTGCGACACATGATTGCTTCTTACTTAACCAATGTACTGGTGATTTTCCAACTAAGAAAAGGTTGCCGGTTGTGGACTTGCGGTCGGTCTTATCTCCGGCCCAATCTGCATCGGCATAAGCAATTAGATCTGGTTTTTTATTTGCTCTTATGATAAGATTTAGATTTTTAGAATGATTAAGGTAACTTATTAACCGTTTCACGGCATTCCAATCCGACTGGAGTGGTTTCTCGTTTCTGCGACTTAATACATTAGTGGCTACAGTAATATCAGGTCTCGTTACGGTGGCAATGTATAGTAAAGCACCTATTGCTTGACGGTACTTTGTATTGTTCTTTGTATTCTTCTCTTAGATATCCCGTTTTCATAGGTGTGGTATATGGTTTAGCTTCTTGCAGGTTAAATTTTTCTACTGCTTCTTCGATCTTGTTTTTTTGATTTAACAAATAATTCCCATCTTTGTCTTTATTTATGTTAATTCCAAGATAATATTTAATTTCACCTAAATCTTTAAGTTTGTACTCTTTGCTTAGTTCATCTACTATGCTGTTAATGTTATTTTCTGTCCCCGATATGAGTATGTCATCGACATATACTATAATGTAAACAGTTTCATTGTCGATACATTTCTTAAATAAACAGGGATCAGCAGTGCTTTGTACACATTTTAATTTTTTCAATGATTCAGCAATTTTCAAATGCCAAGCCCTGGCGGCTTGCTTTAAACCGTAAATAGCCTTTTGCAATCGGCAAACTTTATTTTCTTTTCCAAGGACAATAAAGCCCTCTGGTTGCGACATGTATACATTTTCGTTTAGGTCGCCATGCAAGGAAAGCGGTTTTTACGTCAATATGGTGGACGTCTAATTTTTTGTGTATCGCAGTTGCTAATAATGCCCTTATCGTTGTATGGGATACCACTGGAGCAAAGGTCTCGTCATAATTTTTCCCAAACTTTTGAGAGTACCCCTTTGCTACCAGTCGCGCATTATACCTCTCAATTTTACCTTCGCTATCATATTTCGTTTTAAAAGTCCATCTTGATCCTATTACGTTTTCGCCACGCGGGGGATCTACCAAAACCCATGTTTTTTTTTGCTCGAGAGAATTCATCTCTTCTTTAGCGGCATTGATCCAATTTTGTTTCTCGCATGGATTTTGCATGTTTTGAATTTCGCTCCAATTTTTTGGTTCGCGTACTAAGTCATATTTTGTTAAATAAGCTAGACGATCCGGCCGAACCACCCTGTTTTGTCGTTCTGACCTCCTAGGCTGGTCATTTACTGCGTTGTGTACGTCGGGAGTTTCATTTGTTTATTGTATATCTATTTCTACTTTAGGCGAAATTTCCCCTGCTATCGGGTGTTGCAGTTGTTCGCGTTGAACCCCGTTTTTATTTATTTCGTCGAAATTATGTTTTGAATATTCTTTGTCAAGTATATTTGAATTTGTTTCTTCGACAAATTTTACAGTGCGGGCTAGTATTACGTTTTTTCCTTCTGTGTATATTCGATATGCTTTTGACCTATTGTCGTATCCCACAAGAATTCCTTGTATTGCCTTGTCATCTAACTTTCCCCTTTTATTCTTGTGAACGTATACATAGGATTTACATCCAAAAATTTTGATGTGGGATAAATCAGGCTTATAGCCTGTCCACATCTCGTACGGGGTTACGTCGTTTGACTTAGTGGGAAGACGATTTTGAAGGTAGGTAGCCGTATTTACGGCTTCTCCCCAGAACTTCTTTGGTAAATCTGCTTCAGATAACATACAACGGGTCATTTCTATTAAACTGCGATTTTTACGCTCCGAAACACCATTCTGCGCTGGGTATCCCGGTACTGTTAATTGATGCTGAATTCCCATTTCCGCTAGAAAATCTTCCGTTTCCCGGCTTGTACATTCTCCTCCATTATCGGATCGGAGAGTTTGCATTATTCGCCCAAATTTATTTTTGGTCATTGCAACGTATTGTTTCAACTTCGTGAGTACCTCACGCTTTTTTGTTAACAGATAAATAATTGTAAACCTGCTAAAATCATCTATAAACGTAAGAATATACGTTTTGCCTCCGATTGTCGGAGTTTGTATTGGGCCCGCTATGTCCGTATGTACCAAATCAAGGACTTGTTTTGCCCTATGCTGTGCCTGTTTCGGGTATGGTGCGTCGGTTAGTTTAGATTTAATGCAGTTTTCACATAATGTATCGTGATTACAATTTTCTAATTTAATACCTGTCGCAAGGTTCTTTTGTGTTATTTCCTTTATTGCATTAAAGTTTTTATGTCCTAATCTTCTATGCCACAGTTCAATGCAATTATTATTATTGCAATGATGCGCTAATTTTGCATAATATTCATTTTTAGTATCTAAGATAACCTCGTATAAATTGTTATTTATTTTACCTTCTAGGTAAATATTTCCATTGTGTTTTAACTCGCAACTATCATTTTTAAATGTTAATTTACATCCGTTTTGTGTTGCTTTCTTTACTGACATTAAATTAGTTTCAATTTCAGGAACATATGAAACTTCCTTTAAAGTTATTTCATTTATTTTTTGATTCGAAGTTTTTGTTTTTATTTTAACGCTTCCTGAGCCGTGCGCTTTTAATACATTGCCATTGGCAACGGTTACACAGCTTTGATAATTGTCTGTTATTTCAGTAAACAATGATTTATCATTGCAAATGTGTGCCGACGATCCCGAATCTATAATCCAACCACTATTATTAGGTTTATTTGTAGGGCTCGACCGATGGCAATTTTTGGCCGATGGGCCGATGCCGATTGTTGGCCGATTGTTCCGAGATAGGCCGATGGCCGATTGCCGATTATTCTCTTCTTCCATCGGCCGATGGCCGATGGAAAAAAAGTCGCTTTAAACCATTAAAATGTGCAGAATGCTTGTCAAAAATGTCAAATCATTTATTTACTTTTATGTTTGTAAAAACATAAATGCATTATTCAAGCACTAAAGCTGTTTGGGGAAAGTTTACATAATAATTAAAACTAAAAGAATCACTCGCGATTCTAGTAAAGTAATTCAACTATTTGGAGGTTAAAAAAATTAAAAAATGCTATATCAGAGGATTTTTAATTCGTTTTTCTTATCGTTACAAAAAAAAACTCAACAACTATTGGATCGGATCAGGTCTAATTCCCTTTCCTTCAACATTTTCACTTTATAGCACCTGCACTGCAAATGCCAAGTGCAGCTGACTTTATTTTCTTATTTTTTTCATGGAGAGGAATTCAGGTGTTATAATACAGACTAACAAATAATGTGGGTTTGTATCTTTAACGAAATTGTCAACCTCTCAGATTTTTTTCATAATTCTCCCCCCCTCCCCCCCCCCCCACGTTTTTAACAAAAAAGCCGGAACGATTATATGTTCATTTTTCATTATAAAAGTTATTTTGACTAATTACCTCTTTTTCTAAAATAAAATTAAAATATTAAAACATTTCGCTCTCAGTAACGCTCCCCTGTTCATAACCAAGAAATACTGAATATTACTTTTAAAACATAGACGTGAGATTTGTCATTACAAATGAATGCTGGATGTTAAGAACTAATCTTATTAGCTTCTTTTTTTTTCTTGTGAGTTGAAAATTACACTGAAATACTTGACATGTTCTTTATATTTTCATGAGCACAATGTAAGGTCACCGAAATAACCAATATTTTGAGCACCAGCAGTTTTCTGTTGACAAATAATCTTCTGAAAACACGTGATCGTTTATAAAAATTAAGATGTATTTTGAAATATATATATATTTATATTTATATATACGTTGTTAATTTTCGAAATTAATGAAATTGTAGCATTTTTATTAATGTATTAGAACGAAGTCTGTCGCGCGAACTCGTTTTTTTAGAATTAAATTTTTGAAAATTGCAAGTCGAACTCGGGCACATAAAATTTCGATCAATAAACATTTATACTGAAAAATTGATTAATATTTTTTATCAATATGTTCTATGTTGTAAACTAACAATAAAATAACAAGCAATATTCTAAACTGAAAGTAGATGTAACGAGATTGCTGCACAATTGCAGAAAAACTGCAACACGTGGGATCGAAGCAAAAAAAAAAAAAAAACGCTAAGAAAAAAAAGTTTACGCTGGTAAAAACTAAAATCATTATCATATTTTGATTGAGTTGACTTTATTGTTTACAATTTCGGAATAATAAAAAACATGACAAACTAAAAGCAGATGGTATAATATTATTGCACAATGATATCTAATGCACTAAGTCATTATTAAACGAAAAACGGACAAAAATGAGGCAACTAACCTAGGGATCATTCACAAATGATGTCACGCTTCGAGGGGGGAACGGGGGGTTTCGTGAAATTAAGACTTAGTGTGATAAAAGGAGGGGAGGGGGTAACAAGAAGTGTGCCATCAGACTTATACAACATAGCGTGACATGTGGCAAAGGGGGGAGGGGGCTCCGTTGAAGTGGGACATTTTGTGACACGGGGGGGGGGGGGTCAAATGTATCGGGAAAAAGCGTGACATCATTTATGAACGGTCCCTTAGTGCGAAAAAGAAGTAGCACATAAGACGCCTCTATTACTTTTACTTTAACATATTCTATTTCGCGAGCATTCTGTTCAAAGAGAAATAATTTTAATAATGAAGGTTTTCGGGCAGCGATCGCTTAAACTATTTTTCCGAATTTTTATTAAATATTTTGTAGAATGACATTATTTTTGTGCCTTTTTTAACTGATATGCTGCCTGTTATTTTATCGAAATAGAAATCTAGCTAGGGAGAATAAAGAAAGTTAAAGACAGAATGTTTTCTGGAAAGTTGCGAAAAACATCGGCCTTGCATCGGCTTTTAGATGTTTTTCAAGGCCGATGGGCCGATGTTTTTCACAAGTTCACATCGGCCGCCGATGCCGATGGCCGATGGCAACTTTGTTGAACAATCGGCGCCGATGCATCGGTCGAGCCTTATTTATTTGTGATGAACGCTAAATGATCTGTTGTATCAGTGTACACTTTTTTTCCATTCGAGTGTGTGTTGTTTGCTCGTTCATTTCTGTGTGAATTATTTTGCGCGTAGTGTTTATTTTGATTTCTTTGATAATTTGACTGTTTATTTTTGAGGTGCCAACATTGTAATTTTCCATGGCCTTTCTTGTAACAAAATGTGCAATTCTTGTTGTTTTCCCGTCTAGGATATGATTTTTTATTATTAGCTTTAAATGCTTTTGTTGCATTTTCATTTACTGACGCTGAGTTTTCAACTCTTTTCTGAAATTCATCAGTAAGTTTGCACTTTATAAATTCTGATGTTAATTCCTCTTCATTTCTAGCCTCTAAGGCGGTTATTAACGTGTCATACGAAGATGGCAATGAACACAGTAGTAATGCAGATAGATGCTGGTCTTTGATATCTTCTCCGATAGCTTTGAGCTTATCGGTAATTTCAAGTATTTTTACAATGTGGTTATTCATATTTCCGCCTTCTTCTAGTTTTGCGCTATAGAGCTTTCTAAGCAAATACAACTTGCTTGATAAATTAGCTCTTTCGTGAATGTTTTTTAAGGCGTTCCAGGTGCCTTTTGTAGTCGCTTCCTTCTTCACGTGTACAATTTGTGTGTCATCAATTAATAAATTAATCAGTGCCCTGGCCTTTTGATCTTTCTTTGACCATCCTGTAGTCATAGGGTTTGGTGGATCATCAGTTATATAATTAAATAAGTCCTCCTTAATTAGGAGCATTTCTGCTTTAAATTTCCAGACAGAGTAATTATTATTATTTAATTTTTCAAATGAAAAGCTTTCTTTAAAAGAAGCCATGTTTCCACTTGTATTTTTAACCCTTAATATATATGAATGGTAGATAATGTTTTTAAATAGTCTTTAATGTTCATATATAGTTAATATCTTTCATTTAAATATTAATGTTATTGTTATTTGTTGAGAGCAGAGCGCTAGATTCAGCTTCAGTGTCATAATCTGATGGAAAGGTGAGTTCATTCTTACAAAGATTGTTAATTGCCACGCAGCGGTCGCCGAGCTTCACCACACTGGGAATGGAAAAACAATAGTTAAAATTTCAACTGACCTGTCATTTTCATCCGGTACAGTCGTAGCTGTGAATCAGTCACACAAAAAATCCATTCAGAGAAGACATTGCACTGAATTAATAATCACATATTTAATTAGGATACTAGCAACATATTTATACCACATACACAGACACATATCTAAGGAGAGAAGAAAGGGAAAATTAACACTTCAGATACAAAGAATGTTGCGCGCGCATATAAAAACAGAAAGTTTCAATTCGTCAGTTCATATCTTCTACAGTAGGAAAGAGTCAGACAGGAGGGGGAAAGAAATAATCTGGCGCCTGGCTCAAGGTTGAATCGGATCATACTCCAACACCGATCACTCTTGGTATTTTGCTAAAAAACCGGGAGAATCTTTCAATCTTAGACTGAGAGCAAATCAACTTTTCGCTCTTCTTGAGGGGCCTCACTAGATCCCTTACTTTCAACCAGGGCAAAAAAAACTTATCCTGAATGTCATTGGTGCTCTACAGACATGGCCTCTCCTGCGCATATCCTGCCTTGCTTGGGGTTCAGTAAAGAAGAGATCCAGCGAGGCCCCAGTATTTTTATGGATTTTTTGGAAGTGTTCGGATTCATGGGAGTCGTCTAGCTTACCAGACGATTCCGAGAATAGCAACAACAAAACAAGCTGAATAAAAGTATGGTACTTCTAAATTGTTACAGTGGAATAATTGTTCTAGGTACATTGCATGGCTAGCCGGCAGGGTGCAGTAGTGGTAAAGCGCAGGCCTCGTACGTGATGGACTTTTCTTTGTGTTCCCTCTCTCTTTCTCTTTCGATCTTGTTCTGTTTTATGTAAAACTTGAATATTTTGCTTCAGAATACTCATTTTTTTTCTTTCCAATATCTCACATTGTTTCGAAGTAATACTATATATATATATATATAATCTGTCAACAGGGTGGCGTAGTGGTAAGGCGCAGGCCTCGTATGATGAATAAGTTCGCAGGAGCAAACCTGGCCCAAGTCGATGCATTTTCAAGATGCAGAAAATCGACGGCGCCTATGTCGCATGATCATGCGGCATGTTAAAGATCCCTGTATCCGTTTGGCGTGGATACTCTCGGCTAAATTAAATTCCTAGTGCAGACTGCATCAATGAGAGCATAGGTGCTGCCATGTGGAGGGAAACTGAGTGTCAAAAAATTGCGGCAATGGTACCACACTCATTGTGGTGCCGCTGAAAGAGTTGGTACCAATCTCTGGGAACTCACTAGGTTTACGATGGTTAAGGACCAATATATGCAGCTCATTTCAAAACAACATTGTATAGCGACCTTCTAATATTTTTTAAATTAAAAAAAACATTCATAATTCAAAAATTATGCTTAATTTTACACTCGTAAGATTCTTGAACAAATATGCTTCAAATGTCTAATCAAAATTTTGTTAAATGTTCATGAATAAAATAATTACTTCTGAACTACTTGGTGAGATAAAATAATTATTAAACAAAAACTATTAAAAACTTTTCAAGTGTTTAAACCCCCACAAATTATTATCATCTCTTAAGAAACAGTTTTAGAAGATTTAGAAGGCATTAACATTGTTCGTACATCTTTCCAAAAATGAGCTTAGAACGGAGTCACACTCATAGCCATAACATGCAACACAGCAGATTGTAACACTAGAAACAACAATTTTCAATTTCTTCCTGTTGATATGTCTTAAAAATCATACAATACTCTATGAAGTACTTTTTAAAATATATATATGAAATGTTGCATATCTTAAGAAAGTACAAGAAAATTGCAATAAAATGAGCTTTAACATGGGTCTCTAATAGGGATGTAACGAATAGTGATTTGGCCGAATACGGAATATTCGGATATTTCTTCTAGGCCGAAGCCGAATGTTAAAATTTCTAGAAAATCGTTGTAATAGAAAGTATTTGTCAAATTTAAAATTATTCACAAAGTCAAACACCAATTACACACAATCTATGATGTAGGATTTAATTCTGTTTGTTAAGACTTTAAAACTTTTTTAAATTAATCTATTTTCTCTATTGTTTTGACTGTAATAAAACTAAGAATTTCACCTACAAGTGGAATAGAAATGACAGGTTTTACGGTAGTAAGCATTAGCATCATTTTACTAATTATTTAATTGAAATGAAAGAACTACTATTGCTTAGTGAACTTTTACCTTGTTCAAAACTGTTTAAGAAGATATTTTAATTGTTATAAAAGTTAATATTTTTGTTTTATGGGGTTTTTTACGTACCTATTTTTAAAAGATGTATTAAAATTTAATACACACAACTGAAATATATTTTATTTTCTAAAACCATAATTTTTATGCTATCTAAATAAATCACAATAAATCAGTCTACCCAAACAAAGTCTGACTTCCACTTTGTTTATAATAACAAATCTCATATTCTAAATCATAATTAACTATTGCCAGCTTTTGGGAGCAAATGCTAAATATAAAACACAATATTACCTCTTTTAATTTGTTTTGGCTCAGTCAAGCCTTAAACGAAATTTAAAAAAAGTAATTTTTTTTCTATTTTTTTTATTTATTAAAACTATATACTAATGCATCCTTAATTATAATACAATTTTAAATGTTTAAAATCTACTAATTTCTTTAATTGTTTTACATTTCTACTGCAGCAGAACTATTCAGCCAAATAGTCCATCAATATTCGGCCAGGTCGAATTTGACCTTGTCTAGTATTCGGCCAGGCCAAATATTCGGCTAGGTGTTGAAATGACTATTCGGCCAAAGGGCCGAATACCGAATAGTGGCCGAATATTCGTTACATCCCTAATCTCCTAGCTCATTTTAAAAATCTTCAATAATTCTCAGTAATTGTTCATCTTCTGCTTTTAGTACACCTCTGCCAAATAAAAAAAAAAAAAAAAATTAGTTAAGAGCAGCGGATTCTGCAGTGGAACATGCTGAGTGACGTCAGAGGCTGTCCCGTTAAACTCCAACCAGTTTTCTTTCTTTCTTTTCTTCTTCTTTCTTCGAGTCATAGCTTTCAAAATTAATTAAGAATCAATAATTGGTTTTCTGAATCTATCGTTGATGAATTTCGCAACTGTCTAAATCAGCGCTTTATAAATTGTGTATCGCGAATTCTGCGATTCCCAGAGTTCACTGAAGGGTTCCACGCACCTTGCAGTGTTTCCCTTCGTAACATTCAAAAAAGTCACTGAAAAGCAATAAAATTTCAAAAAGATGGAATTAATCTTTGAAATTAAAAAAAACAAAATAGAACAGCTAACTTTCACTTCCACTTAGTAACTTAAATAGTTGGTGCAAATGCGATTGTTAGACATGTTATTATTGATTGGATATGGCATACCTGCAAAATTATTAAGTAAAAATTCCTTTTACAAATGGCAGAAGTGCTTTTTTTTTTTTTTTGTCACAAAAGCACTTTTGCTATTTGCAAGCTACGCATGTGTGTAAAATGAATTAACTTCATTTTATGTGTTGACAAAAAATAAGTGCCGCCAGCAGCGCTCAACATGATATAATGTTTAACTTTCATCCATAAAATCCTATCTTAAATATATTTGACGTAATAAAATCAGTGCACCTCACCTCATTAAAGTTTCACCTTTCAAAACCCTATTTGAATATACGTAAAGTTATTTAAATAATTTTTGTCTTATTTTTAATTTTTTGAATTATGCAGGGTGTTTTTAAATGAATATAGGGTTTTAACGCTTTGTAGTATCTATAACGTAAAACGTAAAATTATAATTAATACATTAAATGAGAGAGCAACTCAAACAGTTTTACGTACAAGCTTATAAGTGTTTACCATGAGCATTTTTAGTCAAACGGCACACATGAATTCGATAGACTAGTTCTTACCATTGGGAATTCAGTGTTTGTGGTGTAATTGTTGCAACAGCTGCCTCAATCCTGTTTCTGAGATCGGGTAGGTAGTAGAGGCATACACACGATCCTTTATGAACCCCCACAGGTAGAAATCACATGGCGTGAGATCGGGTGAGCGTGGAGACCATGCGAAACAAGCTGGGCCCTTTCCGGCTAATCCAGCGTTCGAGTACAGTGATGTTCAACCAATCGGTATTTGCAAACTGATGACACCATCTACAGATATTATTATGACTTGGGGCATCACATCTGAACTTAATCCATAATGCACGTTCCACGGTAACTTCAGATTCGGCCTTTGTAAACTGTAGAACACTGAAAAGATTTTCTGTTCACTAGTTGCCATTTTTGCTACTCACGCTTTCTATCGCAAGGGCGTACCAACAAACAAAACTGTTTGATTTGCTCTTTCTTTTCATGCTATAATTATGATTGTAAGTTTTGCGTAATAAATACTACAAAGAGTTAAAACCCCGATATTCTTTTAGAAACACCCTGTATTTTAAAGCAAATAAATATTAATTGACGCAATTGTAATTTTTGTTGCAAATTTTATTTTCAGAATGTTTTACTGCTTTTGAAGAAAAAAGGGGTTCCGCTGTAAAAGACGATCTATAAAAAGGGAGTTCCGCGGTAAAAGTCGATCTAAAAAAGGTGTTTCACGCAGCAAAGAAATTAAGGAACGCTGGTCTGAACCATATTTAACTGTCAAACTAGGAATATTTGATAGGCCAAAACTGGCCTGTTTTGTCTTTTAAAGGGGTCACAATATTCAAATGAACGAGAAACTATTATAGAAACCGAGCAGAAAATGCTGCTTTGCTACACAGTTTACGGGGGAAAATAAAATAAAATGGAAAGAAGCGTTTTTAGAATACATAACTTGTGTTAAAAATTTAAACACTAGCAGTTTTTAAGTATTGAACTTCTAAGTTTTAATTTTACTTGTGATATTTTGAGGTAATGTTAAGTACCTTAGTTACATTTAAAAAATTAAATTAATTAAAAAATTATTTTAAAAAAATTAGTCAAACAATGTGCTCTTGATTACATACCAAAGCGACCAGTCATTGAACTAGTGCAAAAAATAAATAAATAAATAATAATATTAATTTATCAATTTAAAAAGTTATTAAAGGTACTTACGACGAGTGACATCAAACAATAATACTGTCGGCGACGCTTATAGGAATACCGTCGGTTCCAGCATGTTTTATTCGATTAAGCGGGGTATTTGATTATGCGGGGAAATTTTCTTTACCTTACAGAACTGATAATATTGCCTCGAAACGTAATAATAAATCTAATATCTAATTAAAAGAAGTTATTAATGTTAGTGTTTAAAAGTTTTTTTAAATAAGATAAATAAAAACAAAATAATTAAATACATTATTATATATTTTTAAGTACAAACTAAAATAAGAAAAAGTAAAGTGTTGCTGAAAAATCTACTTGGAAATTCAAAAATTGTTCTTATTTATTTATCTATTTTTGAAATTTAATCAATTTTTTTATCAAAAATATTTCAAAAGCAAACCAGTATTATTGGATAATCCAGGGAAATTATTCGATTACACGGGGATCTTTAACATTGCGTCTATGTGAAAATATTCGGTTCCGGAAGGTTTTATTCTTATAAGCCGTGTATTCCTTTATTAAGCGGGGCTGACAGTATTAATAATTTTATTATTGTTTTCTCTTTACACCAATTCACTTTATTACAGCGTGTTTCTTTTCCGTTCTAGATAATATGGAAATTCCGTTGCTGCAATGAAAGTGGAGTGTTTCGAACATTGGCAGCTCTATTCTCAACACCTTTACGAACTTCTGGTAAAAGAGTCTTCAAAAAAGTGCTGCGTGGGCAGTTGTCAATTTATTAGATCGGAGCAGAAACCTTAGGTGTGGATACGACGAGCAGCTGTACATTATTGCATCTTATGAAAAGAGAAATATAACAGTAAACATTGGCCAGTGGATTGGCTACTGTTGCAAAGTGGATTTCTCTATCTTTGCAACAGTAGCCAATCATAGGTGTTGGTACGACGAGCAGCTGTACGTTATTGCCTCTTATTATTTCTCTATCTTTGCAACAGTAGCCAATCAGTTTGAAAATGGCATATCACTGCAATGCTATTGGACGTTCCTTAAATCCACAAGTACCTCAGTTTTTTCCGAATAGGAGCTGTGTCTGGCAAAGACACAAGCCAGCTCCTAATGGAAATGACCGAAATGGACGCAATGACCAAAACTGCTCCAACGCTAACGTATGCATCGGGTACTTGATTGAAGAATATTTTTTGAAATATCATGCCAGCAATGATGTCGATTGCACACCTGATGACTGCAACAACACTAGCAATCTCCTTCTGAAAAGCTAGAATTAAGCACATGTTTGCGAAGTATCCTATTATACCCATAAGAGCTAATTCTAAAGTATCCCTACCGCACTGGGGAAAAGAAAAAGACTCGAACGTGCCCGTGATGATTGCATTTACGACCATTCCTGTGCAGCCACTGTACAAGATAATAACAGAAGAATGGACATTTTTCATTTTCCGCAAGGACACGTGGACGAATGCCATGATAAAAACGCTGAGAACACCGCTTCCCAAACCGAGTATGTAGTTGGAATTAAACTTCACTGTCGACCTGTTCTTCAGCAATTCTGGCACACGCATTGATGTCAACATTCCAATCAAGGTGATGAATAGCGCGACTAATTGAGCGTAGCTGCAGGGTTCCTTCAAGAAGAAATACGCACCAACTGATGTCATGGCAGGATCGGTGGACATGACGATAGCTGCTTCAGCGAGTGGTAAGTTCCGGAACGCAATAAGACGCGTGTACAATGCAAGAGCCACGAAAACAGCTCTGAAGATCAGTATAAATGCATCCTGCCTTGACGTTTTGAAAGTTTCTCTCACGAAACAAAACAGGACTGGGAAATTGAAAACCACGTTTCCAAGATTGTAAATAAAAGACTGTTCGCCAAGGCTGATGTAAGCCAACTTCTTTGAGTAAACAAACATTAAGGAAAGGAGGAAAGAACCTAAAACAGAATAAAGCAAACCCTCGAAGGATTTTAAAACATTTCTACGCTCTTGCGATTCTTTTATACATTCTGCATTCAAGTTGACATCCGACGATCCTTTAGGTGCATACTGGAAGGTAGTTGTTTCTCTCACGTTATCATTTTTCAAGTTGTACGATTTTCTTCCTCTGAACATGATAGAAATATATCATTGGAGCACCGGGTTAACAGTTTCCTGTAAGAAATATAAAGTAATAGTTAGTGAGGTGGAAACACGTACACTTACTCTTTATGGTTTGACTACATGTGATTAAGCGTTGCATTATTAAGCAGATGGTAATGCAGATTAGGCTGGCTTCTGAACTGAAAATCGTTCTCAAGCAATTAGAAGTTGCCTTATTTACATGCTACTTAGAATAAATATATTCAGGGCCCGATTTACATTTTGAATCACTTTAGGCACAACTCATGTTTGGGGGCCCCTTACGCAACAAATTTTTTTAAAAAATAGCATTTATTATGTGTTTGTAAAATTTGGGGGCCCCCAAAGCGCAAAAACTAATTTGTTTTTCAAATGTCAAAGAGTAAGACTAACGTTTGGGAACCCCCAACGTGCAAAATGATTTTGTTTTTAAATTACAAAATGTTTGAATAAAATCTGGGGGCCCCCAAAGTTAAAAATCGATTTTGTTTCTCAAATTTCAAATTGTCAGACCAAAATTTGGGGGACCAAAAGTGAAAATTTCTTGGGGTTTTAAAATAATTTATTATACAAATTTTCTGTGAAGCAACAGAACACTAACAGTATGTTACTGAAAGATGCTATTTTTAGAGATTTTTCTAAAAAATTTTAAATCCAAAAAAAAAAAAAAAAATAGGGGGTCCCCTTAAAGTGGGAGCCCTAGGCCCGGGCATCACAGGCCTAATGGTTAATAAGGCCCTGCATATATTAGCGTGCAATGATTGGCAATACAGCTTAAAAAATCATCCAAGAGTTGTAACCTCCTCCTTTTGGTCATGGATCTGATTAAGTAACCATTAAAAAAGTGTCAGGCGGACAAACTCTTTAACAATGAAAATTTTTATGATTTTTTTTCCTCTTTAGTGACAAATAATTTTTCGAAAAGAAAAATCAAAATTTTCAGCTAATACTATAATTTTTTCATTGCAATACACATTCAAAACTAACTCAAAACAATTAAAATGATAGTCATATAAGTTCTCAATGGGAAAGTAAGAGAATTGTCTACTACTTTTATGCACTGTACAAACAAATTGTAAGTCTTCAATCCAGGCCAAATCATTCATGCACAAACCAAATAGGAAGAAATAAGAAAAAAAATAAACATTAAAACATTCGAAATAAATGATGAATTGCAATGTTTGAAATTAGGATGACACAAAAATTACTTTCGTCCCACAATTATTTTTGGAAAATATTTTCTAAACTCGGCTTTGCAATCAGAAGTGACCTAAAAGTTATTTCCGTTCAAAAATTCTTTCAAGAAACTTTCGGGAAATAAAGATTAATTTTTATTAAATTATGATCTTATATCTAAAATTTGAAACATTTCTACAAGTTGCTTAAAAATTGTACAATATTTAAATTGATATGATTTGAATAAAAGAATATATATATATTCGTTCACATGAAGCCTCATGAATGTTAACATGTTTACGGTCGTTTACAGCTCAAAATATCATACAGGAAATAGGCGCAGATGTTTATCTGTTTAACTGCTAACAGTAATTTTTTCACCTTGAAGTTTTTAAAATTTTATCAGGACCGAACTAATGTCTATAAGTGGTAAATAGCTCTTATAGAAGGATAAAAAGCACTATTTTTAGTACTAAAAATTATTTTCATATTCATAGTTCCCTTATTATTTCAGTATCAGATAAAGAGAAACAGAAGTAATAAAAGGCGATTTTTTTTCCTTCCTCTGATGGGGCTGCGTATGGTCACTAACCTTTGCAGACCTAGTGCATTCCCCGGAAACCGGCATAAATCCTTTCACGTGGCACCACTATCGGCGGATGCCATTATTACTGAATTTGGACGCTCAGTTTCCCCTAGATGGCGGCACCTGAACTCTCATTGATGCAAACTGCACTAGGAATTTAATTTAGCCGAGAGCATCCAAGCCAAATGTCGACTCAAGGGTTCTGCCGCATAATCATACGACATGGGCGCAGACGATTTTCTGCATCTTGAAAATCCACCGACTTGGGCCAGGTTTGAACATGCGATCTTGGGCGTACGAGACCTGCGCCTTACCACTACCCCCCCCCCCCCCCCTGTAAAAAGAGGAATTTAAAGATGACTTTGATATTTCACTTATTATAAAACACTATAAGAAACAAAACTCCAGTACAGTAAATAACCATACCAATGCAAAATCCTTAAAAAATAGAAACCTGGAAAATGCGTATATATAGAACATAAAATAAAATGGTATACGAAACCATTTATCAAATAAACCACGTACTCTGTTGGTAAGGAAAAAGAAGTATGCAGTATTTTGCCTGTACATCAAAAATGCGCTGCTCTTTTATCATGTGACACCCAGGGTCCGACTTACAAATTTGGGGGCCCAGGGCACAGAAAAAAATGGGACCCCTTAAGTTGCTCGAACTAAAAAATTATGTTTTTTTGTTACACTAATAACACTTAAAATAGTACTGTCACTAAAATGCTGCGTTTTGTGGTGCAGTGGGTATGATGTGAACCTATCACTAACTATTCCTGGGTTTGAATGAAATATGTTTGTACATGTGTGTCGAAAAGTTGTAAGCAACAAGTGTTACGACACATTAAAGCCCTTGAATGGCATCAGTAAGTCTCAGAACATTAACCAGCATTCAAAAAATTCTGTTTCTTGTCAATTTATATATATATATATACATACATACTACTAATAGTATGTTAACCAAATATAAAATTACCCTACTTATTGAATTTATGATCATTTTATACAACCAATAAAATTCTTTAAAGGTACGTACGGAAAATGCAAATAGAAACCAATTTTATAATTTTATCAAAAGGTTTACTTACATTAATGATTCTTAACATGTTTTTGTCTCAGTTTACTAGCAGTAAAATCTTGTATTACACCATCAAAAAATATAATAATAAACGTTTTACTGAATTAAAAAAAAAAAATCTTTGTGAATTAAAACTATTTGGTTGCCCCCAAAAATTGGGGGGGCCCTGGGCACGTGACCCGGGTGCCCTGTGTGAAATCAGGCAATGGTGACAACTGCTCCACAGTTCTGGTTAGAGTACAAGATAAGACGTACAGTTCTACAGGCAAAAAAAAAAAAAGTCTCTGACCGGCAGAGTACCAAGAATTATATATTCATGTTCAAGGGAGAAACTGCCGGTGTAAGGAATGTAGCGTATTCTGTTCCCGTTTTAGTTCGCTTATTATACTTTTTTTATACATAAATTTGGTTGGCTTTAAAAACAGAGAAGCAAAATTCTCATTTGCATGCTAATGTCAGGTGGGGTAAAATGGTCATAAAATCCACCGTTTTAAACTTTCTTTGCCAATAAATATAAGAATTTGTCCAAAACCTTCAGATTTTTTGCTTGTTATTTTACATTACATTATTAAAGAACAGATTGAAATAAATTTTGAGCAGAAAAAAGTTAATTAAAATAATTTTATGACGTCTTCTTTTTGGGATGTAGGTATGGCCACTTTACACCATGGGGTGGGGTAAAGTGGTCACAATTGAAAAAAAAAACTATATAAAAGTATTAATAGCCATAATAGTTCAAAATACTCAATAAAGGTTCATTTTAGAACGAAAACAACTGTATTTCCCGCAACAGAATTTATTTAGATCCTCTATTATGATCAAAAGTTAGCCTCAACTTCGTAACGTATCGTAAGGTACTTCAGTCTCTTCAGCTGCTGCATATATGGTCTTAAAACTAAGTGATGTACCAAAACATATTAGGATACATAATAGTAGGGGCTCTTGGGCTTTAATCCCTAAATATTAGATTTTATGTTTGTCCTTTAACTCAATACATATAATAAAACATAAATATGAAATTCAAAATTTTCCGTGAAAAAAATTTAAAATAGCTTTCAATTGATGACTAAATTGCTTAAATAACATATTCAGAAAACATTGCAATAAATTTTGAGCAGAAAAAAGTTAATTAAAATAATTTTATGACGCCTTTTTTTTTTTTTTTTTTTGGATGTAGGTATGACCACTTTACCCCATGGGGTGGGGTAAAGTGGTCACAATTGAAAAGAAAAAAAACTATATAAAAGTATTAATAGCCATAATACTTCAAAATACTGAATAAAGGTTCATTTTAGAACGAAAAAAACTTTATTTCCCGCAACTGAATTTATTTACGTCCTCTATTATGATCAAAAGTTAGCCTCATCTTCGTAACGTCCCGTAAGGTACTTCAGTCTCTTCAGCTGCTGCATATATGGTCTTAAAACTAAGTGATGTACCAAAACATATTAGGATACATAATAGTAGGGGCTCTTGGGCTTTAATCCCTAAATATTAGATTTTATGTTTGTCCTTTAACTCAATACATATAATAAAACATAAATATGAAATTCAAAATTTTCCGTGAAAAAAAATTAAAATAGCTTTTACTTGATGACTAAATTGCTTAAATAACATATTCAGAAAACATTGCAATAAATTTTGAGCAGAAAAAAGTTAATTAAAATAATTTTATGACGCCTTTTTTTTTTTTTTTTGGATGTAGGTATGACCACTTTACCCCATGGGGTGGGGTAAAGTGGTCACAATTGAAAAGAAAAAAAACTATATAAAAGTATTAATAGCCATAATACTTCAAAATACTGAATAAAGGTTCATTTTAGAACGAAAAAAACTTTATTTCCCGCAACTGAATTTATTTACGTCCTCTATTATGATCAAAAGTTAGCCTCATCTTCGTAACGTCCCGTAAGGTACTTCAGTCTCTTCAGCTGCTGCATATATGGTCTTAAAACTAAGTGATGTACCAAAACATATTAGGATACATAATAGTAGGGGTTCTTGGGCTTTAATCCCTAAATATTAGATTTTATGTTTGTCTTTTAACTCAATACATATAATAAAACATAAATATGAAATTCAAAATTTTTCGTGAAAAAAATTTAAAATAGCTTTTACTTGATGACTAAATTGCTTAAATAACATATTAAGCAAACATTGCTAATAAGATAGTTCTGGATCATTATAGCTTGCTAAAAATCAATAGGAGAAAAATACATATTTTAACTTAGCTATTTTTAATTCGCTCTCTGTTTCATGTATTGTTCTTGTTCGAAGCACTGCTAGTTCTGAACATTTACAGCTTAATAATACTTATAATAAGTCTGTTTATAAATGAATTATTGATAGTTGAAGATTCTTTTATTAAAAGTGCTTCTAAAAATGTTCAGTTCTAAACACACCATTGTAAGAAGACTGTATTATAGTAATTTCAATCTGTATTGCATTTGAGCTCAGTTGTGTTAGTTCCGGTTTACTAAAAAGTAAATTTAAAAGTTATTTAAAAAAATAATACAGTATTAGTGAAATTAAAGTGTAACTAACATATCCCTCTTGGCTTAATTTCTAACAAAAGAAGTGCGAGCACTGTGGTCTTCAAAATTTATTTTTTTGCGTAAATAGCCTGAATTCCCTCTAATCGCTAAAAATTGAAAATAAATATGTAAACAGAGGTACTGTGCATTCCTATGCAATTTAATCCCTGTTCTACCGCATAAGTTAACATAAAGTAATTTCAGAACATTGGTGCATGTTAAGCCTAATACTATGACCACTTTACCCCATCTTAATTAAACTACTGCAAAATAATTGATAAACAAGATATAACTTCAAGGTTAGTGAGGAAGTATTTTTGAGATCTGTGTAAAACTACCTGCACCGTCCATTTGCTGCAATTTTTTTAAAACAAAATGTCAGAGAGAAGCTAAAAGAGCTGTTTCAATTTCAAAGTGTAGTAGAAACAAACAAATCGAGTGTTTTCTCCACATAAAGAGTTGCTATTAATATAGTTTTGTATGTAAAATTTAATTCTTAATTATTAAAAGCTAAAATAAAGAAAATTACATCAATTCCTTTATTCATTTCAAAGCTATAGCTTGTTATTTGCCGTATGTCCACTTTACCCCATTGACCACTTTACCTCACCTGACCCTATAAAACGCACCTGAAAAACAAACTTCCCTAAAACTCGAATGGATTCTTACTTTTCTGCCATGCGCAGTAGCGCCCAAGTGTTAGAACTTAGTGGTCGAATTGTATCTACTAGAGGAGAAAGTTCCAAAAGTAACGTACAAGGTCAAACTTTAAATGTAATTTCTCACGTAGGACTTCCAGACAATCCGTAATAAACACATCAGCTCGGAGCGAATGCAAATCCTTCTGTATATATTATATATATTTTTTGATATCAGCGACTGAAGCGAATAAATGTTTTTCAAAACGTAGCATTACCGTCAATAAGTCAACTTGAGTAACTCTTTCACTGTGCGGCAAATAAATTAGACAATTTTCGTAAGTTTGCTGCACAGACGTTGAACAATACATGCGAGGTGTAGAACTGAATTCTCGTCGAAACAATAGAGTGGTGGGAAAGATCATCGTTCCTCTTGATGCAAATTATATTTTTTTGGTCTTAGTTTGGCGGCATGGTTTTCTAAAATTTTCTAAACACGATTATAGACGTTGAGCTGCGCAATCAGAATTTTCTCCTCGAAAAGGAAGGAGAAGCCATGTTTGTGCATACATCTGTACTTGGGAGGTAAAAGGCACTATGTCTATTTTGCGGGAAAAAAAATTACATAGTGCCCTTTTATAAGTAACTAGCTGCGACGCCCGGCGTTGCTCGGTCTATCTTAAATTATATTTTGAAAATACAGCGATGCCTCATCAGAATGCCAGAAACGTTGATTACTTTTTTTTTATTTGTTTAACAATGGCAACTGCATTGATTTGTTTGTTCATACGGCAACTGTAACAATTGTTGAAACGATGCAACAATGCAAATAAAATAAAACGATCATCATCTGGGTCAAATAAAATTAATTTCAAACTACAGAGAAAAACGCTTATAACTTATTTCCTAGTTAATTTAGAGGCTTCCAATTTTAGCACAAAAGACAAAACTCTTCCTGAAGTAGTTTTTTACGCGCTTTTCAGTGGTATCAAGCTCGAAAGGATACGATCATTTCTTCCGATAGAAAGGACTATTTTATGCAAGTTTCGGCGCTCCGCTCCTAACAGTCTTAGCGTGATGATATATAGCCTGTAGCCTTCCTCAGTAAATGAGCTATCTAAAACTGAAAGAATTTTTCAAATCGAACCAGTAGTTCCTGAGATTAGCGCGTCCAAAAATACTCTATAGCTTTATAATATTAGTATAGATTTTTAAAATTGCTCTCTTAAAATGTTAAGAGTCACAACACCAAACATCGTAACAAACAAATTTCGCTTTTAAAAGACAGAAAAGGACAATCTGGGGAATGACTAATCACGAAAAAAACTTTGACTTCTTAACGATCGGGTAATTTTCAAGAAAATTATCATAAAAGTGCCTATTTTTTTCATCCCTGAAAATTATATAAAAATATGTGTATGAACAACATATATATATTCATTTTTAATTTTTGGTTTGTTTTTAGCTTGACATTTGGAACACTCCAGCCCGGAAATATCACGGGAGGGCGAAACTCACTCCGTCATTTTCACGGGAGCGAGAAGGAAGGGGTTAAACACATCTTCTCTAAAGCTTTGTTTTTATCAGTTCGTTAGTCAGGCGCGTTTATTAGCACAGGAATCATAATGTTTGCTGCTATGTTTGTTAATTGGAACGGAATTTTTTTCTGGCATATAACCTCAACCCGGAAGAAGTAAAGTATGCTAACAAACTAAAACGGTAAGAAAATGCGGCACATTCCATACACCAGCAATTCCCCCCCCCCCCCTTGAACATGAATGGATTCCTCGTTTGCTGACTGTACCAGTGTGAGCACCATACGATTAAAAAAAAAAATTATGTTTTTTTTTTTGGCCCCAGCCTCAAGTAATTGAAGATTCCAAAGTGTATAAATGAACTTCACACACTTCACAGTACCGTGTACGTTAAAGAGAGCTGCTGCACGATAAATCCGTCGCGGCTCCAATGTCCTCCAAGTGAAACGATTAATCTGGTGGTGCCAACCCCACTTGACGGTCTCTCGTCTGAAAGCTGGTTCAAAAAACCGCTTTACGCATTTGCCCGTGGCTGACGCGGGAGAAAAAGTTACCGGAAAATTGCCCATGCTCGTGGACTATTCTATTTTTGTTGTTGTTACTAATCCCCCTGGCACAGGAAATCCTACCAGGTCCAGAAGATCAATAATCTACTGGCTTTAGGGTAATTATGCAGCTTCATTTAGAGCGAGGTGCCACGAGGGCTGAAATCTGACTTTTACCTCAAATGTTGTGGTCTCTTAATTTTTAACCAGATCCCAGAGGAGAGACCGTCACCTGGGTTTGGCACCCCCAGAGGTATCGTTTCACTTGGGGGACATTGGAGCCACGACCTATTTAACGTGCACCAGCTCCCTTTAGTTTACACGGTCCCTTCAGGAACCAGCCGCGAGAGGTTGTCACCCTCCCAAACACTGACCTAAGTCGATGTTGCTTCACTTTCGGTGTTCTGAGGGAACCGAGCTTCTACCGACTGGTCCACTGCGGGACATTCTATTTTTAATGCCCGTCAATGAGATCCGTTTACACTTTGTTTGTATAATTTTTGTTTCTATGTAACTTTTAGCCAACTCGCCTCTTCCTAGTCACCCCTCCACAACCTAAAATTGCTAAGAATAACTTACACTATACTAGTTTTTCAGAAAAAAACGCGTGCTTTGAGGCAGCGGTTCCCAAACTGTGGTATGCGTACCACTAGTGGTACGCGAAGCCTCTCTAGGTGGTACGCGTACAGGCAAAAAAAAAAGAGAAGCGGTTAAGACCCAAAAACTCTGGAATGAAGATCGAATTTGGCCGATTAGAGTTGGGAGAATGATGGCTCAAAGTTAAGAATGAATTCCCGTTATTGCCAAGAAAAGCATTGCTGTTTTTAATTCAGTTCACAACCACTCATCTTTGTGAAACTGCTTTTTTTAATATGATATTTATTAAAAATAAATATAGAAGCAAATTTAATGTCGACCGAAATTTGAAGTTAAAACTAACTTCTACTGAATCAGATATCACCTCGCTTGTATCTGCCAAGCAGCAGCAACCTTCTCATTACTTTTGTTTTCTCATTTTTTACATGATAGGTATTTTGTACTTTAAGACGTGTTTCTAACGCTGTTTTAAGCGGCCTTTACACACACGTTCTTAACCGCGGTCCGGACGACGAGCCATTCAGATCCGCGGTCAAGAGCGTGCGTGTAAATGCAATTTTAGGACGCTCAAGAACGCGGTTAAGAATGACACTCAGATGCGCGCTCCAAGAAATGACGCATTTTACATACACGTTCTTAACCGCGCATCAAAGAGGGAGGATTGGACAATTCTGCAGGCTGTGGCTTCTGTAGGGGACTTCAATGGAACGCCCCGCATCTGAACGCATTCTTGCGCGCGGATAAGAATGTGGTGCATTTTGCAACACATTCTTGAACGCCACGGTTTTACTCGCGTTCTTGACCGTGGCTAGATGCGCCACGTTCAGTCGCGCGGTTAACACTTTACCGACCGGCCGTCGATTAATCGACGTTTTGTTCTCAGCGCATACCGACCGGCCGTCGATTATTCGACATTTGCTCCCCAGCGCGCTTACCGACCGGTCGTCGATTAATCGACTTTTGATCTTTCTGTTAGATTTGGTTGGTGTCTCGGACGATCTGCGGCTGAGCGGGCGGTGAAAGGGCATAGTATGTTCGAACCGCTACCGGTCGGTAAAGTGTTAAGAACGCATGTGTAAAGGGCGCTTTAGAAGTACGTGTTAAAAATACATTTTATAAATTTCATATTTTATTTTATTCATACAGCTTTATTTTAATAACGCTTTTCTCTGCATTAACTATAATAATAGTGTGATTGAAATAACCGAGTCGTCGTAGTATTTTTCTATAATCTTTTAGTGTTCTATTCTATATAATAAAGTTACATTAGCAGTGGTACGCAAATGGGCTGCAAGAAAAATGGTGGCACGCGAAAACAAAGATTGGTAATCGCTGCTTTAAGTGGTTAAGAGACCTCTCAAACTGTTGAAAAAACAGTAGGGTCGGAAGTCGGAGTTCTGCCTATAAGTCCCCCGTTTGACTCAGGAACAGTGCACTCATTCTTGCTCGCTTCGCGCGTGGACACAACAGCAACCAACACTACACAGTAGCACGTCACATTTAAACATCACAAAATATTCTTAAAATCAAATTTGGATGCTCTCAAACGGTTACAAAAATACAAATACAGTTGGATAGCAGCTTTTACTGGCAGATAATTTCGCTGAGGAGGGCCATCGAGAGGGCGGTGTGAAGCTTCAGTGATTCATGGGGCCCGCTACGGCATCGGAGTGGTGTCCAGGGTTCAAAATTAGCCGTCGTTAGTCGTATTTTGCAACTACAAAATTCCGTTTGACGACCGGGATTTCGCATCCAGTAGTCACTTTTGACGCTAAACCTTTCATAAAATTTTCAGTTTGACAACCATAATTATCACCGTTATTTCTTAAAATTTATTTTTCTCTTTTAAACCTGATATAACTTTAGATAAGTACATTTTTATGAGCAAATTCCATCTAATCTTCGGTATTTTGAGTTTTTACGATAACTGAAGACCTGTGGTACTTTCTTGCCCTTCAAATTTTTGAATTGGGAATTTTTACTCATTTTAAGTAATTTACAATCAAGTGTTACTTACTTATTTGTAAGTAACACTTGATTGTAAATAACACTTGAAAAAAGGTTAACTCATATTTTCTTTTATTAGGCATTGATTAAGATAAACGTTTATATAGCTATATAAACTTAAGTAAAATGACCAACTTCTCAAGAGTTACTAGCAGAAATTCATTTTCGAACATTTTTTTCTCTTACTTATCAATCATTTTCTCATTAAGGTTGTGATGTTTTGCGATATTTTTCAACAATTGCACAGCTGTCTTAATAGTTATCAGTTGAAATCTCTGCCCAAGTAATTTGAATTATTTAAAAATGACGCCTAGCAGAACATTTTTGGCAACTAAAAAAAATAAGCTCGGTGTCAATGACGCGTAACTTTTCTATCCTAATTTCGAACCCTGGCTGGTGCAGAGGTAAAATGTTTCTGTGCCTCAGATGCTAGCGCAATGGAGGCGGACCCACATCCTCCTCCGTTGCGCTTGCAATGTACGACAAAGCACCCTGTCGCTCAGAATCGTAGCGCATGTGGCATCTGTTTCATTCTGCAAATGAGCACATCCTAGTGCGCTAAAGTAATCTTCAAATACTTTTTGGTGATAGTGATCACTAGCGCAATTAGTAATTTCTTTTAGCGGGGGAGAGATTTGGTTTGAAAAAGTTCTAACATCCATGTTATCGTACTGGGCAGCCCGTCATTTAGAGGGCTCGGGGGGGGGGGGGTCAATTGCCCCCCTGGCTTGGGAACTATAATGTATTTATATGTATTTTCATGTACATTTTGTTGTTTTTTAATGCCCCCTGGAAAATTTAGAAATGATGGGCCTGGTACTTTTTTCTTCCAACCTTCTTCCCTGCTAGCACTAGGCCTTTTAAGGATGCCCTTCCCAGGGCACGAGGTGGCAGGGGCTGTTGGATCAACGGATTTTAGATGCACGTATCCCCAAGTTCACATGGTGGATCTTTTGTGGGTCAGGTATCGAACACCCGACCTTCCGGTTGGAAATCCGACATCCTACCCACTAGGCTACCATGGCCGATGCGCCTGGTACTTCTCTACTTCACGCCGCCCCCCCCCCCCCACCTTTTTAGCTCGAGGCCTTTGGGATGCCCTTCCGCGGGCGCAGGTAAGTGTAGTCCGACGAAGGCTCGTATAGGTCTGAGATAGGTTTGCTGGGGGCTTCATGCGTACAACCCCGCCTGCCCAGCCTAACTACCTCTTGCTGTGTGGACCTGGCCCTCTTAGATACCCCTATGCTTAAGGAGTATCATTGAAGGGTTGTGGTTCCCTGCGCCTGGTACTGGGATTGGCGATGTGGCTTTAAACCGTAGGATTCCGCATGGGAGTAGGGAATAGCGGTTTACTCCGAAAACGCTGCGCCCCAGATGATAGCAAAATGTGACTAATTTGAGACTACAAATTGAATGATTTCTTGTGATTAAATTGCATGTTATCAATTTTGTAAGAGGAATCAAAAGTGCTAATTGTTATTCATGTAAGGTAGAAAAGAAAAAATTACGTGCTGAGTATATTGGCCACAAATGTATTGAATGATTGAAGTACAACTAGGCAAACTTAATCAGCGTTGTCCGTCGTAAAATATGAATTTTCACACTTCTTCACTGATCGAGATCTTCCCAAATCTCCATCTTTGCTTTCTCAGCAGCCTAGTTCAGGCATACAGAAGGAGACGCCTAACAAGTATTTGCAAGAATGTTCTCCTGCACCGAAAATTCCGGTACTTTCTACAAAAAGGAAAACAGTCTGCTACAGTTCTGGCTTCAAAGGAGAACATTACTGCTAAGAAAAATAAAAATAAAGCTACTCCTAACGTACCATGTAAAAGCAGCAAACAAGCCACAAAATTGATCAAAAGAGGGTCGAGATCAGCTTCATAGGAGACTTGTGATTCTGATGATTCTCTACTAATATAAAATGAATCTAAGGTAATGTAAGGAAAAAGACAAAAGAACAAATATCTAAGAAACAGTGGTTTACAGGAAGAAATCAAAAATGTGAATACTTAAAATGCAATTCATCGTCCTGTTCGCAATGTTCAGACTACAAGAAAAATTGGCACTTTTCCAATGAAAACGACGAAACACTTTTCAATGACTCAGACTCTTCTCAGAGTGCGACAACTGAACGTGTGGAATGTTTCGAAGATTTTGAAACGACAAAATCGAAGGTAGACGGGATTCAGTGCATCCTGTGTAGAAATTGACTGCACGAAATCTGCACAATGTACGTCGATTATTGTAATCAATGTAAGCGTTTAAAAGTACGTCAAGAAAAAATAAATAAAAAATTATAAATTGCGTAAAAAAAACTTGTAAATAAAAAAAAAAGCAAAAGACATAAAAAATATTTTAAAAAAATTATATGAGAGAAAAAAGATATAGTTCAGATTTTGTGCAAGGCACTGCTCAATACGAATTTGTGATAACTATTTTAAATTTAGCACCAAAGATGATTGTGCCTTCTAACGTTAAGTTAGGACGTATTTTTTCTAATCAAAAAACTATGATTATTATAATTAATGCAACATAGTTAAGTTCAGTTGAGTGTATTATTTAGCAAATGTTAAATAAAGTGAAGAAAATCATAATATTCTTTCATTAATTCCTTAGGGCAACTATCCCACAAGTCAAAATATCATAGGGGCATCTAACCCACATGGTAGGCATCTGTCCTCCTTCATACGGTTATTTATTTTGATTTTAACTAACTATAAATAATACAAACAGTATTAAATTGTGCAAATTATTTTGTTCATTAATAAGTACACTAACCATTACAAAAGTTAAAGATTTTTAAATTCCCATATTCTCTATGTTAATCGCACATTTCAAAAAGTTTGGCAACTATCCCACATTTACCCTATGTAAAAAGTAATGAATTTATGTTTAAAGAATCTTTTATGTGGTCATTAAGAATCTTTAAAATGACTGAGCATTAATGAGGGCAAGAGCATTGATTGCATGTAAAATAAACTTCGGCCTTTGTTGCTCCGACTTTTATAAAAAAGTCAAGCTTAACAAAGATATCTTGAAATAAGTACATTCAAGTTAGAAATATGAGTGGTTTGAAAACAAAGAATAACATTGTTGACTTATTAATTGCTTTTTTAGTTTGACAAAAATGTTTCTTTGAAATGGTTTTTGTAGTTAGACAAAAAGTTGTACTTTTAAAAAATAAGACTTAGTAATTAATTGCTCAATTAAACAATTTTAGGAAGTGTTTTAAATTTTATTTTATTAACACTTCTTTCTAGATGGTAGACCAGAAAAAATTCTCATTAAAACAGAAAAAAAAAACTTTTTAAGAAAATTAAGTAGCAAAAATTTTTTTTTTATTTTTAAAAGGTGGGTAGACTAATAATTAAGGGTTCCAGATTCCCCACTCCCGTTACTTGCGGGGCTTAAAAAATGGCTTAAAACTCACCATTTTACTTTTAATTTTTTCAAAATTTCCCCAGACCCCTCCCGCCTACTGGGGGGTATTCCATACCCCCAGACAATCGGTATACCATCCCATATTGATGTGTCCCGGTTTCACTAACAAAAATATGGCAAGCCTATTTATCACTAAAGTGAAATAATACGTACTAAAATAAAACATGTAGTACCTATTATATTGTCAACCATAATCCAACATGATTACAATTAAATGCCAAATTGTATTGTATCTATAATACTCAGCGATTTTATCCTTATATAGCAAATACACGCCTAAAACAGCTAGTGCCAGACCTTTAGATCCGATTTAAAAAGGTTGCTTGCGGGGTTTTTTTTCAGTATAAAGTATCCTTTGGGTCACAAAATAGCTCCTTGTTTTCCGGAAATCCGCAGTTTAAGCATTTAAGCAGTTAAATAACTATATGTACATATAGTCAGACCTCCATATAAGGTCAGCACTCGAACCTTCACGAAAATGACCTTATAAGCTGGGTGACTTTATATGCAGGGTGACAAATGCTGGCAGTGGCGTAGCTAGCTTAGGTGACACCCGGTTAGGATATTGATGGGGTAATCCACCCCCCCCCCCCCAAAAAAAATCACGTCAGGGTGAAACATGCATTTTAATGTAATACATTTTTTTTTAAAAAGAAGATTAAAAAAAAAAATCCATTTGTATCATGGGCGCTATAATATATAAAGTTTTTGTTGACAACAATGGCGTGTTTAGCGGTTAAAAACCACTTCGAATGTATATTTTTGTAAGGAGACACTCTGCTCAGTTAAAATAGAAAAGAAAATAATAGAAAAAAAATATCCAGTTTAAGGTATTTGTTTCATTATATAGAGCTTTTAAAGGTTCATTGTTTCCCCCATCGCGCCCCCCTCTTAGCTACGCCACTATGCGGGTAGCCTTATATCGAGGTCTGACAACGTTTTATGCGTGTCTGAATGATCGTGTGTTGATTATTCTCGGTAAAAATGCATTGTGTCAGTACACTTTGTTTAAACAAGAGGTAAAAGTGTTTGATATATGAATTAGAAAGTTGTCAGAAAGATATTTAACCAATATTTTTTAAGTGACTGGTATCTCAGAACATTTCTAGCGGGGGGGGGGGGGGGCATGTAAACAGCTGTAGTAAGGGCACTTGTTAGAAACAGCAATTTCATATTATGTCTTTTGTCACCTATAAATGAAACTCAAAAACCCTACGTAGATAATTTTAACAAAAAATAATATTTCACTTACTTTGAAAACGCATTAATTTCACAGCAAATATCCTTTTTTTGGTTCTTATACCTCAAAAACACATTCTACTCTACACAATTCTTTAAAATTAGAAGACAGTGGAAATTCATAGTTTATGAACAGACGTTTAAATCGTAGTTGCAAAGGACATGCGAACATTTTCCATTCTGATGCACTAGATTACTGATAACACGAAGCGAAAAATGAATTCGTAATGTCCATCGCGTGGCTAATCTGGCGATCTTGGATCGTCGCCAAAAATATCAAGAGAGATTTCCTAACATGTAAATAATTCCTAGTGCAGCTTTCTGAGATAAATTCAAAATATGCTGTATGCACAGCATGATGGATTAGAAGGTCATACGGAATTTTGATTAATGAAACAGGATAATTAAAATTTTCTCTTTGGCTCAATCATTTCTATTGAAAAACTTCACTGCGTAAACACATCAGATATATTTGTATACGGAATTCTCGGGCGAAAAAAAAGTATATGTACATACAGGTGCGCATCAAAAGAGGGAGGACGAATTAGACCATTAAGTTTCCCTGAAGGATAGATAGAAGAGCGAGTCATCACCTGCGAATTATATTTCAAAAGGTGGGGTTTTTTTTTTGTGCGCATGTGAGGAGTTATAAGCTGAAAAAAAAACAAAAAAAGCATATATATATATATATGTGTGTGTGTGTGTAACGGAATTCTCAGACGATATAAAACCAAAAGTATCTGTACATACAGGGGCGATCATAAGAGGGAGGACGAATTAGCCCATTAGTTTCCCTGAAGGATAGATAGAAGAGCGAATCATCACCTGCGAATCATATTTCAGAAGGTAGTTTTTTTTTTTTTTTGTGCGCATGTGAGGAGTTATAAGATGAAAAAAAAGCAAAAAAAAACACAATATATATATATATATATGTGTGTGTGTGTGTGTGTGTGTGATGGAATTCTCGGACGAAATAAAACCAAAAGTATCTGTGCATACAGGAGCGCATCAGCGGGGAAGGACGAATTAGACCATGAGTTCCCCTGAAGGATAGACAGAAGAGCGAGTCATTTCTCAGAATGCGCTTTTTTTTGTTTGCGTGTGAAGAGTTATAAGATAAAAAGAAGCATGTATTATATATGTGTGTGTGTGTCTCTATACATATATATATGTATATATATATATGTATAGACTCACCGATACATATCTATATATATATATGTGTAGAATACCGTATATATATAAATATATACACATATATATATGTATATATGTATATATATATATACGGTATTCTCGGACGAATAAAGAACAGTATATGTACATACGGGGGCGCATCAACGGGGGGGGGGGGGAGGACAAATTAGACCGATAGAAGATAGATGGAAGAGCGAGTCACCACCAGCGAGTCATTTTTCAGATGTTTTTCTTTTTTTTTTGTGTGAGTGTATACGTGTGAGGAGTTATAGGATGAAAAAAAGCATGTACGTATATAATGTACATATACATGTGTCTGTATGTATATATATATATATGTATTCAAATATAGATATAAATGAAAAGAAATGAAAGTTCCGGGACATGTAAACTAACATTAACAAAACGTATGAATTGCTGATGCAAAAAATAAATGTCAAAAAACAAGAAACAAAAACAAATAACTCTCCTCATCAGTGGGCGGGGAGCATAACGTATACATAAGAAACCAAGAAAAATACTCCTACAGGTTTCGGAATGTGTCGCAGAAATGGCATGTAAAAGGAAAATTAAGCGACGATGTTGCGATAAATTGAAAATGTGGTAAATAACATAAAAAGGAAACGTTGCCGGAAATAACACAAAAGGCTTAGACACAAAAATTACAAAATTAAACTGACGTGAAACATGCCACCAATACGACACACCCGCCCATACCTGCAGGACGTTGGCACGTAGCAACGATTATACTCACCTACACCCAGAGATGAGAGGTCCAAAGATGCGACGACAAAAGCAGAAAACACGAATATTTTCATTGTTGTTCCGTGTCCGAAAACTCCTGATCCAACATTCGTGTCAGACATCATCCGCTGCTACACATCCAGGTTGAGGCCTTCCATAGAATTTTAGAGGACTTTAGCCACGACCCTTCATAACATTCACAGCGAACAGTGTCGCCAGTACGTCAGCTAGCACGTGCGTCGTACATGCGCACAGCCCTCTTGAATATATTAACGTAGTATTTAATGAATTCTAGTGGGAAAAGGTTATTATAATACAGATTTGCGTCATTAATGAAAATTTGTTTATTTAGAAAGATATTATTGCTGCAGATTTTTGAAAATCTGTTTAATTGATTTATAATTACGTTAACAAAAATTCTTTTATTTAAACTACTGTGCCAATGCGGCATTTGTATCGTAGAAAATTTAAAATCTTTACGTTTGTCGTAAAGATAGAGATTTAGTTTGTCGGTTTCAATATTTATACAGATATCTAAGAAATTAACGCTGGTTGCAGTATTATTGGGTTTGTTTAATGTAAGGCATTTTGGATATATTTAATAGTGGATATTGCAAAAATTTGAATCGATTATTAGGATATCATCTATGTATCTGTAAATCTGCAATTTTTTGTTATAATTGATCACATAGTTATATTCATAAAAACACAAAAATAAGTTAGCAGCGGTACTGGAATAGTTAGTTCCCATGCAAATACCGTAAATTTGTTTGAAAATATTGTTTTGGAATAAAATGTAGTTATTATTAAAACAGAAATGACACAGATTTATGAAATAACTTCTGTCAATTTTAAGTTCAAGTTCTACGCAAAAGGTATCAAAAAGTTTTTCGATAACTTCATACAGATTATTAATTGGAATATTGCAAAATAGGTTTTCAAAGTCAAATGTTTGAAGCATAGTAGGCACAGAATAACGTAATTTAGGAATAACTTCAAAGCTGTTATCGATAATCCAGAAATAGCTAGTGTGTTTAAATTTATTTTTAATGAAATTATAAATAGCTGAAGTTAGAAACTGATGAAGTCTTTTGTTGAGATGTTTACTTGTACTGCAGATGAAGCGGAATTTAATTTGTTTTTTGTGAAATTTGGGAGTAAGAAATAAGAAAGGCAGTCTAGAATTATTAGACGTGCTGAAGTTTTTTGCAAATAGAGTTTTGAATTTTTTGTGTGCAGCGGAAAATTTGTTTTTTAAGATACTGAAGTCCAGATGGGTATTGCGGTAGTAAAACAAATTATTTAATTCCTCGTTGATTTTTTGTGTGTAAAAGGTTTTACAGATCATTGCATAATTATTGAATGCTTTGTCAACAGGGACAAAGATGAAGTTATCCTGTAATTTTTTAATGTAATTAAAATCGTTTTTGCTGACTTTGTGATATAGAAAAGAATTGTTGTTGAGTTTCGACTTAGTAAAAAGTTTAAAAGTTTTTTCTATATGGTGTTTCCATTCAAAGAAAGCCTCGAAGGGCTGCATGCCCTTCGATACTTGTACGCCATATTTTGAATGAAATTGTTCAAATTTTTATTAAATACGTTAATGGCGTTTTGTGGTTTAATTTTATTGTTTAGCCTGAATTTGGTACCATATGAGAGGAGCTGTTTGATGTTATTGTTTTTAATGATATTTAAGTCACCCGTAATTATATGTTGGTGGTGGCTGTCTATGAATTCTTTATATTCATCTTTGTGTCATAGACAGGTTTGATTATTTATGTCTGTATCGTATGCCAGTGTTTTGTAATTAATGACCTTTGAGCTGAATGGTTTATTGTATTTATAAGTTATCTGTATTTTAATGTTTTTAATAGGGAAGAAAGGTTTGTAGTCGTTCACGCACTTAGAAATATTAAAATCATTGAAAGACTTTTGTTGAAAGAGTACGATAAAATATTCGGGTATGATTTCGTTGCTGTTTTTTTTTTTTTTTTTTTTGTCTTATTTTGAAATTAATTAAATCATATATTAAATCTTGAAATTGCGCTTTAAGGAATTTATGGGTATTAAAAAGTTTATAAATATTTCTCAACAGAATTAACTTTAGCTCAAAGACTGCAGTTTTTACGCGCATAGCATTCAAGTTCTCGATGAAGTTGGATTCAAGTCGCTCAAGCCAGCGTGCGTTGTTGAAATTGTTTTTGTGATATATGAGGTTTTTGCGTGAGCCTCTTTTTCCTCTGCAAATTTTCATAGGTTCATTAAATTCATGGAAAACACTGAAAATATTTGATATTTTAAAAACATTTAAATTGTTTAGTTCTGTATTTAGACCGTATGGGTAAAGACATCTATTTTTAAAAATGTAATTGTTTTCTGCATGTAGTCTTTCTTCATAATTGTTGATATGTGCAATAATTTCAATGCATATATTATCAAAAGAGTGTTTGCGGAAATGTAAAATCTCAAAAGACGGGTTAGAACATTTATTGATTTGTGCTCTATGAAGATTAATTCTGAGGTGCAATTTTGTAGAAGTTTGACCAATATATATTTGGAAGCAAGTTTTGCAAGCGATTTTATATACAATGTTATTTTGCTTACAGAAAGGTAAAAAGGAAAGAGGTTGGTCGCATGCATTAGCGACTGCATTGCTACTAACGCAAGTCTTGCATCTTTTATCTTTACATTTATACAAGTTCATAATGAGGAATTGTTTAATTTTTTTTAAAGTTTTTGTTAGCCTTAAGCTAAATTGCAGAGAAACAGGGTAAATCATGCCCGGAAAATGAAAATGAAGATTATGTAATGATTAGCGCTATAAGCAGCTAATTTACTGTGACGAAATATAAAGAATTTTTTTTTTTTCTTTTTTTAGCAAAATATTTCGAAGATTCACCCGCTTCTATACAAATTTTCCCTTTACTTAAATATTTGAGGATATGAAGTTAACCGAATTAGCATTACTTACATTGCTGTATTGAATTTTGAATTGTGCTCGTATACTGAAATGCTCATCAATCATTAATTTGTGTCTGAAGTTTTCTATTATTTTTCCTCGCGTCACTTTGAAAAGCATATGCAACCCAAAATATCCCTATGCGAATTTCTGGGCATAAAAGTAGCTCCGTGAAAAATTTGGCGAATATCCACCGGAAGCTGGACACACACAAACAAACAAACAAGCAAACACACATGTATCGTGTTTCATATAAATCATAGGTTCCCAATCTTTTTTATCCCGTGGAACCCTTACAATACAATACAATACAAAAAGTACACCAGCAACAGGCGCTAGGCCCAACAAGGTTGGTGAATAGATGAGCAATTCCTGCTTGACTTCTTCATGCTCCTCTTCCTCTTCTTCTTGTCCCTACTTTTATCTTGAATAATCATAGGTTCCCAATCTTTTTTATCCCGTGGAACCCTTACAATACAATACAATACAAAAAGTACACCAACAACAGGCGCTAGGCCCAACAAGGTTGGTGAATAGATGAGCAATTCCTGCTTGACTTCTTCATGCTCCTCTTCCTCTTCTTCTTGTCCCTACTTTTATCTTGAATAATCATAGGTTCCCAATCTTTTTTATCCCGTGGAACCCTTGTCATTTCCCTCTGTTTCTCGTGGACTCCCTTTCTAGGTGATCATTGTAAAAGAAGTCTTGTGCAGTATTTATATTTGAAAGTTCCAAAACAAAGTAAAACTAACGGTCTAGTTTTCCCCAAGAAGTTCTAAAACAGTAGGAACATAGGGAAAAATGTTCTGAAATGTGAAAGATACGAAATGTTATTTAAGACAAAATGTTGAGAAGAATTTTTCAACCCTGTAAAGTTTTACATTTATGCATCAACATTTAGTTCCGAGGTCCCCTTGGCTACGCTTTCTACTAATATTAAAACTGCAAGATTTTAGTAGTTACAAGCACAAAGAGGATGGTAACCTACTTGCACAATTCATGAAATATATGTTATGAATTTACAATTAGTAATCTTAAATGCCTATTATATAAATAAGTGAGATTGGTAAAATTCCGTTAGGTGTATCGTGCATAAAATTTAGTAATTGCACCTTACTTTAATGAAATCTAGTCTCATACACTCTAAATGCAAAACATGGATGTTTTGCATCTAGAAGCTCCCTGTCGCATTGAAAAAGGGATTCCAAGCAATCCCGAAACATATGTCTGCGTTTTAATGCTCATTTGTGCTTTAAATTAACGTGAAATTTTATTTCTATTATTGTTTACTTGTACAAAGTTAAATTATTATTATTAGATAGTGTCAGCAAATTTGAGCTTTAGGAATTTATAATAGTTACATTTTTCTCACTAGCTGGCGCCACATAAAAAAGTTGGTAGCTATTAGAGGATTGGAGGGTATTTTGGATCGGTTCGAGGGGTAAAATGTTGATTTTATAATGGCAATAGTGATTGTTACGTTATATTTCTTTTCAAAAATCATCTTTAAACCCCAGCTTTTTAATTTCCAACTGTGGAATTATGTTTTGTAAGTATCATCCATAAAATAAACCCGGCTCGAAAAATCTTTAAAATTTTACATGGCATGTTTTTTTTTTTTAAATACATGCCCGAACAAAATTTTTATATGCCCAGAAGTTGCTTTATTGCAGATTAGTAAAAACATTTGAACTTGTCTCATAACATCAATGGGACAAAAAACGAAATTAACAGCTTTATATCTGACCCAAGAATTATTTCAACGTTAATTTAAATGATTAAAAAATTACATTGCAAATAAATATTACAAAATTAGTCTATATATTACAAAATTAGTAATTATATTACACAATTCGTTACTAGTCAAATCTTGCAAAATTTAAATTGTATTACCAATTTTACTGTCATGCATGTCCGGCAACATGTCTTGTTCACTTGGTGTTGCATAACCAGTGTTCGATTGCCGCTGAAGGCTCAAAATTAGCTGGCACCATCAATGGCAATTCTCATTAGACTGCTGATTGTCGCTCTACACAAATTGCAACGAAGAGGGCTTTTTATTCGATTCCTGGCCCTAAATTCCCTCTCGCGCGCAGAGCATAATCTCCATAAGTTAGAGAATATTCATAAATAATTCCTGTTTACTTCTTAAAATAAATTTTGAGTTCCCGTAAGGATGAGGTGATTTTTCAATAAAATACGAAATAATAAAGTTTTGGAAAGAAGTATTTGATTAAAAACTTACATGTCCTGCCGGGCATGTAAGGGTAGGAGATTCATGCCCGATCTGAATTTTTACATGCCCCGGACATGTCCGGCAATATAATTTTCGAGCCCTAGGAAGTATATTTGCTGTTTATCTAATAACTTGCATGGTATGGGAATTCTCTAAACATTATTTCAAAAATATTTCTGGTTTATCCAAGATAAGCTGAAGTGTCCTAAAGCAAACATTCTTTACTAAAAGCGAAAAAGTAAAAATTATGGTAACTAATGTTAGATGCCAAACATAATATTTCCCGGTCTTAAAGGCCGTGGTCCAACTGAGATATTTCTGGCTGTCGTTTCGCCTGATATGTTTCATGCTTCTTCAGAGTGGAAATGGAGTCAAGGCAGAGTTTTGGGCCTTATATATCAAGCGTACCTTGATATTGACCTCTGCCTTGACTCTGAAGAAGCATGAAACATGTCAGGCGAAACGACAGCCAGAAATATCTCGGTTGGACCTCGGCATATAAGCCCGGGAAATATTATGTTGGGTATGGACACCGGGCTGTGAAAGCCTGTTCCTATAAGGTTAGATATTTTTCTTTTTTATATCTTAGATGTATTAATATGTACATTTCAAACTATATTTCTAATAGCTTTTATCATTTTCATTTAAAAAAATAATCTCTTGATTTAGACGCTTCCTTAATTATACATTTCCGGCGTGGCCTGAAATTCCAGACTCGACGCGTGCCATAGGTTTGCCATCTCTGTAATAGACAAAAACGGTACTTCACGACTCAGTGTCCCTATCCATAAATTTACAAATAACGTAGATTACAAAAAAAAAAAAAAAAAAAAAAAACAGCGCTCGGATGATTCATAAATGTTGTGTATGTCACACTTTTTCAGTATATTTTATACTCCACCCCCTTTGTCACAAAATGGCACTTTATAGATCCCATTCCCAATCTCATTTTAAACTTTTGATGACATTTGTTGAGAATAACAATAATGATGATTGGTATGTGTACTTATTTTGAACAAAATGAAATCATAAGAACTACAAAAAAATAAATATATAGCTGGTACATAGTAGTAAAATATATTATTTGTTCGCATTCTGTAAAAACCACCCGGACTATTTTGTTTTAAAAGTCTAAAACATAAGATTTCCTTTTAAATTCAAACTTTTTACTGGAAGTTAATTTCAACATGATGCTTTTAAAACAAAATAAAGTCAATGACAATACAAAATAAATAAATACAAAAAATACAAAAAAAATAATATTAAAGTAAAATTAAATTAAAAAATTAAAAATAAATGAGATAATAATAATTAATTTGCTGGTAGGGTAAATGTTTTTATTTTAACCAAAATTTGGTGACATTACACTTCTTGCAACAAACTCAAAATTTCTCAATCCCACTTCCCCTTTTTGAAGTGTGACATCATGATTTTTACTGTATAATAAACCCTTTCATTATACAGCACAATAACACAAATCTTATAATTACCAAACATATTATTATATTTTATTTCTAATGGTGTGCGGGCAGTGCCGGATCTAGGGTGGAGCAAGGCGGGGCTTAAGCCCCAGGCGGAACTTCTGGGGGGGGCGGCAAATTTAACTGTGGTGAATAAAAGGAAAGGAAAAAAAGAAAGCGGGGAAAAAAAGAGAAAGAAAGAAAAAAAAACTTAAGAAAATTTCACCTTTGAAAGAGAATTAAAATCCTAGTTCGGACGCTCCGATTTTATGATTGATCAGCTATTTTGCTAACGGTTAAATCCTATTAACAGAATTATTTATTTGTATAAACTGTTTTAAACTCTAAAATTGCGATTAGGGGGCGGCAAATTTCGCAATGCGAAAATTTAAAAATTTAAATTTTAAAAAACCAAGGTTTTTCCCCCAAATACGTATAAAATGCTATGCTCAGATAATACCCAGTGGTTTTTCTTTTAGAAACTTTCAAAGCATCCTTTTAGGAAGAGGTGCGAGCTTTTAAGTGCCGTTTGAGAAGGCAAACACGTGGCTCTTTGATATGGACGTTAGTAAGAAAGAGGGGGAGAGGAGGGTCCTGCCCTCTGGATTTAAAAAAAAAAATGCGATTTTTTTTTTCTGCGTTTTTATTATTATTTTTAAGAGAAAAAGCGTTTAAGTTTCAGAAAGTTTTTGCTTGCTTTCTTTTCCCTAAAGTTTTTGAAGTAACAAAGCGTCTCCTGAAGCCTCAAAATGCACCAGTTTGCATATAGTTTTCAAAATTTTCCCCGGACCCCCTTTAACTGTCAGAATTTTATATCTCCAGTTAAGAAGGACCCTTTATATGGCTCTACATTGTAATGTTGAGCTGAACGGGCCATGTTGTGGGAACATTAACGAAAGTTTTATGGGTTTATCAGCGACCCAAAAGAGAAAAATCCCACACACACAAAAAAAAAAAAAAATAGAAGCCAGCCAATAAAAGTTATATGAAATATCAACAATAATTGGTTGGGGGGGGGGGGCGGAATTTTTAAATTTTGCCCCGCCTCAGAAAACTTCAAGATCCGGTACTGTGCATGTATTGGTTCTCAATATTTATTTAATTACTTAACTTATTTTTTACATTTTCTTATTTTTTACGATACCATTAGGCCTTTATTTTCTTTAAAAAAAAAAAAACTTTTAAGGAAAGTGGGCTAAAAAAACTATTCGAGTGACATTGAATTACATATAGAAGGAAATTATTACTTTTTTTTTTTGTTGGACGAGTGTTGTTTCAGCATTGTTCTAATATTTCCCCAAAGCAGGAAAAAGACATAATCTTTTGCTAGATGATTTCGGTGATAAAAATTATGAAAGACTCGTTAATAGGAACAATTTAGGCAACATTTTTTCTTGAAGGTAGACATCCAGGCCTTTCGTGAAGTTCAGAACAGAAAATTTTGCTTGACAAACAGCGAAGAACTACAGCTTTCGAGATAAATAAATTCCTTGTGAGTTCGTTCAAGAAAACACATCCTTTGTTGATGTCAATGCTCCGGTTTCACCACTGATCTCAAAATGTTCTACTTTTGGTTTGTTGCGGTTGGTATTTTACTACAAATTGCCAAGTGCTCCGATGTCTCCTTAAATGATACTGACAGATTGGTTTATGACAAATGGCTAAATATTGACAAAATGTTGAAAGGGTTCGTCAATTCGGGCCTCAAAAATGTGTTACCTGCAATGATGGATTTTTCAAGTAGAGTTAATCTGTCGTCAACATGTCTCACACAAGGACTAAAGTTACTCAATGGGATCAAACAATTAGATACTTGGGCAATATCTTGTAAGTAAATTCTTTAATATTTAGTTAGTAAATAAGAACTACAGTAAAACCTCTCAATAGGGGACACTAAGAGGACTGGAAATTTTGTCCCTTAAATAGAGGTGTCCCTTCCTCGGAGGTTCATAAATTGATGCATACACATATGGTGTATTAACTAAGTTTAACTTTTTAAAAATAAACATGTGTTACCACTTAGGCTTAAATGCTGAAAATGGCTCATGCATACAAAATATAAGTTGAAATCATTGAAATTTAACAATTTTTCATTGAAAAACTAAAATTTTATCATAAATGTCGTATTGGCAAAGTTTTGAACTTACAGAAATTTATTTGAAGTAATCTGTTTGATTGGTTTGTTTCAAAATACGTAATTTGGGCAATACAGCATAATTTACGTTTAGTGCACTTTTTCCGATTCTTGCATAAAAAACTTGCTGGTAGCTGGGTGCTGTCTGTCCTTGCTGAACACACATGTATTCCATAGTGCAAAAGAGGGAAAAGCCTTTACAGGTAGGTTTTGTAAAGGGAACTTTAAAATGCACTTGATTCTTTGTTCATGCTTCTAGGACTCATACCAACTTTCAGAAGTTGATTTTTAGAAGTAAAAAAACAGCTTCAGCTTCCGGTAAATTTTCTTATCTATATAGCTTGAATTTTGGAAATGTTTCTCTAAGAATTTTTAAAAAAGAGTGTCCCTTATTCAGAGGTAAATACATTACAGTCCCTATTCAAAGGGACTGGGACCGGAAAAAGTGTCCCTTAATTAGAGGTGTCCCTTTTTCGGAAGTGTCCCCCTAAAGGAGGTACCACTGTATTAACACCACTATAAAAAACTTTGTTGTTTAGTAGGTGTAAATTTGAAAATTATTCATTTTTGATGTATTTAAAATTCTTTTAAGTGTCTTTCAAAAAAAAAAAAAAAAATACAGACAGCAGAATTATTTTTAGCTTATGATGTTCGTTAACTTATTTAGGCATCGAAAATTCATTACGATTGCATCCTATTTTCATAGAAATGAGCAATCGCACACTGTCAAAAAAAGAATGCTCATTTTCGACGATTCTTCAATTGTCAAGAAAATTTCGTCATTTATAACGATTCTTTCCTCGCGCGATCACGTGACTTAAAAAAGCTATCACACATTTTTTTCCGATTTGACGAAAGGTTTACTCGGAGTATTTTTCACGAAGCCATTTCGTCAAATATGACGAAAATTTCGTGAGATTTGAGAATGCGTTTCTGAGAGTGTGTAAAGTTGAAAATTAATCATTTTAGGATGTATTTAAAATTATTTTGAGCGTCTGTCAAAAACAAATACAGACAGCAGATTTATTTTTAGCTTATGATGTTCGTTAACTTATTTACGCATCAAAAATTCATTACGATTGCATCCTATTTTCATAGAAATGAGCAACCGCACACTCTCAAAAAAAGAATGCTCATTTTCGAAGATTCTTCAACCGTCAAGAAAATTTCGTCATTTATAATGATTCTTTCCTCGCGCGTTCACGTGACTTAAAAAAAGTTATCACACATTTTTTTCGGATTTGACGAAAGGTTTACTCGGAGTATTTTTCAGGAAGCCATTTCGTCAAATGCGACGAAAGTTTCGTGAGGTCTGAGCATGCGTTTCTATCGATCGGTTGTTTTTACAGTTCTGATAGTTTTAGCAGGGTGGAATTCCACGTATTGGATATTGAAATACTCACGTGAAAGTGCGAACGTCGCCCGGCTAGCTCAGTCGGTAGAGCACGAGACTCTTAATCTCGGGGTCGTGGGTTCGAGCCCCACGTTGGGCGTGCGCAATAATTTTATTGCAAGATAGAATGTTACATTTTTCTATGCTGTTGGGTAATTCAGTGATTTATAAAAAAATAAATTACAACGTGATGATTTTTTCTAGGGCCCCATCCAATAAATTTGCCACGGGCCTCAGATGTTATAGTTACGACACTGGTTGATCATAAAGCATGTAATTATTCATAAATATTTTCTCCAAGCTTTGAGTATGTTCACCCTACCCTCAGTGTTTGTAACCTTTTTAATCTCATAAATATTTTTTGTATTATAATTTCTTTAGTCAATCAGAAAACAGTATGCCATATTTTGTGTGTACAGTGAAACCTCTCTGAAGCGACCACCTCTTTTTCCGGCGAAAAGCGGTCGTGGTTTTTTTCTGTATGTCCGTCTCTAATATATATTGAACAAATGATCCGATTCGAACAAAGCTATTTTTCATTCGAAAGATCACGGCAAGGGCACCTCACTTCCATATTTTATTTTTTTATGTGAACAATTTTTCGTTAAATTTTGAACAGTTCAAAAACATTAGCTTCTAAGGGGGAAATTTAAGCAAATTATGTAAACTCCGGACATAAGGTCGAATTTCCTTTGAACAAGTACATTGGAAGAAGTTTTCGATGGGAAGCTTTTTGATTTAAACAATTTAGTGCAATGAAATTTCGATACGTAAGTTTACGAATTTCATGTGCTAAGAAACATTATACTGTCTATATTTTTTAGACACCTAACAAAAAAATTAAAGTGCATCAAAAATGAATAATTTTCAACTTAACGCCAACTTTTTTTCCGCTCTAGCCCTAGTTGCATAGCTTTTTAATAATATCTTTTATTCACACTAGCCCCATGCTGTGGGGCTAGAGTGGACAATCCAGGATACTGATTCAGTAAGATTCAGACAATATACAGTCGAACCTCGCTAATTCAAACACGCTTAAAACGAATTACTCCTAAGACGAACTACATTTGAGATCCCCGTCCTAATTTATTAACAAATAACGCTAATTTCTTCGTTTAAGACGAACACGCCTAATTCGAACTATCGGATAAATCGAACTCTTATTTGTGGTCCTACCGTTCGAACTTCAATTTAATACGAAACAGACGTGAAAGTCACTTTTCACTTTACCAAACAGCGAAAAAAAAGAATAATTCATCAGAATGTCTAAACAATTTAGATGCCAATGAAGACTTCTGGAGCAATGTGCTATAACTGAGTATTTTAAAAAACAATATGGTGCTTTTGATACGATAATTTTACTACGATAATTTTGAAAGATTTTCTCTTGATATGTAATTTCAGTTAATAAACGTTTAAAATTATTGAATTTTTGCATTTAAAACTTTTTATTTGAGAACCAAAAATTGTTTTTTTTTATGACAAATTCAAATCTATATCATCGATTTATGTATGCCTTAGGGACTTAAATCGAGCATTGTGTACTGGAAAATAGCGTGAAATTCCTCTTTTGCTATCTCAAAAAAAGGATTTCATTGTTTTTCGGATAAGACAAACTACGGTTAAGACGAATTTATTTCAAAAGACCCTTCGGGTTCGTTTAACGAGGTTTGACTGTATTACAGCTCTTAAAAGTGTAAGTAAAACTATAATAAAATTATTTTAAACCTGAACTACCCCACCTCCCCCGTTTCTTATTATTATTAATCTTAATGAAGTTTATTTTAATTTATATTGTTCCTAATATACTTTTGCTATGATTGACTGCAGTTGGGTATGCTATGAATCTGTTTCAGAGGCAAAATAAATTACTTGTCAACAAAACTACAATTAAAAAAAAAGATAGACAGAAATACTCTGGATAACTTTACAAGTTTTCATTGAGACAAGCAAATAGACAAAACAATATTTGTAGATTATTCAGATGAGCAAGGTCAGGATTAGGGATGCACCAGACATTGATTTTGCCGGATAACGGATATCCGGTTTCCTTGTCAGACGGATCGGCACCATTTTTCCGACTACGATATTAGAAACCGATACTTTCTGTACATACACTCTCAGAAATAGAGCTCTCACTTTTGACGATTCTTCAATCGTCAAGAAAATTTCGTCATTTACAATGATTCTTTCCTCGCGCGATCACGTGACTTTAAAAAGTTACTACACAAATTTCGCCAATTTGACGGAAAATTTACTTGGAGCATTTTTCACGAAGCCATTTCGTCAAATGCGACGAAAGTTTCGTGAGATCTGAGCATGCGTTTCTGAGAGTGCAAGGAAATTTCGATACGTAACGGAGTATTTTTCACGAAGCCATTTCGCCAAATACGACGAAAGTTTCGTGAGATCTGAGCATGCGTTTCTGAGAGTGCAAGGAAATTTCGATACGTAACGGAGTATTTTTCTCGAAGCCATTTCGCCAAATACGACGAAAGTTTCGTGAGATCTGAGCATGCGTTTCTGAGAGTGAAAGGAAATTTCGATACGTAACGGAGTATTTTTCACGAAGTCATTCCGTCAAATACGACGAAAGTTCCGTGAGATTTGAGCATGCGCTTCTGAGAGTGTACTCTCAAACAAACACAGGAAAGTAGGCTAAAGAGTTCAATATAGGGGTAGGCTCAATATAATTAAAAGAATAGCGCCGGAGAAAATACACAGGAGATTGTAATCAACACTATATTTTCAAAATATGCTAAATAATTAAATTTTAAATACCAAATTTGCATACCGAATAATCGGATCTTTCGTGAAGTGGTCGGATTTGATTCCGGATAGTTAAAAATGAGTCGAATACCGGATTTTCTATGAATTCGGATGGGAGAATCAGTCTTGTTTGCCTCCCTGGCTCGCTCCTGCATAAATGTGTCAGTCCAAGGAACCATTTTTTTAATATAATTTCTTTACATATATTTTTCATGCTTAATCCTAGCACGATGACCTGGCGTCCACGTGAAGAGCAGCACTTTCAACTGGTAGTCATAAGCAGAAGTGTATGTAGGAAATCAACAGGGCGCTGGCAAAATAAATAAGAGTGATCACGAAAACTTCAGAATATGCATTGATTACTTCCAATACAATTAAAAGAATCAATTTTTTAAATAATTAAACCACATTAATATGGAAAATTGTAGCTTGCTACAATTGGTATGGTACATGATATGTTTCGATAGGACATAATGATAGGGTTAAGCGCTTATGTAACTCATGAGGCCGCTATAAAGTAATCATGGAGCACATGCTCTTTTTTGAGGCCGTTTTGTAGTGCCGCTGTACTAACGCCACCACGGGCACAAACTTGAACTGAATTGCAAGCGACTGCATCACAAATTTACCTCATTTTTCTACATTAACACATATTTATTCGAAATGCTATTTTTGTTATGCAATGAAATTGGAAATCAAGCTCCGCATTTCGATCTCCTTTAAAGTAGTCGCAGGGTGCGTAGCTCTCTTAAGCCATGCTCCATTTCGTTAGCACTTTACTATTAGCAAACACTCTATTTACAGGTCTAACAAATTGGGGATCCATTAACACTAGATTTACCAGGCCGTTGTCAACGATTTCTAAATCGTCTTTTTACACCAAGCTGCTACTAATTATAAAACTTTCAGTCACATTAACATGCCCTACTTACCGAGTATTAGGAAAAGATAATGCAATGGGGGCAATTCACCGCTAGAGGGACTCATGAGCGATCATCGTTATCACGTGATATCCGCTCGTTGTTTACTAAGATTTTCAATTGAGTTACTACGTGGAGCTCACTAGGCAAAATTAGTTATCTTAAAATTAATTAGACTATTTTCACAGCTTTTTCTGATTATAACCCAGTATTTACATTTAATTTAACTCATTATAAAAGAAATTTATTAATTATAACAATAGTTATAGTGTTTTATTTAGTGTTAATTTTATGTAATGTAGAACTTTATTATAGGCCTAGTTTTTAATTAGATTTGTCGAACACTAAGTAAAGCGATGCTACGGCTTCCTTTGCTTACATTGCTTTCATCGTTGCCACGTGACCAATGACGTTGCTTGAATTGCCTAAATTGAAAATGGACCTATAATTAGTAAAAAATTATGCAAAATGGAAGCTTCGAAACAGTCAAAATGACTGGTCTGGTAAAACTAGTGTTATTGAAGAAAAATAGCTCTTTTGTATAACCCGTGGAAAGTGCTAGCAAAGTGAGACGCGCCACATCCATTAAGTTTACTATTAGCAGATACTCCGTTTCCCGGTCTGTAACAAAATTGGGGATTCATTAATAAATAAAAATTTCTTTCTTGTATACTGGTAGAAAGTACAAGCAAAATGGGGTGCGACCATTAATCTTATAAGGTACTGATTAATGTACACTAAAATCTTTTGGTATTACTGAAAGCCATTAGTATAAAGATGAAAATTACTATTTTTTTTTTATGTATTTTAAATTTTTTAAGTGTCTGTCTAAAAATGCTAATAATGCTAATGTGCTGAGAAACGTTATTAATAACTATATTTTTTGAGACAGACTCAAAATAATTTTAAATACAGTAAAACCCGCTTACGAAGTTTTCCCGGGTATCCAAGAGCAAAAAACTTCTTATGCGGGAAAAGTTCTTAAACGGGTTGGCTTTATATGTTTGAAAATGAGTATACATTATGATATTTAGGGATGATATTATTTTATTATTTTACAATATTTTAAATTAGACAGAAAATATACAACCCCATAACAGACTCTACAAACATTCCCTTTTCCCTTTATCAGTCATCATTGTTCTCGTAACAACTGACTAATCCTCTCTGCCAACCTGTTTTCCTGGAACTTTTGGTGTTGAGAAAAGGCTGACCAAAACAGCTTCCCTAATTCTTCTCCTAATATTTTTTGCATTAGAAAGAAAAATAACTACGTAGATTGAAAGAAACGTGAAAAAATAGAAACTTTAAAAGTCTAAAGCGTTGTTTGAAAGGAAAAATCGCCCAATATAAAACTTATTAACCCTTTAACTACCGAAATAAATTCACAAATCTGTTTGTCTGAACGCCAAAAAAAAAGTAATCAAAAATTGCATAAATAGCGATACATCTATTTCTATGTATATGTCATGAGTTTCTTGCATGAAATTTCGCCGTAGCAAATTTTTCTTATTGACTAGCCAATAAAAAAATGAATTACGTCAATTAACGTCAATAAATCGCTTATTGACGTTAACCGTACCACAGGAAAGTTTCGCCAAATCGCTTATTTACGTTACCCGTACCACGGTAAAATTTCGTCAAATCGTCTATTCACGTTACCCGTAGTTAAAGGGTTAAGCGGGAAAAAATAAAATCAGAACTTTTAAAACGGGTTATTTTAACATTGGGAAGATGGGAACAAAACTGGTATTGGAATTGAAAACTTCTTAAACGAGAAAACTTCTTAAGCTAGAACTTCTTAAGCGGGTTTCACTGTACATCAAACAATAAATAATTTTCAACTTTACATCACCAACAAAACACCACCAAAAGGGTGTCAACTAAACGCAAAGTTTTTAGTGTACAACTCTGCAAATTTTCTAGTAGTTCCGATAATTAAAAATAATATTCATTTCAGTCATTGACTCAAGCGGGAAGAGTATCGATGGTTTGCTGAGTTCTACAACGGCTGCTCTCGGAGATTACAATCAGTGTCTTCAGACAGTTGCCACACGAAAAGTAGAAAATGAAGAAGTTGTTATGTTTGAAGGAAAATACTGCATCGTGGAAATCAAACCACCACTGCCTGCGCAAAAAGACGAGTATTTCAATCATGGTATTAAAGATTTGATGAACATCACGAAGTCTGCGTCTGTAAGTAAATATTAATGAATAATTTTAATTGCTCTTTTTAGGGATTCGTTACTTTCGAACTGTGCGCCCTCAAATATTTTTCTCTGAAACATAGGGAATTGTTATAAGTTTCAGAGCAGTTTTTCTAGGAATACCTACCTGTATTAACACTAAACCTACCAAAGTACCGGTCAAATTGACCGTTTTCAAACTTTTATACAAATTACACACTTTAAACGTTATAATACCCTTATCGAACTATGTGGCAATTCTTAGAATATGCATATTATATTTTTTCATTCTTCTAGTTATTTTTTCTCTCTTCCACGAAAAATTTATTTAATTTTTTAGTTTAATTATTTAATTTTTTAACTACCGGTCAATTCCGAGCGCGGTAGACATAGGTATAAACGAACTGTCGGAGGTTTAGTATTAAACTTATAATTATTAAAAATATATGCTTTCTCGGGTGGAAATTGTCGACCATTAGAATTCTAGGAATTGCCTTTCTTATGTGACCAAGCGTACATCTTGTACAAATGCTTCAGAAGAGGGGGATCCACTCAATGGTTGTTCTTGAGTTGCTTCCTAAACTTTATACAAGCTTTGTTAATCTTGCATTTTTCATAGTTATTTATACCCTTATCTAAAGCAACAATCATCTGAAACATCAAAATAATTTTTAAAAGAAAAAATTCTTAAGGGCCCTTTACACATGCTTTTAACCACGCTCGAGACGACGAGCCCTTGATGCGCATTCAAGAGTACGTTTATGATCGCGCACCAAAGAAATATTGCATGTTACGTACGCGTTCTTACCGCACATCACAGTGGGATGATTAGACGCTTCTGCAAGCTTTTACTTCTGCAACAAAAATCTTTTGTTCGGGTTTTGTGACTTCAAACTCAAAAAGATGTGCGTATTATTATGTTTTTATTATTATAAGTCATTTCTTAGTGATTTTTCTTCGATGTATTTCATTTTATTGTGCTTAGAATATCAGCTTGGCACGTGGAGCGTTGTTGTCTCTGAAATTCCGCACGTCACTCTGTAGAGGACTCCAATGGATGACCCGCATCTGGACTCGGTCTTGCACGCGGCTAAGAATGTGGTGCATTATTGTGACACATTCTGGAACGCCACGGTTTTACTCACGTTCTTGAGCGGGCTTGGATGCGCCGCGCTCAGTCGCGCGGTTAAGAGCGTATGTGTAAAGAACCCTTAGGTCACTCCCATGCACTAGAAGTGGACGGAGAAAATTTTTGATTCGCCAATAGTGTGCTTACCGAAAGTAGGTCACTTAGCTTTCTCAAATATGCTAAAGCAGAAATAATAAAATCATTTTTTATCAGTCAGTGCCCAAGGAAAGAATTTCATGGTTATTGAGCAAAAGAATTAGTCAAAATTACATTTAACTTAAGCTTTTCACCCCTCCCCCTCTCCCTCATGCTTACGTTAAAAAGTAACATCTGAGAAATTAGGGAACATTCCCATAACGAAAAATTTCTTTAACTACTCCCTATCTCCTCCCCTTTCTGTTAAAACAAGTTATAGATATAACCGGGCCCTGGTAGCCTAGTGGTTAGAATGTCGGTCTTCCAACCGGAAGATTGGATGTTCGATACCCGCCCCGCTGAAGATCCAAAATGTACACTCGGGGAAAGGTGCATGTAAAATCCGTGGACCCTGAAGTCCCGAGGCAGTTCCGAGGGTACTGTAGGGTGGAGAGTTTCCCCTCCCTTCACTCTTAGGTCAAAAAAGAAGGTGGCGTATTTGTGGTGTCATCCGAATACATAATGAGGCAAGTCGTACTTCCACCGTTTTGGTGCTTATACATGTAAAAAATCGGAAGGCGCTCCCTTACGGCCTTAATTCCTGGTCTCGCTGAGAAGGGGAGCTTGGATACCCAAGTGACATTAGAAACAACGACAGTAGTTATTCATCAGCGTAAGAAAGTATTGAATATTAAATGAAAAACAGAAACCGTAAATAAAAAAATGGGGCCTCAGTGGTTGAGCGGTCTAAACGACTGGTTCCGGTGCCTCCCTGCGCGTAGTGAAAGAGGCGCGGGTTCGATTCCCGCTTTCCAATGGGTGTATTTCCTTCTTTGCATATTAAAATCTGTTGTGCTGTCTTGCTCTATCTGTCATATTAGACGAGAGTTTGAGGCATATCCTTGAGAACAGCAAATAAACTCGAATATTTATGTGACCTGAAAGGGTCGTAAACAAACAAATAAATAAATAAAAAATAAAAAGTCAAAAAGATTTTAGAAACTTGAGAATTTATTTAACATGCTACTTATAAAAGAATCCATTATCCCATATGCAAGTATTTCAATTATGCCCTTGAATGCACAGGAAAAAAATCTACTAATTTTTATCAACTAAAAAATCTGCTACATTTTTACTGTGACCAGTAACGTTTACTTTGTGCTCAACTTTAATTCTCACCCATTGTCGGTAGAAGCTCGGTTCCCGCAAATCACCGAATATGAAGCAACATCGACTTAGGTCAGTGTTTGGGAAGGGTGACAACCTCTCGCGGCTGGTTCCTGTGAAGCCGTGTACGCTAAAGGGACTGGTGCACGTTAAATAGGTCGTGGCTCCAAAGTCCTCCAAGTGAAACGATACCTCTGACGGTGCCAATCCCAGGTGACGGTCTCTCATCTGGGAGCTGGTTCAAAAATTAAGAGACCTTTCAAAGGGGCGGAAATCGGACTCCGGCCTATAAGGGCCCCGTTAGACTCAGGAGCAACGTACCCATTCTTCCTCACCTAGCGAGGATACGACACCAATCAACCAACCTGAGCAATTTACTTCAAAATTATTTCTATATCTCCTTAACGCTTTGATCTTTTACAGTGGCTTAGCAGAACCAGGTTTTAGGAAAAACACTTTTGATGCTGTGTAGAGTTTTACATTTAAATTGGTTTTGATGCAATTACTATTACTGCGCCTTCTTACAAAACGTACTTTGACGCTATGAATTAAAAACTTTATTTCTAATAAATGTTTTGAGATCTAAGACGTCTGAGAAGCTACAGACGAACAACTACTTACTATTAAGAATCTCCATTTCGTGAAGTATTATTTCATTAGAAACCACTTACTTTTGTGTTTATGCACATATTATGCTACATATTTAACTTATGGAACAAGCCTGTCTTCTATGCCTCTCAGGGTGACATTTTTACATGAATTTTTAAATTTATAATTTTTCTGCTTCTCAAAGATCAAGGTTTGTACACTTTTTATATTTTAAAAATTTTGTACATACATGATTTAGGGCTTGATGCGTCTTCTTGCATCTAAGGCGCATGGTTTCTACGCAGCTTCATTGCAGCTAGGCATATGCATTCCTTCTGGTTGTTCATTGGACGATATCAACCAAGTCGTCAGTTCTGGTAAGAAATTACATTCATAATTACTAATATATACTCATAGTGCTAACATTAAAATCATTTTTTGAATTGATGCATTTTGCAACTGCTTCTGATAAGAAACTAGGTTGATAGATACTACGCTTATAGTGTCTAAGTGTAAACAGGTAATATGCTTGCTATACATGATATGCTTGTCCCGCAGTGGACCAGTCGGTAGAAGCTCAGTTCCCGAAAGTGAAGCAACATCGACTGGGGGCAGTGTTTGGGACGGTGACAACCTCTCGCGGCTGGTTTCTCTAGGGCGGTGCGCGCTAAAGGGAGCTGGTGCACGTTAAGTAGGTCGTGGCTCCAATGTCCTCCAGGTGAAACGATACTTCTGGGGGTGCCAATAACAGATGACGGTCTCTCATCTGGGAGCTTGTTCAAAAATGAAGAGACCTTTCAAAGGGTGAAAATGGGACTCCTGCCTATAAGGGCCCCGTTAGACTCGGGAGCAGCGTACCCATTCTTCCTCGATACGCGCGAGGACACGACAACAACATGATATGCTTGCAGTACTACTGAGTGGATGGATTATATGCTTACAGTGCTTAGTATCTATCTGATTGATTAATTTATTTTCAGCTGTTTCTGGTAAATATTGCTTACAGTGCTTAATGCAACCGGACTACATTGGGACGCGATCATTTTGGTCCTATTAACAGGCTGGCCCGTTTACGCGAATATGGTACAATCCAGGAAGTATTATACGTTCTATAGAAGTTTTAACAAGAAGTTCCGTCTAGAGCTATACGAGCCTCCTTTCCCGTATACACCCAAATTCAAATAGCTATCTCTTTCTCATTTAGCTTTAGTTCTAAATTACTTCAAATATATCTTTTTCAACGGATAGTACATACTCAATCACATACTCATTCATTCTTTCATTTATTCAGTCCTTCATTTATTCATTCATGTATTTATTCAAACATTTATTTATTTTTTTATTCATTCACTCATTTATTAATTTTATCATTTATTTCCTTATTCATTCATTCCTTCCTTCTTTCATTCATTCATTCGTTCATTCATTCATTCTTTCACTCATTTATTCATTTATTCATTCATTTACTCATTCATGTATTTATTCATCCATTTACTCATTCATGTATTTATTCACTCATTTATTTATTTTTTTATTCATTCACTCGTTTATTAATTTTATCATTTATTTCCTTATTCATTCATTCATTATTTCATTCATTTATTCCTTCACTCATTCATTCATTCAATCATTCATTCATTCACTCATTCGTTTATTCATTCATTCATTTATTCATTCATTGATTTTTTTCTCTCATTCATTCAGAAATATCCTTAAAAATTCCGATCAAAAAATTTCACAGGAAAATAGGCTCGTTTAGTTCTGATTGAATTTTGAACCTGTACATGTTCTACCGGCCTAATATCTCTCCGATAAAGTTTGCTCCAAGCAAGTCCGTCTGTTAGATCAGGATTTATATGAGATTAAAATTTCCCCGTAGGCGCTAATATTAATTTTTTTTGAACTGTTCAAAAATGAAAAAAAGTTATTCAAATCAATATTTCATGCCAAAAGCTTCTTTCAATAAGCTTGCTCATTGGAACTTTGATCTTGTGCCCAGAGTTTGCGTAATTTGCTTCATTTTTGCCCATAGGCGCTAATGTTAAAATTTTTGGAACTGTTTAAAATTGAACAAAAAAGTGTTCAAACCAAAAGGTAAAATATAGAAATGAGATGTAGTCGCCGAAATCTTTCGAATGCAAAAAGAATTTTTTGAATTGGACAATTTGTCCAAAAGTTATTAGGGGGGACAGACAGACCGACAGACCCTCATTTTCCCCATCTCAAAACCCTACTTTCAACTTTTTTATTTTTCAATTTTTATTTAATTACTTCACTTTTTTTTTTTTTTTTTTCTTTTCTTTACTTCTAACGGTATTTTTAAGAAACATTAAGCCTTTTTTCATGCTTTATTATTATTTTTTTACTTTTACGGGAAAGTAAGCTAAAAGGCACACAACAGATATTAAAACTGTCAGTAAAATATGAATTACTTTTTTTACAATCATAGAAGTTTATTAAAATTATAATTCAATTTTATTGTATGTGTTGACTACTCAGCCGACTAAATTCGAAAATTCACTTTAACTTTGACATTTTTAATAGTACCGCCATCTAGTGGAAAGTTTGTGAACACCTCCTCTGTAAAAATCTTTGGATTTTATTGAAAGTTACAGGAATTGTAAATAATGTTTAATAAATTAATTATCGTTCGTTGACCAGCTTTAAATTCGTTCTACGCGGGTAACTTATGGTTCCTGTATTAACCTTTATTCTCATAAAGTAGCATATATGCTACTTTATGAGATTAAGCACTAGCAAATAACAATGCAACATACGCGCTGACGTCACTTAACAAATAGAAAGTAGGGGGAAACCCCAGAAAGCATATATGCTACTTTATGAGAATAAGGGTTATATTTGCTTTCATTTCTCTGGTCCGATTAAATGTATTTTTGGCCCCAGTAAGCGAATAATATTAGGCTTATGTAATAGGAAATGCATTGGTTCTTTAGAGTTTGGTCCGAATAAGCGATTGGTTCGATTATCCGGAGTCCAATTAAGCGGATTCTATTGTAGTATAACGATTTATTGATTTAGTACATTCTTTCAGCCGCTTTTATAGTCTGTATAATTAGAATCGGCGTGTCAAGTTCACACGACTCTACCTTTTCCCCTTCTGGTCACCATGGTTTCCGTGCTAGAAACTTTTCCCCCACTTGGTTTGGGGAACATGATAAGCCAGTTTGATGTTTTAGTTATAATAATAATAGACGGATTAAAATCAGATTTATTTCTCAATGGCAAAAATAGATTCGTAAGATAAAGTATTCAAATATTTTGAGCCAATCTTAAATCTTATTCTAATATTTTGATGTGTTTCAGAAAGCTATTGTATAACTAATTTATGATATTTTATATTTTGTAAATGTTAATATCTTATCTAAACATTCCAGATTTAATTCATGAGACATTTAATTGCATTTACTTAATATCAAAAATAAATAAATGGAAAATAAATTCTTTCTTATTACTTTTCTCAATCATTCTAATATTTTGAATCGGAGCTGTAGAAATGCAATTGCCTTAACTGCAGTGCAAAAAAAACAAAAGTATGGCTCTGTTATTCTTCTCGCAGTTGCCATGGGGACAAAGCAGGAAACGCGACCTTGATGCGCCTATTCTAATTACACGGACTATAGTTAGAAATGACATAGATAATATGCTTACGGTGTTCAATATCATAATCATTCCAATGTTGATTTAATGTATTTATTCTCCAGCTGCTTCTGAAGGTTATATGGATGCTCGTGCTAGTTACTGTGAAGTCGGAACTGAAAAACCGCTTTCCACGGGAAATATTGTTGCCATGTGAGTAGTGTCAAAACTTTCTTCTTGGTTTTTAACTTATAATGCTATTATTATTCATTACCACAAAAAGAAGTAAATAAGGTAAATGAATCGGTAGTGGACGCAGTTAAGAAAATGTTCGTACACTTTTACGTGGCAAAATTTTTTCAAGGACTTGCATCAGTATTTGAATATTTAGCTTAATCGCCAACTATTTCTCTAAAAATTAATTACCTATAAAATGCCATTTGATAAAAAATTAGGATTTTTACGTCAAATTTACTAAACGCTTCATTTGTATCTATAGTGGACATTCATAAGACACGTATTTGCATTAGTAGTGGACAGAAATTAATATCATCTATTTTCTGGTGTTAACTTGGAGAAATAATTTTGAAAATGACTAAGGGACCATTCATGAATGATGTCACGCTTTTTTCCTATATATTTTCACCAAATCCCTAACCTTCTTGTTGATAGGCGTTAGTAAAGAGCAGCAAATGTGACCGTTGTGCAGGTTAATGTTAAATGTTATGATCCATGTTCTTGCATAGATGCTCCACGCCAACTTTAGTTCTATTAACCAGCACTGGGAATCATTCGCTAGAGGTTCTGATAATTTCATTCAAGTTCAAGTTTAATGTTACATTCGCTTATTTTAGGAGCTTAAAGATCTAAGTGTCCACTACTAGAGCAGTGTCCACTACCGGGTCGTTTACCTTATATTCCTTTCTGTGGAAGAAATTAACTAAAATATCATCTCTACAGCCTTAACCCTTTGGGTACATCTTGCGAGTGAGACTCGTCATCTGAATTGAAGAAGCAGGCGTTGAGGTTTGCGGCACGCCCACTATATGTGGCCGTGGGAGCCTTGTGGTTAAGGTGTCAGATTTCCACCTGGAAGGTCGGGGGTTGATATCCGACCCGCTGAAGACCCACCACGTACATTTGGGGATACGTGCATGTAAAATCCGTGGACCCCCACTACCTAGCGCCCGGGAAGGGTCCCCCCTAAGGCCTTGTGCTAACAGGGAACGAGATTGGAGGAGTGGGGATCTATATGGAGCCATGGTGGGTTAGTGGTTAGGATGTCAGACTTACAACCAAAAGGTCGGGGGTTCGACGCCCGACCCTCTGAAGACCCCCATGTACACTTGGGGATATGTACATGTAAAATTCGTGGACCCCACTCCCTCGGGCCTCCCTCGGGAACGACAACCCTCCGAATGATACTCTCCTAGCATAGGGATATCAAGGAGGGCCATGTTCACACAGCAAGAGTTAGGTAGGCTGGGTTGGAACCCAGCAAAGCCATCCCCGAGCAGTAATGTGGGATGAGTGCCAACAGGGAAGGAGCGGGTGGAGGAGAAAAGTGGGTATCCATATAGTGACACATTGAATCCGTCCCATGGGTATAAAAATCTTCAAATAATTCAGTACTCAAAGGGTTAATGGCAAACTGCAACACAAGTTGATACAGAACGAAGCACACAGTTTCAATACTGATATGCATTGAAACCGTGTATTTCTTTCCGAATCACCCTGTATTGCATACACGACTTTGGGGGTAGCAAGGAAATTCTTTTTCAGTACAGAAAATAAAAAAAATAAAAACATTGATTTTTCTAAAACTTAGCAATAGTCACAGTGAAGATATTGTGATCAGTGTAAATGTAAATGATGATTTCTGATTAGTGTCCGAAAACCCAAAAGCTCTCGTATTAACACTGAAACTCACGTAAGCATTATATTTTACAAATATCATATGCGCTTTGGTAAAAGTCGCCTAAAATCTAGCCACAAAGGAATTTGACAAACTACTGGAATGAATTAAAATTTATCATTAGTTATTTTTTAAATCTCTTAATTAACTTAAAATCCACCGACGCTTCCAGGTTCAATCCTATGACCTGGTGCGTACGAGTCCCGCGCCTTACCACAACGCCGTGATACTGGGAGATATTTAAATTAGCAGTATCTCAAAACTTGGCCCCCGTGACATTTAACTGAACGCTACGATATATCGCACACTTAAATTGCCCTTATTGTGCTTATTTTAACTCGAGTTCTTCCAGCAGTCAAAATTCGACAATTTAGTTTAGCATTGAAAACGTTACGCTGTTTATATAATTACAGTAAAACCCCGTTATACCGCGCCTCAGTAAACCACGGAATCGGATATACCGCGGTGACTATCATGTCCCCCGACGTTTAACCCTTTATCATTGCAATTTGAAGGGGATTCCTTATTTACCATTGCAAATAAAGCCAGTCCGAGCGCACAAACATTCTAGCCTAAAAGCTCCCGTCCTCCCACCACAGCGCTATCAACCTTTGTATTCCAGATTCTTTAGCATTCCGGAAAAGTAAACATATTCTCCAGTGTATGCAGGCTTAATCCTAAGGCTTCGGCTAACAGGTAGGGGTCTGGTGGAGAAAAGTGTATGCAGGCTTAAAGCGTTGTTTCTTTGAGAAGTGCGTTCCTCCCCTTCCAAATCTCATTTTTTCTTAGGACTTCTTCACGATCCCACAGTGAAAACATAAAGACATTTTTAAGCCCCTTTTTTCTCGGAACACAATTGGTTTATAACCTATCGCTCGATAGACTGATTGCACAGTTGAGATGTGTGCTTCTTGCGCAGTAATTACAATGAATAAAATGGCAGCAAAGAAGAAAAGAAAAAAGTATATTATATAAGAAAAGTTACGAGCAATTGATAAAGTTAAAAATGATGTAACAAAAGGGAGTACTATTTCATGAATATGGTTCCATAGTATAGTTTCACTATTCCGCGGTTATGCTATAACGCAGGTGCCAAACATGTCCCCCGACACCCGCGTTTTAACGCGGTTTTACTGTATATAAGTATCATTCATCAAATTTGGCGATTATAACGTCGAGTTTAGTTTGATCATCCTCACTTTAATCAAACGTATTGGAAATCACTGACGCCAAATTTGGCGATTATAACGTCGAGTTTAGTTTGATCATCCTCACTTTAACCAAACGTATTGGAAATCACTGTCGCCAAATTTGGCGGTTATAACGTCGATTTTAGTTTGATCATCCTGCCTTTAATCAAACGTATTGGAAATCCCTGTCGCCAAATTTGGCGATTATAACGTCGAGTTTAGTTTGATCATCCTCACTTTAATCAAACGTATTGGAAATCACTGTCGCCAAATTTGGCGATTATAACGTCGAGTTTAGTTTGATCATCCTCACTTCAAGCAAACGTATTGTAAATCAAGGCCGCCAAATTTGGCGATTATGACGTCGAGTTTAGTTTGATCATCCTCACTTCAAGCAAACGTATTGTAAATCACTGTCGCCGCAGGAACAATTGCGCTCATAAATATAGCCGCTTGTACTTCTGCCGATTTCGAACTAAGTTGAGTGGCAATTGAATATGACTTAAATGTTCGCTTCCGTACACTATTCTCAGTTTTCATTCCCCTCAAACTCTTAGTAAAATCTCCTCACTTAATCTCTCCATTCAAACTCTTAGTAAAATCTCCTCACTTAATCTCTCCATTCAAACTCTTAGTAAAATCTCCTCACTTAATCTCTCCATTCAAACTCTTAGTAAAATCTCCTCACTTAATCTCTCCATTCAAACTCTTAGAAAAATCTCCTCACTTAATCTCTCCATTCAAACTCTTAGTAAAATCTCCTCACTTAATCTCTTCATTCAAACTCTTAGTAAAATCTCCTCACTTAATCTCTTCATTCAAACTCTTAGTAAAATCTCCTCACTTAATCTCTTCATTCAAACTCTTAGTAAAATGTCCTCACTTAATCTCTTCATTCAAACTCTTAGTAAAATCTCCTCACTCAATCTCCTCATTCAAACTCTTAGTAAAATCTCCTCACCTAATCTCCTCATTCAAACTCTTAGTAAAATTGCTTTTAATATTACTGCTTAGTGGCAACGAACTCTTTTTAATATTGAATTTTAAATTTATTACGCAATAGTCCGCTCAACGAAGACATGTTGCCATCTGCTAGCTATAAAAATATAACATTAAAATGATAAATGAGGCTTGCCTGACAAACGAAAAAGGGAAGTAATTAACTATTTAGAAACTGCTTCGAAATTTGTTTAGTTGATATCACTAAAACTCGTCAATACCTACTAAACATGAGAAAATCTGTTGAAAAGTGAGAGGGGAAAATGGTTCTTAATTGTTTTGTCTTTGCCATTTATATAAGTAAAACCTCCCTTAACGGACACCTCCAAATAGCGGACAATTTTATAAGTCCTAGTCAATTAATATAGGGTAAAATAGACCTCCGAATAACGGACAAAACCCCCAGACCCAAGACTGTCCGTTATTCCCAGGTTCAGAGGACAGTTAAAAATTTCCGCAAGAAAATAGTAATATAACCTTTTACTTGATTGTTATTTTACCATATGTAATTACAACAGTCGAATAACCATTAAAAAGATGGTACTCAAACCACTGATTGTGGAAAAAATCGTTTATTCTCTGTTTCTCCTAAAGAACGTTTAATTTCCAGTTCTTGATCTACGTGTGTATGTGTTTCTATTTTTCGTTGCACAACCAAGATGGACGCTCGATTCTTATTGACTACGAGACCTAGGTGGCGCTTGTAAATTACGGTTAGTTAAGCGTAATTTACAAGCGCCACCTAGGTTTCGTAGTCAATTAGACTCGAGCGTCCATCCTGGTTGTGCAACGAAAAATAGAAACACATACACACGTAAATCAAAAACTGGAGACATCGGATTTCCGAACTGTTTGTGAGCGAACCCATAATTTGAGGTGCTGAAGCTTGTTTGTATTTTAATTTTTGCAGCAAATAAAATGGTTTCCCTTAATATACAGTAAATTTAGACCAAAAGTGACTTTGGAACTATTCAAAAACTGAAATCTCAATTTCAATGCAGTTTGCCCGTTGGAAAAGAAGAATTATTGATAAATAAACGGCCGCTTTGAGTGGTGAAGATGGCCAAATGGTTAGAGTTCAAGGTTGGTGCACAATACAGCCGGGGTTCGATTCCCGCGCGCTTTGTTTACGGTTTCTAAGCCTCGAAATGGTTCAAAAACCGTTTTGAAACCATACTTGTTTTAAATGGTTATGAAACCGTAAACTGTTGTATTTACGGCTTTTTAACTAAGCTGATTGGAAATGGTTTAGGACCCGTAAAGATACAAAAATGTTCCAAACCGTAAATTGAACTGTGAATTAGATGGACAGACTGCTGCCGGCTATTTAACCGTAATTTCATGATGAAATTTCTAACAGTGTATAGATACTGTACAACACCAATTTTCCAATCATCAGGAGCATTTCCGTAATTACAAGATTAAAGACATTTTTCTTTGTGCAATTTATTCATGTAGTTCTCTGAATTGGTCGTTTTTCTATTTCAGATCAGCGTACAGCATAATTGGATTTTTGGCTTTCATCGGAACGGTTTTGGATCTCTATTTTAGAAAGAAAAATATTCAGTTGCATAGTAAGTAGTTGAAGATGCATTGCAACTCAGATGCACTTCATTTCAAACAAGTTCCCTCAGGCCTTAGTGAGCCTACTCTTCCACACGCCACCACTGAATTTATAACATTATCTGACTATATCTCGATAGCTCGTTAAATTTGTTTTGCAGTTTACTCAAATGTGTTTGTGGCTTGTTTTGTTGTCTAGGATCAGTTGTAACAATCATGACAGGGCTGCGTGTAATATAATTTGTTGGTGAAGAAACTGTCGCAAATGGTTATAATATTTTTATCAAATGAGATGTAAGGACTGAAATTGTCGAAGGTATTAAGCGACAACTGTGCAATGTACACTTGTGCGTTACCTTTTATTATGTAACACTCAAGTACCTTACACAGATTTTTTACTTATGCAACACATTATTTTATTAACTGCATAGTACGAGATGCAGTGATCCCTCGTTTTTCGCGGTTAATGGGGACCAGAACCTTCCGCGAAAACTAAACAACCGCGAAGTAGAATATTTCCCTAAGAATTTTCGTGTTTGCGGGTACACGAATGATTTAAATATGTAAACAGTATTTATACTTCACACATTTAAGACAAAAATTACAACAGTATACATAATTACTTAAACGTGTCAGTTCTAATTAATAAGGTTAATTACAAAACGTTATAGTACAGTAATAAACAGTAATCAATATTGATTTCTGAGAGAGGCGAAGATTCTTGTGTTGGTGGGAGCTTTTGAGAGCCCTTGGTATGTATTCTGAGTCAACTCATCTCTTTGTCTTACATGCAGAGGTCCTTCTCTCTCGCGCATCAACATGAACCAATGCTTCTTTCCGCAATGTGGCTGCCGACATGGTTGTACTTTTTCATTTTTATTTTTTTTGATAAATAACTTTTGATAAATAAATAAATTTTGGAAAACCCGCGAAGCACTGAAGCCGCGAAACATGAAGCGCGAAGTGGCGAGGGAACACTGTATACAGGGTGGTTATAACTAAACTTGCCCTATTCAGGACATCCTACAATTAAAACCGTTCAGCGGATTGACACCAAAATTGATATGAGGACTATACAAGAGATGCTCTCGAAGAATCATGAAGAAAAAACTTCTAAAAATGGCCGCTAGGGGCGCTGTTTAATCCTTATAGCAAGGTTTTAACGTAGGAAATGAGCAGTAAGGAATAAAAATTAAAATATCAACATTTATTGTACACTTTTCCGTCCATATCTATCATCTTGCCATTTAAAATGAAGCTATAACAGTTCATCTGTGTCGCAAAAAAAAAAAAAAAAAAAAAAAAAACAAGTTTCGGTTATCATGAAATGAATATTTTCCTCCTTACTGATATCATTATTTTTATGCAGTACTGGTCAGTTCCTTCGTTAAAACCCTGTTATAAGGCTAAACAGTGCCCCTAGCGGCCATTTTTAGAACTTTTTTTCATGATTCTTCGAGCGCATCTCGTATATAGTCCACATACCAATTTTGTGTCAATCCGTTGAACGGTTTTAGCTGTAGGATGGCCCTGAATAGGGGAAGTTTAATCATAACCACCCGGTATATGAACATTAATTTGTTAATTTTTCGTTCTTTTGTGTTTATAAAAGGTATAGTTACAGGTAGGTATAGTATTGTATGAGTAAAACATTTTTGATATAGCTCCTTATTCTTTGTTACAATGCAACTGGCAAAAACGTGGTTCATTGTAACAGTTCTCTTCGTTAGCTTTAAAAGTGAATATGGGATTAAATAATGTTATAATAGCTGTTATGAATATGAGAAACTGAGTTGGGAAATTTAAAGTATTTTATTGCATAATTTGATAATGGCAAAAACCAGCTTAGTGGCCGTTCATAAATGATGTCACGCTTTTTTCCCATATATTTCACACCCTCCCCCCCCCCCTTTGTCGCAGTATGTCACACTTCAGCGAACCCCCTTGTTGAGTACACTCCCGCGAAAGTTTCTGAAAAAGAATCCTACAGGTAGTTCTTTTTTTAATCCAATTTTAAGCAATTGTCCACATAAATTCCCCAATATGGGGGTGAAAAAAACCTTGCACATATTAATATAAATAATGATCGAAAGCGCTAATTTTTCTGCACAAGAAGGTATTTGTTCCAACTTTCTAAATCAATAAAAACGCCAGTTATAAGCTTTTTAGTGCGATTTCTTAAGGCTTACCTTGATCCAAAAATAATAATTAGCAGTTTCCTCAACTCCGGGTGAATAATGTCAGCTTAATTTCATCATAAAAATTATTTTTCAAAATAGCGAGACATCAGTTTAGTTACCAACGGAAAAACAATAATAAAGCATACCTTCGATTTAACGTTTGTTTCAAATTAGCAATAGGTTTTAAATTCGAGATTGAACTTGATAAAAGTATTGTCTCCCCGATTTAACGATTTCCTTGATTTAGCAATAGCATTTAAATAAATATCGCCAGAAAAGTAATACGTATGGTTTATACTAGATTTCAAATAACGTGGCGAATATGACACGCTACAATTTGACTTTTTAAATAGTCATTGACGATAAATCGGAACACACTAATGAAATTGTGCTTACGTTTCTTAGGTACGGGTAAAATTCAGCACGAGCAGCGCCGTGCGGGAAATGCTAGTAAAGAAAAAAAAGGCTAGCTTACTGGTAATAAAGTCCTGACAAAATGGGGCGTGGCTTAAGAGCGTGCGAACCCTCTTTAAGATCAATCTAATTTGCTCTTCTCTTTAATTTTCGTTCAACAAACAAGCCCGTAAGTGCCCGCTAAAAACAAATTCCACCTTTTGATATTATTTTTTTGTAAAATTGTCATGCATTTTCACGAGTATTCAATAAAATTTCGCCAATTTCCGATCTGCATTTCGCCAAAATCAGATACTATGACGTTTCCTGTGTGCGCATAAAACGCTGTAATTACTCATCCGCGCAGGGCCCGATTAAGACAGTCGGGGGCAAAAGGCACAACATTATTTTGGGGCCACCTATGGTACGAAAAGTAAAAATACTGGGTATAATGTATAAAGTTAAATAAGCTAGATTATTCTATTTATACTAGGTTCATACCCGATTGGCAAGGGAGAAAAAAAGCACCTACTGACATGACATCCTACTATTCTGCCTTCTCTATTGCTTTTATTCAATATGATTGTTGTGTTATGCATTAAATAAGCAAACTTTTTGAATACACATATTGCATTTTCAAATTTTACTGTTTATAATATTAAATAAATAAAAAACGTCGAGATGCCTCAGCGATTAAAAGACTATTTAGCATGATAGTCAATGAAGATATTGATCTGATAGTTCATTGTTTACGCGCACAAATACTTTTAGCTCGCCATTTAAATGAGTTAAGATCTTTCCATTTTGTAAAAAATTCTCTTTTAAGAGATATTTTCAGAAATCTTTCTTACAATTTAGGGGCCCCTAAAATTTGGGGGCCCAAGGCCGCGGCCTAGTTGGCCTGTGCGGTAATCAGGCACTGCATCCGCGAGGTTCATCTAAGGGGCCGTACATAAGTGGTGTTACGCTGCTTTTCAATATATTTCGCTCCCGGCCCCTTTTGTCACATAATGTCACACATCAACGCCCCTTTTGAACTATAATAACATTTGAGAGCATAACAATATTAATGATTATATGCTGTGTATTCAATTCGTATAAAATGACATTAAGGTTTACAACAAAAAAGATAATTAGTACTATATACTAGTAAAAAAATTAATTGTTCAAATTCTGAAAATATTAGCTGCGGTATTTTATTTTAAAAGTGTAATTGTGTAAGAAGATTTCCTTTAAAACTTTTAACTAGAAGTCAATTTAGACTTTAATCTGCATCGGTGTTTTCGATACAAAATTAAACTGGATACAGTGAAACCTGTGTAAGTTGACCACTTGCGGTGCAGCACTTTAGTGGTCAACTTAGACAGGTGGTCAACTTACAAAAGTGGTCAACTTACAAAAGTGGTCAACTTACAAAAGTGGTCAACTTAGACAGGTGGTCAACTTACGAAAGTGGTCAACTTAGACAGGTGGTCAATTTACAAAAGTGATCAACTTTGACGGATGGTCAACTTACAAAAGTGGTCAACTTAGACAGGTGGTCAACCCACAAAAGTGTTCAACTTTACAGGTTTTACTGTACTTTAAAATAAAAAAGCATTTAAAAATAAATTTAGTTTGTTGATTTTAAATCTTTTTACAGAAGCTGAAATGGATTTCCCACTTCTTGTTGTCCCCTCCCCTTGTCACAAATTGTCACAATTTCTCGAACCCTCTCACCCCCTCGAAGCGTGACATCATTTATGAATGATCCCTAATTCGATTTTTTCTTCTTTTTTGTCTTCCAACTAACGTTTGGTGCAGTGCCCTCTGCATAGTTCTTATCCGTGCTGTCGAAAATAGAAATCGAGTAATTATTTAGTCCATCTTTTATTGTGCTATAATAAAATATATAGTTTTCTTTCTAATGGTCTGCAGTAATGGTCCTCAACCATTGCAGACCAAGTGCGTTCCAGAGATTGGTACCAACTCTTTCAGCGGCACCACAATGATTGTGGTTCCATTGCCGTAATTTTTTGACGCTCAGTTTCCCCCTAGATGGTGGCACCTGAGTTCTCGTTGATGCAAAAGGCACTAGGAATTTAATTTAGCCGAGAGTATCCATGTCAAACGGATACTCCAGGGATCTTTAACATGCCGCATCATCATACGGCATGGACGCAGACGATTTTCTGCATCTTGGAAATCCACCGACTTGGGCCAGGTTTGAACCTGCGATCTTGGACCTGTGCCTTACCACTACGCTACCCCGTCGACCTGTAATAAAATATAAGGGAAAGAAACTTAAAGAAAAGCAAAATATAAATATGTTTTTAATCATTGTTTTTACCTTTAGGAAACTTGACGTTGCATTTTTGATCCCTCTGATAACGATTACATTTCTTAATCTCCGAGCAGTTGTTTTTCTTTTACATAAAGTTTATCTAACGGGAAAAGCGACAGAATGACATTGAAGCGGTCACTGCGTAATGTAAGTCTAATAGGTTTCAATGCCTTTTGTCTCATCGAAAACCCACTTGTTCGTAAGTTTGGAGATCTTCTCATGTTCATTCATCCAAAACGGAAAACCAGTAGTGAAGAAGATTAGAAGATGCAAACTGTTTCCTTCATAAAGCTTGGCACATGGTTCAATTACAAAACAAGAATGACCTTCAATGTAGACATAAAAATTACATTGTACGCTTGCTGTAGGAATTTAATTTGTACGTTACAATACATTGTACGTTTGCTTCGTAGATGACGTCATGACAGTATTTACTGCGATGTGAAATCAAATTACGATTGCTGTCATGTTAATTTACTTGATTTTCTGATTTGCAATGACAAAAGATTGCAAAAAAAGGCCAAAATAAATGTGTTGGTTTATTCACTTGACAATGTATTTACAGCAAGTAACTAAAAGAATTTTTGACTTGGTATTTAAGGTTGGAAATAGGTGTAGGACGGCTTATTAAGAGCAATTTTCATGAATTTTTTTAACATATAAAAGAAAAATGTATTTTATTGAGATTTTGAGGTCATTTTATAAATATGTTGAAAAACATTTACTGAAATTTTCAAACATTTTTCTTGAAAAATCCCGGAGATATCAGCTGCTGCACACTGTAAGTCGCCACCCGGATCGGCGGTTTGCGTACATCCTGCAGGTCAGTTTTTATCTGAAATCTTTTTTTTTTTTTTTTAATTTACTTTTTTTATAAGTATCTCTTCTAGTTGAACTACAATTATCACAAAAAAAACGAAACTTTCTAATTTTTTTAGAATGTGAAAATTAAGTACGATTTTTAACCGTTTTTCCTTTTTTTTTTTGTTCTTTTTTTACAATAAAAAAATATAAATAAAGATATGTTTATTATTCTAGTTCAACTAGAGCGTATATATATGAAGAAAATGTGCTAAATTTCATAAGGATTGATCAAAAACTCTACGAGCTAGAGTGTACGTAAATTCAAAAAAAGTAGTTTTGAGAAAAACGCATTTGAATAACGGAGTGGTAGTGGAGGTACATTTAAAGCAGTAAGGAATCATTTTTTTTATACTCATAGATACTAATACTTATAGAACTTTCTATCCGAGGTCTCAATTATTAAAAGAAATAAAAGGGTTTCTGCTAACATTCTTCTGTCTCTCTAATACCCTTCAGGTCATTCATGCATGAGGGACTACCTGCTCAACCGCTCCAAAGGGGGAGGTCTCTCAAATGCTTATAACTTTTAAAAGACTTGGAATTTTGCTTTAATATTTTCAGGGTAGATTATTGAATAGTTTTAGAATCGATTATTGAAGAAAAAAAAAATATTTTTTGAGAACTCTAGACCTTCTTCCCCTCTTAAGCTAAATTTCTTTTAGTAAACACGTTACGTATTTATAAACACGAATAATAAATATTTCAACACATGCTCGGCAGAGTAAAACATCGAATTTAGGACATTTTGAGACACATACCGTTAACTTTTTCTGATTTTTTTTTTTTAATTACCAGTTTTTTAAAACTGCACAATAACATTTTTTAAATTGTACATATTTATTCAAATTTGTACAACTAAACGTATTTATGTATATGCTTGTACGTAGTTATGCATATTTGTGAAACTAAAATTAAATAACAGAATTAAAAGTCAAATCGATAATCTGTCGATTATCGATAGCCTGTCTTCGGGAATTAATTTCGAAACTGCAATGCGTTTAGTGCGTAGTCTGTGTAGTTGCTCATTAAAAAAGACTATTCTATGTAATGGTAACATTTTTTTTTTTTTAATTTCGTTTTTGTGCCTTTAAAAGACTATTTCCCAACCAGTGGTCTGCGGAGCACAGCTGGTCCGTGAGGGTCTCGGGAGTGGTTCGCGGGAAAGTCCGGTACTATACTCATAAAAAGGTAATACTTTCCCGTGATTAAATCAAAATTATGATTTTAGTTGAACAAGATTAAGTAAACACATTCGTCCTGCTAAATATCAAATATTTGTTGAATTATCTTTAACATAATAATCATTAGAACGTACCGAAATACAAGCATAGTAATTTTTGTGTCATGTAGAGAACGAGCTGTCAACCACATTATGACAGGTGAGCTAAGGTGGGTCAAAAAAAAGGAATGTTTTTTTTTTTTTTTTCTTTTTTTTTGAAACGCTATACCGCGGAAGCGCATTGTACTTAAAATTTCGATTTTTTTCGAAAATCAAGTCATTTTACAATTTTTTTACGGAAGTCACCCATTAATATTTTAAACTACTATAGTGAAAATAATTTTTTAAAAGAGTTGAAAAGCACACAAAAAAATTAAAACCGTCAGAATCTTTAAATTTGCGGTAGCGCAAAATACTCAAAAATCGGTAAATTATTGCATTTAAGGTACATACTAACACCTTATGTGAAAGGCATAGTCCAGCATGCTGAGTTATGTGTTAATAGCCCTTTTTTTCTTTACTTTACACTTCAATTCATTGTAATAGAACAGCGGTAATTGTAATTTCCCAAACGGTGGTTCGCGAAGCCCCATTGGTTTGCGTGGTAGAATCTTTAATTGCTAACGTACAAGGAAAAAACTGAATAATAAATTTACATAAGTAATAGTAAAAATGTAGTGTACATACGGAGTGTAAAAATGATTTTTTTTAATAAATTGTTTTCCCGATAATGCATAAAAGTTGTATACTGGCATAGGAAGCATGCGCGCAAAATTGGAAATACACCTATTTCTATTATTGTCTGATTTCGAAAACTTGCACCACAAAGTGGTATCGGCATAAATTCATTGATTAATTTAAAATTTTGAATGTATGTTTCTCCTACTATTTCCCACTTTTTCCTCGCTAACTCTAGGAAAAAGTCGGAAATATGACAATTTTCCTAAATGTAAAATTTTTCATTATTTTAGGCTAATTTCTCCCATACAGACCGTAAAGTTTTACCAAATATATTCAATCATTTATTTTTTAAATTTTTGTATTCGCATTTATCACAAATTATTCCAACTGTTCTGCATGTTCGCAATGAAATGTTTGAAAACAAATGAATTTTAATATTCTAATTTTCCACAACTTTTGCGAATTTTGAGCAGAAAGATATTTGTTGATTGATTCAAAATTGTGTACGTAATGGTTAGTTCTCATGGCACTTTGCTAACTTTTTTTTTTCTCACAAACGGTAAACTAATTTTTAAAGATTTTTTACTGCTCTATTAATAATTCAAAAAGAACAACTAATAAAAAGTAATAATTAAAAAAACATATGCATTTCTTGTAGCTGTATTTTTGCTTTGGTTTAAACTTAGATATTTTGCAATTCCATTTTTTTTTTTTTTTTTTTTTGTGATGAACAATTATACAAAAGGAAACTAAACGTGTCAGCAAATTTTACAGTTTGTTACCCGTTACTAAGGGCTAGAGAGGAGGGGTTTGCCATTTTCTTTCGGATCTTTGAAGGGGTTCGCAAGGAAAAACAGGTTGTAAACCACTCCTTTTTTGTAAATCATAAGTTTACTTTTTCTTCGCGTCAGCGAAGAAAAAGTGGGAAATGGTAGGATAAACATACGTTCAAAATTTTAAATTAATCAAGGAATTTCTTCCGATTCCACTTTGTGATTCAAGTTTTCGACATCAGACACTAGTAGAAATAAGTATATTTCAAATTTTGTACGCATGCTTCCTATGCCAGTCCCACAACTTCTGTGCATTAGCGGGAAAACAATTTATTTTTAAAAAAATCATTTTTACACTCCGTCCTAATACGTATGTAAATTTATTATTTAGTTTTTTCTTGTACGTTAGCAATTAAAAATTCCACTATTGCAATATTATTTTCGCGAACCCTCCTCCGACACCACCGGAACCACTGGGGGTTCGCGAACCATCGGTTGGGAAATGCTATTCTATTACAATGAATTGAAGTGTAAAGTAAAAAAATATGAAATGGGCTATTTACTCATAACTCAGCATGCTTGACTATGCCTTTCACATAAGGTGTTAGTATGTTCCTTAAGTGCAATAATTTACCGATTTTTGAGTCTTTTGCTCTACCGCAAATTGAAAGATTTTGGTGATTTTAATTTTTGTGTGTGCTTTTCAACCCTTTTAATAAATGATTTTTGCTATAGCAGTTAAAAATAATAATGGCTAACTTCTGAGAAAAAACTTGTAAAATGACTCGATTTTCGAGAAAAATCGAAATTTAAGTACAATGCACTAGCTAGGGTGGGGTATGTCTTTTAATATTGGGAAATGTCAAGTGCTTCATTTTGGCCATGGGAATAAACATGCAACCTATTACTTACAAGGTTCCGTCAGTAGTGAAGCAGAAGCAGTTGTTGATCTAAGAGTATTGATTAATCACGACTTCAAGTTCAGTCAGCAATGTAACATAGTAAGTAGCAAAGCTAACAGGTTTATCAATAAGGCAATTTCAAACAGGTTTAAGGAAGTTGTATTGACATTATACAGAAGTTTGGTAAGACCTCATTTGGAATATGCTGTTCAGTTTTGTACTCCGTACCTAATAAAGGATATTACCTTATTGGAAAGGGTTCAAAAGAGGGCTACTAGATTGGTGACTGGTCTTTCAGACTTAGTTATGAGGTTAGGCTTAAAATGCTCAATATGTATAGTCTTGAGCAAAGGAGAGTTAGAGGAGACATGATTCAGTTGTTTAAATTCATTAAAATGGGAAATGTTGATGGGCTACAGTTATGTGTTGAAAGTAGAACCAGAGGTCATTGTTTTAAGCTTTTCAAATCTCCGGCTAATCTTGAAATTAGGAAACATTACTACTTTAGGAGGGTTGTAGGCAGTTGGAATAGTTTATCGGAAGCGACTGTTACTTGCAGCGGGGTAAAAACTTTTAAGAAATCTCTTGATGTTCATTGGGGACTGTTAAATTGACTAGGACCAGCCTAGCTGTGCCCTGTGCCTGTTGCTGGTCGTCACATTTGTATTTGTATTTTACTTGCATGCCACCCCATTTGAAAAAAAATCTTTATAAAATAAGAAAATGAAACTTAAGATGATCTTTAATCTTTCAAAATATTGATGCTCATGAATTAAAAAGAAAATAATGTATATGTGTCTCTGAAAAAGTTGGTTTTCTATGTTTTACGTAGTATTTCTATACCTGGAAGCCATAGTATTCTAAGTCCATTTTTGAGACGAAGTTAAAAAATGAATATTATTAGTACTATAAGACGAGACTTTTCCGTGCGAATCTCAGAATAAAGATGTCCGATGGGTGCTTTAAAAGTTCGGAATTCTCAAGAAGTTAGTGGCGTTGCCGCCGATACAGTGAAATCCCGTAATACCGCGTCTTGGTATACCGCGGAATCGGATATAACGCGGTTATTATCATGTCCCCGACGTTTAAACCACCCTTTATCATTGTAATTGAAAAGTGATTCCTTTATATATCATGGTAAAAAATTCAGATGACAAAGTCTCTTCCAAGTAGTAAACAAATATTCCAGCCAAAGAGCTCTCTTACACACACACAATCAAGGCTCGATTTACATTTTGAATCATTATAGGCACAACTCATGTTTGGGGGCCCCTCACCCAACAAAATTTTTTTAAACATAACATTCAAGAGTCACGCCAAAATTTGTGGGCCCCCAAAATGCAAAAACTAATTTCTTTTTCAAATGTCAAAAAGTCAGACTGACATTTGGGAGCTCCCAACGTGCAAAATGATTTTGTTTTTCAAATTTAAAATTGTTAGACCAAAACTTGGGGGACAATCAAGTGAAAATTCCTTGTGGTTTTAAAATAATTTAATAATACAAATTTTCTGTGAAGCAACAGAACACTAACAGTTTGTTTTTGAAAGATGCTATTTTTAAATATTTTTCAAAAAAAAATTTAAATTACAGAAAATAATAATAACCAAAATTAAGGGCCCCCCTCAAAATGGAGGCCCTAGGCTAAAACTTGATTTTCAGATATGGTGCAATCGCTCTGGCTGCTTCCTCTTGACATGGGGGAACTCAAACTGTCAAGAAATATGTTGAGTTCAATGTAGGAGTCCTACCGTTTTCAGAAATTTAACCATGCCTGTGTAACTTCTTTTATAGCATTATCTACCTTTATATTCCAGATTCCTTAAAATTCTTGAAAAGTAAACATATTCTCTAGTCCGAGTGCGTGTATAAAGTCCTAAAATAAGTTGAAAAGTGCGTTCCCCTCCTTCCATACAAATCTCCTTTTTTCTTAAACTCTCTTCCCCTTCATAATCCAATGTTGATAACTTAACGAGATTTTCAAGCCCATTTTCTCAGAACACACAGTTGCGGTTTAATCTGAATAGTCTATCACTAGACAGACTAACTGCTCAGTAGAGAAGTGTGCTTGTTGCACAGCAACTACAGCGAATAAATTGACAGCTAACAAAAAAAGAAACAATTACAGTTAAACCCCGTAATAACGCTCCTCAGTATACCGCGGAATCGGATATACCGCGGTGACTATCATGTCCCCCGACGCTTAAGTCACCCTTTATCATTGCCATTTAAAGGTGATTCCTCATTTACCATTGTAAATAAAGCCAGCCCGATTGTATTCCAGATTCTTTAGCATCCTTGAAAGGTAAACATATTCCCCAGTGAGAAGTGCGTTCCTCCCCTTCCAAATCTAATTTTTTCTTAAGACCTCTCCCACTTCACAATCCCATGTTGATAACATAGATTTTTAAGCACCTTTTCTTCTCGGAACTCAGTTCTGTTTATAACCTATCGCTCGATAGACTGATTGCGCAGCTCAGTTGTGTGCTTCTTGCACAGCAATTACAGTGAATAAAATGGCAGCAAGGAGAAAAGGGAGAAATATACCATAGGGGGAAGAAAAGTTACGAGTAATTGATAAATTTAAAAATGATGTAACAATTTCGGGAATATGGTTCCGCGGTATAGTTTCACTATACCGCGGGTGCCAAACATGTCCCCCGACACCCGCATTTTAACGGGGTTTTACTGTATATAATAAAAGAAAAGTTACGAGTAATTGATAAAGTTAAAATTGGTGCTACAAGAACGAATATATTTCATGAATAAGGTTCCGCGGTATAGTTTCACTATACCGCGGTTATGTTATAACGCGGGTGCCAAACATGTCCCCCGACACCCGCATTTTAACGGGGTTTTACTGTACTCTGTATGTCCATTAAGTGTAAGCTCGCAAAATAAGCTTATGATACTATGGCTCTTACGTACTGACTTTACGCATAAAAGTCAAAAATTTCGTAAATGCATTTTTGTTTGTTTAGATTTGCTTTAACTCCACTGCGGAGTTATTTTAAACCAGACGACGGTTTAATCTTACGAACTTTTTCAGGTTTACTCCTCCAAACAACTCTACCGTCTACCAAAACATAAAATAGAGAAAATTTGTCTCTAGTTAGCTGCTTGCTTGGCAAGACATATCATTATAAACAGAGCTTAAAATGTTTTAGTTTTCTGCTAGAAACAACCGAAGAAATATAAACTTCTCAAAAAAGTCCTTTGAGTTTACACAAAACTATCCAGTTTGTTAAAATTTTTGGAAGGATGTAGATAAAAAAAAATCATGAGTCTGTGAAATGAACTTTCAAAATTGTTCAAAATTATGTGTGTGTTTGTTTTCTTCTTTATATTTAAAAAATGAATATTTTATTGAGGTTATTTTTTTTCTCTTTCATTCATTCTCTGCAGATAAAGCCCTGAGCTCCATTCTCGCATTTTCATTTCCGAAGAATACACTAGCACTGCTAAGGCCAGAGCAGGCGAAGAATGAGATTTCCTGCCTGCACGGGATCAGATTTCTTACAGTTACGTGGATACTTACCGGCCATACTGTTATGTTTGCTGCGCGGAATCCTCAATTACACCGTAAGATTAGTTTTTTTTTTTTTTTTTCCTTTTTTCTCTATCTCTTCTTTTCCTTTTCTTTAAAAAAAACCTATTATTCAAATTACAGCAAACCTTTTTAATATTTAATTTAAGCATTCACTAATGCTTCATAATTATCAAACTGTTTCATAGATGGCGTTACAAAAAACATTTGTTTGAAAATGATTATCCATCGATTGCTGTAATATTATTAATTAGGATTTTAGGTCTAAAATTCCAATCCCTCGTATGATTTGTGCATACCCGCAACCAGGAGAGAGGGTTTTGGGATCGAGAGCCAATCCAAAACCTTTAAGTTTCCCTTGGCTTTGAGCAATATCGATGTCTGTGATATCAATCATTAAATTCTGCGAATCATCATCAATGCTAGTTGTATAGTAATATATTCACACTATAGAGAGGATTTGTTAATTGCGCTTTAAAGCATTTCAATGCTTTTATAGAAATGATAAGTGAAACATGTTTTTACTTTATGTTTCGAGACGACATATATATATATATATATATGTATGTATGTATATGTGTAGTTTTACTCGCTTAAAACAAAGTACCAAAAATTCGCGAATTTTTCCGTATTAGCCGTTATTCGCAACAACCGTGAATACGTAAAATTATGTAAAAAAAAAAAAAAAAAATATTAGAAATGCATGTTTATATTTTAAAAATAATTACTACTATTTATAATACAAAGTCAAAGTAAAATAAATAGTGAAAAGAAATGATTTATTTTTACTAATATAGACTTTTAAATCTTACTAGTGCATTGAGAAAAAGTGAACTTACCTTTTAAAATTTAACAATTTTAGAAAAAATCCTCATGATTAGTTGTTTTTTTAGGTACATTAAATGCGTATTTGGTGGTTTACAATCACTCAAAATAACCAACAATTTCTTTGAAAAAAATTAATTATATTGCAATCGAGAAAATGTTTCGTGAATAGGTCAGAAATTTTATTCGTCTTAGCCGAAATTTGTACTTAGCTTTCGTAATATGCGGGAGATATTTAGTGTAATTAAATAGTAAACCAAACTTGATGAACAAAATGTTCGTTTTGGCCGTGATTTCGTATTAACCATGTTCGTATTAAGAAAGTTCAACTTTATATATATATAGGTCTTTAAAAATTATTTGTATGAAAGTACGTAAAGTGTGGGTCAGGCCCACTATATTACATACTTTAAGATATTTAGTTGTTGCAAAATGATTAAAGGATTAATCTAGGGCAGTGGTTCCCAACCTTTTGTTCCTTGCGAACCCCTTCTAAGATCCGAAAGCAAATGGCGAACCCCCTTCTGTACTCGGTAGTAAGGGGTAACAAAACTACAAAATTTTTTAGCATATTTATTTTACATATTGCCACAATAGTTCATAACAAAAAACGAAAATATAATTGGAAAACATCCGAATTTAAATAAAAACTAAAATTATTTTTTTCACAATTTGTTCATTTTGAATTATAAATAGGGCAGTAAACATGTGTCACGAAAAATATCTTTAAAAATTATTTTCCTGATAGTGTAAAAAAGTTGTTGCATGGAATGAAAAATATGCGTACAAAATTTTGCGAACATCCAAATTTAAATATCTTCCTGTAATCTATCCATTATCCGCCTCTGTCTATATATTAGAAATTAGCGGAAAATATTTCAAAATTTTACATTTTAGAAAGTTTTCGTATTTTCGATTCTTTCTTCGCGCTATTGAGGAAAAATTGGAAAATTGTAGGAGAAACGTAACATCAAAATTTAAACTAAATGAATAAGTATCTTTCGATATCACTTTGAAACACAAATCTTCGAAATCAGGTAACAGTAGAAAAAAAAAAAAAGATTTCAAAATGTGTACATATGCTTCCTATAGCAGTCCACAACTTTACGCATCATTAAAAAAAAAAACATTTATTTAAATAATCACTTAGCCCTTCCGTCCCAATTCGTATACATAAATCTTTCAGGTTAGCATGCAAAACTTCCGCCATTGCCATATTATTTTCGCGAACCCCCTTTTGACATCCCGAGAACCCCTGGGGGTTCGCGAACCACCGGTTGGGAAACACTGATCTAGGGCATGCAAACCAACAACAAACTGAGGTAAATGACCCGGTAGTGGACACTTTTCTCCACCAGACCCCTACCTGTTAGCCGAGGCCTTAGGATTGCTTACGCACGGGGAGAGGTAGTGGGGTCTACGGATTTTACATGCACATATCCCCAAGTATACATGGTGGTCTTCAGTGGGTATCGAACGCGCGACCTTCCGGGTGGAAGTCCGACGTGCTAACCACTAGGCTACCACGGCCCCGGTAGTGGACACTGCTCTAGTAGTGGACACTTAGATCTTTAAGCTCCTAAAATAAGCGAATGTAACATTAAACTTGAATGAAATTATCAGAACCTATAGCGAACGATTCCTAGTGCTGGTTAATAGAACTAAAGTTGGCGTGGAGCATCTGTGCAAGTACGTTTATCATAGCATTTAATAGCTGCCTCCACAACGGTCACCTTTGCTGCTCTTCACTAGAGCCGATTAATAAGAAGGTTAGGGATTCGGGGAAAATATATGCGAAAAAAGCGTGACATCATTTATGAATGTTCCCTTAGTCATTTTTAAAAATTATTTCTCCAAGTTAACAGCATAAAATAGATAATATTAATTTCTGTCCACTACTAATGCAAATACGTGTCTTAAAAATGTCCACTATAGATACAAATTAAGCGTTTTGTAAATTTGACTTAGAAATCATAATTTTTCATCAAATGACATTTTATAGGTAATTAATTTTTAGAGAAATAGTTGGCGATTAAATTAAATATGCAAATATTGATGTAAGTCCCTTGAAAAAAATTTGCCACGTAAAACAGTACGAAAATTTTCTTAACTGTGTCCATAACCGGGTCATTTACATTTCCGGGTTTTTTACAGTTTTTAAATTTGTCTAATTGTATATTTGTCTATTTTTCTTGTTTATTCACTTAACTATGGCCTAATACTATTGTTGTTGGTTTGCATGCCCTGTATTAATCTTTTAATCATTTTGCTACAACTATAACGTATATATATACATACATACAAGGGTAAGTCAAAATTACGTACACTTTTCGTTGTACAGTTTTATTAATTAAAGATAGGTAGTAGCTGCATGGACGTGCGTTGACGTAGCTGCCTTGTGGTCACATGTGCACGTGTGTGCAATGTAATCACAATGGCATCAGTTGTCGTCTAGCAAGAGCAGCATACGCATGTCAGCTCCGATATCAGATTGCGCCAAAGAAGAGTGATCAGATTTTTGTGGTCATTGGTGTGAAAGGTGTTGAAATTCACCTTGGACTTTTAACGCAATACGTTGAAAGTGGCTGACCTCGTAAAAGGTTTTGTGGAGCGAAATGAGTAAGTGGTCGCAAGAGCGTAACACAAAAGAGTGGTGGAATATCAACATCGACCACTGACTACAAGTTCGAGAGTTGGTTACAGCAGATAGGCGAGTTACCAAACATGAGGTCGCATCTGCTTTAAACATCAGTCACGGTGTTGCCTGTCAAATTATCCACGGCAAACTGAAATTCGGGAAGAGTGCAAAATTGGATATTGTAGCAATTTGTAGAAAGGTATAATAATAAATTTAGCATGTTTTATTTTTCACTCAACTAATGCATTCGAACTTCTTTTCCAAATGCTGCTCTTATTATTTCAGATCACATGATTGAACTATTGGAAGCTGTGAAGAGTTTTGGAATGCAGATTGTCGTCAACGGTACCTTTTCTGTCGATACCTTTTTCCTAATAGGGTAAGCTTGTTTTGATACTGGTTTTAATCTCGGTCTTAATAAACCTTTTACAACTGTCCCTTTTATAGCTCTACGGAGGGCATTTTCCATCCCCCCTCCACAGAAAATTTTGAAATGACGGACTTGATTTAACTACCGACGACAAAGCCACTAGCTACATGAGGGTTCCGAACTTTTAACCGCTTCTCTTACAAGTTTATTTGAAAAAAACTGCGAAAAATCATCACATTTTAAAATTTTACTATAAAATACAAAGAAACAATATAAAACAAAATATAAAGGCTTTAAGTTGAATTTTCATTTTTACAGGTGTAAAAGCATTAACTTGCATTGCATTTTAATATTAGTTTATTATCCCGAGTTATCTCGGGTAAATGTAAAAAAGTTAAACATTGGTCTTGTATGATTGTTTTTAAAACAAGGGACAGTACAGCAAATCAACAAAAACTTGGCAAACTTACAATCAAAGCTGAATATTTCCTTTCATTTGCTCCAGGCCGAAGCGGACGTATACTATACAGTAGGGAAAACAAGGGACCAGCCCCACCAAAAGGACGCGAAACCAACATAACCTGGCAAACTGCCCATAAAAACTGAATATTTCCTTTCATTTCCTCCAGGAGGCCGAGAAAAACCGTGATAAAACAAATCATATTAACATTCTGCTTTGCCCGAGTTTTCTCGGAATACTAATTCTCTGCAATATATACGAACTTGGGATAATCAGGCAAGCGGTTAACCTCTTGAGACCCCAGAATTAAGCACAAATAATTTTGACGCAATTTTATGGTTCACCGATTAAAATTTGATAATAAGGATTAGAAAGGTTTTAAAAAATTCCTAAATTTCAATTAACAATTTGTTTAATTAAAAATTAATCCCCCATTTCCAATTTTAAAACCAAGTACACCATCGGTTGATAAACTTCAAAAGCAATTGGGAATTTTACTTTTCAAATCGCCACAAACACGAATTAAATAAACAGCATTTAAAAAAATATTCGATTGGGTACCGAGGACTGCAAGAGGTTATAGCTCCCATCGGACATATTTTTCTAAGGTTCACTTGGAAAAGTCTGGTCTTAAAGTATTTGAAAATGTTTATTTTTTAACTTCATCGCAAACCATGAACTTGTCACCACGTTGCCAAGTGGACGAGGAAAAAGCAGAGGTTTTAATTGTAACACTCTTTCTGCTCAAAAATAAACAAAAGTAACATGGAAAAGGTTGAACATCATAAAAGAGTACCACGTTGCCAAGTGGACGAGGAAAAAGCAGAGGTTTTAATTGTAACACTCTTTCTGCTCAAAAATAAACAAAAGTAACATGGAAAAGGTTGAACATCATAAAAGAGTACCACGTTGCCAAGTGGACGAGGAAAAAGCAGAGGTTTTAATTGTAACACTCTTTCTGCTCAAAAATAAACAAAAGTAACATGGAAAAGGTTGAACATCATAAAAGAGTACCACGTTGCCAAGTGGACGAGGAAAAAGCAGAGGTTTTAATTGTAACACTCTTTCTGCTCAAAAATAAACAAAAGTAACATGGAAAAGGTTGAACATCATAAAAGAGTACCACGTTGCCAAGTGGACGAGGAAAAAGCAGAGGTTTTAATTGTAACACTCTTTCTGCTCAAAAATAAACAAAAGTAACATGGAAAAGGTTGAACATCATAAAAGAGTACCACGTTGCCAAGTGGACGAGGAAAAAGCAGAGGTTTTAATTGTAACACTCTTTCTGCTCAAAAATAAACAAAAGTAACATGGAAAAGGTTGAACATCATAAAAGAGTACCACGTTGCCAAGTGGACGAGGAAAAAGCAGAGGTTTTAATTGTAACACTCTTTCTGCTCAAAAATAAACAAAAGTAACATGGAAAAGGTTGAACATCATAAAAGAGTACCTTTTCGTCCTTCACTCCCAGCTAAAAAACGACTGCAGAACAACTGTAGAAAAGCGTAAAAAATTACAGACGTTTTAAAACTTCTGCAGTTTTCTTAAACATTTTAAAGTTCCTGTACTTTGGTAAAAATAAAAAGTGCAGACGTTTTAAAACTTCTGTAGTTTTCTTAAACATTTTAAAATTTCTGAACTTTGGAAAAAATAAAAAGTGCAGAGATTTCAAAATTCCTGTAGTTCTGTTGAATGTTGCAAACTGCCTGTACTTTGAAAGAAAAAAAAAGTACAGACGTTTTAAAGTTTCTACCGTTTTTTAAATACTACAAAACAACTGTATTTTGTCATTTTTTTATTGTGCAGTTACACTTGATTTTTTTTATTTCATCACATAACCAGCAATAGTAATTTTTTTCTAAACTTTGATTGTAACTTCAACAAAGGTGCATTTTTAAAAGGAAGTACAATACCTGATTCATTAGTACTCACATTTTGTAAGCTGAAAGTATAATGACTAAAGCACCTGATCGTCAAGAGAAAAAAATGTTCAAAACAATGCATTGCATATGGTGTAATTTTTAGTTATTTTATCAAAAGATGGTAATAATTTCCTTTGAAAATGATTTTATTAACAGTTAGATGCCATCCGGTATTAATTGTTGTCGCTGTGGTATAAAGTTAAACTGCAAAATAATTTTAGTAAAACCAAAATTAATACTAAAGGTATTTGGAACGCTAAAACTAGAAGAAATGTTGCTCTAATTTTGAGCATCGAATGTACATTAAAACTTCAGAAAAAGAAAAAAGTAAAGGTATTTGGAACACTAAAAACTGCAGAAGAAGTACTGTACTAATTTTTAGTACGGAATGTACAGAAAAACTGCAGAACAAAGAAAAAAAAAAGTAAAGGTATTTGGAACACTAAAGACTGTAGAAGAAAAACTGAAGTTTATATTTGTACAGTTTTCGTGTTCCAAATACCTTTACTTTTTTTTTAAAGTTAACCTGCAGTTTTTTTTTGGCTGGGCTTGGCAACATGGATGCACTTCACATTGTACTTGTTACAGTTTTGGCCATGTATTTCCATAAATAAAGTAAACAATTGTCGGATTCCTGCTGTTAAATGTTTATTTCATAAGTTTTGCATCATTTCACATACATTCATCGTTAATCGGTCGACCAAAACTTCCCACATATCCCATTGTTGTGAAAATGCGAGGGTGATGCCATTTTTTTAACCACCACTGTATATCATTTGCGCTAAAAAAGTGAGTATTGCATTTTTGCCATCTGACTACAGTATGAACATAATTTTTTAACAAATTTTTCCTTCTGCTGCCTTTAGACCTTTTATTGCCTAATTTTAAGTCTCTTTACGCCTTTTTAATCGCCCCAAATGGTAACTTTTCCGTGGTATTAAGACATGATGAAAACATTTTTGCATTCTCTGACGCACTCTAATTGATAATTTATTTAAAAAAAAAAAATGCTATCTTTAGATTTATCAGAGATCGTTGGCAGGATTGCACTCCATTTCATCTAAAATAATTAAAAATTAGTATTTTTTTTTCTCCTTGGTATAAATGCGGAGCAGCGAGCCAGCGAGCGAGCACGTACAAATGTTTCCGAAAAGGCAAGCGGAAACACCGTTGACGGAGCTATCATTTGATTGGTCAACCGTTTTTCACTTGCGAGACGCGAGTGTAAAGGAAGAAAATGGTCACTCGTGGCCGTCGTGGTGGGGTCGAAATGGAGTCAACAGACTATATTCTCGGCGTAGCTCGGTTTCCGTGAGGGAGAATTACTAGACGTCACGAGTAGTTGACGGAACCTTCGTGGTAGGGTCCCACTACCATTCCATTACACTTGATTTGTCACGGAAGTTTGTTACGCGGTTTTCGACCACTGTTACTGCATTTTAGTTCTTTTTAAAATAAAACCGTGTAACTTAAAACATTCTTTGGAGATTTAATATATTATTGGATTGGTTGGTTCCAAAACGCCTCGTGTTGTTTTGTTTGTTTGTTTGTTTACGACTATTTTAGGTTACATAAATATTCTAGTTTATTTGCTATTCTCAAAGATATGCCTCAAACTCTCGTCTAATATGACAGATATAACATGACAGCACAACAGATTTTAATATACAAAGAAGGAAATACACCCTGTGGAAAGTGGGAATCGAACCTACGCCTCTTTCACTCCGCGCAGGGAGGCTCCGGAACCAGTCGCTTAGACCGCTGAGCCACTGAGGCCCCCTCGTTGTTTTTTGGATTGAAGCATACGACTGCGGACCACACACACCAGTCATTAATACAGCTCAGTTATTTTGCCAGTACGTGTAGATCAGTGCTATGCAAACTCCATAAGTCATCACTATTGTTCAAAAACATAAAGTAATAGACAAAGGTCAAGCTCAGTTACAATAACATACATTCATATGCTTTTTATACACATATCAATCTTTTAATGCAAAAACAGCACCAACACTTTTATTCTAAGAAAATAGCAAACTGCTTAACAAAACATAGAATTAATGAAAAATTTTTGGAAACGTAATAAGTGATTTTGGTGAGGTTGATGTCTTGGCGATATTTGTCACATTGTCGCCATGCTGGCGTGACCCCTAATCATGTTTTATGTTTAGGGGACTCGTGAACTGCTACGTTACCGTGAAACATGAAGAAAAGGAACAGATCACGAAGTTTTCTGTACAGTATAAAGCACAGATTATGGAGGTAAACAAAAAAAAATTGTTTGCAATTATAAATGATTTTAATAATATATTTGTGTTGAATTATTTTCTAATTGAATAAGAATGTGATTTGCTTCAATGACGCAGAAAACAAAAATATTTATTTTTAGTTGATGTAATCTAATATTTTGAAACAATGATTACCTTCCCAAAATAAATTACTTAACATTTACTTTTAACCAAACAGCCTTGAAATGTGTAGGGTATTGAATATTGTATAATTGTGTAACATTGAATATTAATATTAATATTGAATATTGTATATATTATTGCATAATAAAGCATTGAATATTGTAGAATCTTATTGTATTGTAATAACAATGTTAAAAACCAAAAACATGGTAAATTGTTTATTTTGCATATTTTTGCGTCATAATGGTGCTTTCTTACTGTATTTACTTACAGCACATCGATAAAGATTTTATCCGTGCGTGGGATTGATAAAAAATGGAATGCTTTACGTTCAATGAAGGCAATTCATACAGCGTCATAGGTCACGTAATAGCGATGTAAACAAAGGAAGCTGTAGTATCGCTTTACTTCGAGTTCGACAAATCTAATAAAAATTAGGCCTAAATAAAGTTCTTTTACATTACATAAAATTAACACTAACTAAAACACTATAACTATTGTAATAATTAATAAATTTCTGTTATAATGATTAAATTAAAGGTAAATTACTTGGTTTATATTCAGAAAAAGCTATGAATAATTTTAAGATATCTAATTTTGCTTCGTGAACTCCACGTAGAACTCAATTAAGAATTTGATAAACAAATCAGCGATCATCGTTATCACGTGACGCGATGAATTGCCTCCAATTTAACCAACAACTGCTCCCACTGTTGATGGATAGTATTATGTATAACGCCTGTATGCCAATTTATGTTTGAATCCTTTTATTACTGAGGACCGCCTTTTTGCCAGATCGACACAGCACATCCGTTAATGTAAGCAGGAATATTTTTTTTTTGCCTAGGGGGAAGTACTTGATGGCAAATAGCTTAATCTGTCAAAAATAATTTTAAAGTTAATTTTGCTCAAGTGTTTGAGTTTGTGTTATTTATTTGTTTGAATTCATTAATATTTTTATTAATTTTTTGTATTTGTTTATTTATCAAAGTGAGAAGGGGTTTGAGTGGACCATAAAGACACATCGTCAATGTTCCAACAAACGTCCTTCCTTAAAGCGGTTATCACACGACAGAAATTAGAGGCAAACGCAACCGTAATAGGAATCGTCAACTCAATCGGAAACTGGGTTTTCTACCGATTTCCACCAACAGTTTCTTCAAAATGCTCGTGTGCTATAGAAATTCACAGTTGCTCGAATTAGAAGCAATTCGTTATCTACGCTACAAAGCTTCTAGAACGTTTGCTTTTAAGGCAAATCGGGCGATCGAAGGATAAATGTTAAAAGAGCGATTTCGAAATTATTTTTTTTTATTTATTTATTTATTTTATTTTTTTTTGGTTTAAATTTGTGAAATCATGCTGAAAAAAAATTTGTATGAAGTAAAGTTGCTACTTTACTAGTGCAGGACGTTGCAAAGAGTATCTTATGATAAAATCGCTACCAAAATGCAAGTTCGTTTCAAGTGATAAATTTAGAGACAGTATTAAAACCATTTTTTTTTTCTTTTTTTTTTTTTTCTTCATCTATATGTCATGGACAACCGTTGTATAAAGTTATCAGCAATAATAGTCTAGGCATCATACATTATTTTCCATTTTTGATGATTTTTTAACTAATTCCTCTCATTTTATTTTAATTAAATTTAAACTGCAGTTCTATTTTATGATTCGTTAGAATTCTAAGTTTTATATTCAGTAAATTGTGCACATTTCCCAAAAATCTCCGCCCGCGCCGCTCCTGGTTACGTACACAAGAGTTTTATACAACTGTAAAGGAGCAGTTAGAGCCACAAAATGCCAAAACTATTGACACAACCTGTCGAGGCTGGTATCTTTGGGACCATGCACCCTAAAGGCAACTGGTGCACGTTAAAACCGTTGTAGCTCCAATGTCCTCCTTGTGAAACGATACCTCTGGGGGTGCCGACCTAGGTGACAGTCTCTCATCAGGGAGCTAGATAAAAAATTAACACTATTCACTTCCCCGTGCTACTGTTCTTCTAATAGATGCTTGTAGTAACGCGGTGTATTAGGGGAAAAAAGCACTTGCAACCTTCCCCTCAGAAATAAGAATACTCTTCTCAAGTACTATCATGGTCACTTTATGCCATTCCAAAACCCTCGGCTGTAATTTTACTGATAGCTACACAAGGCAAGGAATCGCACTTCGGGAAGGCGTATACACTCAAGAGCCAAAACATTATGACCACCTGTCAATAACGAGTGGGACGTTTACTGCGTAGCCCCATATCCAACAGTGTCCGCTGAACAGTGTGCTCCGATACTATTCTACTTGGCCCTGCATTGTATTGGGCTGTCAGCTGAGCCACTGTCTGGGTCCGGTTTTGCTTCACCATGCCAGTCTCCGACGACCTTTATATTTGATAGTGTGTGGACGTGCAACACCATGTCGTCTACTGCTGGTTTCACCGTCATTCCTCCACTTTGCATAAGTACTAACAACTGTAGATCGCGAACAAACCACGAGTCGTGCAGTTTCGGAAAATCTAGTTCCTAGCTGTCTGGCTCCGGTTTTGCTTCACCATGCGAGACAGTCTCCGACGACCTTTTTCTTTGATAGCGTGTGGAAGTCCAACACCATGTCGTCTACTGCTGGTTTCACCGTCATTCCTCCACTTTGCATAAGTACTAACAACTGTAGATCGCGAACAAACCACGAGTCGTGCAGTTTCGGAAATACTAAGTTCCTAGCTGTCTGGCTCCGGTTTTGCTTCACCATGCGAGACAGTCTGCGACGACCTTTTTCTTTGATAGTGTGTGGACATCCAACACCATGTCATCTACTGCTGGTTTCACCGTCATTCATCCACTTTGCAAGTTAGGATTCTTGGCTATATTTCTTTATTTACATTTATTCACTTCGCTGCCTATTTACATATTATTTACAGTGGTTCAATTTCCACATCATTGAGTTCTTAGATGTTTCAAAGCTACGGGCACAAGCTCTCCCGTTACGACTACAGTTCTTTGGTATTTCTTACGGGCACCAACTCTCCCGTTACGTTACGTCTGGATGGGCGCAACTCCTCCCTGTCCAGCATTCGAAGATCTGCTCATCCGACCGCAACCTCGTAGGCAAGCGAAAGTCGATCTACTCGCCCCCGCTTTTCAGAGCAGCTTATATAGGGGTGCCTGACCTTAGGCCGACATTGAGGGCAAGGGGACACACGTGCACCATTTCCTGTCGTGTGGACCCCTTCGTCTTGTCACGTAGGCCCCGTAGGTTTGCCGGCCTAGGCCTAACCTGATACCCCCCGCCCAAAACTGACTACTGGGCTAACAGCTCTGTAGGCAGTCCAGCAGGTGTACACTGGGAGTCCCCTAAACCATCTCCCTCCGAGAGCATACCTTGGATGTCACCATCCCTCTCTCATCATTTAAAAATAACCTGGAGAGCGCATCGGCATTCTGATGAGCTGCCCCTTTACGATGGGTAATTTTTAACTTATACTTTTGTAACGCGAGGGCCCATCTCTGTAACTTCGGACTTGGAGATGCATTCTGTGATATAAAAGTTAGGGGATTATGATCTGTAATTAACTCAACCTCAGCCCCAAAGGTCCAGATCTCAAATTTCTTTAATGCCCATACCGCTGCATATTCTTCCCTTTCCGCCACTGCCCAGCGCCGCTGTGCCTGACTAAATTTGACACTGGCGAAAGCAATCGGATGTGGTTTTCCATCCTCCCCTTTCTGAGCTAAACATGCACCGGCCCCGAAATCACTAGCGTCCGCGTACACGATGAACGGGCGACCCACCTCCGGCGTATACAACGCTACTGCCTTACACCGCAGTTCCTTCAACTGTAGGAACGCTTTCTCCTCTATCTCTGTCCACGGTATTATATTCGGTACTCTGCGCTTGGTCAACTCAGTCAGTGGCAACGCCACTTCAGCAAATTTAGGAACATAGTCCCTGTAATAGTTGAATAAACCTAACGCACTTTTCAATTCTTTTTTCGTAGTTGGGGAATTTAAGTTTTGAATTGTTTTGTTATAGTACCTTGCCATATTATTTTGATTTTCATCAGCGGTTAATCGAGCTGCGTCTGCCGCTTCCTCTAGATTTTTCCTCAGTTCTAGCAGGTATTCAGCCGCACTTTCACTCTCTAAATTTGGCACCAATTCTTCCCCTGTGAAGCTTTGTTTTAGAATTGACAAAGGCCCCGTCGGATCCCTCCCGTACAATAACTTAAACGGTGCTACTCCCGTTGTAGCATTCGGGACTTCCCTGTACGCCCACAATAAAAACGGAACTTGTTTATCCCAGTTTTTAAGGTCATTTTTCATGACGTGGTATAGCATACTCCTCAGTACACCGTTCCACCTCTCTACTAAACCATTCGATTCCTTATGCCCCGGCGTCGAGAACCTTGGAGTCGTTGCCAACATTTTTTGAAATTCCTTCGTCAATTCTGAAGTAAAATTGGTCCCTCTATCAGTGCATATCATTTGCGGAATCCCAGTTCTCGAAAATATCGTTAACAACGCTACACATGTTTCCTTAGCAGTTAACCCCTTCAATGGTACACACTCAGGCCATCTTGTATGCCGATCTATCATCGTCAATGCATATCTATGACCCCTCCCTGATTTAATATCCAGTGGCCCCAGAATATCACAATTAACGACCGAAAACGGAATCTCCGGTCTTACAACAGGCGTGATAGGTATTCTATCCGCTGTCCTTACTTTCCCTCTAAACTGACAATCGACACACCCGTCAACAAATTCTCTAATATCCTTATTCATGGCTGGCCACGCAAAAGAATATTTTATCCTTTCTGCAGTTTTACGAAACCCTAAATGTCCTCCGAACACCGACTCATGAGCTAGTTTTAAAACTGTATTTCTTTTTTCTAACGGCAATACTAATTGCTCTACCTTGCTTCCTCCTACCGCCCCCTTACTGTATAGAATTCCATCTATTAAAATGCAATTTCCCTTTCCTTTCTTAATTTCATCCTAAATGAATTTTAACGTCTCACAATTTCGCTGCTGAAATTTTAATTTTTCTCTTTCCGACCGTGCTCCTAATCCGGCCTCTGCACTCCGCAGGGGTTCCTCTTTCCCTTTCCCTGGTGGCACTTCATCACAGTCAACCGCGAACACCCCTTTTTCACTCTCCCCCTCTGTGCTTTCTTCATTTACCGGACAAAGGCTCTCGGCTTGGGCCTTAAGTGCTTCATGATCCCCAGGGGTCAGCAACAAAGTTCCGTTTAATTTTGGTGTGCTCGCTACCGTTACATAAATTTCTGGTTTTAATTGTTTGAAATATTCATTTTCTAAACTCAACGGAATATTTATAATATCAGCTTCTATATGCTCACCAAATGCCGGCTCTAATAATATTCTACCCCTTGGTTTTATATCCCTTTTCTGCAATAAACTCTGATTTATTACGGAAATTTGGGCTCCACTGTCAATGATCCCTTCTATTTCTTTATTTCTATAGTTAACCTTTACTTTCATACGATCCGCCACAATCCTTTCTTTTCCCTTTAAACTATCCCCCAAAAATCCTCGATTTACTTTGGCTATTACCTTGTCTTGGTTCTGCCTTAGTTTCCCTATTTCTGGATTTTTATTCATTATTTTCACTCTTTGTACCCTTATTTTATCCCTATCTTCTTTACAGTTCTTCGCGATATGACCTTCCATTTTACATTTATAACAAGTTACTTTCCCTATCGCATCATATCTTTCCGTTTTGAACTTATTCCTCTCCTTTGATTCCGGATTGTATTTAGTTTTAATTGAATAGGAATTTTCCATAGTCTTTTCATGGATTTCCGCTAAGTAGGCCGCTTCACTAAGTTTAAAAACCTGATCCTTCTCCTGAAGCCCTACATAGCGTTTAGTTTCTAGTGGCATCTCTGCTTTTAGCCTGTCCACTACTATTATGGTATTAATTTCTTCTGCCGTTTCCGCATTTTTACTTTTAATGTAAAACGCCCATAAGGAATTAATTCTATCCGCGAATTGCGTCCATGACTCATTCGGTCTTTTTCTAGCTTGATCAAATCTCTTTTTATACTCGTCCGGAGTTAACCTATTATGCTTTAGAATTTCCTCTTTAATTCTCGCGTACTGATTTAATTCCTCTGCTTTCAAGTTCACAAATAACGGCCTCACTAAGTGACCTAGCAATGGCACAATCAATCTCCCCTGAACTTCCTCTGGAACCTTTTGCGAAGCAAAAACCCCTTCCACTGTTTCAAAAAACAAGGGTAGATCTCCAACGTCCGAAGGTACAGGTGGGATTAAAGATTTCAAAACCTTATGGAATCTTTCCACATTATCCATAATTGGATTTTCTCTTTCTCTCTGTCTAAAATGACCATTGTTTTCTTGCTCTAATTCTAGTTTTCTAATTTCTAACTCCTTCTCACTTAAAACAATTTCTTTCTCCCTAATTTCTAGTTCTTTCAATTTTAATTCTAATTCACTAGTACTAGCCTCATCCATTTTGCTATTCTTACTTTGACTTCTCAGTACAGGTGACATGCAAAGCAAACCCCCAAAACGGGAACAGTTTAAATGTGGGGACTTACCCTAAACAGCAATCTCTGGATCTCCGCACGTTGACCACGCGTTGATGTCTCAGCGATGGGTTTCCCTTTCACTACTCGCTCCTCTGCTCCAGGCGTTACTTCCGGTGTCCGTCAGTCTGCAGGGTCTCTCAGCGTCGTAGTAAATTTCCCTCGGGTAATCTCGTAATCTCCGGCACTTTTTCCAAGAATATTCAGCTCACCAGCAATCCTCTTGCTATTCTTCACCTTCTCCGATGAGGTCCCTTCATTAAGCGATAATTCGTATCTTTTTATCACTTGCAGTTTCTTTCTCAGGTTGGGTCGGATCCTACCGTGGTGCGCCAGTTAGGTTTCTGGACTATATTTCTTTATTTACATTTATTCACTTCGCTGCCTATTTACATATTATTTACAGTGGTTCAATTTCCACATCATTGAGTTCTTAGATGTTTCAAAGCTACGGGCACAAGCTCTCCCGTTACGACTACAGTTCTTTGGTATTTCTTACGGGCACCAACTCTCCCGTTACGTTACGTCTGTACGGGCGCAACTCCTCCCTGTCCAGCATTCGAAGATCTCCTGCTCATCCGACCGCAACCTCGTAGGCAAGCAAAAGTCGATCTCCTCGCCCCCGCTTTTGAGAGCAGCTTATATAGGGGGTGCCTGACCTTAGGCCGACATTGAGGGAAAGGGGACACACGTGCACCATTTCCTGTCGTGTGGACCCCTTCGTCTTGTCACGTAGGCCCCGTAGGTTTGCCGGCCTAGGCCTAACCTGACATTGCATAAGTACTAGCAACTGTAGATCGCGAACAAACCACGAGTCGTGCAGTTTCGGAAATACTAGTTCCTAGCTGTCTGGCTCCGGTTTTGCTTCACCATGAGAGACAGTCTCCGACGACCTTTTTCTTTGATAGCGTGTGGACGTCCAACACCATGTCGTCTACTCCTGGTTTCACCGTCATTTATCCACTTTGCATAAGTACTAACAACTGTAGATCGCGAACAGACCACGAGTTGTGTAGTTTCGGAAATACTAGTTCCTAGCCTTCGAGCCATTACAATCTGGCCTCTATCAAAGTCGCTTACATCCGCAGCCTTTCCCATCACACACCGAAGCAAGTGAAAGAATGATTCTTCAGACTCTCCAGCAGCAGTTAAATACCACTTCCACCTCATCACGTGCCTTTCACGTCATCCATGCTAGTTCATTGCAAAATGTTGGGGTAGTCATAATGTTTTGACTCTTGAGTGTTTTTGCGCCCGGGGCAGTTAACGCATCGCTCTAGCGAAGCGTATATATACACCTGTGGCTGTTAAGGGGTTAAGAGCCCTCTCTAAAGAGGCGGAAGTCGTACTCCTGCCTATATGGGCTCACTGAAACTCAGGAGCAGTGCATCCTCTCTTTCTCTCTTCGCGCGAGGACTCGCCAACAAGTGATCCCTTTATTATTTTCCCTGTTCTTACAGAATCTTACCAATATATGTAGCAGCAATATTCTCCTTTCTGCTCCTGGGAAGGATGCTTAGGGGCCCGTCAGAGCATACTCCAGTCATCAGTCATATGGAGCGCGCGTGTTACAATGTTTGGTGGAGAAATCTGATTTTCATAAACAACTATTGGCCAACAGAATTCTCGGTAAGTTCATGTTTTTGTTCGAAAGAGCTTCGTAAAATTCTCTCGCGCTTTCGTCGAACACAAAGTTCAATATTGATATTGATAACTGCCGATGATTTTTAATCAAGAATTTTGCGATTTTCAGCACAGGACGTTTAACTTTACAGGACGAAATGGGATCAATTAAGGAATACTTAATCAAAGGATGAATCAAAATTCTTTCATGAAGCAGGGAGGAGGGGAAGGGATGTTCATAACAGTTCTTACGTAAATATATGGGTGATGGACAGGAAATTCGCCATTTTAAGTTTTGTGTTTCTAGTGGGTCTGCGTATGGTCCCTAACCTTCGCAGACCTAGTGCATTCCCCGAAAGCAGGCATCCATTTTTTTCTTTCAAGTAGCACCACTATCGGCGGATGCCATTATCACTTTGAGAATTTTGATGCTCAATTTTCCATCTAGATGGCGGCACCTAAGCTCTAAGTGATGTGAAACTGCACCAGACATTTAATTTAGCCGAGCATCCAAGCCAAACAGATACTCATGGGATCTTTAACATGGCGCTTAGTCATGCGACATGGACACAAGCGATTTTCTGCATCTTAAAAATCCACCCATTTGGGCCAGGTTTGACCCTTCGAACTTGGGCGTACGAGGCCAGTGCCTTACTACTACGCCACCCTGCAGGCTCGCAATTTTAAGTTGACAAAAAAAATTCCAAACTAATCTTTTTTTTATAGTGTTCATTTAAAACCCAAATTATTATTTGGATGGCAATGTATTTTTCTGAGTCGACAGGGTGGCGTAGTGGTAAGGCGCGAGTCTCGTACGCCCAAGATCGCAGGTTCAAACCTGGTGCAAGTCGGTGGATTTTTAGGATGCAGAAAATTGTTTGCGCCCATGTCGCATGATTGTGCGGCATGCTAAAGATCCCTTGAGTATTCGTTTGGCATGGATACTCTCGGCAAAATTAAATACCTAGTGCCGCCATCTAGTGGAAACTGATCGCCCAAATTCTCAGTGGCAATGGCATCCAGCGACAGTGGTGCTATGTGAAAAAATGGATGCCGATTACCGGGGTACGCACTAGGTCTGTAAAGGTTAATGACCATACGCAGCCCCATTGGAAGGAAAAAAAAAAAGTATTTTTCTGACATTTAATCTAGAAAATATTTTAAATGAAAATTCACAAAATTTTGAACTTGATTTTAAACATGTACATTTAAAGCCCTGTATTTGCCGATTTATGAAGTGTACAGAGTACAAACGAAATTTTTTCACACACAACGAAGCAAAAAACGTTGTTAATTTGTACAGAATAAATTTGTTCTTCAGAAATTTACCATAAAACGATTAAATAGGTAAATAAAATAAAAGCATATTGTAAATTTATATTAACTGTGTATCAGATAAATGTCCTCCCCCTTTATACATAAACTAATCACGGGTGCTCAGAGCCCTGTAGCACTATTATGCTGGGAGAAATATAAAAAAATCTCGCACCCATGCACAGCACAATATGAGGTTTAGATTTTCCAAGAACAAATTTGATGCTACTATGGGAAAGCTATTATTAAATTTCTACACTTGAAAAATCTTGGAAGAGCACTTATTCTTTTTCTTTAAAAGCGTAACAACCTGTTGCAGGTCTTAGCTGCCTCAACAGCACTCTTCTTCCAACTCAGTCGATTGAAGGCAACTCTTTGCCTGTTTTTATTTTCAAGATTTTGAGGTCATTTTCGGCATCATCCAGCCATCTTGTTGTAGGCCTGCCTCGGTCACGGGTTCCCTCAGGGTTCTTGAAAGTGTACAATCTATTCGGGTTGTCTTCAGGGGTTCTCCAGACATGGCCGAGTCGTATCAATTTGTTACTTCGGATGACTTGTGTAACTTGAGGCTCTTTGTAAAATATGTACAGTTCAAAATTATACCTGGTTCGCCAACATCCTTGTTCTTGTACAGGCTCGAATATAGTTCTTAACACTTTTCGTTCAAAAGTATCCAGAGCTCCCTGAATGTTTAATGTCCAAGTTAAATGCACTCTCAAAAACGCACGCTCAAATCTCACCAAACGTTCGTCCTATTTGACGAAATGGCTTCGTGAAGAATGCTCCGAGTAAACTTTTCGTCAAATTGCCGAAATTTGTGTAGTAACTTTTTTAAGTCACGTGATCGCGCGAAGAAAGAATCGTTGAAAATGACAAAATTTTCTTGACGATTCAAGAATCGTCAAAAATGAGAGCTCTGTTTCTGAGAGTCTGTCCAAGTCCTTGGAAGAGCACCCCCGAGCGAAATAAGCCTATGGAAAATTAATTTAAAATTCGAACTTATAAGACCGATAGAGAGCACCAGTGACTTGTTCCATCGTTTTTGCATGGCCATGCCAATATCCTTCCGAATTTTTCGATCCCGATGGCGGCAAAGCGTATGGCGGATTTCCATCATTTTTCTCATATTTATAGACAACAATGAGCACGATTCTTCAGTACTAACAAACTGTTGTTTACTTTTTTAATTGATAGTAAGGCTTTCAGAAAGTCTAAGGAGGCCGTGGCAACTTAGTGGTTAGGATGTCGGTCTTCCAACCGGAAGATTGGGTGTTCGATACCCGCCTCGCCAAAGACCCCCTGTACACTTAGGGTACGTGCGTATAAAATCCGTGAACCCTGAAGTCCCGAGGCAGTTCCGAGGGTACCCGGAGGGTGGAGAATTTCCCTTCCCTTCACTTTTAGGTCAAAAAAGAAGGTGGCGTATTTTTGGTGGCGCTATTTGGTGTCATCCAAATACATAATAAGTCAAGTCGTACTTCCACCGTTGTAGTGCTCATCTATAAAACGGAAGGCCCTCCGTTACTGGATTAATTAATGGTCGCTCTACGAAAGGGAGCTTGGATACCTAAGTGGCATCAGAAATAACAACAACAGGTTTTTCATTTATCAACATTTTGCGATTGCAACGCCTAACTGTCGCCTGACGGCGACTTTCGAAATTTTTATCATAATTGTTATTTTTATTTATTATTATCATTTATTAATCTAAACCGCACCTTGTGGTGTATGGAGACCAAATTTTGTCAATTTTCTCCCTTCTGTCGTACGCGTCCTATTTCACACACACGCACACACACACACACACACACACATATATATATATATATATATATATATATATATATATTATTTGCAATAAAAACTAGAATTTTATTTTAAGAAAATACCATCTTATTGACATGTAAACTTTATTCCGTTCATACTAAACTTCGTCTGCATTTTGGGGCATTAACTAATTTGTTTTCATGATTTAAAAATATTGTCATATTTTTAAAATATTTATTTTTTGCTTCTACGTGAATTAGATGCAATTTTTACTTTTCCATTCCAGTGCCTACCCCATTCTTGGTACTTAGCTGCTGAATTCCAGCTTTTTGTGGTGTCTTGGGGAGTCATTAGAATTCTTTTAAGGTACGTCGCATATATGCACTATACCAATATGTCAAACTATACATATGTCAACAGAGTTTTAAAATACTTTGAAGCTAGTTTCTATAAAAAAAGGAGAAAAGTAAAGGAATAGCATTGTAAGACATGTTAACAATAACTCAAAAATAATGTTATTTTTAAAAGCGTAGACCAAAAGCGGAAACCAAGTCACCATAGTATCTATCTTCTATGTTTTCGGCATTGACGCCTACAAAGTAGCACTAGATTTACCAGGCCGTTTTCAACCAATTCTAAAATTTCATTTTACACCGAGTTGCTACTAATTATAATAAAACTTTCAGTCGCATTAACTTGCCCTACTTACCGTGTATTAGTAAAAGATAATGCAATGGAGGCAATTCATCGCTAGAGGGACTCATGAGCGATCATCGTTGTCACGTGATATCCGCTATTTGTTTACTAAAATTTACAATTGAGTTCTACGTAGAGTTCACTAGGAAGTTGTCACTTAGTTATCTTAAAATTAATTAGACTATTTTCACAGCTATTTCTGATTATAACCCAGTATTTACATTTAATTTAATCATTATAAAAGAAATTTATTAATTATTACAATAGTTATAGTGTTTTATTTAGTGTTAATTTTATGTAATGTAGAAGAACTTTATTTAGGCCTTGTTTTTAATTAGATTTGTCGAGCTCGAAGTAAAGTGATGCTACGGCTTCCTTTGCTTACATTGCTTTAATCGCTGCCACGTGACGTAGCTTGAATTGCCTCCATTGAAAATTGACCTATAATTAGTAACAAATTATGCAAAATGGAAGCTTCAAAACAGTCAAAATGACTGGTCTGGTAAATCTAGTGTTAAGGATAAACATTCTGCAATTATAGTGTGTTTTATATTATAGCCCCAACTTTACCATAAAATTGAGTAGGAGAGGGTGGGAGAATTACACTCGCTTAAGGTAAAAACTTTATATTTTGTTAAATAGTACACTGAAACCAAACACTATTAGCAGAAACTATTCTACAGACAATTAGCAGTATATTTCTAACCTTCAAATAAGTATATCTTAATTACTTTATTTAAGACGTTAATTATAAAAAAAAAAGTGCAAATGCGAAATACTCTCCACCCAGAAGGGTAATGACACGCATAGCGTGGTTTTCGTCCTAATTTTGGACCTCGATTGTTTCCTGCTTTTATTCTTGTTTTTAAAGTAGCCTCACGAATGCCGAAAACTCTTGCTACTTCTCTATTTTTTTTTTTTCCCTGATTTTATAGCATCAAGAGCTTTATGCAACTGTTCTTCAGTCCATTTTGCTTTCAGGGTCTTCCTTGTATAACCTCTCGGCATTTACAATTAAAAGAAATATGTTATAAATGTGTATATTGTCCGTTATAATCACATTTACATTTCTGCAAGTCATGTGGGGAATATCAAGCAACAAAATGGCTGCATGCGAATTCCCCGCAATTCACTCAGTTACAAACATAACCTTAACAGGAAAAGTAGATGCAATAATTCAACAAAACTAAACTTGAACTAAACTGTAAGATAAGGTGCTTCAGAATCATGCTAAATATTACGCTAAAATAATTAGTTGAAGTAACTTACCTTGCAAATACTAGATGAGACAAATTACATCAAACGCACGAGAAATATTTTTCACTTGACTGATGCAAAACTGACACAAGGAAGTGGCGGGATCAGGCCTAGCTGTAATTGTAGTCCCTGCTGATAGGTCGCAGACCAACCAATAGCGTTTTACATCACTACAAATACGTCAATCAGCATGAGTGCCACTACCCGCATGCGTGTAATTCCCCCACCCTCCCCTAATGTTTTACCATACTTGTGACTTAAAATATTTGTTTTCAATAGCTTATGTTTTTATTACCTCACCTACTTTAAAAGTTGCGCTTTTTTTTTTTTTTTTTTTTTTTTTTGCGCAAACAGTGTGTTTTAACTTGATACTTTGATTTGTAAGTTTTAAAAATCTATTTAAAACTGCACTAAATTATAAAAAAAAAAGGAACACGGCTAAGATCGAGTAGAAATTACCGTCTCATATATGTGCATGTATGACTGTATTTAAAAGATAATAATAAGTAAATTAAAAAGAACAGATAAATCGGGATTTTTGAAATAATATCTATATTTGTCTATCTATTTATCTATCTATGTATCTATATATATGTAAGCATGTACAAGTATTTTTTAAAGCATTTTTAAATGTTTTTGATAGCGATTTAGCATTTGCTGTGCGGTTTTAAATTTTCATTTCAAATAATTGAAAACATCTATATAATGTTTGTTGCTCATATTGTATCCTAGTTTCACTTCAATTTTTAATTCACTTGTCATAGTAGGATACCTAAGCATTAATAAAAATTTCGTAATTTTCCATTAAGGTTGATTTGATTAGTAGTTAACTTAATAATTTGCTTTAGTTTTTTAAAGCCAAGAAGGGTTAAATTATAGTTAATGAACGAAACTAATAATGTTTCAAAAAATTTTAATTATTTAGAAAAAACTGATATTTTTTTATATACATTTTTTCCTACTACGCAACTAGAAAGCTTAAAGCAATTCACAAAAATTGTATTTATAGAATTTCTGCATGATTTATGACAACGGAAGACTGATATGAAAATTTAACTCTCATTATCTCAAAATCAATAAATCAGATAATCATTTGCTTTAATTTTTGAAAGTTAATGATGGTTGAATTAAGCTAGACTAACTAAAATAAAACTGTTTAATATTTTTTTAACTATTTAGGAAAAAACCGATTTTATTATTATTGTTATTATTATTATCATTATTTAATTTCGTTTCGTAGAGTACACAACAATAAAGCAAGAACAATTAAAAAAAACTATTTATAGAATTTTTGCCTGATTTATGACAGTGGATGCTAATGAAAAATCTGAGCATATTTAACGAACTTTTGTAGTTTTACAGAAATATATACGAAGCGCGTTCATAAAGTAAGGGCCGTTTGGTCACAGAAAAAAATATACTCATAAGAAACAAATTTTATTGTCATATTTAGTTAGGTACTAACTTACTTTACTTCTCTACATAATCGCCGTTCACTTCAAAGCATTTTTCGTACCGCTGCACCAGCTTCTTTAACCCCTCTGCATAGAAGCTTGCCGCCTGAGAGTTGAACCAGTTGACAACGGCGTTTTTGAGTCCCTCTTCGGTTTCAAAACGTTGTCCACCGAGCCACTGTTTAAAATGCAAGAAGAGGAAGTACTCGCAGTCGCTAGGTACAAGATCGGGACTGTACGGTGGGTGGTCAAAAAGTTCCCAACGAAAGTCTTGTTCTCCTTGGTTTTGGTAGCAATGTGAGGACGCGCGTTATCGTGGAGGAGGATTATGCCAGATGACAGTTTCCCGCGGCGTTTGTTTTGGATCGCTCGCACGTCTCATTTTGTTGAATGCACTTCACAGTTGGCGGGATCAACGATTTTCGTGGCCATTGTTCTTTGCATTCACGGACAACAATACGACTTCAGAATCAAAACAAATGACGCTGTAGCTTCGCAATGAGTCAGTAGATGGCGCTGCAGTAGTAGAACTGTGCTCTGAAGCGCCATTATTTAAATATAAGCAAACGGCCCTAACTTTATGAACGCGCCTCGTATATTTTGTCTGTATAAAAAAGGTTACATCCCTAGGAAGAAGTTGTAAAATTGAGATTTTAGAAATGACGAATCACATTTCTAGAGAATGAAACTACACACACACATACGTAAAGCTTGTTGTTTTTTCCTTTTCTTTTTTCATTTTTAATTCTTTTCCGTTATAATAATAATTTAACTTTGTGAAAGTAAACTGTAATAAAAAATAATTTCACGTTAAGAAAGCACAAATAAGCATTAAAATGCAGACATACGTTTCGGGATTGCTTGGAATCCCTTTTCCAAGGCGACAGGGAGCTTCTAGATGCAAAACATTGGCATACATGCATGCATTGGCTTCATTTGGATGTTATGCATCTAGAAGCTCCCTGTCGCATTGAAAAAGGGATTCCAAGCAATCCCGAAACATATGTCAGCATTTTAATGCTTATTTGGGCTTTCTTAGCGTGAAATTATTTTTTATTACAGTCTCTTCCGTTGTTTTCAGTGAACGTCACTTTAAGCTATGAAGCACCTTACACTTTGTGCATTAACAAACACATATACTCCTTCACTACTAGCTGATCCACTACCTCAGTTCATTTGTTTTCGAATCGTTGTTAAACCGGAGTAACAAATGTATTGAAGCCGAAAGAACTTATTTTAAATAAAAGTACTTTAAAAATATAATTGCAGAAAAACCTATAGAGTTTACCACCCTTGTAAGTTTACCACCTGTCTAAGTTAGCCACTTTTGTCAGGAACGGAATTAACCCTATAATATTCAATGTAATGGAACCTTCATCACTTGACCACCTAAGTTGACCACTTATGTACGCCAAATATGAGTGGGAGTACTATAAAAAACCCTTTGTAAGTTGACCGCCTAATTGTTACTACATTTATTTGTTTATCTATTTTTGAAAGGAGAAAAAAAAACTAAAATAGTTTCTCCAGGATATTTTTCATGCTATAATGTTAGACCAGTATTTGTCTGGATGGATGAAGCATCAATATAAGGTTTGCCTAAACCTATTTTTAAGTTAACCAAATGGGAAAACTACTATGAGCATTCTTTTGTTCTTTAAATAAGTTTCTTCTTTTTCATCTAATTGATCTAGCCATTTTGAAAAATTATGTATTTTTAGGGAATCTTTACCATTAATTAAATAACTTGCATAATTAATAACATATTTATATTTATTTAAATAGGAGTGCTTCAATTTTAAAGTTGTATAAGATACATTGTAAGTTATTCAGATTAAATTTCTCTAATGGTATTTCAGATAATTGTGAAAAAGTAGCTAATTTCTAATTTTTAAAGTAACGTTCATATATGAAGTAATATTTCAATTTTAGTTACAAATGAATAAACGCATAGTGTATGAAATGACAAAAAAAAATCTCCACCCTCTTTTAGTTGACCACCTGTCTAAGTTGACCAGTAAAGTGCCGCACCAAAGTGGTCAGCTTAGACAGGCTTCATTGTACTAGTTTTTATTTTATTTTATAAACCTAGTCCTAAAACTTCTTTGCCACACTGTGTGTGTTTCCCTGTTTTAGCTTCAAGATGTTATTTATGTGCTATTTTAATAATAATTTCCCTGTATACATAAATATGCATAAATACTGCACAAAATAAACATTTTTCATGTCATAAATTGTTCCTTTTAGGTTTCCAAAGATGGGCTTAGTTCTTCCAATATTACTTGTGGCTTTTTCAGTTTCTTTTAGCATTACTTGGACTGAAGTGCATGGAATGCATGCCACGTTTATAATGACAGATTTCAATCCGCAGTAAGTAAAAAATAATTTATTTTTTTTAATTCGAATGAACATGTTGTTATTTTAGCGCTTTAGGGGTCCTTCATAAATGATGTCGCGCTTCGAGGGGGGGGGGTCGAGAAATTGCGACAGTTTGCGACAAGTGGAGGAGGTAACAAGAAGTGTGACATTACACATCTTGGTTTCTATGAAAACATTTAAAATCAGCAAATTAATTTTATTTTTAAGGTTTTTTTTATTTTCATAATTTGGTTTTAAAGTTTTATTGATCATTTTGCATCATAAGCACCGATGCTAATTAAGGCTTAAATTTACTTCTAGTTGAAAGTTTAAAAGGAAATTTTCTTAGGCATTTACACTTAATTAAGCACATATGTAACATTGTTATAAATATGCTCATAAATGTCAGTAACATTTCAAAAATAAAATTAGAAACTTGATCTACAACGCAGTGCTTTGTTTCTGAACGGCCAGTACATATGCTTATGTAATATAGTGTGACATGTGACAAAAGTGGGTAGGGGTTATGATGAATTGTGACATTTTGTGACAAAGGGAGGAGGGGTCAAATGTGTTGAAAAAAAGTGTAATATCATTTATGAACGTTCTCTTTTTTATTTGCTGTTACGAATGAACGAAAACCAAGTTTTTTTTTTATCATTTGGATGAAAACTTAGACTGATCATTTAAAAGCAATGAACTATATTCTTTTAGTGTAACGAAAGGTATAAGTAACGTATGTTTCTGAAATGAGTTTTTATGTTTGAAATTTTGATGAAGTTTTTGATTACCGTAATTATCTGTGTGTAGGCCGCGGGTTATCTGCGAAAAAACTCCTTTTTTTACTACCTGCGGGCAATATAACGATGCGGGCAATACACGAAATTTAAAAAAAAAAAAGTATTATTAAAAAGACAACTACCGTACAAAAATATGGAAATCTCTTTTCCTGTAAAACAGAATGCAGAGAAATAAATCGTAGCTTTCGGAACAATGGTCCAAAGCAGATTGGGGCTCGGGCGCTACAGGCGAATGTATGGTTTTGTAGGGGTGTATCCCAGTTTTTTTTCTGGGTGCGGGTTATACACCGAACTTAATTTTTTTAGAATGAATTTTTCTTCCTGCGGACTATACAACGATGCGGGCTATTTACCGATAATTACGGTATTACAATATTAGGTGCTACTGATGCAAAAATTTTAAGAATTGTTCTCTGTGCTCTTGCGTAATTGCATGGTATTTAACTTGAAAAAAATGGTATTTGTAGCGCTAATTCAAATTATAAATTTGACCTTTATTACAAAACTCAATGTAATTTTCTATTACGAAGTTTATTATAAATTGTTTTCAGAAAAGAATTTATGAATTCTTGTTTTAATAAGTTGCGGGGCATTTTAACCTTAACAAAACAATTTTGTTCACGTAATGTTTTGACTGTACTTAGATCATTATTTGCTAATATTATGTGATTAACCTTTTCATTCCAAGTGTACCCAATTGGGTGCATTTTAAAATACTGTTTATTAACTACTGTTTGTGCAATTTGAAAGCTAAAACACCCATTTGTTTTTTAAATTAATCAACAGATAGTTTACTTCGTTTTAAACGTGGAAAACGGGCATTAATTATTATTTAAACTAATTATTAATTAAAACTAAAAAAAAAATTTTTAGTTATTTTGCTTTGTAATCATTTTTGAAATCGGAGAACCAAGAAAATGCGTCAAAATTGTTTGTGCTTAGTTCTGGGGTCCGAAGAGGTTAAAGGGGTCCACACTCCCGCCTCCAAATGCGTGGAGTTGACCAACTGCGCGTAAATCTACTTCTTGCTCCTTCTTTCTTCTGAAATTGATGTAAACTACAGAAATTAACGAATAAATAATACGTAGTTAAAAGAACAAACTTTTTTAGGCAAAATGGGCTGATTGTTTTAAAAATACAGGCGTAAAGAAAAAGAAAGAAAGAAAGAGAAAAGAAAAATTCTGTGTTACTCATAAAGCTGATCTTTTCAAAAAGAAAATACTATATAGTATTTGTTGTTGCTGTGACATATTCACTGGGTGTCAGATTTGGCACCCAGTGACTATTTCCTGTTTCCAAGGTAGAAGGAGTACCGAGTACTTATCCAGCATACGGTTCTCTTCAGACAGTGTTGGAAAATATCCGCTAAGATCTGACTCAATGGACAGGGACCAGATTTCTACCAAGACGGATTAAACAAGTTGGTTCTGCGTTCTGATAAATGCCTAAATAGACCCTAATAGAATGGTGATTATGTCTAAAAGTGATAGACTCGTATCTATATATCTATAAATATACTTCACCTAGCCTGTGTTTCGCTATCTTCCTTATTCTTTTATCAAACACCATGATTTACCCTTCATTTTAGAGCTTATCGTGCCAGCCAATGACGAAAAATAAACCCACGGTCGAAAAATGTACCGCTTCTCTTAAATTTGAGATTTAAATTCATCTAGGAAGAGGTCCTTTAATGGATGCCAAATAGGTGTTGTGTATGCTGGTGCCATCTGTTATCAAATAAACAACAAAAAAACTCTTCTGTTTTTATCGTGTAGAAAATTGTTAGTTTTAGGGACCGTTCATAAATGATGTCACACTTTTTTCCATATATTTGACCCCACTCCCCCCTTTGTCACAAAGTGTCACACTTCATCATACCCCCTCCCCCCTTTGTCACATGTCACGATATATTACATTAGCATGAAATAGGTTTAATTTGCTGTTTTTTAATGTTTTTATAGTAATCAAAATGTACGATGTCACACTTCTTGTTACCCCCTCCCCTTGTCACAAACTGTCACCCTTTCATGAACCCCCCTCCCCCCTCGAAGCGTGACATCATTTATGAATGACCCCCTTGCTGCGTCTCTGTGTTAAACTTATTCAATCGTTAGGCTCTAAACATTTATTTATACACTGTTTAAAATTTCCGCAAGAAAATAGTAAAATAACCATTTATTTGATTGTAATTTTACCATATTTAATTACAACAGTTGAATAACCATTAAAAAGATGGTACTCAAACCGCTGATTGAGAAAAAAATTGTTTATTCTCTGTTTATCCTAAAGAAGGTTTAACTAACCGTCATTTTCAAGCGCTCAATAAGAATCGGGCGTCCATCTTGGTTACGAAACCTTACCGGTCGTACGTTGTTGCTAAAATAGGAATAGTTTTATCAGTTCAAATCTGCATGTATATATAAAAAAGTGGCTTAAGCAGTGGTTGCTAAATAGAAAGACATACACACGTAAATAAAAAATTTGAGACATCGGATTCCCGAACTGTTTGCAAATGAGCGAACCCATCATTTGAGCTGCTGAAGCTTGTTTGTAGTTTAATTTTTGCAGAAAATAAAATAATTTTCGTCAATATACAGTAAATTTAAACCAAAGATGGCTTTAGATCCAAACAAAAACTGAAATCTCAATTTTAATGCAGTTTTCTTGTTGAAAAGAAAGATTTATTGCTAAATAAACGACCGCTTTGTGTGGTGCAGGTGGCCGAATGGTTAGAGATAAGGCTCGACCGATGCATCAGCCTCGCCGGTGCATCGGCGCCGATTGTTTAACAAAGTTGCCATCGGCATCGGCTGCCGATGTTAACTTTAGAAAAACATCGGCCTGTCGGCCTTGAAAAACATCTTAAAGCCGATGCAAGGCCGATGTTTTTCTCAGGGACAACTTTCCAGACAGCATTCTGTCTTTTACTTTCTTTTTTCTCCCTAGCTAGATTTCTATTTCCAAACAATAACAGGCAGCACATAAGTTAAAAAAAACACAAAAATAATGTCATTCTACAAAGTATTTGATAAAAATTTAGAAAAATAGTTTAAGCAAAAGCTGCCCGAAAACTTTCATTCTTAAAATTATTTCCCTTGGGCAGAATGCTCGTGAAATAGAATATGTTAACGTAAAAGTGATAGAGGCGTCTTATGAGTGCTGTTTGCTTTTCGCACTAGGAGGTTAGTTGCCTCATTTGTCCGTTTCTCGGTTAATAATGACTTAGTGCATTAGATGTCATTGTGCAATAATATTATACCATCTGCTTTTAGTTTGTCATGTTTCGTATTATTCCGAAATTGTAAACAATACAAAGTCAACTCAATCAAAGTACGATAATAATTTAAATTTTTACCAACGTAAACGTTTTTCTCTTAGCGATTTTTTTTTTTTTTTTTTCTTCGATCCCAATTGTTAGTTTTTCTGCAATTGTGCAGCACTCTCGTTGCATCTGCTTTTAGTGTGCGGTTATTCTCATTATTTCATTTTTAGTGTATAACATAGAAAAGATTGGTCAAAAATAAGAAAAAAAATTCCGGTATAAATGTTTATTGATCGAAATTTTATGGTTCGACTTGCAATTTTTAAAAATTAAATTCTCAAAATGCGAGTTTGCGCAACAGGATTTAATAACATCTTAATAAAAATACTAAAGTTTCTTTAGTTTTAAAGATTGATCAATGCATATTTTTTTTTCAAAATACATCTTAACTTTTTTTATACGATAATTAGATAATTATTTTAATTTCCTCCCGTTTACACTTCGTTTTTTTTTTTTTTTTTTTTAGCGCTTTATTTATTTATTTTTTTTTTTTCTTCTTTGATGTCACATGTTACAGTTGACAGTTTTTCTGCTATTGTACAACAATTTCGTTGCATCTGCTCTCAGTTTCGAGTATTTCTTGTTATTTTATTGTTTGTTTACAACATAGAACATATTGATATTAAATATGAATCAATATTTCAGTATAAATGTTTATTGATCGAAATTTTGTGTGTCCAAGTTTGACTTGCAATTTTCAAAAATTTAATTCTTAAAAACCGAGTTCGAGCGGCAGGGTGGAATAATACCTTAATAAAAATGCTACAATTTCATTAATTTCAAAAATTGACAGCGTATATATAAATATGTATATTTAAAAAATATATATCTTAATTTTTATAAACGATCACGTGTTTTTCAGAAGATTATTTATCAACTATGTTGTAGCTGCTGGTGCTCAAAATATTGGCTTATTTCGGTGACCTTACATTGTGTTCATGAAAATATAAAAAACACGTCAAGTATTTCAGTGTAATTTTCAACTTACAAGAAAAAAAAAGCTAATAAGATTAGTTCTGAAGACCCAGCATCCATTTGTAATGAAAATAATAAAAAAAAAAACCTCACGTCTATGTTTTTAAAGCAATATTCAATATTTCTTGGTTATGATCAAGGGGGTGTTACTGCAAGCGACTTTTTTCAATATTTTATTTTTATTTTAGAAAAAGATCTATTTTTATTTAAAATAACATATATAATCAAAAATAAACATATAATCGTTCCCGATTTTCATTTGAAAACGGGGGGGGGGGGGGGAATCTGAGAGGAGAGGGTTGACAATTTCGTTAAAGATACAAACCCAGAGTATGTGTTAGTCTGTATTATAGCATCTGCATAAGCAGCTGCACTTGACATTTGAAGTGCAGGTGTTATAAAGAGAAAATGTTGAAGGAAAGGGGATTAGACCCGATCCGATCCAATAGTCGTTGAATTTTTTTGCAAAGATAACAAAAAATAATTGAAAAACCTCTGAATCAGCATTTTTTACTTATTTTTTAACCTCAAAATAGTTTAATTACTTTACTAGAATCGCGAATGATTCTTTTAGTTTTAATTATTATGTAAACTTTCCCCAAACAGTTTTACCGTCCTTGAATAATGCATTTATGTTTTTATAAACATAAAAATAAATAAATGATTTAAATGACATTTTTGACAAGCATTTCTACACGTTTCGATTGTTTAAAGAGACTTATGTTTCCATCGGCCATCGGCCTATCTCGGAACAATCGGCATCGGCCCATCGGCCAAAAAATGCCATCGGTCGAGCCCTAGTTAGAGAGAAAGGTTGGTATACCATACAAACCGGGTTCGATTCCCGCCAGTTTCGTTTATGGTTTCAACGCTCGAAATGGTCCAAAAACGGTAAAAATTTTGTTTTGAAACCATTTTTAAATGGTTATAAAACCGTAAACTTTTGTATTTACGGCTTTTTAACTAAGCTGATTGGAAATGGTTAGGTCCCGTAAAATTAGAAAAATGCTCCAAACCGTAAATTTAACGGTGAATTAGATGGACAGACTGCTGCCGGCCATTTAACCGTAATTTCATGATGAAATTTCTAACAGTGTATTATGAATGTGTAAAGCCTAACCAACCAACAGTAACTATATTTTAAGTAATGGAACTGTTTCGTTATTGTATTTTAATGCTATGAATACTACTAATAAAAATAATTGTCCTTATTATTGTGATTATTTTATTGTTTTGGATATCTAAATAATAGTGGGGAAAAAATTCTAACAGAAATTTGTACTGATGTGTTCAATTCACATGCCTTCTTTTGCACCAACACCCTTTCACTTTTTTCTATTCTTCTTCATAATGTCCTTTCTCCCAAATTAGAATTCCGCACGAGTCGACTAGTGCCTCTTAATTCCCTTTTGTATTTTCCTTCTATTAATAAATATTTCTTAATTCGACTTGTAACCTCTTTTGTTGATCACTCCTCGTATAATAGATGCATACAAGATTTCCATTGACGTAGGTAACAGCTTAACAAATATATGCTAGTTTTAAAAAAATATTGTTAATCTTCTTCTGTTTTATATTCTCATAGGCGAGTTAAGGCAATAGAGAAATGGTATTGTCAAACAGTGGTTCATGCTGCTCCTTATTTTAGTGGCATCTTGGTAGGATATGTTTTGGCAACAAAAAAAGACTTTAAAATATCAAAGGTAATAATAATGATTTAACTTTGTGCAAGTAAACAGTAATAAAATATAATTTCACGTTAAATTAAAGCACAAATGAGCATTAAAACGCAGACATATGTTTCGGGATTGCTTGGAATCCCTTTTTCAATGCGACAGGGAGCTTCTAGATGCTAAACATCCAAATGAAGCAGACAAAACAACAAAAACAAAGCTTATATAGCCTAAGAATTAACAGTAAACCAATGAGAATAAAGGCAGTGTGAAGTGGAAGTAGAAGTAGCATTGAAGGCACCAATAAGAGAGCAACAAACGAATGCAGTTGAAAGTACAGGAAGTAAAAAGGAATATCAATAAAAACAAAGCAAAAAAAAACAACAGCATGCATAAAAATGTGAAAATACATGAAAATTGCAAAATAATAAAATAAAATACAAAGAATAAAATGGAAATAAAATAAGTACAGAAAATACCAAAACAAAAAGCAAAACAAAGTACACATGTAAGCGACCTAGTAAGTGTCCTAGCGACAGGGAGTTAAAAGCTATTTCTTCTGCTGTTAAGTCTGTTCATTCTATTCCTTTGATTGCTAAACGGTCTGTGATTCCTTCTGTTGCTAATTGTGCGCGTTTCTATGCTTTACCGAAGGTACACTAGGCAGGTATTCCTTTCAGACCAATTGTTTCCAATGTTGGCACTGCTTCATATAAACTTTCCAAGTATTTAGTTTCTGTGTTTTCTCCACTTAGGAGTCGGAATGTTTTTACTGGTAAAAATTCCACTGATTTTGTTAAGAAACTTCGTTCCGAATAATTCGGTTATGGCCTCTTTTGATGTTAATTCTTTGTTTACTAATGTTCCTGTTGATGGTGCTTTGACTTGGTTCAGGAAAAGGCTTTCTGAATTCCATTTTACTTCTGTGGAAATTGAGGAATTAGTTTTTCTTACTCGTGTGTGTTTGCAACAGAGCACTTTTGGTAAATTCTATGCTATGGTAGATGGCCTAGCCATCTGAAGTCCTCTTAGTCCTATTTTAAGTGATTTCTATATGCATTATTTTGAGGAAAAACTATTTCAGAACTTGCAATTTCAATTTTATGTTCGTTATGTGGATGAGTGTTTTGTCCTAACGGACAGTAACTTGTTAGGTATTGATGATGCTCTTTCGATTATGAACACCATTGATCCTAATATCCAGTTTTCTTGTGAGAAAGAACTTAATAGTAGCCTCGCGTTTCTTGATGTTTTGATTTCTAGGAGTGAGTCTGGTTTCACTGCTTCTGTCTATCGTAAACCTTTCGCTGTTTCTTTACCTCCTCACAGACTGTCGTCTCATCCTCCCAACCAAAAATATTCGGCTTTTAATGCTCTTGTCCATCGTGCTATTAATATTTGCTCTTCTCCTGAGCTTCTCAAGATTGAACTCAACTATCTGAAAGCTGTAGCTGTTGATAGAGGATTTTCTCACTCTTTCATTGATTCTATTCATAACAAACTTTCTAAAAAAACTTCTGGTCCCAATCATGTGGTTTCTAGAAAGAATTTGGTCGTGTTACCATTCTTTCATTCTGTCAGTTTTCGTATTGCTAAAATCCTAAAAAGGTTTCAATTTCAAGTTGTTTTTGCTCCTAGCAACAAGTTTTCCTTCTCTTCTCTGAAAGATCCTGTCGATCAACTAAACACTTGGGGTATTTACCAAATTAGTTGCCGTTGCTGCCTTTCTTATATTGGACAAACAAAACGTGCTCTGAAAATTCGGTTAAATGAGCATAAAGGTTATGTACGAAAGCAAGAGTTAAATAAGTCTAGCATTGCTCAACATTGTTGGAATTGCAACCACTCTTTTGATTTCAATTCTGGGAAAATTATTCAAAAATGTTCTTCCCCATTAGAGCTTGACTTTTGGGAAGCTTATCATATTAACAGGAATAGTTCTAATTTGGTTAATGATTCTTCCTCAACTCCTTATTTCTCACAGGTCTGGCATAAGTTCCTTTAATTTGTTGTTCTTTCTTGGTTTTCTTGTTAGTTTTCCTTTTTTGTGTCAATTTTTTTCCCCCTCTCTCTCCCCCCCCCCTCCCCCTCCTTTACATGTGTACTTTGTTTTGCTTTTTGTTTTGGTATTTTCTGTACTTATTTTATTTCCATTTTATTCTTTGTATTTTATTTTATTATTTTGCAATTTTCATGTATTTTTACATTTTTATGCATGCTGTTGTCTTTTTTGCTTTGTTTTTATTGATATTCCTTTTTACTTCCTGTACTTTCAACTGCATTCGTTTGTTGCTCTCTTATTGGTGCCTTCAATGCTACTTCTACTTCCACTTCACACTGCCTTTATTCTCATTGGTTTACTGTTAATTCTTAGGCTATATAAGCTTTGTTTTTGTTGTTTTGTCTGCTTCATTTGGATGTTTTGCATCTAGAAGCTCCCTGTCGCATTGAAAAAGGGATTCGAAGCAATCCCGAAACATATGTCTGCGTTTTAATGCTCATTTGTGCTTTAATTTAACGTGAAATTATATTTTATTACCGATCAAAGGTAATGCTCACTTCATTGTAGTATATTTTTTCTACAATGGAGGCAGTGCGAAGCAAAGTGATGTAAGTGACCAAAAAAAAACGGTTTTGAGAAAAATGCGTTATAAGTTTGGATCTTATGGGACCTTTAATGCTATCTGGACGGAGCACCTGTTAGAGATATCACTAACTTCCCTTGCCACAATATAGAATGGTGCTTTCCCCATCATTTGCACTAGTTATCTCCAAATTTTCAATTTTGTCACTTACACCCCTTTGCTTCTGGCTGCATCAGTTAATACCTTTTCTCCTTGTTTTACTTCAAAAAGGAATGAAAGCTAGATTTGTGTAATTCCTTCACAGCATTTTTTTTTTTTTTTTTGGTGTTCAAAGCCATATTTCTCAAGATGCCAATGTTTGTCTGGTTTAAATTCTATCAATGAATGATAAAATTCATAAAAGCAAAAGTTATTTTAAGAACATCCGCATAAAAAAGCTAAAACGATGGAGTTGGAGTCATCACGCCGATAGCACAACCTCAATTTATCCGTATCTTGAATGTTAAGCTGTAAAAACCGGGAGAGGAGCAGACTCACCGAAGCCAAATGTTGCAAATGCACTCGTAGTGACACTCATTAAAGAACACAGCTAAAACGAAGGGGTTGGAGTCATCCCGCCGATAGCACAACCTCGATTTATCCGTACCTTGAATGTAAAGCTGTAGGAACTGGGAGAGGAGCAGACTCACCGAAGCCAAATGTTGCAAATGCACTCGTAGTGACACTATTAAAGAATACAGATAAAACGAAGGGGTTGCAAGTCATCACGCCGATAGCACAACCTCAATTTATCCGTATCTTAAATGTTAAGCTGTAAGAACTGGGAGAGGAGCAGACTTACCGAAGCTAAATGTTGGAATCGCACTCGTAGTGACACTCATTAAAGAAAGGGTTGAAAAAAACGGCATTTATAATTATTTTAACTTTGATGAAATCCTTTTTACCACCGCTGGATGTGATATAAGAGGCGACGTGCTGAATACAAATGATTCATTATAATAGTGTGAACGAAACTTTGTTCAGGATTTATTAGGATACGTATCTGGGTTTACTTAGGGCCGTCGAAAGGGGGTGTCAGGCATGGCTGCACTGTTAGAAATTTCATCATGAAATTACGGTTAAATAACCGGCAGCAGTCTGTTCATCTAATTTACCGTTAAATTTATGATTTGGAACATTTTTCTATCTTTACGGGGCCTAAACCATCTCCAATCAGCTTGGTTAAAAAGCCGTAAATACAAAAGTTTACGGTTTTATAACCATTTAAAAATGGCTTCAAAACAAAATTTTTACCGTTTTTGAACCATTTCGAGGAGTAGAATCTTCGAGGCGTAGAAACCGTAAACGAAGCATGCGGAAATCGAACCCGGGTGTATGGTATACCAACCGTGCGCTCTAGCCATTCGGCCATATACACCACTTAAAGCGACTGTTAATTTATCAATAAATCTTCTTTTCCAACAGGCAAACTGCCTTAAAATTGAGATTTCAGTTTTTGATTGCATTCAAAGTCATTTTTGGTATAAATTTACTGTATATTGACGAAATTCATTTTATTTGCTGCAAAAATTAAAATACAAACACGTTTCAGCAGCTCAAATCATAGGTTCGCTCATTCGCAAACAGTTCGGGAATCCGATGTGTCCAATTTTTGATTTACGTGTGTATGTGTCAACAAATTTGAACTTTTTTTTTTGTCCTTTAGATGAAACTGATTCTATATAAACAAAAGGTTCTTGATTCAAATATCCAAACCAAAATGGTCCGTCACGTACCGTTTTTGCTGGAGACCCACTTCTCATATTTATACAATTCGGCTGTAGAAGAATGTAACTGAGGCTTACTTATTGAAAACACAAGCACTAAAATGATTTTTTGGGCCGTTTCATCTTGTGGGCATCTATTGGTGTGCTCTGATAACAGATTAGCAATATTCAATTCGTATACTGACATTCAATTACCGCTGAAACGCTTTTCAAACACAGAGATGTTCTAATGAAACCTTTCCCCATGCTCATAATTAATTGCTCCAAGGTTTTGAGAAAAGTTCATATGGGAGTCCAAGAAGTGTAGTTTTAATGAAATCTAGCAACCTATAATACAAAAGCATTTTATCATGTCACCAACAAGATTTTCGTAGTTTTCAGCTTTCTTATTTCCAAGGAAACGTAAGCACACTGATTTAAAGGCCAGCCAGGCGGATTTTTCGGCTTCTGATTGTTTGTTTTCATACTCTTCATTATGAAAAGACTTCCTTAAGTTGTGGGCCAATAAAAATCCTTTCTTTTACTTTTGCCTCACTTAAATTTTTGAATTTGTTCCTAAAATACAAGAAAGCCACTCCTTCTCTATCCAGAACTTTTACAAATATTTCAATAAACCAAGTTTAATGTGCAACTGTGGAAAAAAGGCAAATTGTAGATTTACAAGTGGCTCATTTGATATGTTTTTGCCACTCATAATTTTGAAATTTCCTTTGTGTTTGCAGAATATGCGACAGGAATGAAAAAAAAATACTTAGATGGAGGAGCACTGATAAACAAACGAAACTCTGCTGAATTGTGCTCATATCCTAATGCTTGAAATACTACATTCACATCACAGCTGCATACTATTTTTTTCTTCCTCCGTAAAATGGTCAACAAAATGCCTTTGTCGTCTTGTAAAAGACTCGAAACTTCGAGAAGTAGAAAAAGCTTTTGTTGCCAAAACTGTCGCTAAAGTAACCCAAGTTCATGAAAAAGGTCTCTAGAATGGCAACGATCTCACTGTCAATGAGAAAGATATAATTTATAATAAATCAAGTCGATAAATTACGAAAATATGCACATTTATCCAGAAAATACGTAAAAAGCTAACATGTGGAATTTTGGGAAAATGTTTGTAATAGGCAAAAAATAATTGCATATTCGTAATTTTCAGCCAAAAATACATAAGAAACAGACATTTTCATCCAAAGGACCTTTTTCGTGTTGCACAGTGCTATCGGTTAGAATAAATTATTCATAGATAAAATGCATTCGTTACAGATACTTGCCATAAACTGCTACAAAGCGGCAAGTGGCGTAGCTAAATCAGTGAAAGTATATGAACAAGGGAGGGAAAGACACCAAATCATGGGGTGCAAAAAATGTGATGATTCATCACACCATCTAGCGATAGAAATATCTTTTTGCATTCTTCAGATGCTTTTATTCCTGTTTTCCAAGTTGAATTTTGGCTTCGTTTAGTATACTAAGTTAAACATGAAGTTAATGTGTAAAGAAACGCAAAATACTGTCCACAAATCACATGCTGGTAACAAATTGTTCATCTGGTTTTGCGACTTTTATTCAAATGATTGGTGACATATTTTGCTGTTTAAAAAGTAATTTTTCAGTTTGATTTCAGTATTTAACAGTGCTTGTTGGTTGCTTTTTTTAGTTTACACAGTGCTTGGGTTGGTTGCTATCAACAACTATAGCATTGTGTGTTGTGTTTGCAACGAAAAAGTGGAATAACGACGTGGAACCCACAAAAGTAGAAGATATATTGTACTCAGGATTTTCAAAGCTGGGATTCTCTCTCTCCGTAGCATGGGTTATCATTTGTTGTGCCAAGGGGTATGGAGGTATGTATGCTTCAAAAGAATATTTTCTTACTTTTCACACAATAATCATGCAAGAGCAAAAGATTTCCAAATTCCAATCAGGAGAAATATAAGACCTTAGATGTATAACATGTTCCTTCCTGTGCGAATATTAGCTACAATACTACCGCTGCCACAGCCAACTGGAATAGCAGGCCGAAGAAATGAGCGGTCACGGGACTCATTCCAAACTTACACTTGACGCTAAGGCTAACTTTATAAACGAAGTGGGGATTGGGTGGGTTCTCGTACGTGTACCATACTTTTTATTGCAGTTTTGGAAAATACGTTTAAAAAAGTCTGGACATCAAAGTAAACTAAATCCGAAATAAGTGGAATACCCTATACTAATGCAGGGGTGAGAAAATCGCAAATAATGTGACAAATATGACCGATTTTACTAAAATCAAGGCATTTCTAGCATTAATTTTGCTTCTTTTAGATGTTATTACCTGCCGGCATGGTGGTGTCGTGGTATAAGGCGCGGGACTCGTACGCCCCAGTCAGAGGATCGAGCCTGGTAGTGTCGGTAAATTTCCAAGACGCAGAAAATCGTCTGCGCGCATGTCGCATGATTATGCAGCATTAAAAGATCCCTTGAGTAGACATTTGGCTTGGATGCTCTCGGCTAAATTAAATTCCTAGTGCAATTTCGCATCAACAGAGTCTGGGTGTTCGCCCTTTCAGGTGGAGAAACTGGACGTCGAAACTCCAATGCAGCTATGGTACCACACTCATGGTGGTGCCACTGAAAGAGATGGTACCAACCTCTCGGGAACGCACTAGGTCTGCCACAGGCAGATGCCAACAGCCGCCTATTACAAATAAAAAAAAGATGTTATTACCTTATTTAAATTTGAATGAAAATGTTAATCAAAGTAAAAAATATTTTTCAGGTGTCATCAACAGCCTTTTGTCTTGGAAATTCTGGGTTCCTCTCAGCCGATTGACATTTTGCGTGTATCTCATATCTCCGGTTGTTCTGTTTCCTAGTTTAGGCTCATCGACGACACTCAGAGAATCTTCTACTAAGGAATGGGCAAGTATTTTACTTCAAATCATGTTATTAATTAAACTTAGAGATAGCTACTGAAACATTGCATACATTATAGATAGGGCATGAATGGTGCTTTAAGATACAGAAAAAATAAATGAGAAAATTTAATTTCTTCTTCTTTAAAAGCGTAACAACCTGTTGCAGGTCGTAGCTGCCTCAACAGCACGCTTCTTGCAACTCAGTCGATTCAAAGCAACTCTTTGCCAGTTTTCTATTTTCAAAATTTTGAGGTCATTTTCGATATCATCCAGCCATTTTTTTGTAGGTCTGCCTCGGGTACGGGTTCCTTCAGTGTTCTTGAAAGTGTACTGTCTAGTCGGGTTGTTTTCAGGGGTTCACCAGACATGGCCGAGCCATCTCAGTCTGTTACTTCGGATGACTTGTGTAACTTGAGGCTGTTTGTAGCGTGTATTAAGTTCAAAATTTAATTTAGGATAAGAAAAATAAAACTTACGTTTTTTTTTTTTTTTTTCTTTTTTAACAATTTGAGATCACTTTACTTTCTTTTATATCCAATGTATAAAAGAAATGAAACAGGTGCTGATTAAGAAGTATCACCTTTTGATTATTATTATAAAATGCAGTAATAATGTGGAAAATTAAGAAGGAAGTTTCGTGATGGCCACAGCTTTCTAGTTTCTTACAGATTTCAAAAATCCTTCGACCAGCATAAAAAATAGCTAGATAAGGAAACAACTTAAGGCATTCACTAATACTATTTAATAAATTAAGATATGAGTGTTCTTTTAAAGATAGCTATTCCTTTAGATTTACGTACGTACTTAAGCAGGGTTCGAAATTAGGATGTAAAAGTTAGGGTTCATTGGCACCTAGGTTTTTTTTGATTTAGTTGCCAAAAATGTTTTGCTAGGCGTAATTTTAAAATAATTCAAATTTCTTGGGCAGAAATAAGAGCTGATAACTACGAAAAACAGTTGTGCAATTGTTAAAAAATATCGCAAAACATCACAACCTTACTGAGAAAATTATAGACAAGAGAAAAATGTTAAAAAATCAATTTATGTTTATAACTTTTGAGAAGTTAGTAATTTTACTTAAGTTTATGAATCAATATAACCATTCAAAAAATTAGTGCTTATTAAAATAAAATATGAGTGAATTGGCTTAACTATTTTTTCAAGTGGTATTTACAATCTAATGTTACTTACAAAACTTCATTTGTAAGTAAAAATTTACGATTCAAAAATATGAAGGTCAAGAAGTTACGATACTTTTCATAGGTATAGTAAAAACTCAAAATACAGAAGATTAGATGAAATATGTATCTAATATAATATATAATTGTGTGTCAAGTTAGAGTTTTTCGCCCATTGAAATAAGCATTGGGCTAATGCTTGAGACTAAAAAAATTTGATGTTGGCCCTTGGCGAGTAAACCCAAAAAAGTGAGTCGCCACTTAGATAGACACTGTTGGTCGCCACTTAGAACCATGTTTCAAGCCAATTCCACCTCCCTTCCCAACAGGGGCCTCATTTTGCTTACAAACATGTACATACTAGGGCTCGACCGATGGCATTTTTTGGCCGATGGGCCGATGCCGATTGTTGGCCGATTGTTCCGAGATAGGCCGATGGCCGATTGCCGATTATTCTCCTCTTCCATCGGCCGATGGCCGATGGAAACATAAGTCTCTTTAAACATTTGAAACGTGTAGAAATGCTTGTCAAAAATGCCATTTAAATCATTTATTTATTTTTATGTTTATAAAAACATAAATGCATTATTCAAGGACGGTAAAACTGTTTGGGGAAAGTTTACATAATAATTAAAACTAAAAGAATCACTCGCGATTCTAGTAAAGTAATTAAACTATTTTAAGGTTAAAAAATAAGTAAAAAATGCTGATTCAGAGGTTTTTTTAATTATTTTTTGTTATCTTTGCAAAAAAATTCAACGACTATTGGATCGGATCGGGTCTAATCCCCTTTCCTTCAACATTTTCTCTTTATAACACCTGCACTTCAAATGCCAAGTGCAGCTGCTTATGCAGATGCTATAATACAGACTAACACATACTCTGGGTTTGTATCTTTAGCGAAATTGTCAACCCTCTCCTCTCAGATTCCCCCCCCCCCCCCCCGTTTTCAAATGAAAAGCGGGAACGATTTTTGTTTATTTTTCATTATATAAGTTATTTTAACTAAAAATAGATCTTTTTCTAAAATAAAAATAAAATATTGAAAAAAGTCGCTTGCAGTAACTATTGATTGTAGTATTGAATATTGCTTTAAAAACATAGACGTGAGGTTTTTTTTTTTTTTTATTGTCATTACAAATGAATGCTGGGTCTTCAGAACTAATCTTATTAGCTTTTTTTTTTTCTTGTAAGTTGAAAATTACACTGAAATACTTGACGCGTTCTTTATATTTTCATGAACACAATGTAAGGTCACCAAAATAAGCCAATATTTTGAGCACCAGCAGCTACAACATAGTTGACAAATAATCTTAGTATATAGTTATATATTAGTACGATAATAGTAAAAATTTAAATTATTATCGTACTTTGATTGAGTTGACTTTGTATTGTTTACAATTTCGGAATAATACGAAACATGACAAACTAAAAGCAGATGGTATAATATTATTGCACAATGACATCTAATGCACTAAGTCATTATTAACCGAGAAACGGACAAATGAGGCAACTAACCTCCTAGTGTGAAAAGCAAACAGCACTCATAAGACGCCTCTATCACTTTTACGTTAACATATTCTATTTCACGAGCATTCTGCCCAAGGGAAATAATTTTAAGAATGAAAGTTTTCGGGCAGCTTTTGCTTAAACTATTTTTCTAAATTTTTATCAAATACTTTGTAGAATGACATTATTTTTGTGCTTTTTTTAACTGATGTGCTGCCTGTTATTGTTTGGAAATAGAAATCTAGCTAGGGAGAAAAAAGAAAGTAAAAGACAGAATGCTTTCTGGAAAGTTGTCCCTGAGAAAAACATCGGCCTTGCATCGGCTTTTAGATGTTTTTCAAGGCCGATGGGCCGATGTTTTTCTAAAGTTATCGGCAGCCGATGCCGATAGCCGATGGCAACTTTGTTAAACAATCGGCGCCGATGCATCGGTCGAGCCTTAGTGCATATAGATACCTAAAAATACACTTTGTTACAAAATGACACAAAAGTCGTTTTTAAAAAATATAATAAATTACAAACCTTTTTTTTAATTAATTTTTTCATCTCCGTTGTTTATTATAGCGTGAAAGTTGTCTTCTAATATTAAGAAATAATAATAAATTTCAAGAAGTATTTCAAAAAAGGTTCGTTTTTGCGCTTGCGGCTTTAATTGATGGCCATTATTAATAGCCAAGTGATAATAAAAAAAAACTGCAAGTCGCCAGTTTTGGCGACCGACATGACATTGTGTGGTCGCAAATGTGTGATAATCAAAAGCCCTTCCTTAAAAATGTTACATGACATTGATTATTTATTATCTTGTTTTTCCAAAGGCGATACTCATGTTCAATTAATTCTTGGTACTACATAGATAGCTATATCATAGAGAAAATAATAAGTACTCAGAAAATTAAATTTTCGAGTGACATGATTTTGAATTTCACCTCATTTTTAAAATCTAATTTGTCAACATCGATGTAAAATAGGTTAATACGTTCATAATAATGCTATTAATAACATCATTTTATCTTTTTAGCCTACTTTCCCGTAAAAGTAAAAAAAAATAATAATAAAGCATGAAAGAAGGCTTAATGTATCGTGAAAATATCGTTAGAAATCAAGAAAAGTCAAAAATAAGTTAAGTAATTAAATAAAGATTGAAAAATAAAAAATTTGAAAGTAGGGTTTTGAGATGGGGAAAAAGTGTGTCTGTCGGTCTGTCCCCCCCCCCCCCTAATAACTTTTGAACGAATTGTCCAAATTGGAAAATTCTTTTTGCATTCGAAAGATCTCGGAGAGAACATCTCATTTCCATATTTTACTTTTTGATTTGAACAATTTTTTGTTCAATTTTGAACAGTTCAAAAAACTTTAACATTAGCGTCTATGGGTGAAAATGAAGCAAATTATGTAAACTCTGGGTACAAGATATAAGTTCCCATGAACAAGCTCACTGGAAGAAGTTCTTGGCGTGAAATATTGATTTGAACAATTTTTGCTCATTTTTGAACAGTTCAAAAAAAATTAACATACCGCCTACGGGGAAATTTCAATCCTATATAATTTCTGATCTAACGGACCGATTTGCTTGGAACAAACTTTATCGGAAAGCTCTTATGACGTAGAACATGTACAAATAGAAAGTTCATCCAGAACTAACGAGCCTATTTTCCTATGAAATTTTTTGATCGGGATTTTCAAGAATATTTTTTAATTAATGAATGATTAAATGAATAAGCAAAAGAATGAATGAATAAATGAGTGAATAAATACATGAATGACTTAATAAATAATGATTGAATGAATATGTATTAACCGTTGAAAAAGGTATATTTGAAGCAATTAAGAACTAAAGCTAAACGAGAAAGACAGAGAGAGAGAGGTAGCTAGATTATAAATTTGAATTCGGTGTATACGGGAAAGTAGGCTCGTATAGTTCTAGACGGAACTTCTTGTTTTTTTTTCGGAATTTTATAGAATAGTATTAAAGTGACAGTAATATTTCATACTTTGTGAGAATCACCCATATACGAGTATGTGAGGGGGATAGAGTCAAAGTCGTAGTCTTCAAAAATTTCGGAATTGGAGTCGGTCATTTTCCCAACCCTAGTTTTAACACGGGAGATTTCAAAGAGGAATTTCTAGAGGCTGGAATAACGCTCAATCGATTGACAAAGGTGAAGACAGCTTATTCAATTTGAGGATTACAATCGCAGCCTCGAAAACCCATAAGAAAAGAGGTAAAAACAGTTTTTCACTAATTTTAACTTAAAGAGTGTTGCAGAGAAAAGTATTTTTATATAACAGGAATGATCAATTATCAAAAGTTTTATGGTATTTCTTTTCTAAAAACTATTCAAATTTCTCGTCTCGTTTGTTCCAGGTGTGGAGGTTCTTTGGTGATTATTTCGTCTCCATATTTCTCGCTTTCTTGCTGTACGTGTTGGTTGAAAATCCTTTCATGACTGTTGAGAAAATCTTCGAAACAACGAGCAAGAGCCAACGTGTTGAAGAAACTGACGGAAAGAAAGATTCACACGAAAATGCAGACTGTATCAGAATAGATCCTTTAACAAGAAACGGAACACAAAAAGTTGACTTAGAAAATGTGTGATAACGCATTTTCCTTCTTTATTCTTTTTTCTTCGTTTTTTCGCCATTTTTCTTCGTCGTTTTTTTTTTTTTTTTTTTAACACAGTTTCAGTATCGCCATCTGCTGGTTGATTGGTTGGTTGTCGTGCACATGAACAGTATAAGGCGCCATGGGCGGTTCACGCAGCCTCAGCTATCTGAAGGTAATTGTCCGCATAGCACTGCCCTGGTAGAAACACTAATTTGCTGTCAGGGCCGCCGAGAGCCATGTCAATTTTGTCACCTCATTTAAGGTGTGTAAAAGCAGTCATTATTAAACGAGATATTGTAAGATCTTAGTTGTGGCACTTTTTGCTCTGAAATTTGAAATTTTGCCTTGGTATAAATTGATATACCTTGCTGCAACTAACAGTTCACACTAATTCATTAACTTGTATAATGCTGAAAACGACTTCATTGCTAAAAATTACATTTTCGATTTTTTAAACTATGAAGCCATTATCACCCCATCTTGTTTTTTTTTATCCTTGTAAATTAATTCTATGAATAACAAGTATTCATAGAGTTAATTTGAAAAATGTAAAGTAGATTTTTATTTTTTTTTTTTTTTTATTTTGACATACGTAATGTCTTAAGTACTTTTAAAAATTTAAAACGCGTCTCACCTACCTATACTTAGCTGCTTTAACAATGGGTTTATAAAAGAATATTGTATGCTGAAATGTAAGGTTTTAGCTTCTTTTTTTAAATGAATGGCATTCACGGTACAAGCTGTTTTAGTGTTTATGCTCTACAAAAATCCCATGTATTCAATGGAAAACGGTGAGTTTCCCATATTGGCCGCTTGGAACACTTCATACGATCCTTTACCATGCTAACGTATCAAAGTGGTCTTAATGACGAGCAGTGGCGTACGCAGAATATTTTCAAGGGGGGGGGGGGGAGTCATAATGTTCTGAAAATACTAAAAGAAATTCGAGTATGTAATAAAGCACTACTATTTAGGGCTAAAGGGGGGGTTAAACCCCCTAACCCCCCCCCCCCCCCCCTTTAGTACGCCACTGATGACGAGAGTTTCAGAATGTTCTTGTTTACATTTATCACGACAACTTCAAACAAAGAAGTATCACGGATCGTGATTATGGATTATCGGTAGGGTTGCAAGTTTGTCGCGGAAAAAAGAGCCCGAAATTCGCGGGACATTCGCGGCAAATTTCGCGAGAACACAAATATGATAAAATATAGGACATCTGCAATTAAAGTTATTCTTTATTCTCAAGCATAGGGATATTGTTAAAATTAGAAGAGTTATAAACTTCGTAAAAAACATTTAAACATTTGTATCGACTAGGATAAAGAAAAAAACTCTGCATGCTTTAAAAGAGTTTGAGGCTGGCTGGCGAAATCTATGTTTATTGTTACTGCTTTCAAAAAAATGATTTTGAATTCTTTTTCTTACCACAACTTTACAGTCTTTTTAGGCTTTGGGTGTTTACAGATTTTGCATTATTTGCATTTTAAAATTTTTTTTAAATCGAACACTTCGCTGGTCAATAATAAGAAAAAAAATTCGCGGGTTTTAGGAGAAAGATTTAAAAATCGCGAAAATCATCGCGGTAATTCGCGGCGCGACAAACTTGCAACCCAAATTATCGGTTCACTTTTTAAACAATCTAAGTAAATTTTATTGACTTAGAACATGCAAAAGTGATAGTTAATGGTGTTATCAGTCATTTTGCTGGTAATTGTATTTTTTCGAAAAATAGTTTATTTTCTTATGATTAAAACACTCAATTTTGCATTACCGCCAAACTTGGATATCAAAGATCAAATTTCTTGGATAATTGCTAGTTAAAATGGAGCATTTTTATTCATTATTAAAGAAAGGAATATTCTAGTTATTGATTAACCCCCTCCCTCTCGCTCCCGTCAAATTCACGGGCTGGAGTGTTCAAGTTAAAACGAAGCATTTTTATTCATTATTAAAGTAAGGAACATTCTACTTATTGATTAACCCCCTCCCTCTCGCTCCTGTCAAATTCACGGGCTGGAGTGTTCAAGTTAAAACGAAGCATTTTTATTCATTATTAAAGTAAGGAACATTCTACTTATTGATTAACCCCCTCCCTCTCGCTCCCGTCAAATTCACGGGCTGGAGTGTTCAAGTTAAAACGAAACATTTTTATTCATTATTAAAGTAAGGAACATTCTACTTATTGATTAACCCCCTCCCTCTTGCTCCCGTCAAATTCACAGGCTGGAGTGTTCAAAAGTAGCGCAACAAAACATTTTTAAAATATCCACTCCGCAATCCCGAAAATTTATTTTTTTCTTCTCTTGCATACTAGATGATAGCATCAAACTATTTATAATATAATTATAGATGAAACAGTTTTTAAAATGTTTTTCTTGAAAAGAATAAGCGCTTCTGTTGTTGTTCTCTTGAAAATTACCCGACAGTTAAGAGGTTAATAGATTTCAATATTTTTAGGCTTTATTTACACTGTTCCAGATTTTAACTTTGAAGAGAATTCTATCTTTAAAAATATCGGAGAATTGACAAACGGAATTCTATATGATTTATGTAATCTTTTCATAGACTACACATGCGTTTTATATAGAATAGTTTTCAGTAAGAATTTTACACAGAATATCAAAAATGTATTTTTTAAACAGTATCTGTACAAACGTTCTCTGAGCAGGCTCTTTGTAAGTTATGTTCATTAGACTGTTTAGTTTGTACTGTGTGAATTTAATTTTGTAATGCGTGGAAATATTTCGCAGAAGCTTTGGTAAATAAGATGAATTTTTGCATTATAATAGGTTATTATTAATAACAACCAAGTTCACATTCACCGTAGCATACACACATATATATATAAAGTAAATCAACCGTTCAAAGGGGGCAGGAAAAATTGAAATTGCCCTTTGCATGAAAATGTGTACATTTAAAAATTTTACAAATATAATGTGTAACCCATTTAACAATGTTCAAACACTTTAATTAGCAAAAAAAAAAAGTTTGGAGGGATGAAACTAAATTTCTGTTCATTCAAGCCAGATAGTTCTGGCATGAAAATTCTGGTGAAACAGTGCATGCTAGGAGCCCCTTGAAATCAAAGTCACCAAAAAGGTTTATCACATATTAAGAGAGAGGCACAAAATGAGTTTCCCGCGCTTTTGTGCCTCTCAGAAGCGATGGCTATTTTCCGTGGTATATTAGAGCGCAAGAAACCCGGTCCACGCATGCGCACAGAGGTAGACTAAAGTACAGTGAAACAATAACATTCTATGGGAGGTCGAATTAGACCATTAGTTTCTATGAAGGATCGAAGAGCGAGTCATCACCATGAAAAGTTCCTTTCTCCTTAGTATTGACAATATGGTTTGAAAACCATATTGTCAATACTAAGGAGAAAGGGGTAAAATATGGTTTGAAAACGATATTGTCAATACTAAGAAGAAAGGAACTTTTCTCTTATGACTCGCTCTTCTATGCTTCCGTGATGACTCGCTCTTCTTTCTTCATGGAAACTAATGGTCTAATTCGTCCTCCCATAGAATGTTATTGTTTCACTGTACTTCAGTGTACCCTCTGTGCGCATGCGTGGGCCGGATTTCTTGCGCCCTAATGTACCACTGAAAATAACCAAAAACGCACAAAAGCGCGGGAAACTCATTTTGTGCCTCTTAATATGTGATAAACCTTTTTGGTGCATTTAATTTCAAGTGTGCCTGCTATTTTTAAAAGGTACGTTAGCGTCGTGCCTGTAAAATGATGAAAATAAAGGATACAATGTGTTTGTAACTCTTAAATAAGAGGTACTGTTTTTAGAGTGTAGACCCCTATTTTCACCTCATGCACCCACAATATTTTATTTTGCTGACGTGAAACCCTAGCAAGTCGCAATAGACCCCTGGGGGGGTCCATATGTACCGCTTTGGGAGCCATTGATATAAATAAATTTGCATGAACTCGCCAATAACTTAAAAGTCTCAAAATAAAGTACCAATACACTAAAGCATCTTAGTAATCAGAAATAAATTATATTTATGATAATAAACTACATCATAAATATTTTTCTTTTTTAAATTTTTTAAATTTATTTTTTACAAAAGGTAAGAAAAATGCAATAACAGCTAAAAATAGGGTACAACAGATCCCAACAGATCCCCTATAGAGGGATCATTTTTTAAAAAACAAAAAATTTTGATGACAGAAAATTTAAGAGAAAGAAAATTTAAGCTAAAATTTTGAAACTTTATCTGGACACCATATTGAAACCATGATGTCCGATAAGGTCGTACAGCTTTTTTTTTTTATAAAATTAAAATTCAAAAAACTGTTGGCCACGAACATGATGACTTCTTGTCATATGGAGATGAGTATTTTTTGCAGGGATGCTGAATAAAAAGCTATTGAATGAAAAGGAAAATGTTAAAATAAATATAAGTATATAGTGAGAACTCGATAGCTTTAAGATGTCAGGGTTTTGAGAGTTAAATTTGCTTTAATTATACTTAAAACATTTAAGGAAATATTCTCTAATTCACTCATATTACGAGTATATATTATACTGAGAACTTTTTGTTGCTAAAAAGCACCAGAGCTGTTTCTGCTTCTACAATTTGTAACTTTCTATGGTGAAAATTTTTAATCATCAATCATCAAATAAAAATTCAAAATAAAAAAAAATGAAGACAACGAAAGTTAAAGAGGAAGACAAAGCAATTTTCGAAGTCTTGCAACCTACCTTAATACCCACACAAACACACATATATGTATATGTTACCGGCAAAGTATGTAACGCCGGCATTCTATAGAATGCCTAAGCGTTGTATATAATGCCGGACGTTTTTAGGCAAGGTATAAAATATGAGAAATATCACATACTTTCCCTCGTCATTGTATATAATACCTAGGCATTCTATAGAATGTCAAATGCTATTTAGGCAGAGTATGAAAACAACGTCCTGATGAAGTTATAATGTAAATGATGTGCGTTTCTCAAAAATAAAAATGTTATTCAGAAAAAATAATGAGAGTGCTATTAAAAATATATATATTTCTGTTTTCAAGAAGATCACATAGCAGCGATTCAGCAACCAATAGTCCCTGGGTTCCTTCTTAGTAGTCATTTTGGCTTTTTGCACATCAACTTCTGGTAAGTAGTTTCCGTTAAGAAAGCACTATTTTTTGCAGCGTTAACTCTCATTCTGCACTTACGGACGGAGTTCTTAACGAATCGGAGATGTATTTTATACTTTGTGGGTTTCTCAGTTGGCATGCTATAGAATGACTAGAAAATGTGTGAAATATAAATCGTTTCATACATTGCCGACTAGTTTTTGGCATTAGGCAGGGTGTCTCAAAACGACCGCATAAACTCTGCACAGCTAGATTTCTCATTGGGAGTACATGAAAACTGCCCAAAGAAGCATTCCTGTACGATCCATAGTTTACGAGAAAAATACGAAAAACAAAGTATGACGTCACTGCCGGTGCAAGAAAAAACTCTGTATTGGACATATGAACAACAGTATTTGCATATGCGTCCCGACGATAATGTTTAAAGAGACTTTAAACATTGAATGGATTTCGTGGGGATTCTATGGTATGAGGGGAGTGTTGGGCTTAACAGGTTGCCCCTACTTGAGGGAAGGTGCAACATGTCACAATATTTTCAGGGGGGGGGGAGGAATATATTGAAGTTGTTGGTACCTCGCGCGAAGCGATTTAGAATGGGTGCGCTGATCCTGAGTCTAACAGGGCCCTTATAGGCGGGGAGTCCGACTTCCGCCCCTTTGAATAGTCTCTCAATTTTTTGAACCTTTGGAGCCACGACAGATTTAACGTGCACCAGCTCCCTTTAGCTTACACGTTCCCAAAACAACCAGCCGCGAGAGGTTTTCACCCTCCCAAACCACTGACCTCAGTCGATGTTGCTTCACTTTCGGTGTCCTGCGGGAACCGAACTTCTACCGACCGGTCCATTACGGGACAAATATGTTGAAGTGAAATTCATTGAAAAAAATACCGAAGGGATAAGCTTTAACAGACATTCAGGATCTTATATATGTGTTGAACATATATTAATGTAAAAACTATGCAACAGTAATTTCTGATAATTAAACTATTCAAAATGTGATAAATCACTAAAGGTATCAAACACTGGTGCACTCACCCTATATTTTTATGTTGTATGGTTGAATTTTTTACAAAATGATGGAACATGTTTGAGTTACATGATGCAAATTTTGAATAGATACAGGTTTATTTAATAGATTAGAGAATAAAAAGTTATTTTTTCATTGTTATTAGAAAAAACATGATCCATTAAAAATAACAGCACAAATTTAGGTGATTGGTGTGTGTGAAAATAGACAACATACAAATTCAATAGTTTTTTTTTAAACACGTTTATTCATTAATAGTATTTAGAATAACCGTTTTCATTTATTTTAGAAAATACTATTAGTATTACTTAAAAAATCATAACTAAACTTTAAAAGAAGTTTTGAACATAACCATGCAAAATTGACACTGCTAATAATATTCTGAGTTGTAAAGTAAGAAGGTACTTAGAATCTATTTTTTATGAGTGCCTACTTTAAAATATTTAACTTTAATAAATAATTAAACTTTAATAAATAAATAATTAAATTTTAAAATAAATGATTAAACTTAAAAATGGTTTTGAACATAACGATGCAAAATTGATACTGATAATAATACTGTGAGTTCTAAACTAATAAAGTATTTAAAATCCATTTGTGATGATTGCCTACTTTACAACATACAGTTCTTACTTCTATGAGAAAACGACACATTTTTTCGTAATATATTATATCTATAATATTTTATTTCAAAATTGTTTAATTACTAGTTAAGCTGAGAATGAAAAATATAACATTTACTTGTACATTTTAAAAAATATTCACAACTTTTTTCTTCTTGTAATACAGATCTTGGCCTCATAAAGTTTTGCAGTGACATAAACTAAACCTTTCTTTAAAAGGTTTCTAGAGATATTCATAGTTGAAATCACTTAATAACCTAATGTTGCATTGTTATGAAGGTCCTGCTTATGCAAAAACTAAGCTGAATAAAAATATGTGACTTATAAATTGTTACAGCGGAATAATTGTTCCAGGTACCTTGCAAAGCTAGCCGACAGGGTGGCGTAGTGGTAAGGCGCAGGCCTCGTACGTGCGCCCAAGTTCGCAGGATGAAACCTGGCACAAGTCGATGGATTTTCAAGATGCGGAAATTCGACAGCGGCTATGTCGCATGATCATGCGGCAAGTTAAAGATACCTGTATCCGTTTGGCGTGGCAAGGCTGAACTTGATCCAGTTTACTGTTTAACTGTTATCAGACTGTTTCATTTCGCCATAAATGATGGGACAAAAATAGGGGTCGGCACTCAGCGCCACCTTTTTAACTTTGAAGCTCCTTTCTAACAGATAAGAATCAGATTATTGGTTTGGCGTAATTGATATGACGGAAAAAAATTTAACCATCAGCAGCCAGAGCTTGTTTCAGTAGTAATTATGACTAAAAAAGCTCAGTTAAAATTTTGAGATATTCTAATGTTGTCTATTATTAATTTTGAATCAATTCAAGATAAGCACTCAAATTCATTTATTACGATATTGCTTATTTCTGTAAATATGCTCAGTAAATCTACTAAACATTAAAATATGCTTAGTAAACGTTATATGCAAATTTAATCTATTGTAATATAGAATAAATAGCATTATCATGACTTTTGCTGCCTCAGGCAAAATTTGCAATACTTATATTTTTTGAAACATTCAAAGTTACATTTAATCTATTTTAACTTAAGGGTTAACTGGGTAATTTGATATTTTTTGAATAAAAATAAATAGGGCTGGAAAAGGTGAATAAAGCACAACTATTTTATTCTAAGCATTTATTTCTGCACAAAAGAAATAATAACATGCATACAAATACATTAAAAAACACACACATATTGACTATAAATCAAAAGTCGAATATTATTAAATTTAATTTATTTCAGAGTTAAGAATGTAATTATTACTGAAACAAGAATAACTTTTGGTACTTTTCCGTTTTCGGTGGTGCTGGCAATGGTTTTCTTTTTTTGCTGAATCTGTTTGTTTTGTGTCCGGAGTTTGTTTTTTGGAAAAATATTTAAACATCGCCAACCGCAACCCAAAATTGTAAAGTACTTTGATTTGGCGAAAAACAAGAAAAATAAACGTAGCCAGTCTCCCAAAAACGGAAAAATACCTCATTTTCATTAGAAAAAATTAATTGACTTTCAAAAATCTTTAAAAATTACATTCAAAACAGAGATAGGACGACTTTCCACTATAAATATTCATCTGAACTTTTCCGGAAACCAGGAAAGGACATCATATTAGCTAAATAAAGAGGCTTTAAAATGATGTGAACAAACTTCTCTGGGTCGGGCACTAGCGCCACTAGCGGCGGAAAAAGTGCGACGTCGGCTCTTTTGATGTTTGCAGAAATGAAACAGCCTGATCCGTAACAGTTAACTAACTGGATCAAGTTCAGCCTTGGGCGTGGATACTCTCGGCTAAATTAAATTCCTAGTGCAAGTTGCATCAATAAGAGCTCTGGTGCAGCCATCTAGGGGGAAACTGAGCCTCCAAAAGAATGGCGGCAATCACTCTGAGAAACACATGCTCAAATCTCAAGAAACTTTCGTCGTATTTGACAAAATGGCTTCGTGAAAGCTCCGAGTAAACCTTTCGTCAAATTGCCGAAATTTGTGTGGTAACTTTTTAAAGTCACGTGATCGCGCGAGGAAAGAATCGTTATAAATGACGAAATTTTCTTGACGATTAAAGAATCGTAGAAAATGAGGATTCTATTTTTGAGAGTGATGGTACCACTCATTGGGGTGCCGCTGAAAGAGTTGGTACCAATCTCTGGGAGCTCACTACGTCTGCGATGGTTAAGGACCAATATATGCATCCCATTCCAAAACAACATTGCATAGCGACCTTCTAATATTTCTTAAATTTAAAAAAATCATATTTTAAAAATCATGCTTAATTTTACACTCGTAAGATTTTTGAACAAATATGCTTCGAAAGTCAAATCAAAATTTTGTTAAATGTTCATGAAGAATAAAATAATTACTTATGAACTGTAATAAAAAATAATTTCACGTTAAGAAAGCCCTGTCGCATTGAAAAAGGATTCCAAGTAATCCCGAAATATATGTCTGCATTTTAATTGCTATTTGTGCTTTCTTAACGTGAAATTATTTTTTAACACAGTTTACTTGCGCAAAGTTGAATTATTATTATACTTATGAACTACTTAGTGAGATAAAATAATTATGAAACGAAAAAAAATCAAAATCTTTTCAAGTATTTAAACACCCACAAATTATTATCATCATTTAAGAAACAGTATTAGAGAATTTAGAAGGTATTCGTGCATCTTTTTAAAAATGAGCTAACAACTAAGTCCCACTTATAAACATAACATGCAACACAACAAACTATTGGGGGGGGGGGGTAGCAAAACTGACTGGGGCTCATCTTGGCTTTCGGTGAAGCTGACAGCAAATTAGTATTTCTACCAGGGCAGTGCTAAATATTAATTTTATGCGAATATCACGTGACAACGATGATTGCTCATGAGTCCCTCTAGCGGTGAATTGCCTCCATTGCCTTCAGATAGCTGAGGCTGTGTGAACCGCCCATGGCGCCTTATACTGTCCATGGACCAGACAATCAACCAGAAGATGGTGCTACTGAAATTGTATTTAAAAAAAAGAATTACGCCGAAGAAAAACGGCTATGAATGAAAAAGAATAAATAAGGAAAATGGGTTATCACACATTTTCTAAGTCAACTTTTTGTGTTCCGCTCCTTGTTAAAGGGTCTATTCTGATACAGTCTCCATTTTCGTGTGCAACTTTCTTTCCGTCGTTTTCATCAACACGTTGACTGTTGTTCGTTGTTACGAAGATTTTCTCAACAGTCACGAAAGGATTTTCAACCAACACATACAGCAAGAAAGCGAGAAATATGGAGACGAAATAATCACCAAAGAACCTCCACACCTGAAACAAACGAGACAAGAAATTTGAATCATTTTCTAGAAAAGAAATATCATAGAACTTCTGATAATTGATAATTCCTGTTGTGTAAAAAACACTTTTCTCTGCAACACCCTTTAAGTTAAAATGAGTGAAAAACTGTTTTTACCCTTTTCTTATCGGTTTTTGAGGCGCGATTGTAATCCTCAAATTGAATAAGCTGTCCTCATTTTGTCAATAATTCTGATAATTCATAATTCCTGTTGTATAAAAATACTTTTCTCTGGAACACTCTTTAAGTTAAAATCAGTGAAAAACTGCTTTTGCCTGTTTTCTTATGAGTTTTCGAGGCTGCGATAGTAGTCCTCAAATTTAAAAAACTCAGTGGCACTCCAGCCCTTTTGGGGGGAATGGCCTACTGTGCCCATTCCAGTTTTCGAGACTGAGGGCCCTAAGGGGCAGAAGCAGAAGTTCCGGTCAAATGGTCAGCCTGACATGGAAGCCCCAGTGTTTAGTTCCCAAGCATGCTTCATCCTCATTTTATAGACCCCACTGCAGGGGGGACGAAAAGCTGAGTCGACCCTGCCCAGCCAGGGAATCGAACCCCGGACCTGTGCATGGGAGCAGGGAAGGCTACCACTCAGCCACTGAACTTCGCTATCAATTTTAATCACCTCAAATTTAATAAGCTATCCTCAACTTTGTCAATCGATTGAGCGTTATTCCCGCCTCAAAAAATTCCTCTTTTTAATCTCTCGTGTTAAACCAGGGTTGGAAAAATGACCGACTCCGACTCCGAAATTTCAAAGACTCCGACTTTGACTCCAACTCACACACACACACAGCATTTGATAAGCCTGCAATGACAGCAGTCATTGCAGGTTTCTGACAATATTTCGTTATATATGCTTCCTGCTCCCTCCCACTGATGAAGAGGCAGGCTCTTTGTCATTTTGAATGTTTATATTTGTGATTTCCCACGTTCAGCCTTTTATATTGTTGTTTTTTCACATACCCACTAATTTTTTATATATATATTCTCCATTTCATACATATATTTGCAACTGTTTAAGTGTGCTGCCTCGTGCGCCTTTTCACAGTTTGATTCACTTTATTAACTTTTGATTATATATATATATATATATATATATATATGTATATGTGTGTGTGTGTGTGTGTGTGGATGATTCTCAAAAAAGTATGAAAAGTTGATCTTTGAACGACCTTAGAAATCTCTAAGAACTAGAAAGATGTGGCCATCACGAAACTTTCTTCTCAATTTTCAACGTTAATACTGCCTTTTTTAAAATAATCAAAGGGTGACGCTTCTTAATCAGCCCCTGTTTTATTTCTTTTATACATTGTCTATAAAAGAAAACAAACTGATCTCAGATTGTTGAAAAAAAAAAGAAACAAAGTAAGCTTTTAAACTTTTTTTTCTCATCCTACACTGTTAAAAATTTAAGTAAGAAAATACTAATACATAACCATTTATTTTATTCTTATTTTACCATATTTAATTGCAACAGTCGAATAACCATTAAAAAGATGGTATTCAAACCACTGATTTTGAAAAAAATCGTTTATTCTCTATTTCTCCTAAAGAACGTTTAGCGAACCGTAATTTACAGGCGCCACCTAGGTCTCGTAGTCAATAAGAATCGGGCGTCCATCTTGGTTGTGGAACGAAAAATAGAAACACATACACACATAAATCAAAAATTTTAGACATCGGATTTCGAACTGCTTGCGAATGAGCGAACCCATAATTTGAGCTTCAGAAGCTTGTTTGTATTTTAATTTTTGCAGCAAATAAAATGATTTACGTCAATATACGGTAAATTTAGACCAAAATTGACTTTAGAACCAATCGAAAACTGAAATCTCAATTTCAATGCAGCTTGCATGTTGTAAGAGAAGATTTATTCATAAATAAACGGCCGCTTTGAGTGGTGAAGATGGCCGAATGGTTAGAGCGCAAGGTTGGTACACCCGGAGATCGATTCCCTCGCGCTTCGTTTACGGTTTCTACGCCTTGAAGATTATACGCCTCGAAATGGTTCAAGAACCGTAAAAACTTACATTTAGTTTTGAAACCATATTAGTTATAAATTTTTATGAAACCGTAAACTTTTGTATTTACGGCTTTTTAACCAAGCTGATTGGAAATGGTTTAGGACCCGTAAAGATACAAAAATGTTCTTAACCTTAAATTTAACGGTGAATTAGATGGACAGATTGCTGCTGGCTAGTTACCCGTGTAAATACAATTTTCTCATTTAAATTTTCTGTATCTTAAAGCACCATTCATGCCCTATCTCTAATGTATGCAATGTTTCAGTAGCTATCTCAGTGTTTCTCAACCTTTCAGTATTCGCGGCCCAATTTTCTATCATAATTTTCATCACGCCCCCCCCCCCCTTACCATAAAATGTATATAACAATAATGTAAATGAGTACTGATTCTGATTTTGAATTATTTTTAACTAACTGCCAAAACAAGAGTAAAAACAAGTAATTTTAGTTTTTAAATTAATTTAGTAATGAATCACTATTTGAGTTTTGGACAGGAGTAGAGGATGATTTTTCTGCACTAAAAACAAGGGCATTTCGCATTCTATTACCATTTTCAATATCCTCAACAACTTTTGTGAAACTGGATTTTATGGTGTGGCTTCTTTGAAGACAAACTATAGATCTCGGCTAAATATAGAAACAACTGAGGGTGGCAATTTCTAATATTAAGCCTTCCTTGGAAAAACTTTGCTTTGAAAGACAGACCCAAGGAAGTCACTAATAATTATTAAATTTGTTTTTAATTTAGTATGTTTTGAATAAGAAAGTTTTGATTTAGTACTTTGTTTTACTTTAATAAGTTATTAAATATGTCGAAATATATTTTTTTCCTATGTGTATGTGTGCTTTCCTTTCAGTCAGTTAATCATTTTTTTAAAGTAATGTTTTCTCTTGGATATTCTCGCGCCCCCTTCTCGTGTGCTCGCGCCCCACAGGTTGAGAATCGCTGAGCTATCTCTAATTTTAAGTCATAACATGATTTTAAATAAAATACTTGCCCACTCCTTAGTGGAAGATTCCCTGAGTGTCGTCGATGAGCCTAAACTTGAAAACAGAACAACCGGAGATATGAGATACAGGCAAAATACCAATCGGCTGAGAGGAACCCAGAATTTCCAAGACAAAATGCTGTTGATGATACCTGAAAAATATTATTTACTTTGATTAACATTTTCATTTGATTTAAAATAAGGTAATAACATCTTTTTTTAATTTGTAATGGGATGCTGTTGGCTTCTACCAATTGCAGACCTAGTGCGTTCCCGAGAGATTGGTACTGTGGAGGTTGTCGGCCTTCTTACACCAGATCAGAAGGTTGCGGGTTCAAATTATGTCCGGGTCACCACTGTGGAGGTCGTTAAATTCATCTATTTAGGAGTTGTAACTGACTGGATACAAAGGCATGTTTTAAAACTAAAAATTATATTGAAAAACTGTTTACATTTTAAGTAAATTAAAAGTATTAAAAATATAACAAGTGGCCATTCTGTCGTGGCAAGCACAGGATCAAGCAACGTGCGAGAAAGCTAAAAAAATTACAGCCGACTCTCTTTAAATACGGAATAAACTGCTGTTGCCACCCGCTCGGTGGTTGAAGTTTTGACATTTAAAGTAAAATATGTAAATAAAAAGTCAGAAAACGAACAATGCAGATTAACCTCCACAATACCATCTTTTTCAGCGGCACCACAATGAGTATGGTGCCATCGCCGCATTAGAACTTTTACGTCCAGTTTCTCCACCTGAAGGGCGAGCGCCCACACTCTGTTGATGCGAAATTGCACTAGTAATTTAATTCAACCGAGAGCATCCAAGCCAAATGTCTACTCAAGGGATCTTTAACATGCCGCACAATCCTACGACATGCACGCAGACGATTTTCTGCATCTTGAAATTCCACCGACACTGCCAGACTCGATCCTCTGACCTGGGGCGGGCGAGTCCCGCGCCTTACCACGATGCCACCATGCCGGCAGGTAATAACATGTAGAAGAAGCAAAATTAATGCCAGCAATGCCTTGATTTTAGTTGAATTGGTCATATTTGTTACTTCATTCACGATTTTCTCATCCCCGCTTCAGTATAGGATAATCCACTTATTTCGGGTTTAGTTTACTTTGATGTCCAGATTTTTTCAAACGAATTTGCCAAAACTACTACAGTCGACGCTCGATACAACGACCATATGCGTCCCACAAAAAAGGTCTTTATAACGAGTACGAGGAGGTGGAATTTTCTTTATAAAATATACAGGGTGCGGCAGCATAATTTCCTTTTTTGAAATGTGCGACTTTCAAGCTATAAATGTTGTTGCTGGGTGGGAGTTGTCTCATTCCAAAGGGACGGTTCTAAAGTTTTGTTCCCCCTTGGTCAGTCGCCATTCTGCATTGGAATCTCGAAGGAGAGTGCGTTTTCTATCGAGGCCTACTTTTCGAATGAACATTCAGTGATTTGAAGTGGCCAGCCGCTTCCTGGATTTGGACCCTTGTGATTTTTCTTCGGGATTTCTTTTTTTTTTTTGAAATATTGACTTTATGTCAATCGTCCAATGACCCTACAACACCTAAAGGCCAGCATCCAGGCTGAAATTGCTAACATACCCGCTGCTATGTTGGTAAGATCGTGACAAACGCTAGAATTCGGCTTTCAGTGCATGAGGAATGGGGGGCGTCACCTACCTGGTTTGATTTTCAAAACTGTGTAAAACATAACTTTATGCATGTACCTACATTATAAAAAAAATATAAAGCAATTCATTAAACGGGTTTCATTCAGTTTTGAAAAAAGGAAGTTATGCTGCTTCACCCAAAATTGGTAGTTTTTAAAAGATTCCAGCTAAATTATTTTTTATCATTGGAATTTAAAAAAAATCATCAGTGCAAAATATTATAACCAAATATTAAACCGATTTTGAAGTAGAAAATATAGGGGGGAAAATTACATTCACATTTCTTGAAGCAGAACTTCTGAGCTGACATGACACCTGGTACGGTCGCTGTATTGGATTAGACGATTCAGAAAGGTCGCTATACCGACAGCAAGTTTACACAGAGTTCATAGCGATAAAGTTGGGACTTTTACCGCTAGTCGTTATAATGGCATGGTCTTTATAATGTGTGGTCGTTATAAAGAGCGCTGACTGTATAAAAAGTATGGTACACATAAGAGAACACAACCAATCCACACTTCTTGTATAAAGTTAGCCTTAGCGTCAAGTGCAAGGTTGGAATGAGTCACTTGGAATGAAGAAATGAGTGCAAACTCATTTCTTCGGCCTGTTATTCCAGTTGACCCTGGTAGCTGTTGCACTGTAGCTAAATTTCGCACAAGATGGAACATGTTATCTATCTAAGGTCTTATTTCTCCTAATTGGAATCTGGAAATCTTTTGCTTTTTGCATGAATATTGTGTGAAAAGTAAGAAAGTATCCTTTTGAAGCATACATACCTCCATACCCCTTGGCGCAACAAGTGATAACCCATCCTACGGAGAGAGAGAATCCCAGTTTTGAAAATCCTGAATACAATATATCTTCCACTTTTGTAGGTTCCACGCCGTTATTCCACTTTTTCGTTGAAAACATAACCAACATTGCTATAGTTGTTGATAGTAACCAACCCAAGCACTGTGCAAACTGCAAAAAAAAAAAAAAAAATCGACCAACCAGCACTGTTAAGTACTAAAATCAAACTTCAGAATCACTTTTTAACCCTTTATCTACTGACGGTACTTATGAGTACGATTCTCTATGAATTCGATCCAGAAATAATTTTTACCAATGTTCTGATGGTACTTTGCAGGAACACTCTTTAAATTCCACTTTTTCAGGATACATATCAGCAAGGGTTCTATAAAGAGTATTTTAGCGAGGAAAGGAACATACATAGTTTAGAAACCGATGCGGTGTTTTAAACTGCCATTTTGTTCAGATTGCTCCTTTTTTTAGAGTTTCGCTCCAGAAAAGCAGTAAAATTCAAGAATTAACTCAGATTATTCACAATGTGTTAGTTAAGAACTTAGAAAACTATTTGACGAAATATTTTGATTTAAAAGCGTATGTAATTAATATCAGTTAAAATACTCTGTGGCGCTTATTAGCTGTAAAGAAATAAATTCTTTTGACTGAGCATTTTATATATGTAAATCCCTCAATTTTCACTGTAAATACCCAGACAAATTATTTACGGGAAAAAAATTACTGCGGATCATAATGTAGTAGATAAAGGATTAAACAACAAAATATGTCACTTAGCACTAGATTTACCAGGCCACCGTTTTCAATAACTTTTATTTTGCACCAAGTTGCTACTAATTATAATAAAACTTTCAGTCACATTAACTTGTCCTACTTACCGAGTATTAGGAAAGGTCAATGCAATTGAAAGTTGCGCTATAATTAGTAACAAATTATGCAAAATGGAAGCTTTGAAACAGTCAAAATGACCGATCTGAGAAATCTAGTGTTAATCATTTGAATAAGAGTAGGAAAAAATTTGTTACTTGCATGTAATTTTTGTGGACAGTAGTTTGCGTTTCTTTACACATTAACTTCATGTTTAACTTATTGCAATAGACGAAGAAATCAAACTAAATTTCATTATACTATTCGATATTCGCAGTTCGGACTCTATTATGTGGATCACAAGCAGTGTTTGCAATATCGGTACGCTGAATACAGGTATTTCATGTTATTTTGCAATTTCGTAAAACCGGTATTAAAATACCGGCATTTTCAGTATTAGTTATAAAAATAAATATTTTTTGAACTGAAGAGGTTTTAAATTAATTTAGCAGATATCTATTGTTATTTTAAAGGCAATCATTTGCAGCCAAAATTTGACTTGAAAATTATTTTTTGGCCCTCATGGCTGCGTGATTGGTTCTGAACCATTCCAGACTTAGTGAGTGCGTTCCCAGATACTGGTACCAACTCTTTCAACGGCCCCCTAATGGGCTGCGTGATTGGTTCTTAACCATTGCAGACCTAGTGCGTTCCCAGATACTGGTACCAACTCTTTCAACGGCCCCCTAATGGGCTGCGTGATTGGTTCTTAACCATTGCAGACCTAGTGCGTTCCCAGATACTGGTACCAACTCTTTCAACGGCCCCCTAATGGGCTGCGTGATTGGTTCTTAACCATTGCAGACCTAGTGCGTTCCCAGATACTGGTACCAACTCTTTCAACGGCCCCCTAATGGGCTGCGTGATTGGTTCTTAATCATTGCAGACCTAGTGCGTTCCCAGATACTGGTACCAACTCTTTCAACGGCCCCCTAATGGGCTGCGTGATTGGTTCTTAATCATTGCAGATATAGTGCGTTCCCAGATACTGGTACCAACTCTTTCAACGGCCCCCTAATGGGCTGCGTGATTGGTTCTTAACCATTGCAAACCTAGTGCGTTGCCAGATATTGGTACCAACTCTTTCAACGCCCCCTAATGGGCTGCGTGATTGGTTCTTAACCATTGCAGACCTAGTGCGTTCCCAGATACTGGTACCAACTCTTTCAACGACCCACTAATGGGCTGCGTGATTGGTTCTTAACCATTGCAGACCTAGTGCGTTCCCAGATATTGGTACCAACTCTTCCAATGGCCCCGCAATGAGTGTGGTACCATTGCCGCAATTTTTGACGCTCAGTTTCCCCCTAGATTGCGGCACCTGAGCTCTAATTGATGCTACCTACACTATTAATTTAATTTATCCGAGAGTATTCAAGTCAAACGGATACTCAAGGGATCTTTAACATGCCGCATAATCATACGACATGGGCGCTGTCGATTTTCTGCATCTTGAAAATCGACATGGGCGCTGTCGATTTTCAACATCTTGAAAATCCATCACCTTGGGCCAGGTTTGATCCTGCGAGTTTAGGCGTACGAGGCCTGCGTCTTACCACTACGCCACCCCGCCGGCAACTTGGAAAACATGAAAAAAGCATCTGAAGAATGCAAAAGAATATTTTTATCACTAGATGGTGTGATGAATCATGTTTATTTTCGTGCATTTGTGCATTTATGTGCACCATGATTTGGTTTCTTTCCCTCCCTTGCTGATATACTTTCCTAATTAGGCTAAGCCACTTGCCGCTTTGTAAAAGAACATTTCAAGTATATGTAACGAATATATTTTTTCTATGAATAGTTTATTCTAACCGATAATTGCAGCATTGCTTTATATTACTATTAATTATTTTTTAATCTTTGGCTCAACTATATTTGGTTTCGAGGAAACTTTTTCTGTTAGTATAGCAAATGGTAATTTGTCGCGGCTATTGGTTTGTTATCTTGTCTCGCTATTTTGCCTACTAGTCGATCTGTGTGGAATTCCTTTAAAAAAAACTTTGCCCTTATGAATTTTATGATTCATTTTTAGAATTTAAACCAGACAAACGTTGGAATCTTGAGAAACACACAAAAAAAAATGCAATGAAGGAATTACACAAATTTAGCTTTCATTCCTTTCTGAAGTAAAACAAGGGGGAAAGGTATTAATTGAGGCGCCCAGGAGCATAGGGATCTAAATGACAAAAGTTGAAATTTTGGAAATAAACCTTGCAAATGATAGAAAAAGCACCATTTTATATTGTGGCAAGAGAAGTTAGTGCTAGCTCCAACGTAATTTAGAAAAAAAAAAGCAACATTAAAGGTCCCATAAGGTCCGAAATTTGAAAGCATTTTTCTCAGTATCGTGTTTTGGTCACTTACATCCCTTTGCTTGTCACTGCCTCAATTGTAGAAAAAATATTCCATGAAGTGAGCATTACCTTTGATATTTTTAAGTCTTTTTTTGTAGCCAACACATATCCTACCAAGATGCCACTGAAATAAGGACCAGCATGAACCACCGTTTGACAGTACCAGTCCTCTACTGTCTGAAATTGCCTATGAGAATATAAAACAGAAGATTAACAATATTTTTTAAAGGCTAGTATATATGTTACCGTTAAAGTATGAAATCCGTTATTTTATAGAATACCTAGTTATTCCATGAAATAACTAATCGTGTCCGTTAAAGTGTAAAACTCTCTTGCATTTCGTGGTTTAACTAGTTATTTCATAGAATAACGATCTGCAGCCCGGTAAAGTGTAAAATAATCTATATCATATATCTCGCACGACAAAAAACATTTACCTTCCAGCCCTACTGCCTGAAGTTGACAGAGGAAAAGGTGATGCCAAATCTATTTTAGCTATCATCAAAAAAATAACCGAAGAAGGATTTTTCCAATGGGGCACAAGAAACGCCCGCATTAGACAATTATATTTCCGATCCCAGTTCAGTGTCTGCGAACAAAAATTAATTAAATTCGAAGAAGTACCGGAGTAGAAGTATCTCTCCGGTCGGTTGCGACAGCTGAAAGTTTAGGTACTGGTCAGGGATTTAAAAAAAGGTCGTGTAAAACGCAGTGTGTCAACAAACATTGTTTTTGTTTTAGAAATAATGTTCTTTGTAATTCCAAGTGTCATTTTAGTAATCCTTGTGGTAAAAATGATTTTATGGTGCGTTTCCATAAATACCATTTATACGCTACATAAATTAGATAAATTACTTCTTTTTATTTTAATTGTCTATGATTAGTTTATTTATAAAATACCTAGTTATTTCATTTTAGATAAATTGTTTATTTTACACTTTAACTGTCTCTCATTAGTTAATTTATAGAATACCTAGTTATTTCATAGAATAACTAGTTAAAGTGTCAGATTAATAACATATTACACACTTTAACGGACATGATCAGTTATTGCATGGAATAACTAGGTATTCTATGAAATAACTGCATTATATACTTTAACGGTAACATATGTAGTAAAACCTGTAAAGTTGACCACCTGTCTAAGTTGACCACTTTTGTCAGGAACGGAATTAGACCTTCACCTTCTACCTCACCCTCTATAAGTTAACCACCTGTCTAAGCTGACCACTTTTGTTAGGAACGGAATTAGACCTTCACCTTCTACCTCACCCTCTATAAGTTAACCACCTGTCTAAGCTGACCACTTTTGTTAGGAACGGAATTAGACCTTCACCTTCTACCTCACCCTCTATAAGTTAACCACCTGTGTAAGCTGACCACTTTTGTCAGGAAAGGAATTAGACCTTCACCTTCTACCTCACCCTCTATAAGTTGACCACCTGTTTAAGTTGACCACTAAAGTGCTGCACCGCAAGTGGTCAACGCAGGTTAACCTATTTCAATAAAAATCTTGTATGTATCCATTAAAGAAACGAAGCCACTAAAATTGAGAAGTGGAGGGATGCATAGGCGCTTGCGTTAAATTCAAATGCTACAGAACGCTTGTTTTAGAGTTAAACAAGAAATTCCGTCCAGAACTAACGAGCCTACTTTCTTGTATACACCAATATCAAATGGATAATCTAGCTATATATCTCTCTTTCTCATTCAGATGTAACTCTTAATTACTTCAGATATACCTTTTTCAACGGCTTATACACATTTATTCACTTATTCATTTATTCATTCATTCACTCACACACTCGTTCATTCATTCATTCTTTCGGAAATATCCTTAAAATCCAGATCAAAATGTTTCGTAGGAAAATAGGCTTGTTTAGTTCTAGATGAACTTCGTATCTGAACATGTTCTACGCCTAAGCAGCTTTTTGACAAAGTTTGTTCCAATCCGCCTGTTAAAACAGGAATTGTATAGGATTGAAATCTCCCCTTAGGCGCTAACGTTAAATTTTTTTTTTGAACTGTTCAAAATTGAACAAAAATTGTTCAAATCGAATAAAATTTCCTTTAAAAGCTTCTTCCAATAAGCTTGTTCAAGGGAACTTATGCCTTGAGTTTACATAATTTGCTGTTGTTACACTCACTGAGGTAAGTTGTTACATAAAATATTTTAACTAATCTACCATACTTGTAAGTATGCATAAATTATTTTCGTTATTATTTTGCATTTTTTATAGAAAAATTCAAATGTTTCTTCATCTAGGTGAACATTTTTTCTTCTTTTAGTGAGTGATAGTTTTCTCTTCATTGATTGGAGTTTTATGGTTTCCAATTTAGAGCATTTTCTACTGTTAACCGCTTGCCTGATTATCCCGAGTTATCTCGGATTCGTGTATATTGCAGTTAATTATTATACCGAGAAAACTCGGGCGAAGCAGAATTTGTCAAAGGAAATATTCATATTTGATTGGAAGTTTCCCAAGTTTTGTTGGTTTGCTGTGCTGTCCCTTGTTTCAAAAACTATACTGTTTAACTTTTTACCATTTACCCGAGATAACTCAGGATAATAAACTAATGTTGAAATGTAATGCAAGGTAATGCTTTTACACCTGAAAAAAATGAAAATTCAACTTAAAACATACATATTTTGTTATCTTTCGTTTTCTTGTATTTAATACTAAAATTTAAAAAATTGCATAAGTTTCCGCTTACGGATCTTGTTTCTCTTGCCAACTTTGGGAAATGGCCTTGTTTCCAGTGGACTGACGTGAACATCTGCCCCTACTATTATTGGAGTACCTATATTTGATGTAGAGTAAAGGTAGGGTTATGTGTTTCGGCCGAAGGGATGTTTATGTTGTAGGCGGCTTGCCAATGTGTAATTGTAATTTCCCGAAACTCAGGCGTTTTTAAGATCTGCGGGTATTTTTATTTTTTAAATGGGGCATTTGGTGCTATTTTTAAGACAAGTTTCCAAATAATGTTATATAGGAAGTTTCAGACTTGACATTCTGTCAAAACACTTTGTTTAAAAAAAAAAACATGCTTTAATTTTTTAAACTGTCTAATTAATTTCAACTGTGACTGCTGTACGCCACTGCATCATGGGGTTTTAGGGTAGAAGCACTACCAGGGACGTTACTCCTGAGCACTACACACATGATTGAATGAGCCGAACTCTCATATCTGCGGATCCCAACCGTTCTAGCAATTTGTTTGAGGAAAAAGCGAATTACTCACCCGAGAAATAATATCAATAATAATTATTATTACTATAAAAACAAGGAAAAGTACCGAGAATTCCAAAATGAGATTCGTAAAAAAAATCAATTTAAATGGGCTATTCATTTATTCATTTTATTATGCTTGTTTTTATTTGTTATTTTCGACCCCCCCCCCCCCCCTGTGTGGAATTAATTTTTCTACCAATGCCTTGCAAAACAATTGGAATCAGAAAAAATGTTGATTAGCGTGCGTTTACGAAAATAAGACTCACAGCAAAAGTTGAGATTTTCCAGTTGTCCTTCAATTATTTATTTACACAAGATTGGTTTACTTCACTCTTGATTTATTTATCTTTCTTACTTTGGAATTATTTGGGAACTTTAAAAATTTTTTATTTCTTTATATATTACTTACTTAAATATTTATTTTATTTTTCTTTCTACTTTTGGTCTTCTGGCAATCGCAATTCAATTTTATTCCCGTTATGAATCAGAAAGGCAATTTTCTTTCTTGAAAGTGACTTTGGAAAATGCCTTTCTCTGGGATTTCAATTTTTCCGTTCTCACATATATGCATTTCGTTTGGTTTCAGCATGCATACCTATAACAGTTGGGATCCGTGAAAATAAATCTCAAATAATCACTTGAGTGATGAATGATTAAAATGCTACAAAAAATGTAAATTACACGATGATATTGTAAATGGAATAGTATTTCTAGCACTTGGCCCCGCAAATGGGCGAAGTCGATAGCAAGCAAATAAGTCATTTCGGAACGACTGAACATTCATTTTTAAAAAGAACTAGCTTACGCGACCGGTTAGACATCCGTCGGCGCACTTATCCTTAGCCGATTGGTCGAAAGCAGCAGGCAAAGTTCTTTCTGTCAGCTCATTTCACCCCTAGCCAATTAGTTGGCCGTCTCCTTCTAGAGTTTTCGCGGATCCCAAGCATTATAGCAAAGCTTAGTAAAGAAAATACATGGAAAATTATAAAGTCACTGATGTTGTTTTAGGTAAGAATTGAATTTTCAGTCTAATTCAATGCAGCTCACAATCACACGAAAAGTAGATCGATTTTTTTCAATTATAATCCGCCTTGAAGTCGGAATTTTTTTTATTTATTTTCTTACTACTGATCCAGGAAAGTCTAAGTAGGTTAGTTAACGATGTAAAATTTAGTTTTTAGAAAGAAGCTTTAAAATTTAAATACGGGAAGGTCTATTGTAAGATAAGACTATAAAAGTGATGACTTAGAAATATTCGGGTAAATGAGCTTTTTGGTTAGTTCTTTTCTTGTTCACTAGATGACGCTGCCAGGCCAGTGTGCGGAGAAATTACCCTAAAGTCGGGCTTTTTTAAGATTTCTGGGTATTTTCAAGCGTATTTATAAATTCAGAGTACGTACTGGTAATTTTGAAACTACAAGATTTTAAAATAATTTTTTATATAGGAAGTTTCAGATTTACGATTTCGTCAAAACCTTTCCTTTTATATAAAAGTGCTACAGTTTTTTTAACTTATGTGATATGTCAACAGCTATTACTGTACGTCGTTGCATCACGGAGTATTAGGGTACAAGCACTACCCTAATACTCATATGATCGAATGAGCTTGTCTGCATATCTACGGATCCCAACCGTTATAGCAATTTGTTTGAGAAAAAACGAATTACTCATCTGAGAAATCATAGTAATAGCAACTATTATTATTACAAAAACAAAAAGAAAAGTACCAAGAATTAAAAAATGAGATCAGTAAAAAAATCAATTAAAATATACTAAATATGCTGTTCATTTATTCATTCTATGTTTCTATTTGTTGTTTTCGTTCTCGCCTTTTCTACCAATGACTTCCTACACCAATTGGAATCAGAAAAAATGTTGATTAGCGTGCATTTACGAAAATAAGACTGACAGCAAAAATTAAGATTTTTTCCTTTGTCCTTCGCCCATTTATTTACACATTTTTATTAATTATGTTGGTTTATTTCACTTTTTGTTCATTTATTTTTCTTATTTTGGGATTATTTGGTATCTTTAAATGCTTTTTTTTTTACTTGTTTATATATCTACTAGTAAACCCGGCGGTAATACGAAATGACCGCTGTTCTAGATATTATAAATTGTAATTAAAATATTTCGTGCAAAGGTGTCTGCTAGTTCAAACTGAATTATCCAGGTCAGGCGGCGAGGACGCCCCTTTGCTTACTGCCCCACACTACTATATACTTATTTACTATATAATCAAATTGTTTGTGAAAAATATATATTTATCATCCAAAGAACTTATTGAAAATTTTATTATGCTTTTCAAAACAAAAGTTTTAACGAAACTGGGAAAAAAGAGGGATGCCACTCTAAAAAGAAAAATATAAAAAGTTCAGACGATAAACAAATAAATTAAAAAGAAAGAAAGGATTAAATTAAATTCGCGTATACATTAATTTTTAACGGAGGTTGCAAATACAGCGAAGCCTCACTCAATATGCTAGATAAACGTTTTGATTACTTTATTAGTCTATTTGTTACATTTGTTACAATAACAATGGCAACTGCATTGATTTGTTTGTTCACACGGCAACTGTATTTATACTGTTGGAAACGACGGCAACAATGCAAAAATAAAATAAAACTGGTCAAAAAAAAATCATTGAAAAATTTTAAAAAAAACTAATTTGAGTAACAACTTTCATTTTTACAGCGATGAGTTTCTCGGGTCGTAAACATTAACCGTGCCGAATGTGGTCCCTATCGGTAAAACGGCCTAGCGGACAGACAGACAGAATAAGCCGCTTATATATAAGATTTCATTTTTCTTTCTTCCTTTAGTGTTCTAGCATGAGCAACTCGACGTTATTCCTCAGAAAAGAAATTATCTTTCTTGAAAATGACTCTGTGAAATGCCTTTCTGTAGTATTTCAATTTTTCCGTTCACACATATAAGCATTTGTTTGTTTTCTGCATGCATATCTATAACAGTTGGAATCCGTGAAAATAAATCTCTAATAATCACTTGAGTGATGAATGATCAAATGCTACAAGAAATATAAATTAGACGTTGATATTGTAAATGGAATCGTACTTCAAGCACTTGGCGCCGCAAATAGGCGCATTTTGGCAAGCAAATAAGTCATTTCGGAAAGACTGAACATTCATTTTTAAAAAGAACTAGCGACGCGACCGATTAGACATCCGTCAGCGCAATACATCCTTAGCGATTGGTCGAAAGCAGCAGGTAAAGTTGCCGCAGCTCATTTCCCCCTTGCCACTTTGTCGTAATTGCAAGTTTCGGGAAGAGAAGACAAAATATTTATGGGTCAAAATATTATAAGTTTTGCTCTTGAGGATCGTGTGAATTGTTAGTTTAGTTTGGCCACTACGTTTCGCCTCGTTTATTTGTTTCCATATAGAATTTTCGCGGATCCCAACCGTTATAACAAAGCATGCTAAATAATAAAGTGTCATTGACGTTGTTTTGGGTAAGAATTAAATTTTTACTTTCAATGCTGCTGACAATCATATGAAGCTTACGGGGAGGTCGTTTGTAAAATCTCTACTAATAATAAAGCAGCAAGTATTTTGTGTGTGTGTGTGTGTGTGTGTGTTTGTGTGTGTGTGTGTGTGTGTGTGTTTGTGTGTGTGTTTCTGTGTCCGGCGTAGAGACCAGACCGTCCAGCGGATTTTCATGAAATTTGGCACGAAATTAGTTTGGAACATGGGGGTGTGCACCTCGGAGAGTGTTTTCTGAAATTCGAATTTGTTCTTCTTTTATTCCATTTTATAGCCGAAAGTTTCATAAAATAGTCATTTTCTATGGGAAGGAATTATTGCATCGCTTCGAGCTTGATACCGTTGAAAAGCGCGTAAAAAACTGTTCCAGGAAGAGTTTTGTTTTTCGTGCTGAAATTCGAAGCCTCTAAATTAACTGGAAAAGAAGTTATAAGCGTTTTTCTCTGTAGTTCGAAATTATTTTTTCACGCTAATTAACTTTAATTTTAATTGTTACCATGCCGACTGACTATTAATACTTTTTTCTTTCAACGAATTAAAATCTATTCTTGCGGTTTTTAGCATTTTGAGGAGCAGCCGATTTTTAAATTATTTATTTCTTTTTTTAGATTTTGATTATTATTATTTTAAAGCGAATTGAAATTTATTTCCTGCGGCTCACAGGCGGTTGATAGTTTTATTTTGATTTCCTTATTTTGACATGAATTTCACGGGACCATTTTCCATACTGCACAGGGGTTTTTAAAAGAAATGTTATTCTTTATAGCGATTTTTGTTATTCCATCTTATTACTATTTATACTTTCATTTATTTTTCGCCTGTGAATTAGCACATATGGTATTTCCCTATTTGAGCTCGGATAAAAGGTTCATTCCGCTTTCAAAGATTTGCTTGCTGCTGTTTGCTTCTGCAAGCTACAAAATTTCGTCTTTCTATTTTAAGCCGGGTCCCGACGCTACGTTTTGCACAACTTTTTGTCTCCGCCGTTCAACACGCTGCAGCTAAAACGTTGCGTATAGATTAGAAAAGTGCGCAGTTTTGAGTCCGGTGCGAAGACTGTACAGTTCAGCGATAACTGAGCTAGAAAGCATAGATGTCTTTGAACTGTGCAGACAAATCGGCACATGTAGACGGTAGCACCCTTTTCCGATTCATTTTGTTTCTCAGTTTCAATTCGTCAGGTGACAATGGCCGACTTTCGGCAATGTTCTCAGGAGTTTCTCACAAAATTTATTGCATTATGCGAAAGTTTCCCATGCATTTGGCCTGTCAAATCCAAGGATTATAGTGACAGGGATAAAAAGAGGGAGGCTTATGAGAGTTTAGTGGAAAAATTCAAAGAAATTGATGCAACCGCAAACAGAGAAACAGTTGTAAATAATTAATTCTTTGAGAAGTGTTTACCGTAAAGAATTGACAAAAGTTAATAAATCGATTCGATCTGGGGCTGGAGACGAAATCTACAAGACATCGCCTAAGTTACCATCTTTTGATTTGTTACATTTTCCTAAACGATCAGGAGACACCAAGGCAGTCTAGGAATACCATCGATGATAATAAAGAGATTGCAGTTGTCGAACCACCAGAACAGGCAAGAAAAAGTATTTATTTTATGTAATCATTTGACCACTTTAAACGCCGGGTATTTCTGAGACGTTCCAGTCTTTTTTTTTAACATGACACCATGCCAAAATTGACCAGAGTGATATCGCACAAAACTGAGTGACATATACAAATATCTCTGCACCATGTAGACGCATAAAAAACTGCAACGTTTTCATTCAGTATTAAGACTGCGTAGACAAAAGGTTGTACAAAACGTAGCGTCTACACCCGGTTTTAATGTCAATAAATAATAGATAAAAATTAATTATACTAAAAATTCATTAATTAAAAATATTATAATTTATTATAATCGTCCTTTTTGTGTGGGTACTTGAACTAAACAAACAAAATGTGTTTTCTTTCAAATATTTTCTTTTTTGTTTTGTTTCATTTCTTTCTTTCCTTTATAAATGTGCGTGTTTTGTAAAAAAAAAAAATGCTTAAATGTGTAGGATCTCTGGCTGATTGCCGTGGGCAGCTAATTTTTAATGATGTGGAATGCTATACATTTTAATAAAATAACATAATTTACACCTAAAAAAGTTATCACTATATACACAATGGCAAACCGACTGGTCTTTCCATTTTTTAACACGGGCATAGACGTGCGGGTACCGCTAGTAAGACTATAAAAGTGATGACCTATAAACATTCGGGTATATAGTCCCTTTGCTTACTTCCTTTCCCCAGTGACTGAGGAGGGAAGTTTTAAAAATAATCCCAAATGTAGGGAACTATCCGAATTTCACATTCCGCCTTTTCCTACTTGTAAAAGTTGAAACATTTTACAAACTGGTAGTTACAAAATAAGTAGAAATCTTTTTATATTTTTTGCAATTTCAAAGAACGACTCCCCGCCCTAGCATGACATGTTAACTTAATTTGTATTCCAAGACAGAAATATACGAAATGCAGGCTTTGCTCTCTTTTGGCTTCGCTCTATCTCGTTAGTTTCATTGATCCATTTTTCGATTACGTCTTTTTCCGCGACAAAAAATTTTAAATTTACCTATACAAACGCTTTAAAGGGGATTAGTGTTCTTCGGAAAACAGAAAGCTGGATTCCAAGAAAGAAAAGCGTAAAAAATATTTTTTTTTTAATTTAAAATTCTGGATAATGAATAACGATTTATTTTTCCCAAGTTCCACGATGAATGGTCGCATTTGTGTTTTTGAAATTTCTTTATTTTCAACGACAAATACTATATAGTATTTTCTTTTAAGAAAGATCAGCTTTATGAGTAACGCAGAATTTTGCTCTTTTTCTTTCTTTCTTTTTTTTTCTGCGCCTGCATTTATAAGCAATTTGCTCTTTTTTACCTAAAAATGTTTGTCTTTTCGTTCTTTATTCGTTAAGTTCTCTAATGCAGCGGTTCTCAAAGTGTGTTCCGCGGAACCCTAGGGTTCCGCTAGCAATTTATTATTATATGAAATTATGTTCAGTAAAACATGTTCAGAAAATGTTTCGCGATGAAATTTAGCTAAAAGTGGCACTTAATTCCCTGTCTAAAAATAAAATTATATTTGGATTAAGCAAAATAAGAAAAAAAGCCGAGAGGGTTTTTAAATTAGTTAAATAATGTAAAAATTGTAAAATGACTTGTTGCTCTGCCAAATCGGGCTTTAAATAAGCCTTGTTCAGATTGTTCAATTTGATTTTTAATATGAACACTAATAGGGGTTCCTCAAAGTAAAAGGGAACCGTTAAGGGTTCCGTGCTCAAAAACGCTTGGAAACCGCTGCTCTAATGAACATCAATTTCAAGATTATTCGCTGCATGAGGAGAAAAGAAGGGGCAAGAGGTAGATTTACGTGCAGTTGGTCAACTTCACGCATTTAGGGAGGGGCAGTGGACCGCTTTGATTATAGCATAATATTTGCAAGTAATGATATAAGTGAAGTCAAAACATTAAGTGAACAAAATTTTGTTAATGTTAAAATGCCCCGCTACCTTTTAAAAAAAGAAGTCATAAATTCTTTGCTTAAAATAATTTCTAACAAACTTCGTAACACAAAATGATATTAAGTCTTGTAATTAATGTCAAATTTATAATTTTAACTAGTACTAGAAACAGCATTACTTTCAATTTAAATATTTTCTCTCTTCTTTCTAATGGCGCTGAGTATGGTTACTAACTTTTGCAGACCTAGTGCATTCCCCAGAAACCGGCATCCGTTCTTTCTAATGGGTATGGTCACTAATATTTGCAGACTTAGTGCATTCCCCGGAAACCGGCATCCATTCTTTCCAATGGGGCTGAGTATGGTCACTAATGTTTGCAGACCTAGTGCATTCCCCGGAAACCGGCATCCATCCTTTTAGGTAGCACCACTATCGGCGGATGCCATTACCACTTGATAATTTTGACGTTAGTTTCCCTCTAGATGGCGGCACCTGAACTCCGCGAAACTGCACAAGGAATTTTAATCTTTCCGAGAGTATGCAAGCCAGCCAGATACTCAAGGGATCTCTAACATGCTGCATAATCTAACGATTTTCTACATCTTGAAAATCCAGCGAGTTGGTTTGATCCTACGAACTTGGGCGTACGAGCTAATTTAAATACTATGCAACAACGCAAGAGCACAGAGAACAACTCTTAAGACTTTTGCATCAGAATGCACCTAATATTGTAATAATCAAAAAACTTTATCAAAATTTCAAACCTAAAATTTCATTCCAGAGACATACGTTACTTATGCCTTAAGTTACCCTTAAAAATTTTGTTCATCGCTTTTAAATGATTAGGCTAAGATTTCATCCAAGCTATAAAAAAAAACTTGGCTTTCGTTCATTCGTAATAGCAAATATATGAGGCGAAAGTTCAAAAATGATATTACATTTTTTTAAACATATTTGACCCCTCCCCATTTTGTCACAAAATGTCACAATTCATCATAACCCCTACCCCCTTTTGTCACCATGGCACAAAATATTACAAAGCATATGTACTTGCAGTTCAGAAACAAAGCACTGCGTTGTAGATCAAGTTTCTAATTTTATTTTTGAAATGTTACTGACATTTGTGAGCATAATAATAATAATGTTACATATGTGCTTAATTTGCATAAAATGAGGTAAAAGTTTGCAACACAAAGGATAATTAGTATAAAACAGTAAAATATATTAATTGCGACCCCGCTATTTTATTAAGTGTAAATGCCTAAGAAAATTTCCTTTTAAACTTTTAACTAGAAGTAAATTTAAGCCTTAATCAGCATCGGTGTTTATGATGCAAAATAATCAATAAAACTTTAAAATCAAATTATGAAAATCCAAAAAACCTTAAAAATAAATTTGATTTGCTGATTTTAAATGTTTTTACAGAAATCAAAATGTGTAATGTCACACTCCTTGTTACCCGCTCCCCTTCCCTTGTCACAAACTGTCACAATTTCTCGTACCCCCCTCCCCCCTCGAAGCGTGACATCATTTGTGAATGACCCCCTAAAGCGCTAAAATAACATCATATCCATTAGAATAAAAAAAATATTTTTTTTTTACTTACTGTGGATTGAAATCTGTTGTTATGAACATGGCATGCATTCCATGCACTTCAGTCCAAGTAATGCTAAAAGAAACTGAAAAAGCCACAAGTAATATTGGAAGAACTAAGCCCATCTTCGGAAACCTAAAGATAACAATTTATGACATAGAAAACGTTTACTTTTGTGCAGTACTTATGCATACTTTTATATATGTTACGGCCAAAGCCCGAATTCGGCCACTTCGCGAAGTGACCGTCCAAATCGCGAAATGGCTAAAAACGCTGTAAATTGGCTGGGCCATTGTCTGCTCTTTACTTGATTTCGGGAATTGGCGAGGCAGATCGCGAAGTGGCATAGGATGGCTGGCCAATGTCCGATCTTTTCTTGATTTCGGGAATTGGCGGGGCAGATCGCGAAGTGGCATAGGATGGCTGCCCAATGTCCGATCTTTTCTTGATTTCGGGAAATGGTCGGCCAAATAGCGAAGTGGCATGGGAGGATCAGCCAAAGTTGGAAAGAAAAATCATTGGCACGTATTATTGGCTCTGTATAACCATAACTTCATTCCTTAAAAATTACTAGCTGCGGTGGGATGTGGCCATTTGAGACAAAGTAAAGAATTAAATTTTTTTAATTTTAACTTGAAAACTTGTCTATATTTTTAAATTAAAAAAGAAAACAAAAGGGGCAATATGTCGCCACGTGGCACATTCCCGCGGAATTGCAGATGCGCCGCCTACCGGGCATTCTTGAATGAGCACATCGCGTTTTGTCCGGAACATCGTAGCCACTTCGCGAAATGGCCGGCAAAAGTAGAATATTCACTGATCGTTTCAATTACATCGCACTTTGGCCATACCTCTCGGCCAAAGTGCGAAATGGCCGGACTTCAAGCTTTGGCCGTAACATATACAGGGAAATTATTATTAAAGTTCGCACATAAATGACATCTTGAGTCTAACTGCCTTATTCATCAGCCCATTTTAAGCTTCGAAGTGCAGATCGAAGGATTCCTCAACCAATTAGAACGCTTATATCGGCAGTTCGAGTGTCTGACAGGGAATCGAATCGGCTTTTGAATAAGGCCCTAAAACAGGGATGCATATTATACGGTATTTAAAACTTTTTTGTTAAAAAGTAAACACTAGATGGCGCTTTGTACGGGATCCAGTGTGAGCTAAAGACATTCTAGAAGTTTTCAATTGCTGTGTGTTGAATTAATGTTTTGAAATGAAAAAAATTCGCGAATTTGTTCATATAAGCCGTTATTCGTAACAACCGCGAATAAGTTAAATTGTGTTAAAAAAAAGTATTAGAAATGCATGTTTATATTTTTAAAATAATTACTACTATTTATAATAAAAAGTAAAATAAATAATGAAAACAAATGATTTTTTTCTAATATACACTTTTAAGTCTTACTAGTACATTGAGAAAAAGTGAACGTACCTTTTAAAATTTAATAGTAAACCAAACTCAATGAACAAAATGTTCGTCTTAGCCGTGATTTCGTATTAACCGTGTTCGTATTAAGAAAGTTCAACGGTATTTGAAATCAAAATTTAAAAATGCACAGCAAATGCTAAAGCGTTGTCAAAAATTTAAAAAATACTTATACATGCTATATTATATATAGCCACATAGATAGACAAATAGATTAGACAGATATAGATATTATTTCAAAAGTCCCGATTTAGCTGTTCTTTTTATTTACTTATTATTATTTTTAAATATGAGATATGAATATATCAGACGGTAATTTCTGCTCGACTCTCATCTTAGCCGTGTGTGATTTTAAATCTAATATAGTTTTAAATAGATTTTTAAAACTTATCATTCAATGTATCAAGTTAAATCATAATGTGCGTGAAAAAAAAAAATTGCGCAATTTTTAAAGGAGATGCTATAATTTAAAAAAATAAGCTGATTTAAACAAATATTTAAGTTACAAATATAGTAAAACATTATTCCTATTTATGGTAAAGTTGGGGCTATAATATAGAACACACTATGATGGAGGCGATTCAAGCAACGTCATTGGTCACGCGGCAGCGATTAAAGCAATGTAAGCAAAGGAAGCCGTAGCATTGCTTTACTTCGAGTTCGACAAATCTAATTAAAAACTAGGCCTAAATAAAGTTCTTTTACATTACATAAATTAGCACTAAATAAAACACTATAACTATTGTAATAATTCATAAATTTCTTTTATAATGATTAAAATAAATGTAAATACTGGGTTATAATCAGAAAAAGCTGTGAAAATAGTCTAATTAATTTTAAGATAACTAATTTTGCCTAGTGAACTCCACGTAGAACTCCATTGAAAAGCTTAGGAAACAAACAGCGGATATCACGTGACGACGATGATTGCTCATGAGTCCCTCGAGCGGTGAATTGCCTCCTTGTAGCATGTTTATCCTTAACACTAGATTTATCAGACCAGTTATTTTGACCGTTTCGAAGCTTCCATTTTGTATAATTTGTTACTAATTATAGTTCAATTTTCAATAGCATTGGATTTTCCTAATACACAGTAAGTAATGCAAGTTAATGTGACTGAAAGTTTTATTATAATTAGTAGCAACTTAGTGTAAAATGAAAGTTTAGAATAGGTTGAAAACGGCCAGGTAGATCTAGTTTTTGATTTGTAGGCGTTAATGCTGAAAACATAGATACTATGGTGACTTGGTTTCCACTTTTGGCCTACACTTTTAAACTTAGCATAATTTCTGAGTTATTATTAACATGACGTACCTTAAAAGAATTCTAATGACACCCCAAGACACCACAAAGAGCTGGAATTCAGCAGCTAAGTACCAAGAATGGGGTAGGCACTGGAATGGAAAAGTAAAAATGCGTTAAACAATAAATAAATGACTATTTTTAAAGTATGGCAATATTTTTAAACCATGAAAAAGAATTCATTAATGCCCCAAAATGCAGACGAACTTTAGTATTAACGGGACAAAGTTTACATGCCAATAAAATGTCATTTTCTTTAAATAAATTTCGTATTTTAAATGCAATAATATATACAAATATATATATAGATATATAAAACATTTTTAAAAAGGAAAAAAACAGGACAGAAATTCGAAATAGGACGCGAACGACAGAAGAGAGAAAATGGACAAAATTTAATCTCAATGGACCGTAGCAGGCGCGGTTTTGCTTTATGAATGATAATAATAATAATAACAACAATTATGATAATAATTCCGAAAGTCGCCGTTAAGTGACAGTTTGGCGTTGCAATCACAAAATGGTGATAAATGAAAATCTGTTGTTGTTGTTTCTAATGCCATTTGGGTATCCAAGCTCCCTTCGTAGAGCGACCAGGAACTAATGCAATAAGGGAGCACCTTCCGTTTTATAGATGAGCACCACAACGGTGGAAGTACGACTTGGCTCATTATATATTTATATAACACCAGATGGCGCCACCACAAATGCGCCACCTTCCTTTTTTGACCTAAGCGGGAAGGGAAGGAAAATTCTCCTCCCTCCAGTACCCTCGGAACTGCCTCGGGTCTTCAGGGTCCACGAATTTTACATGCACGAATCCCCAAGTGTACAGGGGGTATCTTCAGGGGGGAGAGTCGGGTATTGAATACCCAATCTTCCGGTTGGAAGCCCGACATCCTAACCACTAAGCTACCTCGGCCTACTTAAACCCCCTTCTGAAAACTTTACCATCAATTAAAACAGTAAACAACACCTTGGGGCCTCGGTGGCGGAGCGGTCTTAGTTACCAGTTTCCGCCGGCTGCTTGCGCGCAGTAACGAGGTCGTGGGTTCGATTCCCACCTTGCCCTGGGTGTATTCTTGTAATTTCCCTCTTTGTATTGTAATGAACTATCGTACTGTCCTGTTCTATCTGTAATATTGGACGAGAGTTTGAGGCATATCCATTGAGAAAAGAGAATCAACTCGAAAATATATGTGACCTGAAATGGTTGTAAAACAAACAAACAACACCTTTGATTCTGATAATCAGGATATATACAAAGTAAATGTAAATTCACAATATACTTTTATTTTATTTACCATTTGAATCGTTTTATGGTGAATTTCCGAAAAACAAATTTATTCTTTACAGGTTAACAGCGCAACATTTTTTGCTTTCTTTTATAGTACACTGTGTATAAAAAGATTTCATCTGTATTCTATACAGTTCATGAACCGACAAATACAGGGCTACTGCTTAAAATAATTACGTTTGTATGAAATCAAGTACAAAATTTGGTGAGTTTTATTTCAAATATTTTCTAGAATGAATGTCTTTAAACTACATTGCCTCTAAATAATAATAAGGGTTTTAAATGAATACTAAAAAAAAAAGATTAGTTTGGAATTTTTTTCTTTGTCAACTTGAAATCTCGAATTTTCTGTCAGAAACCCAGAAATTGGCGTAAGAACTGTTATGACCCCTTCCCCTCAGGAAATAATTCTGATTATGTCCGCTAATTAAGTATTCCTTAATTGATCATCTTCCCACTCCAGAAAAACTACCATTTCGTCTTGTAAGGTCACGCGTCCAGTGCTAAAAAGCGCAACTTTCTTGATTACAAATCATCAGCATTAATATTAGATTTTGTGTTCGACGAAAGGGCGGGAGAATTTTGCGAAGCTGTTAAGAACAAAAGCATCAACTTACCGAGTATTCTGTTGGCCAGTAGTTGTTTATGAAAATCAGATTTCTCCACCAAACGTTGTAACACGCGCGCTCCATATGATTGATGATAGGAGAATGCTCAGACGGGCCCCTAAGCATCCTTCCCAGGAGCAGAAAGGAGAATATTGCAGCTACATATGTTGGTAAGATTCTGAAACAACAAGGATAATTGTCTGTCTAAAAAAATACAGACAGCAGAACATTTTTTAGCATACCGTCAAGTGCGCCAACTTTGTGTTACGTGCGCCAACTTTGTTCCACGTGCGCCAACTTTGTGACACAATGTCCTTTTAGACAGTAGGACTGCCTAACGGCTGTTGAGGTGTAACTAGAGCTTCGAAAAAATTTTAAGAGTTGTAAAAAATGTTTCAAAGCTCTATTTTCGCCTCGGCATCCAGTTGGTAGCCCTAGTATCTGTAAAGATGTTGTGGCACAAAGCTGACTTGCTCGCACAAACGGCGCACCTGGCGGTATGATGGTCGTTAACTCATCTCCGTATGAAAAGTTCATTACGATTGCTCATTTATCCCATTTTCATAGAAATGAGCAATCGCAACGAAATTTCGATAAATAACGGAGTTAACAAATTTCATGTGGTAAGAACTGTTATACTGTCTATATCTTTTTCAGGCAGACACATAAAAAAAATTTAAGTCTATCAAAAATGAATAATTTTAAACTTTACTCTACCTTCTCACCAAAAATTGTGTTCAGTAACACCGAAAATGGTGGCAATTTAACGCAAAATTTTTGCTTTGTGCGTCGTTGAAGCAAACCACATTCGTAATCAATTAGAAAATATTTCACCACAAATATAATTGAAATAATTTATAACTGCAAACAAATATTTTTGTTTACCTCCATAATCTGTGCTTTATACTGTACAGAAAACTTCGTGATTTGTTCTTTTCTTCATCTTTTACGGTAACGTAACAGTTCACGAGTCCCCTAAAAATAAAACATGATTTGAAATCGTGCCAACTTGGCGACAATGTGAAAAATATCGCCAAGTCATCAACCTCATAAAAATCACATATTTTGTCGCCAAATATATTTTATTAATTCTATGTTTTGTTAATCAGTTTGTTATTATCTTAGAATCAAAGTGTTTGTGCATTAAATGATTGACATGGATATAAAAGTACATTCATGTCTGTGATTATAACTACTTTTAACCTTTGTCTACTTTATATTTTTGAACCATAGTCATAACTTACTTAGTGTGCATAGCACTCACCTACACGTACTTATCTCCGCCAAACACCTACCTGTTAGCCAAGGCCTTAAGATTGCTTTCGCACGGAGCTAGTGGCCTCATCTACACGCACGTATATCCACTAGCCGAAGCCTTTGGAATCTACACGTACCGGCAAAATCACTGAGCTATATTAATGACTGGTGATGCTATAAGTTAAATTAATGAATGACCCAGTCCCGAAGCTCTACCCCCCATAGGAAAGCTAGAACATCCGTTTCGGTGTAGAACCTGGTACCCCTTAGTTTGGCGTTATATTTTGACAACAAAATTTTATGTCTGGTTAGGCAGCGGACAGCTTGCTAGTCACATCTTGGCGTCAAATAAAATCGCCAAAAAATCAAGGGGTACCCGATTGAAAACTTTTACCTGTGTGGTCCGCTGTCGCATGCTTCAATCTAAAAAAAAAAAAAAAAAAAACACGAGGTGTTTTGGAACCAACCAATCCAAAAAACAAACACATTAGTGTGTGTTTTCAAACACAAAAGCACTACTGCATGCATAAATTAAAACAATGCAAAAAATAACAAGCTTTCCATATGAATTTCACCTCGAATTCATTTTCAGTTCAAAACATAAGCTTGAAATGAGTTTGACGGAAGAATAAATCTGTACCTGAGAGCTATAGTACCCTGAGTCTACTTTTCGAGTTTTGCGATGAAGTTAAAAAATAAACCTTTTTAATATTATAAGACTAGATGTTTCCATGGCGACCTTAGAAAAAAAGATGCCCGATGTGAGCTATAATTGCGATCGTAGGTACCCAATCGAATATTTTTTAAAATGCTGTTTATTTAATTAGTGTTTGTGCGATTTGAAAAGTAAAACAGCCAATTGCTTTTGAAGTTTATCAACTGGTGGTTTACTTTGTTTTAAATTTGGAAATTCGGGATTAATTTTTAATTAAAATAATTGTTAATTAAAATTTAGGATTTTTTTTTTTTTTTGCTTTTTTAATCTTTATAATCCATTTTTAATCGGGGAACCATAAAATTGCGTCAAAATTGTCTGTGCTTAATTCTGGGGTCTCAAGAAGTTAAAAGTTCGGAACCCTCATGAAGCTAGTTACTTTGTCGTCAGTAGTTAAATCAGTCCCGTCATTTCAAAATTTTTCGGGGAGGGGCGAAGCAAAATGCCCACATAGTGGTATAAAACGGACAGTTGTAAAAGGTTGATTAGGACCGAGATTAAAATCAGTATCAAAATAAGCTTACCCTATTAGGAAAAAAGTATCGACGGAAAAGGGAGAGTTGGCAATAATCTGCATTCCAAATCTCTTTGTAGCTTCAATTAGTTCAATCATGTGATCTAGAACAACAAGAACAGCATTTGGAAAAGATTCGAATGCATTAGTTGAGTTGAATTTTTTTTCTTTCTAATGGGCTGCAGTATTGGTCCACAACCATTGCAGACCCAGTGCGTCCCCATAGATTGGTACCAACTCTTTCAGTGGCACCACAATGAATGTGGTACCATTGCCGCAATTTTTTGACGCTCAGTTTCCCCCTAGATGGCGGCCCCTGAGCTCTCGTTGATGCAAACGGCAGTTGGAATTTAATTTAGCCGAGAGTATCCATGCCAAACGGATACTCAAGGGATCTTTACCACTGCGCCACTGTCGGAGTTGAGTTGAAATAAAACATGCTAAATTTATTATGATGCCTTTCAACAAATTGCTACAGTATTCAATTTTGCGCAATATTCCTGCATTTGAGTTTACAGTGGATAATTTGATAGGCAAAACCGTGATTGATGTTTAAAGAAGATGCGACCTCATTTTTCGTAACTCGCCTATCTGCTGTCACCAACTCACGAACTTGTAGTCAGTGGTCGAGGTTGATGTTCCACCGCTCCTTTTGTGTTACGCTCTTGCGACCATTTAATCATTTCGATCCACAAAACCTTTTACGACGACAGCCACTTTCAACCTATTGCGCCAAAAGTCTACAGTGAATTTCAACAACTTTCACACCAACTGACCACAAAAATCTGATCACTCCTCTTTGGTGCAATCTGATAGCGGAGCTAAAATAATATGCTGTTCTACCCAGATGACAACAAATCATTGCACACACGTGCACATGTGACCACAGGACCTCTACGTCAACTCACGTCCATGCAGTTGCCACCTATCTTTAATTAATAAAACTGTAGAACGAAAAGTGCACGTAATTTTGACTTACCCTCGTATATATATTACAGTTGTAGCAATATGATTAAAGGATTGATCTAGGCAAGGGTCGGCCCTATCAATGTGCAAAGTGTGCAAAATACAAAGGCGCCAGCATCTTGGGGGTGAATCAGCGTCAGAGCAAAAATGAAAATAAAACAATAATCCCTGTTTCACACAATTAATTCAACAATTTTAGTTGTCTTAACGCAGGCAGACCCAATGATAGTGACTCCTCCCAGATACTACACCTTTCAAGTGAAAGAACTTAGTGTCAAAATTCACTTGAGGTGTTGGTACTGCACCCTCTGTGGTGCTTGATAGAGATGGTTAGATGGTACCAATCCCTGTGAAATGCACTAAGTCTGCAGCTTAGGAGGGCAGAGCCATATGAAGGGTCCCTCTTAACTGTAGATATGAAATTCTGACAGATGAAGGGGGGTACGGGGGTTCTCCCCCGGGGAAATTTTGAAAACTATATGCAAACTGGTGCCTTTTGAGGCCTTAGGAGACGCTTTGGGACTTCAAAAATTAAAAAAAAAAAGGGCAAACAAAAAATTTTTGATATTCAAACGCTTTTATTCAAAAAATAAATAAAATTTCAGAAAAAAATTGCCACTTTTCTTAAATCCAGAGGGCATGACCCTCCCCTCCCCTCCCCCTCCTTCTTACTAACGCCTATATCGAAGAGCCAAGTGTTTGCCTTCCGAAACGACATTTACAAGCTCCCACCTCTTCCCAAAAGGAGGCTTTGGAAGTTTCTAAAAGAAAAACCATTGGGTATTGTCTTTGTATAGCATGATTTATGCATATTTCACTACCACAAGAAGGAAAAAACCTTGACTTTTCAAAATTAAATTTTTTAATTTTGACATTTCGAAATTTTCCGCCCCCTTACCTCAATTTTAGAATTTCCAACAGTTTATACAAAAAAATAATTCTATTAATCGGTTTTAATCGTTAGAAAAATAGCTGATGAATGATAAAATCGGAGCGCCGAACTAGAATTTTAATTTTCCTCCAAAAGTTCTTAATTATATATTTTTTTAATTTTCTTTATTTCTCTCTGTCTCCTTTTTTTTCTTTTCTTTCTTCTTTTTTTTTTTTTTTTTTTTTGTGCATCACAGTTGAATTTGCCGCCCAGAAGTGCCACCCGGGGTATGGGCCCCGGCTTGCCCCGCCCTAGATCCGGCACTGAGCCTAACCCATACTTTGCGTACTTTCATACAAATTATTTTTAAAGACCTATATATATATATATATCTCAAAATATAAATTAGAAGCATGTTTCACTTATCATTATCCATAAAAGCGTTGAAGCACTCATATGCTTTAAAGGACAACTAACAAACCCTCTGTATAATGTGCTTATATTACCATATTAGCATTGGCAATATTGCTCATGGCCAAGGGAGTTCTGGAATGGTTTTCGATCCATAAACCCTTACTTCTTGTTGCGGGTGTGAAAAATTAATACGATGACTTGGAGTATTAGGATTAAAATCCTAATGATTGATGTCACAGAAATCGATTGACAATCATTTCTAAACCAGTATTTTCAGCGTCGCTATCTATGAAGCATTATTTGAATGCTTAAATTTGATTAGGTTTTAAAAAAATCAAAGAAAAGAAAAGAAAAACAACTAATCTTACGATGTAATTGAGGATTTTTCGAAGCAAACACAACAGTATGGCAGGCAAGAATCCACGTAACTGTAAGAAATCTGATTCAGTGTAGGCAGGAAATGTCAGTCTTCGACTGCTCTGGCTTTAGCAGTGCTCGAGCATTCTTTGGGATTGAAAATGCGAGAATGGAACTCAGGGCTTTGTCTGCAAAGGATGAATGAAAAAAAAAATAACTTCGATAAAATCTTCATTTTTTTATAAATATAAAGAAGAAAACAAACTCACACACATAATTTAAGCAATTTTGAAAGTTAATTTCACAGATTAATGAATTTTTTTATCTACATCCTACCAAAAATTTTAATGAATTGGATAGTTTTCCGTAAACTGAAAGGACGTTTTTGAGAAGCTTCTAATTCTTCGGTCGTTTCTGACAGAAAACTGAAATATTTTAAGTTCTGTTTAAATTGATTGGCAAGCAAACAGGTAACTTGAACAGCCTACTAGAGACAAATTTCCTCTATGTTTTGGTAGAGTGGTATGGAGGAATAAGTCTGAAACGTGCATAAGAGTCCGTCGACTGAATTAAAATAACGCCATAGTGGAGTTAAACTAAACCTAAACCAAACAAAAATTTATTCCTTGAATGTACGGAATATTTTGCCTTTCATACATAAAATCTGTACATGGACATACAAAGTACATACGACAGAGCTACTAGCTACTTGAAGCTTCCTAGATTTTAAAGCTCTCATCGGAAATCTATGAATTTTAAGTTTCATCCGGAAAAGTATAGTCTTATAGTACTGAGTCATAGTATCTTAAGTCCATTTTGCGAGTTTACACTTAGTGGACATACAGAGTACCGACGACAAAGCTATTAGCTACTTGAGGCTTCCTAGATTTTAAAGCTCTTATCGGAAGTCTATGTATTCTAAGTTTCACACGGAAAAATATAGCCTTATAGTACTGAGAGTCATAGTATCTTATAATTTCATTTTGCGAGTTTACACTTAATGGGCATACAGAGTACCGACGACAAAGCTACTAGCTACTTGAGGCTTCCTAGATTTTAAAGCTCTCTTCGGAAATCTATTGTATTCTAAGTTTCACACGGAAAAATATAGTCTTATAGTACTGAGAGTCATAGTATCTTATAATTTAATTTTGCGAGTTTACACTTAATGGGCATACAGAGTACCAACGACAAAGCTGCCAGCTACTTGAGGCTTCCTAGATTTTAAAGCTCTCTTCGGAAATCTATTGTATTCTAAGTTTCACACGGAAAAATATAGTCTTATAGTACTGAGAGTCATAGTATCTTAAGTCCGTTCTGCGAGTTTACACTTAATGGACATACAGAGTACCGACGACAAAGCTACCAGCTACTTGAGGCTTCCTAGATTTTAAAGCTCTCTTCGGAAATCTATTGTATTCTAAGTTTCACACGGAAAAATATAGTCTTATAGTACTGAGAGTCATAGTATCTTAAGTCCGTTCTGCGAGTTTACACTTAATGGACATACAGAGTACCGATGACAAAGCTACCAGCTACTTGAGGCTTCCTAGATTTTAAAGCTTTCTTCGGAATTCTATTGTATTCTAAGTTTCACACGGAAAAATATAGTCTTATAGTACTGAGAGTCATAGTATCTTAAGTCCATTCTGCGAGTTTACACTTAATGGACATACAGAGCACCGACGGCAAAACTACTAGCTACTTGAGGCTTCCTAGATTTTAAAACTCTCATCAGAAATCTATGTATTCTAGGTTTCACACGGAAAAGTCTAGTCTTATAGTACTGAGAGTCATAGTATCTTATAATTTCATTTTGCGAGTTTACACTTAATGGGCATACAGAGTACCGACGACAAAGCTACCAGCTACTTGAGGCTTCCTAGATTTTAAAGCTCTCTTCGGAAATCTATTGTATTCTAAGTTTCACACGGAAAAATATAGTCTTATAGTACTGAGAGTCATAGTATCTTAAGTCCGTTCTGCGAGTTTACACTTAATGGACATACAGAGTACCGATGACAAAGCTACCAGCTACTTGAGGCTTCCTAGATTTTAAAGCTTTCTTCGGAAATCTATTGTATTCTAAGTTTCACACGGAAAAATATAGTCTTATAGTACTGAGAGTCATAGTATCTTAAGTCCATTCTGCGAGTTTACACTTAATGGACATACAGAGCACCGACGGCAAAACTACTAGCTACTTGAGGCTTCCTAGATTTTAAAACTCTCATCAGAAATCTATGTATTCTAGGTTTCACACGGAAAAGTCTAGTCTTACAGTACTAAAAATGCTTGTTTTTTTTTACTTCGTCGCAAAAACTCGAAAAATGGACTTAAGAAACTATGGCTTTCCGGTACTGCACAAAGCATAGTAAACCAACTTTTTTCAGAGACACCAATATACAATATTTTCCTTTTGATTCCTGAGCATCGTAATTTTGAAACATTAAAGATCAAAGTTTTTTTTCTTATTTTATAAAGTTTTGTTTTTAAAGTTGGGTATCATTCAAGGGAAAAGTTTTTAGTGCACCAAATTCACAGGCATTCTTTAAAGCAGTGGTTCTCCACTCACAGATGTCTGCGGACACTGAGCCTAATATTGAGCTACCACGGGCCGACATTACATTATTACATACATCTTATCAGTTGCAACCTGTTTGTGAAACGCCCCCAGACCTAGCCATGAAGTTTTCCCGAGTTATGATGTTGTTGACAGCTCGTTTTCTACATGATGTAAAAATTATTATGATTGAGTTTCGGTATGTTCTAATAGCTATTATGTTAAAGATAATTCAATAAATATCTGATATTCATCAGGACGAATGCATTTACTCAATCTTGTTCAACTGAAATCATAATTTTAATTTAATCACGGAAAAATATTACTTTTTTATAAGTATAGTACCGGACATTCTCGTGGACCACCGGATGGGAAATAATCCTTTAAAGGAAATGACGAATTTAAAAAAAAAAATATATAGAATAGTTTTTTTTAACCCCTTCATTCCAAGTGTACGCAATTGGGTACATTTTAAAATACTGTTTATTAACTACTGTTTGTGCAATTTGAAAGCTAAAACACCCAATTGTTTTTGAAATTAATGAACAGATAGTTTCCCTCGTTTTAAACATGGAAAACATGGAATTCGGGTATTAATTATTATTTAAACTAATTATTAATTAAAATTAAAAAAAATATTTAGTTATTTTATTTTGTAATCATTTTTTAAATCAGAAAACCAAAAAATTGCGTGAAAATTGTTTGTGCTTAGTTCTGGGATCTGAAGAGGATAAAGAGTGACGACGCACGAAACGCCGATTACAGTTTCGAAAATAATTCCCGAATTGAGAACTTTTAAACTTTTAATTTCACTTTTTTATTTTATATTTAATTGTAGACAAAATCTATACATTTTTTAAAAATATGATTATGTACTAAAAAAACACTGGTACACTGGTAACCACTTAAATATCAAATCAAATTCTTTCAGTTACTTGGGTAAATACATTGCATGCTGTATATTATCATGGTTTTTTTATATCATGATAATTTGTTTATATATGATTAATACTTGTGTTGTGTGCTTCTAAAACCATCTTTTTCAGAGACACATATACATTATTTCCATTCCAATTCATGAGCATCGCAATTTTGAAACATTAATGATCTTCTTAACCTTCGTTTTCTCATTTTATAAAGCTTTTCTTTCTTTCTAGTTGGGTAGCAGTCAAATAAAGAGTTGTTTTCAGTTCTCCAAACTCACAGGCATTCTTCGCAGTGGTTCTCAACCTCCAGAGGTAATTTGATTCAACATCAATTCAGTAATCGTAATGTGATTCAACACCGCTGTATATACGTATCCCACGAGTGTCATGACGTCATCAACGAAACAAGCGTACAATTTTCTACGTATATAGAGAAGGTCATTCTTATTTTGTTATTAAACCACGCCCCAAGCTTTACGAAAAAAACATTTGGCATCTGCTAATCTTTTTCACAAATGGTTTTTCGTTTTGGATGAATGACCATGAGAAGGTCTCCAAGCTTACAAACAAGTGGTTTTCCGCCGAGACAAAAGGCATTGGAACCTACCGTTACATTCCTGTTGCTTTTCCGGTTAGAGAAAGTTTATGTAAAAGAAAAACAGCTGCTCAAATAATTTGAAATTTAATCGATTTCCGAGGGATAAATAATGCTGCATCAAATTTCCTGAAGGTAAAAACAATGATTAAAAACATAGTTCAATTTTGGTTTTCAGTAAGTTTCCTTCCTTCATATTTTATTACAGTATCGCTTTGAGGGGGGAAGGGGGTTCCAGAAACTGTGACGGATTTGTGACAGGAGGAAGGGAGGGGTTACAAGAATCGTGACATTACACATTTTGGTTTCTACAAAAACATTTAGAATCAGCAAATTAATTAATTTATTTATTTTTAAAGTTTTCTTTTTAATTTTTTTATTTTCATAATTTGACTTTAAAGTTTCATTGATCATTTTGTGTCATAAACACCGATGCTGACTAAGGTTTAAATTTACTTCTTGTTAGAAGTTTAAAAGAGAAATTTCTTAGGCATTTACACTTTTACGATAAAATTGCGCGGGTAGTTTTCTCAGAATTCAAACAATGAATATATTTTTCTGTTCTATACAAATTATCTTTTGTGTTGTAAATCTTAACCTCCTTTTATACAAATTAAGTACATATATAACCATTATTATTATTATTATTATTATTATTATTATTATTATTATTATGCTCGCAATTGTTAATAAAAGTTTAAAAGTAAAATCAGAAGCGTGATCTATAACGCAGTGCATTGTTTCTAAACTGTAAGTACATATGCTTATGTAATATAGCATAACAAGTGACAAAGGGGGGTAGAGGGTACTGATGTAGTCCAGGAGGAAGTAGGGGGACGGCGTCTCCCTGCCTTTTTATTTTAACACAAGCGTCCCCCCACTTGTTTTGAATTTTTACATAAATGAACCTCCACTTTTTGATGTTTCTATATGTAAGCGTCCTCCCACCTTTTTTCCAGGACTACACCACTGGTAGAGGGGTATGACGAAGTGAGGCATTTTGTGACAAAGGGGGAGGGGGACAAATATATTCAAAAAATATGGGACATCTTTTATGAACGGTCCCTAAAATAACAGATATGTTACACAAAATAATTACGCGATATCTTTTTTCTTTCTTATTTTGTTAGGCATCAGGGATGACAATTATGAGGAGCGCACTGCACCAAACGTTTGTTATGACGAAAAAGAAAAAGAAAGAAAGAAAAAAAGAAAAAGAAACGAATTAGATGAGCCAGGAGTGTGGTGAGTAATTACAGCTTTTTATGCTCACACGGTAAATATCATAGAGGTGCTGATATTTGGCGAAACACAGATCGGAAAGTGGCGAAATTTTATTGAATATTCGTGGAAGAGTATGAATTCGATATTGATATTAGTGCTTTTCTTTCAAAGTAATTTATTTTGTTTTGAGATTATAGCTTTTACTCTTAGAGACCGTTAATAAATTATGTCACACATTTTTCAATATATTTGTCGCAAAATGTCATACTTTATCAGACACAACGCACTGCGTTATACCGGGTGGGGCAAAAGTAATGACCCGATTTTGAAGGGTTATAAAGAAAACTAATACAGTTTGAGACTTAGAACTTTTTTTATTTTGATCTGTATCTAATACTGTTTTTTACATTAAGTTTTGAATACCACTTCAGCAAGATGGCGGCCTTCAGCACACCAATACACTGATGCAGTCCATTTCTGAACTTTTGGGAAACTTCTGCACATTTCAAGGGTTATGGCGGATATTTCCTCGATAATTCGGTCCTTTAGCTCTTTATAAAGTATGGGGAACTTTCTCCTTCAAATTAGTCTACAAAAAAAAGCTTACGGACACTAACATTGCGCGGGATATTGAGATGCACACAAAGATGCAGTCTATTCTCTTTGCGTGCAAAAATAGACCGCATCAGTGTATTGCTGCAGAAGGCCGCCATCTTGCTGAAGTGGTATTCAAAACTTGATGTAAAAACATGGTATATATGGTATTAGATACAGACAAAATGAAAAAAGTTTTAAGTCTCAAACTGTATTAGTTTTTTCATAACCCTTCAAAATCGGGTCATTACTTTTGCCCCACCCTGTAGATCACGTTCTAATTCTGTTTTTGAACTTTAATGACATTCGTGAGCATAAGAATAATAATGATTACATGTGTACTTAATTTGTATGAAATGAGGTTAAGGTTTACAACATAAAAGATAACTAGTATAGAGCAGTAAAATATATTAATTCTTCGAATTCTGAAAAAAATGATCCACGCAGTTTTATCCTTAAAAATGTACATGCCTAATAAGATTCCCTTTTAAAATTTTAACAAGAAGTAAATTTAAACCTTAATTAGCATCGGTGTTTACGATAAAAAATGATCAATGAAACAATATTATGAAAATTATGAAAAAAAAATTGAAAAGAAATTTAATTTGCTGATTTTTAATGTTTTTATAGAAACGAAATGAGTAATGTCACACTTCTTGTTGCTCCCTCCCTCCCCTTGTCGCAAACTGTCACAATGTCATCAACCCCCCTCGAAGTGTGACATCATTTATGAATGAGCCTTTAGGGGCCGTTCATAAATGACATCATGCTTTTTTCCCATATATTTTACCCCCCCCCCCTTTGTCACAATATGTCACACTTTACTGGACCCCCTGCCCCCCCCCCTTTGTCAAGCGTCACACTATGCTTCATAATGCATGATGTCACACTTCTTGTTACCCCCTCCCCTCCCCTTGTCACACTTTGTCACAATTTCACGAACCCCCCTCCCCCCCTCGAAGCGTGACATCATTTATGAATGAGCCTTTAAGCAGGTATATTTGAAATAAGCTAGTACTACCCAAATTTAACGAGCAATTGAGGGATAGTCAGATGATGTTATAAATTCAATGTGGTGGCATGCGGAAAAGTAAGCTCATTTAGGTCTGAATGAACTTCTTGTTTTAAATGAAGTGCATCTTAGTTGCAGTGCATCTTAAACTACTTACTATGCAACTGAATATTTTTCTTTCTAAAATAAAGATCCAAAGCCGTTCCTATAAAAGCCAAAAATCCAATCAAGCTGTATGCTGATCTGAAATAGAAAAACGACCAATTCAGAGGGCTACAGGAATTAATTACACAAAAAAAATCTCTTTACTTTTTTAATTACGGAAAAACTCGTGATGATCGGAGAATCAGCGTTATACAGTATCTATATATAAATAGGCAAAGGCAGAACAGTTAGGAACCAATTTCTCCTCTGTTTTTCAACCGAGTTTCTTATTTTTCGTTGTTGTTGCTGTTGTTTCGTAGGTATTGACGTGTTTTAGTGTTATCAACTAAACAAATTCGGAAACAGTTTCTGAATGGTTAATTATTTCCCTTTTTCTTTTGTCAGCCAAGCCTCATTTATAATTGTAATGTTATATTGTTATAGCTAGCAGATGGCAACATGTCTTCGTTCAGTACAATATTAGGTAATAAATATAAAAATCATTGTTAAAAAGAGTTTGTTGTTATTAAGTGGTAGTATAATAAAATAATTTTTATAAAAAAATAGAACCGACTTCAAATTATAAATTGCGCTTAAAAGTGAAAAATAAATTTATTCTTTAAACAACATCGATGTGACTTTTAAACATAGTTTCAGAAGTCGGTGCAAAATTAGGATTGATAAAATCTTTTGTAATCATGAATCAATTACAAATATATATATATTTGCAGAATCAGCAACAGTTCCAATATGAAGTAAGAAATGGTGTAATGGTGCTTAGACTCATAATTTTGCACCGACTTCTAAACTATGTTTAAAAGTCACATCGATGTTGTTTAAAGAATTAATTTATTTTTCACTTTTTAGCGCAATTTGTAATTTGAAGTCGGTTTTATTTTTTTATAAAAATTATTTTATTTTATTCGTTTTAGTGTAAATACATTTTTTATGTAAATACTTTATTTTTAAAAAATCCATGTCATAAGGGCAAACCTTCTTTGAATAAATGGCACTAAAAACTAATCATTTGTATGATAAATTCCATTCTGAAGTCGATTTTAGCAAAACAAACTGATTGGATTAATTTTTGCCTCAGAGAAGCCTTCAGTCAAACTCCTGCTGTAATTGCTTTTAATATTATACCCCAATAACAACAAACACCTTTTTAACAATGACTTTTATATTTATCAATCATTTTCCCAACAAAGAAAAATCAAGCCAAGCCTTTCCAATTAAAATAAAAAATACTTTATTTTTCACCCGTAACGTTTTTTCTACATACAAAACAAATGTAGTCAAATTGATTTGCGATATTTGAGTTAGACGACCCTCTATCGATTAAAGAAAAAAACATCAATTTCGGTTCATTTAGTCAAAAGTTATGAATGAAAAAACAAAAAAATACTACATTTCCGCCCATAACTTTTTTTCTAATTATCGAATATGGTCAAACGAAAGTACGGGATCTATGGGAAACCACCCTCGATTGATTTAAAAAAAATCATGAAAATCGGTTCATCCAGTGAGAAGTTATGAGTGGACAAACAAATAAAAAAAAAAACGACATACACACAATATGAATGTATAACCTCCTTCCTTTGTGAAGTCGGTTAAAAAGCAATTGTAATAGGAATTTGAATGAAGGATCTCTGAAACAATAGAATGAAAAATGAGAATAGTGCATGGAAGCAAACATTTAAGTTTCATTCAACTGCCACTCAACTTCGTAGGAAATCGGAAGAAGTACAAGCTGCTACATTTATGAGTGCATTTGGGCCTGCGGCGACAATGATTTACAATCCGTTTGCTGTAATTGAGGATGATCAAAATCAATTAGACGTTATAATCGACAAAATTTAAGGAGTAATATTTATGTAAATATATAAATAGCGTTATGTTTTCAGGGCTTAATTTACTTATTGCTGTCGAATTTCGATTTTGGGTGAACTCTAGTTTAAAAAAAAGCACAATAAGGGCAATTTATGTGCGCGTTGCATCGTCGCCGTTCAGTTAAAGGTCACAGACTCCAAGTTTTGCAGTTTTGAGATACTGATATTTTAAATATTTGAATCGTTGCCAAAATATAAGTGTTAAAAACCAAGAAGAAACGTTTGACACTTACATCGCAACAATATTTCCCGCAGAAAGCGGTTTTTCAGTTCCCACTTCACAGTAACTAGCACGGGCATCCATATAAATTTCAGAAGCGGCTAGAAAATACATTAAATCAACAACGGAATGATTATGACATTGAGCATATTGTCAATGTCATTTCTAACTAAAAGCAGCTGAAAGAATGTGCAAAATCAACTTCTTATCAGATGAAGTTGAAAAATGCATGAATTCAAAAAATGATTTTATTGTTAACACTTTAAACATATTAGTAACTATTCATCTAGTTTCTTATCAGAAGCAGTAGCAAAATGCATCAATTCAAAATTTGATTTTTTTGTTTGCGCTTTAAACATATTAGTAATTATCCGCTTAGTTTCTTATCAGAAGCAGTTGAAAAATGCATCAATTCAAAAAAAGATTTTAATGCTAGCACTTTAAGCATATTAGTAACTATCCATCTAGTTTCTTATCAGAAGCAGTTGAAAAATGCATCAATTCAAAAAATGATTTTTTTGTTTGCGCTTTAAGCATATTAGTAATTATCCACTTAGTTTCTTATCAGAAGCAGTTGAAAAATGCATCATTTCAAAAACTGATTTTAACGTTAGCACTTTAAGCACATTAGTAACTAAAGAATGTAATTTCTTACCAGAACTGACGACTTGGTTGATATCGTCCAATGAGCAACCAGAAGGAACGCATATGCCCAGCTGCAATGAAGCTGCGTAGAAACCATGCGCCTTAGATGCAAAAAGACGCATCAAGCCCTAAATCATGTATGTACATAATTTTTAAAAATAGTGTACAAAAGTGTACAAACAAGTGAACAAAGTGTAAGTGTACAAACCCTGATCTTTGTGTTGCATAAAAATTGTAAATTTAAAAATGCATGTAAAAATATCACCCTGAGATGCATAAAAGACATGCATAAGTTAAATATGTAGCATAAACACAAAAAAAATTGGCCGCAAAAGTAATTGGCCAATTTGGCCACAAAAGTAATGGCCGTTTTCAACCATTTTTAACCTTTCATTTTACGCCAAGTTGCTACTGATTAAAAAAAATCTTTCAGTCACATTAACTTGTCCTGCTTACCGAGTATTAGGAAAGGCCAATGCCATTGAAAGTTGGACTATCATTAGTAAGAAATTAGGCAAAATGGATGTTTCGAAAAGTCAAAATGACTGGTCTGTGAAAATTTGTGTAAATATACTTACAGACGCAGACTTCGTGATGTTCATCAAATCTTTAATGCCATGTTTGAAGTACTCGTCTTTTTTCGCAGGCAATGGCGGTTTGATTTCCACGATGCAGTATTTTCCTTCAAACATAACAACTTCTTCATTTTCTGCTTTTCGTGTGGCAACTGTCTGAAGACACTGATTGTAATCTCCGAGGGCAGCTGTTGTAGAACTCAGCAAACCATCGATACTCTTCCCGCTCGAGTCAATGACTGAAATGAATACTGTTTTCAGTGATCGGAACTACCAGTAAATCAGTTAAAACATGGGAAAATTTGTAGAGTTGTACACTAAAAATTTCGCGTTTAGTTGACACCCTTTCGGCAGTTCTGCGCTCCGCATGGACGCCCCCCCCCCCCCTCATTGCATCATGCTAAGATTAACTCCTTAACGCAGCGGTTCCCTAACCTTTTTTTTTCGCGTGCCACCATTTTTCTTGCGAACCATTTCGCGTACCACTGCTATATAACTTTATTATACAGAATAGAAAATCAATAGATTTTAGATATATTTTTGGCCTGCACACGTACCACCTAGAGAGGCCTCCCGTACCACTATTTTTCTTGCGAACCATTTCGCGTACCACTGCTATATAACTTTATTATACAGAATAGAAAATCAATAGATTTTAGATATATTTTTGGCCTGCACACGTACCACCTAGAGAGGCCTCCCGTACCACTATTTTTCTTGCGAACCATTTCGCGTACCACTGCTATATAACTTTATTATACAGAATAGAAAATCAATAGATTTTAGATATATTTTTGTCCTGCACACGTACCACCTAGAGAGGCTTCGCGTACCACTATTTTTCTTGCGAACCATTTCGCGTACCACTGCTATATAACTTTACAAAAAGAATAGAAAATCAATAGATTTTAGATATATTTTTGGCTTTCACACGTACCACCTCGAGAGGCTTCGTGTACCACTATTTTTCTTGCGAACCATTTCGCGTACCACTGCTATAAAACTTTACAAAAAGAATAGAAAATCAATAGATTTTAGATATATTTTTGTCCTGCACACGTACCACCTAGAGAGGCTTCGCGTACCACTATTTTTCTTGCGAACCATTTCGCGTACCACTGCTATATAACTTTACAAAAAGAATAGAAAATCAATAGATTTTAGATATATTTTTGGCTTTCACACGTACCACCTCGAGAGGCTTCGCGTACCACTATTTTTCTTGCGAACCATTTCGCGTACCACTGCTATAAAACTTTACAGAAAGAATAGAAAATCAATAGATTTTAGATATATTTTTGGCTTGCACACGTACCACCTAGAGAGCCTTCGCGTACCACTATTTTTCTTGCAAACCATTTCGCGTACCACTGCTATATAACTTTATTATATATAATAAAAAATCAATAGATTATAGATATAAATTTGTCCTGCACACGTACCACCTAGAGAGGCCTTGCGTACCACTATTTTTCTTGCGAACCATTTCGCATACCACTGCTATATAACTTTATTATATATAATAAAAAATCAATAGATTATAGATACAAATTTGTCCTGCACACGTACCACCTAGAGAGGCCTCGCGTACCACTATTTTTCTTGCGAACCATTTCGCGTACCACTGCTATATAACTTTATTATATAGAATAGAAAATCAATAGATTTTAGATATATTTTTGGCCTGCACAAGTACCACCTAGAGAGGCTTCGCGTACCACTATTTTTCTTGCGAACCATTTCGTGTACCACTGCTATAAAACTTTACAAAAAGAATAGAAAATCAATAGATTTTAGATATATTTTTGGCTTGCACACGTACCACCTAGAGCGGCTTCGCGTACCACTAGTGGTACGCGTACCACAGTTTGGGAGCCCATGTTTGGGAGCCACACGGGCGAAAGTTACCGGAAAATTTGCCCATGCCCGTCTGAGATCCGTTCGCACTTTGTTTGTGTTATATTTTTGCTCTATGTAACTTTTACCCCACCCCCGCTCCCTAGTCACCCCCCAGAGCCTGGAATTGCGAAGAATAACTTACACTCTTCCAGTTTTTCAGGAAAAAAACTCGTACTTTAAGAGGTGAAGCATGAAAAACATAAGAAGTCACCTATGTTGTGAAACTCCTATGCGCTCAAACTTCCAAATTTAAATTTTTAGAAACACTAGTGGTAGTAAAAATGTATTCACTTTTTCTCAATTGCGTGTACAATTATAATACCCTAAAAAATAAATGCTCTTTCTCTTAATGTATGGTTGCGTTACAGAAACATCAAGATCGTAATATTTGCGGAAAATAAATTCGGCAGCATAATGAAATGATTTTGAAACACGAAGCTCAAAATTTTTCGCATTGAAAAAATGGTTCTTTGAATTCCCGAGACACATTTATGCAGGAGCTTACCAACGGGAGCTAGGCAAACATTTTTAAAATTTATCTAATTAGCATGTTTTGAAAATATAGTGAAAATTACAACCTCCTACGTATTTAGAAGCTACTTTCTTTCAATTATATTGAACCTACCCCATATTGAACCCTTATTATATTAATACTAGTAAACCCGGTGGTCATACGAAATGACCGCTGCTCTAGATATTATAACTTGTAATTAAAATGATTTTTACAAAGATGTCTGCTCATTCAAACTGAATTACCCAGGTCAGACGGCGAGGATGCTCCTTTGCTTACTGCCCCACACTACTATATACTTATTTACTATATAGTCAAATTGTTTGTGAAAAATATATATTTACCATCCAAAGAACTTATTGAAAATGTTATTATGCTTTTTAAAACAAAAGTTTTAACGAAAAAAAGAGGGAAAAAATCGCTGCCACTCTAATAAGAAAAATAAAAAAAAGCGTAGACGATAAATAAATAAATAAAAAGAAAGAAAGGATTAAAATAAATTCGCGTATACATTAATTTTTAACGGAGATTGTAAATAGAGCGAAGCCTCACTCAATATGCTAGATAAACGTTTCGATTATTATTAGTATATTTCTTACAATAACAATGGCAACTGCATTGATTTGTTTGTTCACACGCAAACTGTAATTATGTGGTTGGAAATGAGGACAACAATGCAAAAATAAAATAAAATGGGTCAAAAAAAATCATTGAAATTTTTTTTAAAATTAATTAAAAAAAAACTAATTGAGTCACAACTTTCATTTTTGCAGCGTTGAGTTTCTCGGATCGTAAGCATTAACCGTGCCGACTGTGGTCCCGATCGATAAAACGGCCTGGGATTCTATAGCGGACAGACAGACAGAATAAGCCGCTTATATATAAGAATAAGGTTCAATATAGGTTATTTAAATGTGACTCTTTAGCTTACTTTCCTGTGGTTGTTTAAGAGTATGTATAGAAAGTATGGGTTTCTAACATCATAGTCGGATGTATGATGCTGATCCGTCAGGCAAGGGAACCGGATATCCGGTACCCGGCAAAATCAATGTCCGATGTATCCCTAATCCTGACCTTGCTCTTCTGAATAATTTACAAATATTGTTTTGTCTATTATGCATGTCTCAATGTAAACTTGTAAAATTATCCAGAAGATTTATTTCTATCTTTCTTCCTTTTTTTGCTGTAAATATGTTGATAAGTAATTTATTTTACTTCTGAAAATTTGATAAGTAATTTATTTTGCTTCTGAAACAGATTCATAGCATACCCAACTGCAGGCAATCATAGCAAATGTATATTAGGAACAATATAAATTAAAATATACTTCATTAAGATTATTAATCTTAAGAAACGGAGAGAAGGGTTAGCTCAGGTTTTAAATAATTTTATTATAGTTTTACACTTTTAAGAGCTGTATTATATTGTCTGAATCTTACTGAATCAGTATCCTGGATTTTCCACTCTAGCCCCACAGCATGGGGCTAGTGTGAATAAAGGATATTATTAAAAAGCTATGCAGCTGGGGGGCTAGTGCGAAAAAAATATATATTATTGAAAAGCTATGTAGCTGCTATTTCTTGTAAAAAAAAACTTGATGCTTTAAAAAGTGATATTCAAAAGTGATATTTGCACCCTTCTTGCAAAATTTACGGAAATTGTCCTAAGTAACCTCCTTCTCCCTAACAGGAAGAGATTCGTTCGATTGCGTTCGATTATCGTCACATTTTTTCCTTTCCGTATTACACACGAAATAACGACAGCATTTGATTGCATTGCAAGCGTAAGACAATTGCTTTCGCTAGCGTTTTTTTAAATTTTCAATGAAGCAGAACCTTTCAGATGGGACACTAATTTTTTTATATTAATTAAATAAATTTTAAAAGAACTGGTAGAAAAATAATAATTAATGAAAGTTTTGAAGTTATATCAAAATACCATTACGTTGCGTTGGATAAGAAATGAGTAGAGATAATTGTTTTAAATTTGGTAAGCTAATGATGGAACAAAATTTCTTTCTTATTGAGCGTTCCTATGACGTTTGTTTTGTTTCCCTACACATGTTGCCTATTAACTGTTCATCGCCTTAACGGCAAACAACGCCAAATAAATGAAATTCTCGAAAACAACATAAAAACAGAAAAATAGCAACGAGAATTGCAGAGGTTATAAGAAATTCCGTAATACAATGCAAAAGAAATGCGCTTATGACATTTTCTCCTACGTTTGGCGCAATATCACTGGACATCAATGTTTCTCGCCAATACACCCGATAGTCGGTCCGTACTGGTGGGGGCCTCCTAGTGGAGGGGACTGGGTCACGCTAAATCCCCACTGATCTGCTTCCAGCGGATGTTAGGCTCTCTTTGTACAGAGACTGCGGCACCGGGACAGTAAAGCAGGTACGCAACGCTCGCCAATCCGCCGATTCTGGTTGTTAATTGTCTAAGAGTTTATGGAAGGAACGAAAGACGAGCGCTGCGTTTCGTGCCCCTCGGGGTAGTCCGTGAAGGCCCTTGGAAATCATTCATAAATGATGTCACACTTCGAGGGGGAGAGGGGGTTCATGAAATTGTGACAAACTGGGACAAGAGGAGGGGTAACAAGAAGCGTGACATCATGCCTATGCAACATAGCGTGCCGTGTGACAAGGGGGGGGGCTCAGATATATGGGAAAAAGTGTGACATCATTTGTGAATGGTCCCCTACGGTAGGACGTAGTTAGCTTTGGATACACCCAATAGTCGTAGATTTATATCCGCCACACTTTCAGATGCAACGTTTTATTAACAAAAGAATTTTAAGGTTTAATGCACCAATACAGTGTGTATCAGAATAATACTTTGTATTACGCACGAGTGGAATATGCTTCATGAAAGTACATTAAAATGATTAAGTGTTTTCTTTTTTTTTTTCTTTCAAGTTTCTGTTTATTTATTTGTTCAAGGACACAACTTTCAGGGTGAGGTTCCGCTGGGTTACAAATTCTCCCAGAATCTTTCCTTTTGAGCTATATTGCCAGTATGTCAATATGTATAAAAGTAAGGACCAAAAACCACTTCCAAGAGTAACTTTTGGTTGCGCAATTATAGTTATTTATTTGTTTGATTTTACAACGTAAGGCATGATTTGAAATTACATCAGAGGAAAGAGTAATAATCAGTTCTTTTTTTTAAATTATTTTTTAAATAACTGACCATTATTTTTAACTTTTTATTAAGCAAATGATTACGACTTATAAGGATGACCTTTTGAAACATTTAGTTACAGCTTCACTTTTTCTTAACACTGTAAGAAATATATTTCAAATAAAGAAATTTTTGTACAGTATACCTTAGCTTTTAAAAAAGTAACCAATTTGCAATAGGCGTATGTTAATAATTCCCATTTACTGACTAAATATTAAAGGATTTACTTACAAGATATTGCCCAAGTATCTAATCGTTTGATCCCGTTGAGTAACTTTAGTCCTTGTTTGAGACATGTTGACGACATTTTAACTCTACTTGAAAGATCCATCATTGCAGGTAACACATTTTTAAGGCCCGAATTGATAAAGCCTTTCAACATTTTGTCAATATTTAGCCATTTGTCATAAACCAATCTGTCAGTATCATTTAAAGAGACGTCGGAGCACTTGGCATTTTGTAGTAAAATACCAACCATAATAAACCAAAAGTAGAACATTTTAAGATCAGTGATCAAACCGGAGCATTGACAGCAACAAAGGAAGTGTTTACTTGAACGAACTCGCTCAAGGAATTTATTTATCTCATCAGCTGTTTTTCGAACAAAATTTTCTTTTGAACGCCACAAAATGCTTAGATGTCTATCTTCAAGAAAGAACGTTGCCTAAATTGTTCTCAACGTGTCTTACATTATTTTTATCCCTTCTGTTGAAAAGATACATTTGTACTTTATTCTGCTTGGGCTAATATTGCACAATGTGATCCATACTCGTTATCGTTCTTCCTGCCATATCGGTTCAATGTCACTCGTACTTAGCCTCTTTCTAAAAGTTTAAAAAAAAAAGAAAATGAAAGGAAGCTTAATGGTATCGTAAAAATAACGTAAAAAATAAGTTAAGTAATTAAATAAATATTGGAACAATATTTATTTAATTACTTAACTTATTTTTTACAATACACAATTAACAATATGTTCGGTAATTATAGGCCTTGTGTTGTTGTGCTGTATAATGAAAGTGTTCGTTATACAGTAGAAATCATGCTGTCACACTTCAAGAAGGGGAGGTGGGATCGAGAAATTGGGAGTTTATTGCAAAAAAAGTAATATCGCCATATTTTGGTTAAAATAAAAACATTTACTACCAGCAAATTCATTACTATTATCTCATTTATTTTTAGTTATTGTCCCGCAGCGACCAGTCGGCAGAAGCTCGGTTCCGTAGAACACCGAAAGTGAAGCAACATCAACTTAGGTCAGTGTTTGGGAGGGTGACAGCTTCTCCCGTGAGGCCGTGTACGCTAAATAGGTCGTGGCTCCAATGTACTCCAAGTGAAACGATACCTCTAGGGGTGCCAACCCCAGATGACGGTCTCTCATCTGGAAGGTGGTTCAAAAAATTAAGCGACCACATATAAAGGGGCGGAAGTCGGACTGCTGCCTGTAAGGGCCCCGTTAGGCTCAGGAGCAGCGCACCCATTTTTTTCTTGCTTCACGCGAGGATACGACAACAGCAACATTTTTAGTTATTTAAGTTAATTTTACTTTTTTTTGTATTATTTATTTATTTATTTTGTATTGTCATTGACTTTATTTTGTTCATGTTGAAATTAACTTCCAGTGAAAAGTTTGAATTTAAAAGGAAATCTTGGGTTTAAGACTTTTAAGACAAAATAGTCCGGGTCATTTTTTCAGAATGCGAACAATTAATACTTTTTACTTCTATGTACCAGTTATATATATTTTTTTTGTAATTGCTATAATTTCTTTCTGTACAAAATAAGTACACATACAATCATCATTATTGTTATGCTCACAAATGTCATCAAAAGTTTAAAATGAAATTGGGGATGGGATCTATAACATAGTGCTTTGTTTCGCAACTGCAAGTATATATGCATATGTAATATAACGTGACAGGTGACAAGGGGGTAGGGGGTATGATGAAGTGTTACATTTTGAGACAAAGTTGGTGGAGTATACTGAAAAAAATGGGACACACACATCATTTAATAACCCGAGCGCACTTTTTTTTTTTTTACACTACAGTGATACCTTGAGATACGATTTTAATTCGTTCCGTAACCTTGCTCGTATATCAATTTGCTCGTATCTCAAAGCAATTTACTGCGCACGCGCAGTAAACTGAGGGCCGTGGCGTCGCAGCTGGCGTTCCTCGTATCTCAAATATCGCTCGTATTTCAAACAAATCTTCGCTGCTCGACAGCGCTCGGATCTCAAAGCACTCGCATGTCAGGGGACTCGTATCCACTGTATAGGTTATTTAAATTTATGGATAGGGGCACTGACTCGTGAAGAACCGTTTTTGTCTTGCAGAGATGGCGCACCTATGGCACGCGTCACGTCAGGCATTTCAGGCCACGCCTGTTGAAAAGTGAGATGTATAATTAAGGAAACGTCTAAAACAGGAAATTATTTTTAAAATGAAAAAGATAAAAGCTATTTGTAATATAGTTTGAAATGTACATATTAATACATCTAAGACAGGGGTCCCCAACCCTATTCCCGCGGGTACCATGCCACCCGTCGAGCGGTCTAGGTGCGCCCGCTGCTTGTGCTCAGCAATAAAATATTTAAGTTTACCATTTTAAACTAAAGAACAATTAGAATCTAGGAATAAAGGGCCAGAGTACATGAATAAAGGGCCGGATAACGATGAATAACCCTATAATGATAATAGGCAATGAATATCATAAAATCAAAATATAGATTACGGCTTACAGATTAAAACCGTGACGATTCCTTGCGAGCAGGAATTTCAACATGTTCTCCCAATTATGAAGCACTGGTCAAATATCACATTGACTGCATTTTATAAATAATTTTTATACTTCGTATGTTTTGCAAGCAATTCAGTAATCATCTATTTTACACAAGAATATTACCGTAATTTTCGGTAAATAGCCCGCATCGCTGTATAGTCCGCAGAAAGGAAAATTAATTCTAAAAAAATTAAGTTCGGTGAATAACCCGCATCGTTGTATAACCCGCACCCAGAAAAAAACATGGGATACATCCCTAGAAAACAATACATTCGCCTGAAAGCGCCCGAGCCCCAATCTGCTTTGAACCATTGTATCGACAGCTACGATTTATTTCTCTGCATTTTGTTTTACAGGAAAAGAGATTTCGATATTTTTGAGCGGTAGTTGTCTTTTTAATAATACTTTTTTTTTTTAAATTTCCCATTTTATTTGCCCGCAGATAGTAAAAAAAGGAGTTTTTTTTGTAGATAACCCTGCGGGCTATACACAGATAATTACGGTAATACCAATTATATTCATATGCTAAATTAATTTTTGAAATTAAATTTTTCGTGCATTATATGGTGTGGATGTCCACCAATTATAAATTTTTCTTGAAAAAATAAATGGTGCCCGCCATTCGACCGATGTTTTGGTATGTGCTCTTAGGTATAGAAAAGGTTGGGGAACCCTGATCTAGGTTATAAAAGTGAAAAACATCTAACCTTACGAATTTAGGCTTTCACAGCCGGCGTCCATACCAAACATATTTCGGGCTCTCGTTTCGCCTGACATGTTTCAAGCATCTTCAGAGTGAAAATTGAGTCAAGGCAAAGGTTTGGGCCTTATATATCAAGCGTACCTTGATATTGACCTCTGCTTGGACTCCATTTTCACTGGAGAAGCATGAAACGTGTCAGGCGAAACGACAGCCAGAAATGTCTCGGTTTGACCACGACCTATAAGCCGGGAAGTATGATTGGCATCTAACCTTAGTTACATATTTTTTACTCTTTCGCTTTCAGTAAAGAATGTCTGGTGTAGGACACTTCACCTTATCTTGAGATTAAATAAAAATATCTTTGAAATAATGAAAGATAAAAGCAATTGAAATATAGGCGAAACGACAGATTAATGTCACGGTTTCCCCACCCATAAAAGTTTAAAAACATCTAACATTAGTTACCCTAATTTTTACTCTTTTTGCTTTCAGTAAAGAATGTCTTTCTTGTTTGGACACTTACCTTATCTTTTAGACTTTAAACAGAAACATTTTTGAAATAATGAAAGATAAAAGCAATTAGTAATATAGTCTGAAATGTATAGATTAATACAGCAGGTTTCACACTATAAAAGTGAAAAACATCTAACATTAGTTACCATAATTTTTACTTTTTCGCTTTCAGTAAAGAATGTTTGCTTTTAGGACACTGTACCTTATTTTGAGACTAACCAGAAACATTTTTGAAATAATGAAAGATAAAAGCAATTAGTAATATAGTCTGAAATGTATAGATTAATACACCAGGTTTCACACTATAAAAGTGTAAAACATCTAACATTAGTTACCATAATTTTTACTTTTTTTGCTTTCAGCAAAGAATGTTAGCTTTAGGACACTGAACCTTATCTTGAGATTAACCAGAAATATTTTTGAAATAATGCTTACAGAATTCACATACCGTGCAAGTTATTAGATAAACATCAAATATACTTACGAGGGCTCGAAAATTATGTTGCCGGACATGTCCGGGGGAATGTAAAAATTCAATCAAATGAATCTTCTACCCTTACATGGCATGTAAGTTTTTAGTCAAATACTTCTTGTCAAAACTTTATTTATTTTATTTTATTTATATATTTTTTTATTTATTTATTTTTCACCTCATCCTTACCGGAACTCAAATGGAGTTAACAGAAATTATTTATAAATATTTCCTTAATTGCGGAGATTATGCTCTGCACAGGGTTGCCAGATGTAGTATTTTGAAGACTACGGTGGTATTTTTTCACCAAAAGTTAAGGACGTAGTATTTTTTGTAGTATTTTTTTTTTAAAGGGATATATTTGGGGTTTTCTTTCCTTTGAGATTAAAAAAAAAAAACCCAAAAAGAAAGAAAGGGGGCACACCCAATGCCACCTAAATAGGGAAATAAATCTCCCCTATTTAGGTGGCATTGGCACCCCCCCATTGTTTAGAATTGCCAACGGTTCCTTGATTATGTGACAGTTGGCGGCTTTATCGCTCAGTATTGGCGAGTGGCGCAGAATTATACATATACCAAAAAAAAAAATGAAGAAAGAGATATGCAAAAAAAGGGGAGATGAATAAATTTTTCTTTTTTAAATTAGAAGTAGTCAACAATAAAATTGTTAATATAATTCTAATTTTACAAGTTTTGACTTGTAACGACTAATTTTGTAATATTTATTTGCAATGTTATTTTTAATCATTTAAATTAACGTTCAAATAATTCTTGGTTCAGATATAAAGCTGTTAATTTCAGTTTTTTGTCCCAGTAATGTTATAAGAAAAGTTCAAATGTTTTTATTAATAAGCAATAAAGCAACTTCTGGACCTGTAAAAATTTTGTTCGGGCGTGTATTTTTTAAACAAACATGCCAGGCAGGGCATGTAAAATTTTAAAGATTTTTCGAGCCCAGATACTTTCAAAACATAACTCCATAGTTGAAAATTTAAAGCTGGGTTTAAAGATGATTTTTGAAAAGAATTATCACATAACAAGTTGTGATAACAAGTATACACTGAACATGAATAATTGAAAAAAAATAATTAGTAGTAATGTAACTGAAACGCTATCATCCGTAGTTATATCTCCCACAGTGTTGCCGTTCCAAATTCAACATTTTACCCTCCAGCCCACGTCAAAAAAACCTAAAATAACCGACAATTTTTGTATGTGGCGCCACCTTGTGAGAAAAAATGTAACTGTTCGAAAATTCCTGAGGCTCAAATTTGTTTAAATTATATGCCTCTACGCGGTGACGAAACCAGGCTTCTTCTGAGACGAAGGGCTCTGGAGTCTCAACGGTTTAAACTGCAATTTTTTTTACACAAATTAATGTCGACAGCTATTGCTGCACGGAATTTGAGGGTGCAAGAACTGTACACATGAACGATCGTGCTTCGTTTACAAATCTACGGATCCCAACCGTTATAGCAATTTGTTCAAGAAAAAAGCGAAATACGCATGCGTTATGTAAGTGGGTCTTGATAATACAATAATCAATGTAATAAAAACCAGAAATAGTAACGAACATGCCGAAAGAAGATTAATAATGATAAACAGTTTAATTATTATAATTGTTGTTATGTGTCTTTCTCGTTCTCGCATATTGGAATTATTTTTTCTTACAATAACTTGTCATAACAATTGGGATCTGCAATTTTTTTGACGTGCTGCTAACGAAAATAACTCGCAGCAAAAGTTAAGTTGGTTTCTTTTATTATTTACTTATTTATTTACACATGAATGGTTAATCTATAGAAGTTGGGATCCGTGAGAATGCATTTCTATTAATCAACTATGTGCTGATTGATTAACATACCGACGATATCATAAATGGCATCGAACTTTAAGCATTTGATACCGCAAATGAGTGGAGACGATGAGAAGCTAATTAACTAATAGGACCAGTTTTCCGACTTGACCTATTAGTTAAACATTCATTTTTTAAACAAAGATTTAGCGACGTGATCAGTTAGTTGAACATCTGGCGACTGCATCCTTCGCCCTAACCTTGCAAACTAGTCTTCAGCGCGAGGTCCTTTTCGCGTGATCTATAAACTTGGGAAACAAAAGGGAAGTTATTGACCCATTCGGTAGCCGACCCAGAATACTTGACCCTTGACCCAGAGTTTGGGATGACAAGTCAAAAGGTTTATGGGTCAAAAAATACGTTAGAACCCTTACACAACTAGTTCGAGAGTAGTTGACCGCTCGTGAGAATCATGTGAATTCTGTTATAGTTTGCTTCCGAAAACGCCCTTTGTTTTTGCCTCATTTATTCATTTCCTGCTAGCATTTTCGCGGATCCCAAGCGTTATGGCAAAAAAGCATGGTAAGTAATACATGGCAATGAGGTGTCTTTCATGTTGCTCAAAGAATGAATTAAAAATGTACATGTTTGCGCAGCCTGTAATTCTATAAAAAGCAGCTTAGTTTTCCTTTCTTAAATATGTTGTAAAAGCGGTTATTTTTTGTTTTTTTGTAAATGGTTTTTATTTATTCTACTGCTTCTGATCTAAATTATAGAATATTCTGTCTTTGAATCTTTATCGTTCGATGCCGTTGGGTGTAGCATAGTGCCTGTAGTCGGGGTGTCTGGCTCTGAGGGTGACACAAATTCTTTTCGGCTTTTCATTTCTCCTTTGTTTGGTGTATCGGACGACGCATCAAGTGTCCGTTGTCGTTAATTAGAACGATAATCTTTTTCTTACAAAATCTTTTCTGTTAAACTTTTTAGTAGGGATGGCTTATTCCGATCGGACCCGGTCCGAAGGACCCAATCCGCAAATGGAACTAGTTCCGAGTTTAGTTCCATCACTGACGTTATCGTTCCGGAAGTTATTCGGAACTATTTCCGGTGGGGAGGAAACCTGGTCCGATGGAACTAGTTCCGAGTTTAGTTCCATGCATATCGTTCCGGAAGTTATTCCGAACTATTTCCGGTGGGGAAGAAACTTGGTCCGCTGGAACTAGGTCCGGATTTCTATTCCTTCATTCCCTGCGGATGATATCGGTCCGATGGAACTGCTTCCATGTTTTTATTCCGATCGGAAGCAGAACAACAGCTCGGTCCATTGGGAATCGGAACTATTTCCATGTTCTTATTCCGGTTCGAAGCAGACTCAGCTGTCCTTAATCGTCGTTTTTAATGCTCTTTCCTTTTTAGTTCCAAGCGATACTTTACTTTAGTTTTTTTGAGGATATATTTATTGAACTACTTAAAGTAAATCCTTGCTTATTGTAATAAGTTACAGCATGCTATTTGTTTTAGGAAAATAGCATTTCTTTATACAGGTAGTCAAAATAAACTATGAGCCCCTTTTTTGGGAGGGAGGGGGGGGGGGAGATCTGATTATGTCTTATCCGTAAAAGAAAATAAATTCTTTTAAGAGTTACGTGTTTTTCATTCTTTAATAATTAAAAAATTACATCATAGCTTTTTCCTTCTTTTGTTGAATACACTAAAAAAAAATCAGTTTCCATATTTTGTGCAATAAAATATAAATTATCCAAATTTTGCTTATATGATTAAAATGCGAATTAATTATCATTATTATTATTATATTATTACTATAAACAGCAAAATCCAGTTTAGTATTTTTAAATTGCATTTGATATGGCAGAAATTTCAGATGATACTATTGTCCTAACAACAAAATCCTGTGATGGTAGAAAGAAAATTCTTCTCTCAGTTATAATAATAACCAAAAAAAAATACTGAATTATTTTTTATTATTTCTGTTCATTCTTTCTTTGCTAATCTTTTCTTACATTTTTCTCCCCCTTCAATCATTTAAACAATTCTGTTTTCCATATTTTGTGCAACAAAATATAAAATCAATTAAGTTCCCTTTAAATAACCAAAAGTTTTTTAAAGAATTATTTGGGTAATCAGAAATAGAAATGTTTAATTTTAAAACTAATCTTAAAATTCTGCAGATTTTTTTTTTTTTTTTTTTTTTAAGTTGCAAAAGAACCCTATGTAAGTGGCAAATTCAACTGTGGTGCACCAAGAAAAAGAAAGAAAGAGAGAAAAGAAAAGAAAAATATATTGAATTAAGAAAATTTAACTTTTGTAAAGAAAGGATTAAATCCCTAGTTTGACGCTCCGATTAAAACCGATTAATAGAACTATTTATTTGTATAAACTATTAGAAACTAAAATTGAAGAATATTGAATGTGTGCGCGCGAACATGTTTTTAAAAGCGTGAAATTAATTTGCCTGATACTTTTGAATTTGCTGCTTAACCCTTGATGAGGTGGTAGCAGAATGTTTCATTTGTATAAAACAAATGATTAATGGTGAACGCTGTCGTGAAACATATATGAGTACTTTGAAATCATTTTGAATTGATTCGCATTTTCTCTTTTATTATTTGTGTTGCAGTCAAAATACTTCCTGCAAACAGTATTGTGCTTGAATATATGCTTTTGTTTGGGTATTTAATTTGTGTAACTTCAAACCCCGCACTGATCTTTTCGTTTTTAATTTCAAGTAAAATTTTTCAAGGATTGATTTAATAAATTTCTGACTTAATGCAGTGATGAACGTGATTGCTTTATATTATTTTACTCAATTATGTCTGTTCAAGTTATTTCGTATGTTTAATAGATCATGAATTTTTATGTTTTATATTCATGAATGGGAATTCTATTGTTAGTGTATCATTGAACTTTTCGTTACTTACGCTTTGTAGAGTTGCGATTTCATTAAGTTGAGCCACCCCCCCCCCCCCCCCCACCACACACACACATAAACATGGTGACTTCTTTTGTACACGTATTTCGTTTATTTTTAATTTTTAGTTGTAATGCTTTCTCTGTGATAAAGTTTTTGCAAATAAAAACGGTTTACTAGAAATATACATTTGTTGTTGTAATTATTGTTTGTTGTTATTGTCAAATCCATGAGATTTAAAGCATGTCATAGTCTTAGAAAAAAAAACATTATAAGGATGTAATGACTTAGAATGAGATCTATATCAGTAAATATTAAATTTTTTCTAGATTGAAATTATACTGTATTTTGTATAGGTTTTTAAAACAGAGATACTGGATGCTGGATGCCAATCAACACGAATTGGCGGTGGGGATTTTTAAGCTTTAAGAAAAAAATTACAACTTGAAGTACAGAAATAAAATTTCTAAACATCATTATGAATTGATCATAAAACATATTCTAAAATGAATTGCCTAACGTATACCCAAAAAAAAAAAAAAAATATTGTAAAATTACAAAAAAAAAAAGTGATAAAAGAGGTGATTTTTGCGTATTGAAAAAGCACTTTATTCTGAATGAAATAAACGCTTAAATTTTAATGGGATACAGTAAAACTCTGTTTCCCAAGTGAGGGTTAAACGAGCACCGAGCATCATTGCTATTCATGGGCGAATGTAGGGACTGCAATTTCTTGACGCCATAACAGAGTTGTCACTATAAACGATGTTACTAACTATAACCAAGTTCAACTGTATATTATAAACGCAAGCATACACGCACATATATGTAAAGGCATATCTATCCATGTGCATATACATCAACCTTGGGTATTTATAAATTGAGGGTATTCGAGGGTATCGTAAAAATTCTAATGAAAAAAGTTTATGAGAAAAAGATTTTCGTTCTAATTAATGACAACGGACACTTGATGCGTCCCATGCACCAAAAGAAAGCAGAAAAGGAAAGCTGACAATTTGTGTCTCCCGCAGAGCCAGACACCCTGACTACAGCCAGCCACTATGCTTCAGAAAATGACATCGAACGATAAAGATCCAAAGACTGGATATTCTGTAATCTGGATCAGAAGCAGAATAAATAAAAACCACTTCAAAAAAAAAAAAGGAACCGCTTATACAATATATTTAAGAAGGGAAAACCGAGCTGCTTTTTATAGAATTGCGAGCTGCGCTGAATTAAGAATAAATATTTAATTCCTTCATTAAGCAACATGAATGACACATCATTGCCATTTTTTTGCTATAAAGGTTGGGATCCGCGAAAATGTTAGCGGGAAATAAATAAATGAGGCAAAAACAAAGTGCGTTATCCAAAGCAAACTATAACAGAATTCACATGATTCTCACGAGCGATCAACTACTCTCGAGCTCGTTGTCTGAAAGTTCTAACGTATTTCTATAATCCTAGACCTTTGACTTATGGTCCCAAACTCTGGCACAAGTTGCGGTCTCACCCGCCGAATGGGTCAATGACTTCCCTTTTGTTTCCCAAGTTTGCAGATCACGTGAAAAGGACCTCACACTTCAGACTATTTGGCAAGGTGTGGGCTAAGGATGCAGTCACCAGATGTTTAACTAACTGGTTACGTCACTAAATCTTTGCATTAAAAATGAATGTTTAACTAATAGGTCAAGTCGGAAAACTTGACCATTAGCTTGTCATCGTCTTCACTCATTTGCGGTGTCAAATGCAAAGTTCGATGTCATTTATAATATCTTTGGTATGTTTGTAGCATTTAATCAATCATCACACCGAGTGACAATCAGAAATGCATTTTTACGGATCCCAACCGCTATACATTGACCATTCATGTGTAAATAAATAAGTGAAGAAAAAAGAAATCAATTAACTTTTTATGTGAGTTATTTTCATAAACGCACATGAAAAAAATTGGGGATCCCAATTGTTATAACAAGTTATTGAAAGAAAAAAATAATTCCACATAGGCGAGAGCGAGAATGACAAATAACAACAATCATAATAATGAAATTGTTTCTCATTTTTAGCCTACTTTCCCGTAAAATTTAAAAAAAAATAATAATAAAGCATGAAAGAAGGCTTAAGGGTATCGTGAAAATATCGTTAAAAATCAAGAAAAGTCAAAAATAAGTGAAGTAATTAAATAAAGATTGAAAAATAAAAAATTTGAAAGTAGGGTATTGAGATGGGGAAAAAGTGTGTCTGTCGGTCTGTCTGTCTGTCTTGTGGGTTTTCTGTCCCCCCCTTTAATAAAACTTTTGAACGAATTGTCCGATTGGAAAAATTCTTTTTGCATTCGAAAGATCTCGGCGAGGACATCTCATTTCTATATTTTACTTTTTGATTTAAAACAATTTTTTGTTCAATTTTGAACAGTTCAAAAAATTTTAACATTAGCGCCTAGGGAAACAAAATTGAAGCAAATTCTGTAAACTCTGGGCACAAGAGCCAAGTTCCTATTGCAAGCTTATTGAAAGGAGTTCTCGGCGTGAAATATTGATTTGAACAGTTTTTGTTCATTTTTGAACAGTTCAAAAAAATTAACACAGAGCTTACGGGGAAATTTCAACCCTATATAAATCCTGATCTAACGGACCGATTTGCTTGGAACAAACTTTATCGGAAAGCTCTTATAACGTAGAACATGTAGAAATAGAAAGTTTATCCAGAACTTACGAGCCTATTTTGCTATGAAATTTTTTGATCGGGATTTTCAAGGATATTTCTCAGTGACTCAATGAGTGAAATAATGAATGAATGAATAAATTAAAGAGTGAAAGAATAAATCAATGAATAAATGAATGAGGAAAAGAATGAATGAATAAATTATTGAATAAATGAAAATATAAATAAATGAGTGAATAAATACATGAATGCGTAAATGAATGAATTAACACTTGAATGAGGTAACGAATGAATGAATAAATGCATGGCTGAATAAATGAAAGAATGAATGAGTGAGTGAATGAATATGTATTATCCGTTGAAAAAGGTATATTTTCAATAATTAGAACTAAAAATAAATAAGAAAGAGAGAGAAAGAGATAGCTAGATTATAAATTTGAATTTGGTGTATACGGGAAAGTAGGCTCGTATAGTTCTAGACGGAACTTCTTGTTAATCTTCTTTTGGCATGCTCGTTACTATTTACAGCTTTTTATTAGAATAATTACTAGTATTATCAAGATCCACTGACATAACGCATGAGTATTTCGCTTTTTTCTTGAACAAATTGCTATGACGGTTGGGATCCGTAGATTTGCAAACGAAGCACGAATGTTCGTGTTCATTTTGTATACTTCTTGTACCGTAAAACTCTTTTTAAAATTTGAAAGAAAAGATTTCCAAAAGATGAAAAAAATTGAACTAGTTTTGTGTTTGAAAATAGCGGTTTTTGGTAGACATATAATTTAAGCAAATTTGAACCTCAGCAATTTTGAATAGTTACTATTTTTCTCACAAGGTGGCGCCACATAAGCAAATTTGTCGGGTTTTGGGAAAACGTTGATTTTTTAACGGCAACACTGATATACATATATACTGAGAAACATTTTTGTTCTACAACCCCCTCCCTCAAAAAAGAGAGAATAATAATAATAGAAAAAATTAACACATGGAGGAAAGTTTTTTTTTTTTCCCCTTTGGTCCGAGGATTCAAAGGAAGGAAAGGAACTAGTTCCTTAAAGTGAACTAAACTTACCCTCCCTACTTTTTAGAAAACCCTCAATTTATACATACCCTCCAAAATACCCGCGGCCGACTAAAACATCCGATTTTTGGGTAATTACCCGCACCTCTACGAGCAGTTCGAGAGGGGTACACGACTGCCAACAATGAAAATTAAAGAAGAACGCAGAAATGAGTTAGTTCATAAATTTATTTATATTTATATATAAATTTTACTGGTAGTAAAGTTACATTTTTATTAAAAAAAAAAAATTTAATTTTGTAAAGAATTTATTATAAATAGCAATTTTACAGTCTCTATTATTTTCCAAAGTTTCTCCTTCATGCTAAAAAATAATTGTTTTACAACGTCGAAAGACATATTATATAGATCTAAGTACCTAATTGGAAATTAAATTCATTGATAACGCAATCAACATCCGAATTAAGCCAATTGAATCGAATTTAAATTTAACTGTTGTTACGAAATCAGGTTAAATGACTTCCATTGTATGACCATGTAAATAGTATGCAGGATAGTGGAAAACCAAATTTAATAAGCAATAGAGGATGATGTGAATATAATAATTGTAAATGAAAACTTATAAAAAAATTAAAATGCATGTCAACTATTATGGATGTTAGTAATAGAAAACTTCAAATGCAAATAGGGCTCGACCGGTGGCATTTTTTGGCCGATGGGCCGATGCCGATTGTTTCGAGATCGGTCGACGGCCGATGCCGATGGCCAAAGGAAAAAACGTCGCTTTAAATCATTAAAACGTGCAGAATGCTTATAAAAATGTCATTTAAATCATTTATTTAATTTTATGTTTAAAAAAAAACATAAATGCATTATTCAAGCACCGTACAACTGTTTGGGGGAAGTTTACATAATAATTAAAACTGAAAGAATCACTCGCGATTCTAGTCAAGTAATTAAACTATTTGGAGGTTAAAAAAAAAATAAAAAATGCTATATCAGACGATTTTTATTTCTTTTGTCTTATCTTTGCAAAAAAATAAAAAACTCAACAACTATTGGATCGGATCGGGTCTAATTCCCTTTCCTTCAACATTTTCTCTTAAAACACCTGCACCGCAAATGCCAAGTGCAGGTGCCTTTATTTTCTTGTTTTTTTTCATGAAGAGTAATGCTGATGTTTTTATACCGATTAGCAAATAATGTGGGTTTCTATCTTTAACGAAATTGTCAACCTCCTATTCTCAGATTTTTTTATAATTGCTCTCCCCCCCCCCCCCCCCCGTTTTTAAAAGAAAAGCGGGAACGATTATATGTTTATTTTTCATTGTAAAAGTTATTTTAACTAAAAATAGCTCTTTTTCTAAAATAAAAATAAAATATTTAAAAATTTCACTCGCAGTAACGCCCCTCTGTTCATAACGAAGAAATACTGAATATTGCTTTAAAAACATAGACGTGAGATTTTTCTTTTTGTCATTACAAATGAATGCTGGGTCTTAAGAACTAATCTTATTAGATTTTTTTTTTTTTCTTGTGAGTTGAAAATTACACTGAAGTACTTGACACGTTCTTTACATTTTCATGAGCACAATGTAAGGTCACCAAAATAAACAAGTATTTTGAGCACCAGCAGTTTTCTGTTGACAAATAATCTTCTGAAAAACACTTGATAGTTTATAAAAATAAAGATGTATTTTGAAAATATATATATATATATTTATATATACGCTGTCAATTTTTTAAATTAATGAAATTGTAGCATTTTCATTAAGGTATTATTCCACACTGTCGCGCGAACTCATTTTTTCAGAATTAATTTGTTGAAAATAGCAGGTCAAACTTGGACACAGAAAACTTCGATCAATAAACATTTATACTGAGAAATTGATTCATATTTTTTATCAATATGTTCTATGTTGTGAACTAGCAATAAAATAACAAGAAATATTCTAAACTGAAAGCATATGCAACGAGATTGTTGTACAATAGCAGAAAAATTGTCAACTGTCTAACAGGTGGCATCAAAGAAGCCCCCCCCCCCCCCAAAAAAAAATCCCCCTTAAAAATACGTATAAACGAGAAAAAATAAAATAATTATCGTATAAAAAAGTTAAGAAGTATTTTGAAAAAAAAAAAAAAGAAAGAAATGCCTTGATTAATCTTTGAAAATAAAGAAATTTTAGCATTTTAATTAAGATGTTATTAAATCCTGTCGCGCAAACTCGCATTTTGACAATTCAATTTTTAAAAATGGCAAGTCGAATTTGGACTTGCACATAAAATTTCGATCAATAAACATTTATACTGGAAATTTTTTCTCCATTTTTTTTGAACAATCTTTTCGATGTTGTAAACTAAAAATGAAATAATGAGAATAACCGCAGACTAAAAGCAATTTGCAACGAGATTGCTGCACAATTTCAAAAAAAAAAAAAAATAACACGTGGGATCGAAGAAGCAACAAAAAAAAAAAAAAAAAAAAACGCTAAGAGAAAGAAGTTTACGCTGGTAAAAATTAAAATTATTAACGTACTTTGGTTGAGTTGACTTTGTATTGATCACAATTTCGGAATAATGAGAAACATGACAAACTAAAAGCAGATGTTATAATATTATTGCACAATGACATCTAATGCACTATCATTATTAAACGAAAACGGGCAAAAATGAGGAACTAACCTAGTGCAAAAAACAAATAGCACTCATAAGACGCCTCTATTACTTTTTCTTTAACATATTCTATTTCGAGAACATTGTTTCAAGAGAAATCATTTCAATAATGAAGGTTTTCAGGCAGCGATCGCTTAAACTATTTTTCCGATTTTTTTATCAAATACTTTGTATAATGACATTATTTTTGTGCTTTCTTTTAACTGATGTGCTGCCTGTTATTGTATGGAAATAGAAATCTAGCTATGGAGAAAAAAGATAAGTTAAAAACAATTTTTTTTTGGAAAGTTGTCCCTGCGAAAAACATCGGCCTTGCATCGGCTTTTAGATGTTTTTCAAGGCCGATGGGCCGATGTTTTCCTAAAGTTAACATCGTCCGCCGATGCCGATGGCCGATGGCAACTTTGTTGAACAATCGGCGCCGATGCATTGGTCGAGCCTTAAATGCAGAAAAGCTATTATAAATGTTAGATATAGAAAACTTCAAAGCAGTTTAATGAATGCAACAAAATGAAGAGCAATGAGAGTACAGGTACAGCATTCGACACGACATGTGTTGCCATCTTTGAAGTAACGGTCAAACTATAAATACAGTTTTTCTCTCTCTTTCTCTATCTCTCTTTTCTATCTTTCCGGGGTTTTTTTTTTTTTTTTTTTGGTTACGCAAGTTCAAACCCACGAGAGCATCAAATTTATACCAGATTTAATTGTGTTACAGCATATATTAAATGTACAGACTTCTTTTTACTATTAACTAACCAGTTCTTTTCGTTTTCTTTCGTTGTTGTTTTTTTTTTTTGGTAACATAATTAAATTGAATTACAATTATTTTAATTAAATACTTCTCTGAAACTGAATCGCAATCAGTCTTGAAAGTTAGTGGAATAAAGCTATAAATTCAATATCTTCACTAAAGATTAGGATTATTATTATCTACTACTTATTTAAGTAGTAGTCGACCCTTTGAACAGAATGTTTGGGTTTGGTCAAATATTGATTAAATTAATCTACAGGAATATTTATAGAACATTCAATTGCCTATTTCTACAAATTAGAAATTAAAACAGATTGATGGAACCTGTGCGTTTGAAAAATGTGATTGTAAAACATGTACATTTGAAACATATGTTTTTACAGCTATAAGAAGTTACTGCTCTTAAAGTATAGATATGCTAAAATGGTACAGATAATGAAATAAAAATTAATGTGTTAACGGAAAAAGTACGTGTTTAGGGGTTGGGGACCGTTCATAAATGATGTCAGGTTTTTTCCACATATTTGACCAACCCTTTGTCACAAAATGTCACACTTCAACAGAACCCTCCCCCCTTTGTCACATGTCACGCTATGTTGAATAAACAGGATGTCACACTTCTTGTTACCCCCCTCCCCTTCCCTTGTCACACTGTGTCACAATTTCACGAACCCCCCCCCCCCCCTCTCCCCTCAAAGCGTAACATCATTTATGAGTGATCCCTTGAGCGATTTTGCAAAATTAGTCATACACGTTTTATTGGCTGCTACTAAAATGGAGAGAATGTTTAATGTTTTCTCATTTTAGATCCATTCAGTCAAAACACGGTAGCTTATTGTGACCCGAGAAACGCTTGAAACTTTTTATAGTCTCCTTTTTTCTAACGGGGCTGCGTATGGTTACTAACGTCTGCAGACCTTGTGCATTCCCCGGAAACCGGCAGCCATTCTTTCAATTACCACCACTATTGGCGGATGCCATTACTACGTGAGAATTTGGACGCTCAGTTTCCTCCTAGATGGCGGCACCTAAACTCTAAATGATGCGAAGTTGCACTAGGAATTCCATATTTTTCGAGAGTATCTAAGCCAACCAGATACTCAAAGGATCTTTAACATGCTGCATAATCTGAAGATTTTCTGCATCATTAAAATCCACCGACTTAGGCCAGGTTTGACCCTGCAATCTAGTGCGTACGGGGCCACTGCCATACAACTAAACCACCCTGCTGGCTCTTTCTTTAGTATGTTATCCTTGTAAATTAAAATCTAACAATTATTTTGATAATTTTCATTTAAACGTAATGTGTGCAATCAACTGATACATGTGTGATCCTATCTGTTATCTTATATATAAGCGGCTCATTCTGTCTGTCCGCTATAGAATCCCAGGTCGTTTTGCCAATCGGGACCACATTCGGCACGGTTAATGTTTTCGACCAGAGAAACTCATCGCTGCAAAAATGAAACTTGTGACTCAATTAGTTTTTTTTATTATTATTATTATTTTAAACTTTTCTATCATTTCTTTGACCCGTTTTATTTTATTTTTGCATTGTTGCCGTCGTTTCCAACCATATAATAACAGTTGCCCTGTGAACAAACAAATCAATGCAGTTGCCATTGTTGCAACAAATGTAACAAATATACCAATAATAATCACGACGTTTCTCTTGCATATTGAGTGATACTTCGCTGTATTTGCAATCTCCGATAAAAATTCATGTATACGCGAATTTAATTTTAATCCTTTCTTTTCTTTTTAATTTATTTATTCGTCGTCTGCGCTTTTTATATTTTTCTTATTAGAGTGGCAGAGCTCTTATTTCCCTGTTTCGTTAAAACTTTTGTTTTGAAAAGCATAATAACGTTTTCAATAAGTTCTTTCAATGATGAATATATATTTTTCACAAACAACTTGATTATATAGTAAATAAATATATAGTAGTGTGGGGCAGTAAGCAAAGCGACGTCCTCGCCGCCTGACCTGGGCAATTCAGTTTGAATTAGCAGACACCTTTGCACGAAATATTTTAATTACAATTTATAATATCTAGAACAGTGGTCATTTCGCATGACCGCCGCGCTTGCTAGTTAAATAATAAATGTGATAATAGCTAATCTTGCTGCGAATATTTTGATAGGATTTAATGTTGGTTTAGTTTTGTGTGTGTATGCGTGCGTTTTTAATCAGCCGATCTCAAAATTTAAATGAATTTGATTTTTAAAGACTTTTAAGCCATTTAAGAAAATTTTTAGTGTTTCCCAGAATTGCACCAATTATTTAGTTTGTTTGGCGGACTAACTTTAATATTTGCTTGCGAAAAAGGTTTGTAAAAAAAATTTAAAAGTCAAATCATCCTTTTTAAGGTAATAATTAAAATGCTAGAAGAGTACTTTGTCAAATATTTCAATCTCTTTTACATTTTTTTTAAAAACTAAATCCTTTGTTTATTTATTTATTTATTTTTCTGTTCATACATTTTCCATATTCAAATAGGTTTTCGGCGGTTTCTGAGGCTTTAACGTGAAGTTTATAGACATGGGGGCCATTCATAAATGATGTCGCACATTTTTTCAATGTACGGGGTGGGGCAGAAGTTATTACCCGGTTTTGAAGAGGTAAAAAAAAAAAAAACTAATACAACTTGAGACTTGAAACTTTTTTTATTTTTATCTGTATATAATCCCATTTTTTACATTAAGTTTTGAATACCACTTCAGCAAGATGGCGGCCTTCAGCACCAATACACTGATGCAGTCCCTTTTTCCGCGCATAGAGAATAGACTGCATCTTTGTGTGCATTTTAATATTCCCCGTAATGTTACGGTCCCTAAGGTTTTTCTGTGGGGTTATTTGAAGGACAAAGTTTGGAAACCTGATTTACGTTTTCCTACTCTTGGATACTCGTTTCGGACACGTAGCCCTAATAAAAGTCAATTCAAAAGCTTATATTTTACAGCAGAATCACACTGAAAATCTTCTACTTCTAATTGAACTTCAGATTGAGCACAGCGAATCCAACGAGTATGGCTAGCCGGAAAAGTTCTATGAAAATTTTATTCTAACGATAAACTAAAATTCTGCAAGTAGACGAGCGAGATCATGCTGTCATACAGCGTCCTATTCTCTTTGTAAGTGAATTTTTGAATCGTTTTTGGAAGTTTTCTTTCCCCCATTATCATTTTTATTTTTGTCAAGGTTTCGTTTTAATTTCATCCAAAAGGTTTGGCGGGCCACTAAAATATCTTCGGCGGGCCACTGGTGAGCCGCGGGTCACGGGTTGAAGACCCCTAGTTAACCCATTAGAACAATTGTTGGCTAGGGGGTCCTTCATTTTCAGACCCCAGCGCCTACACCGCTTTATCAGAAAACAAACCTATATCACAGTAGAGAATATTTTCCACGAAACTTATTACTTGTGCGATTGTATACCAAAATTGCTGCCTGTGGGTAAAAAAGGCATCAAGAAGAAAAGAAAACCCTCTGGAGTGATTAAAAGGATCTCTGTTGTCTGTCTGTGTGTGGTACGGTCATTGAAGCCACCTTTCGCTGTAAAAATCACCCAAGGTGATAAGGTGGTTAATTATAACCAGATGAAAAGTCCACTTTATGAGCTTCGTACTTTGGTCAGGATCACAATCCTTCAGAAAGAGGAAATAAAATCATATGCATATGTGTTTAGTTTTCTTAGGGAAAATATAGATATATGCTTTGCAAGGCCGTAGCCAGAAATTTTTTTGTGTGCCTAAATAAGTAAATACCCAAGGAGGGGTGAACCCCTCCCCTGGTTACGCCTATGAAAGAAATTAGTAAGTAAAATGGCAGCAAAGAAGAAAAGAAAATTAATAGACTACAGAAGGAAAGTTACGAGTAATTGATAAAGTTAAAAATGATGCAACAAAAGCGAGTATTATTTCGTGAATAGGGTTCCGCGGTATAGTTTCGCTATACCGCAGGTGCCAAGCATGTCCCCCGACACCCGTGTTTTAACGGGGTTTTACTGTACAAATAATTAAAGTAATGTTTTCAGTACTAAATTTAATTATTACGGTCGAATTTCGACTGTTGGACGAACTCTAGTCATTTTCAATACTTCAGTACTTTAACTACAGTTAAATCCGGAGGTACACATATTTGTACCTCCGGATACTTTGGTATACATATACAATATGCTATACACATAGGTACATCTTCCGGTTAGTATTTGCTACATATCAGTAAAACTTATGTTTTGTTAATTTTATTATGACTTACGGAGGTGAAATAGAATATTTTGAACTGATTAATATTTTTCGCTTTTTTTTTTCTACATGCTTCAGTAACGAAGAGGATATAGAATCATGAAACATACTTTTAATATCAGGAGGCACGTCCCTTCTACGAATATGGAAAGGCAATAACCACGAATTGACGCAGTCGGCAGGACGAATAACGAGAAATAATCTGTACTACTGTAATAGGTGCGAGTGTATCAAACTGGTTGCAAGATATATTCTGAATTCAAATGGTGATGGGAAAAAGTTATCAGAACCTTCGGTTTTCATCCATTTTCGGCCAAAGGTGCGCAAACGCACCGTTTCATGGAACATACATTTTTTCAATTAACCACTGGGACGAATATGTTTTACTAATTTTATTTTCTGCTATTTCTTAAGGGCTTTGGAGACATCTACATAATATTAGTAATTCAGTTATACTAAACACTTTTTGTTGCGAAATTTTCAAAATAGCTCTCTGTAGAATTCGAAAACGGTGCATTTGCTCAGTGACTTCATAAGTATGGTGACCACCGCCATGAATGACATAAAGTTTATTTGTGCCTCAAATAGATTCAAATTTGCTTGACAAATTTGTAGCTTACTTGACAAGGGGCTCACAATTCCGACCAATTAGCTAGGAAGGAAATGAGCTGCCGGAGCTTTATTTGCTGATTTTGACCAATCGGATAAGAATGTTGTGCCCCGCCGGATGTCTAACTGGTCACGTCGGAAGATCTTAGTCTTAAAATGTATGTTTAGTCTACGCAACATGTTTTATTTGATTGTCGTCGTCTCCGCCAATTTGTTTGCGGTGTGAAGTGATGTTTTGTAATAACGATCCTCCAAAAGCTCAATGCCATTTGCAATATCATCCGCTAATGTACATTTATTTGCATCATTTAATCTCTCATAACACCATTCATTATTAGAGATGCCGTTTTACGGATCCCAACTGTCATAGATGTACAAACATGCAGAAAGAAACAACGGAAGGCATATATTGACAAATTTGTAGCTTGCTTAACAAGGGCCTCACAATACCGACCAATTAACTAGGAAGAAAATGAGCTGCCGGAGCGTTAACTGCTGATTTTGACCAATCGGCTAAGAATGTAGTGCTCCGCCGGATGTCTAACTGGTTGCGTCGGAACCAGTGTCTTTTGGGGGGATGGGTGCTTTTTGGCTAGAACATTTGTGTGCTCGGGCTGGCTTTATTGACAATGGTAAATTAGGAATCACCTTTAAATGGCAATGATAAAGGGTGGTTTAAACGTCCGGGGACATATTAGTCCCCGCGGTATATCCAATTCCGCGGTATAACGCAGTTTTATTGTATATAGGTTATTGCTATTTTCGAGTCTGCGTAAATAGCTCTTTCCTCAAACAAATTGCTATAACGGTTGGGATCTGTGGATAGGAGGACGAAGCTGATTCGATCATGTGGTTAGTGCTTGTACTCTAAAGCTCCAAGATACAATGCTGTCTAAATTTTTGCGGCAACAAATTTACATTTACAGTTTTTCATGATTCTTGGTTTCAGACACTTGTGTAAACTTTAGAACAATAGAAATCGCACATCCTATTCATACCGGAAAATATACAGCAAACTTATTATGAATCATCGTTGCCGCAGGGCCCATTGCGCGCATAGACGTAGCCGCTTGTATTTTTGCAGATTTCGTACTTTGTTGAGTAGCAGTTGAACCAAATTTAAATTATTTGCTTCAATACACTACTCTGATTTCCCATCCCGTTGCTTCAGAGAAGTCTTCACTTAACTCTTATTATATTTGCTCAAACTCTTATAATTGCTTTAAATATTACTGCTTAATGGCAATACACTGTTTTTAACAATGAGTTTTATATTTATGACCAAATAATTTACTGAGCCAGGACATGTTGCGATATGCTATTTATAACAATTTGGAATTACAATTATAAATGAGGCTTTCCTGACAAGTGAAAAGTGAAAATAATTAATTAATAATGGAATTGTTTCCAAAGTGTTTAATTGAAATCACTAAAACTTTTCAAAACCTACTAAACAAAAATAATATTAAATCGCCAAAAATATTTTAAGTTACATGTTTTTATTTAAATTCAAAGCATCGTTGCATTATCCAAACAAAACTATTGTTGCCAAAGGACAAATGATAATTCTGATAACTTCCTCAGAGCCAAAATTGTTATTTTTCTTCCTAATTAACGTTATAATAAATTATAAAATGGATGGATTGTTGCATTGTCATCGAAGATGACAATGCAACAGCAAAAGTGCAAAGTTTGAAGCAATTTATGCAGTAATAGTGGTGTTTATGCAGTAATAGTGGGGTTTATGTGCAAAGTTTGAAGATAATTTATGCAGTAATAGTGGTCGAAAACCGCGTAACAAAGTTCCGTGACAAGTCAAGTTAAATAAAACCATGTAATAACAAACAAAAATCATTGCATAATCCGAACAAAACTATTGTTGCCAAACGGCAAATGATAATGCTGATAATTTCCTCAGAGCCAAAATTATTATTTTTTTTTCCTAATTAACGTTATAATAAATTATAAAATGGATAGATTATTGTATTGTCATCGAAGGTAAGCTTTTGTGCAAAATTTGAAGATAATTTATGCCATAATAGTTGTCAAAAACCGCCTTACAAAATTCCGCCACAAGTCAAGTTAAATAAAACCATATAATTACAATAAATAAAATTCTTTTTTTTTTTTAAATTTTAGTTTCATACTGTTAGTTTTAGTTCCATTCAAGTTCTTTTTCCCCTGGTGCATGCGATTGCAAAACACTAGTTTTGAAGCCTTCTGTACCTCAATTCTATTTCTCAATTTAGAGTGGATTGAATCCAGAGTTGGAAAAAGACCCTCTCGATCGAAGTCCCTAGAGAAGAATTGCAGAAGGAAAACATATTTTCACTTATTCTTTCTTTGCAATTGGCGTATTCCACAATGAATTAGGGATTATAAGTCTGGGTTGATAAGTGATATATGGTTGACTTTGACTGAACGTGAACTAATATGGTCAAAAAAACGAAGATAGGCTATTTTTTTTTTTTTTTTTTTTTTTTTTTTTTTTTTTTTTTTTTTTTTTTTTTTTTTTTTTTTTTTTTTTTTTTTTTTTTTTTTTTTTTTTTTTTTTTTTTTTTTTTTTTTTTTTTTTTTTTTTTTTTTTTTTTTTTTTTTTTTTTTTTTTTTTTTTTTTTTTTTTTTTTTTTTTTTTTTTTTTTTTTTTTTTTTTTTTTTTTTTTTTTTTTTTTTTTTTTTTTTTTTTTTTTTTTTTTTTTTTTTTTTTTTTTTTTTTTTTTTTTTTTTTTTTTTTTTTTTTTTTTTTTTTTTTTTTTTTTTTTTTTTTTTTTTTTTTTTTTTTTTTTTTTTTTTTTTTTTTTTTTTTTTTTTTTTTTTTTTTTTTTTTTTTTTTTTTTTTTTTTTTTTTTTTTTTTTTTTTTTTTTTTTTTTTTTTTTTTTTTTTTTTAGCTTCTTTGTAAGGCCTTCTATTCTGATTCTGGGGGTGGGTATTAGGTTGGGAGTGGCTTGCTCTGAGCGTAACTTCTTCCAGGTTTTGAAAATGGTTATTGAGGGGCATTTCCTCGTTTTCTTCGTTGTGACTGGTGATGTTTTTTGCAATCTTATTGCGGGGAGGGAATTGGAAACCAACGTTGTCGTCAGGGTCGCTAAGAACTCTTTTGGAGGTAGAAGGGGGGGAAGGATCCTGATTGGTCAATGTGGGAGGCAAAGCATCATGAGTGGAAGAACCTCCGAGGTCGTATCTGATTGGCTACTAGGTAGCTCAGGAAAATCCTCTTCAACGGGGTTGCATTTGGTGCGTAGGTAAGAGATTAGATTATCTTTAATTTGGTCTCTTTTGGCTCGGCAAGTTCTGATCTGATTTCTGATTTGCCTGATACTTTTGCTATCCCGTTTTTTTAGTGTAATAGACTCGCTACCAATTTCTAAGCTATCAAGGTGTTCAAGAATTTTATCAGTTTGGTCCAAGGTTGTTGCGGAGGAAATCTTGCGATCGAACGTCTCCTTGGTCCATTTCACGTCCTGGCACAGTGAGGTAAAAGAGGGCATACTCACCCGCGCTGCCTTCTTGAATTTGGCTCTTGAGGTTTCAAGGGCCACGTCGTTGTCTAAGTCCGAGTTTCCATCTTCTGAGAGCGATGACCGGGAGCGGGTGTCATAATCACTTGAATGCATCGTGAAGTGCCTGGGATCAGTAATAAAGCCTTAAAAAAGGCTCTTCACACAGGTCGTAGAGGGAAAGCCGCTTTCGCCACCTGACCCGTCCGTTCAGCTCAGCTGGCGGAAACGAGCCCGATCGCTAGGCGGTAGGGAGAGCGTGGAAAGGGACACGGCAGAACCGGTCCGATCAGCAGTCGAAAAAGCGTCCTTCCTCGGACGCGCTCCTAGGGGGGAATGATTTACTGTTTTTCATTCTTTGGCCTGGATAACTACGATAGGGGAGAACGAAGTGGGGAGTTCCGAATCCCGGATCGGCTCTAAGGTGCGTCCGTCTACTTCGGACGCTCGTCTAGATTTAAAATAGAATAGAAATCCTTCAACTCAACGACAAGCTTTCAGACAAAAACTTATACAGAATGGACGCTTAAAAAAACTGGCAGTTTCGTAGTTATGTAAACCCCGCCGTAAGGTGGAGCTAGTACTCCCTTGCTCGCCGTTTGATCAAGTAGAGAATAGGGAAATTTCGCTTGACCCCAATTATTCGGAGGGAGGTAGTCGAAAATCAGCTCGTTAGGGCATGCAGCGGTCTCTCGTTGTGGGAACAATTGAAATTCTTCTTTGCAATAACTTAATACATTTTATTATAAGTTAAACCATAATCCGTAGGATATTACAATTGTTTATTTTTTATTCTTTTATAAAAAATCTCAAGTGATTAGCCATATTTTAGCTAAGAGGGGTAGCAGACGGTCAGCTGGGATTCATGACATGAACACGAGGGAAATGTCGGTGTCCCAGCAGGTCCGTAATTTAAAAAAACAAAAAAATGTTTTTTTTTTTTTGGGGGGGGGGGGGGTAAAGGGTATACACTCAACATATTGAAAAATAACAAAATTCATGTAAACACGTAGACATATATTATATTTCCGAAGCTAGGGGCAATTGACACCCCCCTCCCCTAAATGTCGGGCCTGGGTTCTAGTACACACTTGTGGTCTTCGCGATAAAAAGTCTACAATTTTCAATGATCTGGATCTCGGAATTTCCGAGTTAATTATTTTCTTCCCAAATCTCTACTCTTTATTTCTAATAAGATTATTTTATACATTTTATTATTGGTAGCATTAGACAGACATACGTCTGCATCACTGATGATTATTATTTTTTTTTTTTTTTCAAGTGTTTTATCTCTTGATTCTAGACAAGTGTCTCATACATACGCTTTTGGCAAACAGGCCCGTCATTTCAAAATTTTCCGGGAGGAGAGTGGCTAAGTCATGGTAATCTAAGTCATCACTTTTGTAGTCTTATTTTATAAGTGACCTTCTCGTATTCAAATTTTAAAGCTTCTTTCTAAAAACAAAATTTCATATTATTAAATAACTTACTTAGACTCTCCTTGCTCATTAGTAAGAAAATAAATAAAAGAAATATCTCCCTCAAGACGGATTTCACTGGAAAAACCCGAGCTACTTTTCATATGACTGTTAGCAGCATTGAATGAACAGTAAAAATTATTCATACCTAGAACAACGTCAATGGCTTTTTATTATTTAGCTTATATTTTTTACCATGCTTTGCTGTAACGATTGCGATCCGCGAAAGTTCTAAAGGGAAGCGAATAAATGAGGGGAAAAACAAAATGGCTTAACCGTGCGGAAACTATAACAGAATTCACATGATCCTCACGAGCAAAACTTATTTTTTTACTCATAAACATTTTGTCTCCTTTCCCCGAAACTTACAATTCCGACTAGTTAGCTACCTGCTGCTTTCGACCAATCGGCTATGGATGTAGTGCGCAGACGGGTGTCTAATCGGTCGCGTCACTAGTTCTTTTTAAAAGTGAATGTTTAGCCTTTCTGGAATGACTTATTTGCTTGCTGTCGACTTTGCCTATTTGCGAGGCAGTTGCTTGAAGTATGATTCCATTTACAATATCATCGAGTCATTTACATTTTTTTGTAACATTTAATCATCCATCACAGAGTTGATAATTACAGATTTATTTTCACGGATCCCAACTGTTTTAGATATGTATGCAGAAAAAAAACAAAACGCATATAAGTGAGAACGGAAAAATTGAAATACAAGAGACTGGCCTTTTCCAAATTCCTTTTCAAGAAAGAGAATTGCTTTTCCGAGGCATAACGGGTAAAATTTGAATTGCTCATGCTAGAAGACCAAAATACGAAAGGAAAATGAAATAAATAAGAAAGTTAATAATATATAAAGAGATTTTTTAAATGTTTAAAGAGTTTTAAAACAAAAAAAAATGAATGATAAAATAACACAGAAGGAGAAAATTAAAAGTAAATAAATCCCAAAATAAGTGTGAACACAAAGAGTGAAATTAACCAATCTTGTGGAAATAAATGATTGAAGAACTGAGGGGAAAAACTGAACTTTTGCTCTGAGTCTTATTTTCGTAAACGCACGCTCATCAACATTCTTTGATCCCAACTGTAAAAGCAAGGCAATGATAGAAAAATTAATTCTTCACAGACTAGAACGAAAACAGCAAACAATTATTAGCATAAAAAATGAATAAATGAACAGGTAAAATAAAATTGATTTTTTTACTAATCTCCTTTTGGAATACTCTGAAGCTTTCCTTGTTTTTATAATAATTATTATTATTGGTAGTATTTCTCGCGTAATTCGCTTTTTCTCAAAAAATTGCTATAACGGTTGGGATCCGTAGATATGCGGAGAAGCTCATTCGATCATGTGCATAGTGCTTGTACCCTAATACTCCATGATGAAATGGCTTACAGTAATAACTGTTGACATTAAACAGACAGTTTAAAAAATTGCAGCACTTTTTTTTAAAGAAAATATTTAACAGAATCATAAATCTTAAGTAATTTTTAAAAAATTAATTTAATTTTTACCTGTTGATTTATTCACTTTTTATGCTTATAATTGTCGGTTATTTTCGTTCTAGGATGTGTGGAATTAAGGTAAATGACCCAGTAGTGGACATTGCTCCAGTACTGGACACTAAGATCTTCAAGCTCCTAAAATAAGCGAATGTAACATTAAACGTGAATGAAATTATCAGAACCTATAGCGAACGGTTCCTAGTGCTGGTTAATAGTTCTAAAGTTGGCGGGGAGCATCTATGCAAGTACATGGATCATAATATTTAATAGTTGCCTCCACAACGGTCACGCTTGCTGCTCTTTACTAAAGTCGATCAATAAGAAGGTTAGGGATTTGGGGAAAATATATGAAAATAAGCGTGGTATCATTTCTGAAATGTCCCTTAGTCATTTTAAAAATTATTTCTCCAAGTTAACAGCATAAAGGAGGTGATATTAATTCATGTCCACTATTAATGCAAATACGTGTCTTATAAATGTCTACTGTAGATACAGATTAAGCGTTTAGTAAATTTGACGTAAAAATCTCAATTTTTCGTCAAATGACATTTTATAGGTAATAAATTTTTAGAGAAATAGTTGGCAATTTAGCTAAACATGCAAATATTGATGTAAGCCTCTTGAAAAAAATTTGCCTCGTAAAAGAGTACGAAAATTTTTGGTTTGCGTTCATGAAAGTCTTTATCATGCCCTTCGCTAACAATACTCTCAGAAGTTTGTACTTTAAATTAATTATGCTAATTTTGGTTGGAGGTTAAATGGGGGGGGGGGGGGGGTAAATGTTATAACCTACCATTTTGTGCCCTAACAGGTGCGTGACTTAAGCCTTCTGCTTAGGTTCATTGCTGTTCCTTAGATTGCCTCTTATGGGCTGGGAGAATGTTCTTAATTTGTTGAATTATGTCCTTGAAATTAAAAATACTCAGGAGTTCCTTGTGAAATTGTAGCATTTCGGTGAATTTGTAAGGACTTTTAAGCGTCTTTTGGGGTAGCCTCCCAATTGGGATCCGTTGAATTTGTGTATGGCCGCGTGGGAACGTTTGTTTATTAATGGGCTTATTATGTTCTAAGTATATTTTCAATTTGAGGAAGGCCCAACATCCCCTATAAAAAGATGTGAGGTTTTTACCACAATTAGTGCATTTTTTGCATTTTGGGGTCTTTTTGATAGGGGCAATCCTTGCGGGGTCTCCTGCACATATGGTGCATTGAGATTTCTTAAAGCAATTTTGGGCGTAATGGCCAAAGCCTTGGCATTACGCCCAGAGCAATTAATTTTCATTACAATTGGATAATTGTATCGAACTTCAAGCACTTCACGTCGCAAATAGGCGGAGTCAATAGGTGCGTCATAAAGACTGAACATTCATTTTTTAAACAAAAATCTTCCGAGGCGAAGAATTAGACATCTAGCGGCGCACTACATCCTTAGCTGATTGGTCGATATCAGCAAGTAAAGTTCTGGCAGCTCATTTCACCACTAGCTAATTAGTCGGACTTGAGAGGTCCTTTCCACGTGGCTCGAGGACAGTTGATTGCTCTTTTTAATTTCTTTTATGTAAGTAGGACCTAATCCTGTGATATGAACTCATGTTAAATTAGGTTTAACTATTTTAACTAATTAAATTTTGATGTTCTAAACTGAGACTAGACAAAAGGAACCCAACCTTCCAGATCTGTGGCATTTTCGAAGAATCACGAGGTTCATGTGAATGCTCTGTTATCGTTTGCATTCGATAAGGCAATATGTTTTACCTCATTTAATGGTTTCCCGCCAGCATTTTCGAACGAGTTGGCTTCTAATTCCGAACGGATTTCCTCTTCTGAGAATTCGACACGAAGGCCTCTATCCACTTTCTTGATTGGGATCTCGTCTTTGGCTTGTTGGGTTCAGTGTTCTAATTTGTTGTAAGCTACGTAGACTTTCAATTTTTTAAAATCCTAGTTTTTCTCCGGTTGGAGCCTAATTTCGTTACTTCGAACGGTGACTTTGACCTGAGTCTTAGTGGAGGAGCAAACGGCCTTTATTGTGCCCGTCATGTTCGGTACGTTGGCCAGCGTGATTTTTGGGAGCCTGGGGGCTGTGTTGCTCTTTTTCTCTGGATGGGAAAGTTCGGCGAAGGTGGGACCACGCACGGACTTTCCAACTGACTGATTTTGGTCTTGAGATCAGCGTTGTTCTTCTTTAACTCTTTCATTTCATCTCCAAGCTGGAAACCTTCTTCTTGTACTAGATCGTGTTGGATCTTCCATATTTCAGCTTTCTATTTCCAGAATCGTAGTAAATTGCATTATTTCATACAAACTCACGTTATTGAGTCCAATGCCTTTTAGATCGAGATGACATCGCTGATTTGTCCTTGTACTTTTTTCCTTTTCTATACCAGACTCCTACCAGTTAGCCGAGGCCTTAGGATTGCTTACGCAAGGGGAGAGGTAGTGGGGTAAACGGATTTTGCATGCACGTATCCCTAAGTGCATATGGTGGGTCTTCAGCGGGTATCGAACGCGCGCCCTTCCAGGTTTAAGTCCAATGGCTGTATACAGCCTTGCACGATTGGCAGCATGTTCTATTAAATCCTCGATATCGGAACAGTTGACGCCGTGTCGATCCAAAATTCCGGCTAGTCTTCCATTGACAGAGGTGCTGCTGGCTTGCGAGACGCAACGGCCGCCATAAAAAGCTTGCGCTTGTGAGCGGGCGTGCATGGCGTTTCCTGAGCTGTGCTTTTAGGCATATGTTAGTTTGGTTTTTTGTTAGAGCCCTTAAAAGTGATCTAACATTTAAAAAGAGGGGTTCACCGTAGAAAGCCCTGCTAGCTACGGCAGCAGGGGGGGGGGGGGGTTGGAAGGAACTTGGGAGGTGATCGGAAACACGTCCGATAACTTCAAACGATCGGCTTTGGCCTGAGAGCATAACTCAACTATATTCAGTCTTGCCAATGTGCGGATGATTACCCGAAAATCGGGTATTTTAGTCACCCGCGGGTATGTATAAGTTGAGGTTAATCGAGGGCATTTCTAGAATTTTAATAAACAAACTTTTGTTCAAATTCCATCAAACGCTTGATGCACCCAACGCACCAAAGCCCAAGAACAAGCCGAAAAGCGTTCATATCACGCGCAGAGACTCACCTCACCGCAACCTACAGCTGTTATCACACCTCCACGGACGGACGAAAACCGACGGGAAAAACAGTGAGGTCACCCCGTTGCCGTAGTTACCGAACAGGAAGGTCTGTTGTGCGTCGATATTGCATGAACGTATTTGATTTTGTCCGCCAAAACCTTTTCTTTAAAAAAGCAGTCCTATATTTTTTTATAACTGTCTGATTAATGTCAACAAGTATTGCTGTACGCCGTTGCGTCATGAAGTATTAGAGTACAAGCACTACGCACATGATCCAATGAGCTTGTCCGCATATCTACGGATCCCAAGCGTTATAGCAATTTGTTTAAGGAAAAGCGAATTACTCACCCGAGAAATAATAAGTAATTACGTTTGTCACAAAAAAAAAAAGAAAAAAGGAAAAGTATCAAGACTTAAAAAATGAGATTAGTAAAAAATTCAATTCAAATATACTAATTATGTGGTTCATTTATTAATTTCATTATACTTGTTTCTATTTGTTATTTTCGTTCTCGCCTGTTAGGAATTAATTTTTCTACCAATGCCTTCTGCAACAATTGGATTTAGAAAAAATGTTGATTACCGTGCGTTTACGAAAATAAGCTTCACAGCAGAAGTTAAGATTTTTCCGTTTGTCATTCACTTATTTATTTACACAAGAATGGTTTATTTCACTCGTTGTTTATTTATTTTTCTTATTTTGAGAATATTTGGGATCTTTAAACATTTTTTTTATTTGTTTATATTTCTGCTTTATTTTTCTTTCCTCCTATGGTCTTCTAGCATGAGCAACTCGACTTTTTCCCCGTTATGCCTTGGACAAGAACTTATCTTTCTTGAAAATGACTTTGGAAAATGCCTTTCTGTGGTATTTCAATTTTTCCTTTCTCACATATATGCGTTTGTTTTCTGCATGCATATCTATAACAGTTGGGATCCGTGAAAATAAGTCTATAATAATCACTTGAGTGATGAATGATCAAGTGCTACAAGAAATGTGAATTACACGATGATATTGTAAATGGAATCGTACTACAAGCACTTCCCCCGCAAATTGGCGAAGCCGATAGCAAGAAATAAGTCATTTCGGAAAGGCTGAACATTCATTTTTAAAAAGAACTAGCGAAGCGGCCGATTAGACATCCGTCGGCGCACTACCGTCCATTCTTAATCGATTGGTCGAAAGCAGCATGTAAAGCTCCGCAACTCATTTCCCCGTAGCCAATTAGTCGGAGTTGTAAATTTCGGAAAGAGAATACAAAATGTTTATGAGTCAAAAAATAAGTTTTGCTCGTGAGAATCATTCGCCTTCCGTGGTAGTTTTCGTACGATAAGCCACTTTGTTTCACGTCATTTATTCGTTTCTCTCTGGAAGTTTAGCGGATCCCAACTGTTATAGCAAAGCATGGTATATAATAAAATGTCATTGATATTGTTTTATGTATTAACTAGCTGACATGCTCGGCTTTGCGCGGGATAATATTGCATCATTCGCAGGCTAAGTGACGCATGTCGAAAATTCTGTTCTAAATATCTAAGGAAAAATTTTCTTAAAAAATTCAAGAGTAGGAGATGGGCAACAGGCCTTAAAAAGCTTATTGAAAGAGTAGAAATCATTAAAAACCACGATTGCATTAAAACGAACAGCCTAGAGAAATTCCTTTTAGACCAAGAATAATAGTCCATAAAAATCCAAATTAAAATGCCAACAACAGTTCATAAAATTGCCATGAGAGTAATTGCAACAGTAACTAAAACGCGCACATGCAGCGAGATAATTGTGCCAAAATGATTTCAAGAGTCCATAAAAATCATAATTGCAATATATACCACAATGCATCTAAAAATTCCCATCAGAATAAGAGCTGTATTCTGTTTTAAAATGTCCATCAGATGAAGAACAACTGTCCCTGAATATTTCTGCTACAATAAAGAAAAAAATCCTTAAATCCCTTATTTCAATAAAGAATACAACTATTCCTAAACATCCCTAATAGAATAAGGACATTAGTCTCAAAAAATCTCCATTAGAATAAAGACGTCAGTGACCCATTAGAATACTGACCTTCAAGAGCTACTGTTCCTAAAACTACCAACAGTCCATCTTAAATTCCCCATCAAAATAAGGACAGTTCCTATAAATCCCGTTTGCAAAATCGTCAAAGGATTCCCTGAAAATTCAATTAAATAGCACTTTCATAAAATTCGGATAAAAACGAAACAAAGGAAAGCACTATTTCCAAAGGCAAATGCACATTTAAGTTAGAAAATGTTTAGTACTGAACCAATCCTGACGTGTGAAATTTAAGTTGATAGAAAGAAATAATTAAGTTCTGTCGAAATAGACAGTAAAAAAATTAAATAAATGTTTTATAAAATAAATCACTTGAGTAAAATATGGAAAGAAAAATCAAGCTCAAGATTAAGTAATTGAAAATCGTCTGCAGTTTATAATCCACAAAATATGCATAAAAATAAAATGAATTTTTAGAATTTGTTTCGTTGATAAAACGGACACTCTACCATAGGAAATAATGTGTTTCATGAAATTGTTAAACTGGTACCATAATATTAAATCCCCCAAAAACAAAGAAGAATCAACCTCAAGAAGTAATTAAAAATCGTCTGCAGTATGCTAAAAAATGAAATGAATTTTTAGAATTTGTTTCGCTCATAAAACGGCATGCATAACGATAAAACAGCATTTTCTCAGTCTTACGCTAACAAAAATCATCTAGTTGGCGACAAAAGTAGTATTTATTTCGGCGAAAACACGCAAATTGGGCAGATAAATTCAGAGGTAAGCCTCGTTTTAAAATTCGAAAGCTACTTTAAATGAATATTGCGCGTGTTCTATTTGTTCTACGAGTTCCAGGAAGATATCATCTTGTGCAGTTTTTTTGCGGGCATTCATACGCTGCAAAACTCGAAAACGTGGGATATTTCTTTGATGAGATAAACCCAAAATCAACAGTTTTGCTTAAAATTGAAATAAAAAAAGAACGAATTCGAATTTTAGGAAAAACGCTTCGAGGTGCACGAGGACCTGACCCAAGGTACCTGTAACCAAAATTTCGTACTTTTGGCACGTTCCATCTCGCCAGGACGCGATCCACAGCCAGACAGACAACACACACACAAACTTTCGGTTTTATTTATATAGATTAAATTTTTAGTATTAATTCAATGCAGCTCACAATCATATGAAAAGTAGCATGCTTTTTTTTTTTCAGTAAAATCTGTCCTGAAGCCTATTTTTATTATTTACTAGCGGTACCCGCACGGCTATGCCCGTGTTAAAAAATGAAAAGACCAGTCGGTTTGCCATTGAGTATATAGTGATAACGTTTTTAGGTGTAAATTATGTTATTTTATTAAAATGTATAGCATTCCACATAATTAAAAATTAGCTGCCCACGGCAATCAGCCAGAGATCCTACACATTTAAGCACTTTTTTTTTTACAAAACACACACAATAAAAAAGGGAAAAGGAAAGAAAGAAACGAAACCAAAATAAAAAAGAAAATATTTGAAAGAAAACGCATTTTGTTTGTTTAGTTCAAGTACCCACATAAAAAGGACGATTATAATAAGTTAGAATAGTTTTAACTACTAATAAATTTTTAGTATAATTAATTTGTATCTATTATTTACTGACATTAAAGTCGGGTCCAGACGCTACGTTTTGTACAACCTTTTGTCTGCGCAGTCTTAAGACTGAATGAAAACGTTGCAGTTTTTTATGCGTCTACATGGTGCAGAGATATCTGTATATTTCTCTCAGTTTTGTGCGATATTGTCACGAAGGAGGTACTACTCTGGTCAATTTTGGCAGGGTGTCATGTTAAAAAAAAAAAAAAAAAGACTGGAACGTCTCAGAAGTACCCGGCGTTCAAAGTGGTCAAATGATTACATAAGATAAATAGTTTTTTGTTGCCTGTTCTAGTGGTTCGGCAACTGCAGTCTCTTTATTTTCATCCATGGTATTCCTAGACTGCTTTGGTGTCTCCTGATCATTTAGGAAATGTAACAAATCAAAATACCAGAGAGATGGCTTGTAGATTTCGTCTCTAGCCCCAGATCGAATCGATTTATTATCTTTTGCCAATTCTTTACGGTAAACACTTCTCAAATAATTAATTATTTACAACTGTTTCTCTGTTTGCGGTTGCATCAATTTCTTTGAATTTTTCCACTAAACTCTCATAAGCCTCCCCTTTTTTATCCCTGTCCCTATACTCCTTGGATTTGACACGCCAAATGCATGGGAAACTTTCACATAATGCAATAAATTCTGTGAGAAACTCCCGAGAACATTGCCGAAAGTCGGCCATTGTCGCCTGACGAATTGAAACTGAGAAACAAAATGAATCGGGAAAAGGTGCTACCGTTTACATGTGCCGATTTGTCTGCACAGTTCAAAGACATCTATGCTTTCTAGCTCAGTTACCGCTGCAACTGTACAGTCTTCGCACCGGACTCAAAACTGCGCACTTTTCAAATCTACATGCAACGTTTTATCTGCAACGTGTTGAACTGCGCAGACAAAAGATTGTGCAAAACGTAGCGTCTGGACCCGGCTTAAAACAGAAAGACGAAATTTTGTAGCTTTTCTAGCAGAAACAAACAGCAGCAAGCAAAACTTTAGGAATAAACCTTTCATTCCAGCTGAAATAGGAAAATAACATATGTGCTAATTCACTGGCGAAAAAAAAAAATAAATAAGTGAAAGTATAAATAGTAATAATAAGCTGGAATAACAAAAGTCGCTATAAAGAGTAACATTTCTTTTAAAACCCCTGTGCAGTAAGGAAAATGGTCCCGTAAAATACATGTCAAAATAAGGAAATCAAAATAAAGTTATCAATCGCCTGTGAGACGCAAGAAATAACATTTAATTCGTTTTAAAAAAATTATAATCAATATCCAAAAAAATAAATTAATTAAAAATCGGCTGCTCCTCAAAATGCTAAAAACCGCAAGCAATAAATTTTAATTCGTTAAAAGAAAAAAGGATCAATAGTCAGTCGGCATGGTAACAATTAAAATTAAAGTTAATTACCGTGAAAAAATAATTTCGAACTGCAGAGAAAAATGCTTATAACTTCTTTTCTAGTTAATTTAGAGGCTTCGAATTTTCGCACGCAGAGCGAAACTCCTTCCGGGGTAGTTTTTCACGCGCTTTTCAACGGTATCAAGCTCGAAACGATGCGATAATTTCTTCCCATATAAAATGACAATTGTATGAAACTTTCGGCTATAAATTGGAATAATAGAAGAACAAATTCGAAGTTCAGAAAAAACTCTCCGAGGTGCACACCCCCATGTTCCAAACTAATTTCGTGCCAAATTTCATGAAAATCCGCTGGACGGTCTGGGCCCTACGCCGTACACAGACACACACACATACTTACTGCTTTATTATTAGTAGAGATTATCTAACTAATGATCATGGAAAAACTTATTTACGGGAATTTCCTTTGTAAAATGAGAGTATAAAAGTGATGACTTTTAAATATTCTAATAAATATCCTTTCCTGTTCATCAGATGGCGCTGTAAGACGATGCAGTAGGCTGCGGGTATTTTAGGGAAAAATCTTCATCATCAAATGGCAGCACTAGCGGGGGGAGAGGGGTTTCCGATGAGCGGAACTCGGTAGTTCATCGGAAACACGTCCATCTATATTGTACATCCCTCTACACACAGGAGCGATGTTACATTCAAGAGCTTTAGACGTAACAATGCGAATGGAGTTTAGCGGTGTGCTCTGACTTATATAATATAGCAATTGTTTTTATTAACTGGAAGCTATAGTGTTAAATTTTTTTTTTTTGTCTTCACAATTCATATCCCTCAATAACACGAATCAACGAAGCTACGTTTATGGCCTGCGCTCAACGAGGAAGGAAGTTGGGGGTATTATATTGAACTTTTTTTTCCGTTTTTTAGCTGTGTTGGCAATAATATTTTCATAAATTTTTAATGTGCTTCGAAGTCATTTACTTCCCAAATTATAATGACTGATAAGTTTTAGTATACTTGTAAAAAACTTCCTTAATAAGAAGATAATTAATAAATATAAATGTAAAAGGATTTCAGAAAAATAAATTGTTTCGTGTAATGATTTAATTGAAATAGGAAGGAAATGAACAAACTGTTCATAATTAATGAGGAAATATTAAAAAATATATATGTACAACAGGAATTGACAGCAAAATTTTAATGACTACATACAAACACCCAAGCTGTTATTTTCTCCCCTTACTACCCCGTTTTTGGTGATTTAAGAAGGGTTCATAGAATGCCACAAAATTAATATTTTTATATCTTATATATAAGCGGCTTATTCTGTCTGTCTGTTTGTCCGCTATAGGATCCTAGGCCGTTTTACCGATCGGGATCACAGTCGGCACGGCTAATGTTTTTGACCCGAGAAACTCATCACTGCACAAATGAAAGTTGTGACTCAATTAGTTTCTTTAATTATTTTTTTAAAATATTTCAATGATTTTTTTTTGACCCGTTTTATTTTATTTTTGCATTGTTGCCCTCATTTCCAAACATATAATTACAGTTGCCGTATGAACAAACAACTCAATGCGGTTACCATTGTTATTGTAACAAATGTAACAAATATACTAATATTAATCGAAACTTTTTTTTTAGCATATTGAGTGAGGCTTTGCTGTATTTCCAATCTTTGTTAAAAATTAATGTATAGGCGAGTTTAATTTAATAATTTCTTTCTTTTTAATTTATTTATTTATCGTCTGCGCTTTGGTAAAATCCTAGGAGAACCCACCCCGTTTCAAAACCGCCAATTTGGCGTCCACCTCGCAGAACGATAAAACAGGATTACGATCAAATAAGGATAACCAAGATGGTATACTCACTCATCGTCAACCGCGCCAACGGAGTGGGCTCTCCTAATAAGATCCAACCATAAATCTATAGTAGTGGGGGGCAGTAAGCAAAGGGGCGTCCTCGCCGCCTGACTGGGTAATTCAGTTTGAATGAGCAGACACCTTTGCACAAATCATTTTAATTACAATTTATAATATCCAGAACAGCGGTCGTTTCGTATGACCGCCGGGCTTACTAGTATTTAGTTAACAGCGTAAACAAATATCGGGAGCAGCCAAGGGGAGATTTTATGGGTTAGCTCCCCCCCCTTCCTCAGGAGAAAATTCCGGACGAACCACTGATTATTTTTACACCTAAACCTCACCAATTCTTCTGTCCCCGTATTTGGATCGTCGCTTCGTAACATCTAAAAACATGCTGCGCGAGAATTTGCGGCTCTGCCCTCAGATCGCGAATGTTGGGAATTCTTTCTACCAACACTTTGCTATAACGTTTGGAATCAGAAAAAAGTTAGGCGAACGTGCGTCTAGGAAAATAACCCTGACAGATACCGTTAAGTCATTTAACGACGCAAAATTCCGTTCATGGGAAAGAAGCTCTAAAATTTTAATATCAGAAGGTTGTTTGCAAAAAGAGACTGTAAAAGTGTTGAGTGAGTGATAAGCCTCTTGATTAGTTCCATTCCTTTTCCATAGATGGCGCTGCGAAAAAGGGGACAGAAAATGGTTTGTGGGCACTGGAGGGTATTTTTGTTTGTGTTGCAGGGATAAAAACTTTTTTCCAAACGGCAGCACTGTTCCTATCAGGTATATGTATATTTTTTTATGTTTTATATATTTCCAATTTGTACCCTTTTTTGTATGATGCGAGTGAAAACGTCTCTATTTATTCCTCACATGGATTATTCAAGTAAAAAATATAAAGCTTTTAGAAACGTTTTCCATGTTTAAATTTAAAAGTTCCTCCTGAAAATTCTGATGTTTTAAAGGAATTAAAATCACCCCTGGCATATTTAATGCTTTCATGATTAAAATAATTTTGTTTTCCCCAAGATGCATACATAACTTCTCATGAGTGCGCAGGATTATTTATTCCTTGTATGAACCGCATTTCTGATTTCTGACAAATTTTGAACCAACTGGAATCTGATTGTGCCAGTGCACGAAATGTCCGGCAATCCGGCATGCTAAATTTGATTATTAAATGCAGTTAACTAGCATGCTTTGAAAATTGCACACACTTACTACGTATTTGCAAGCTGCGGGATATGTGGTTTTGGTTTTAAAAATATGTACACAATTTACAGACCGAATTCAGACAGTAGAACCGAATTCCCGGTATATATTCGTCCGGCAAGGGATATCGGAGACAGTATCCAGAAAATTTATTGAATTGGGGGGGGGGGGGGAGGCGGCTTGTGGATCAGTGATCTGGAACAGCCCACGTTTTTGAGTCACTTGGCTGCGACTGAAAAATATTTGATCCTGCACCACTCTAGCTGCGCCGCGCTCCAAATAAATTAAATAGATTTTGTCACGTATCTCGTTTTTCCTTTTTAAGTTAATTTTTTATTGTCTGATGAAAAATTTAAAATGGTTTCTTAAAAAATAGAGCAGTGGAGCAAATTAAACTTCTTTGCTCCTGCTACATTCCAGTTTCGAGGAAAATGCTTAATAATGGCTCTAGGAAAGTGTTTAATTATGTTTCGAGGAAAATACTTAATAATGCTAATTCTTTAATGTAAGGGCGAGAGTGGGCCCCGTGCCCCTCGCTTAATAATGTTTCGGAAATGCTTAATAATGTTTCGAGGTAAATGCGAATGCTTTAATGCAAGTGCGAAGGGCACAGGGCCCCGTGCCCCTCGTCCTTACATTAAAGCATTAGCATTAATGTAATGTGAAAATGATGTAATGTAAAAGTAATGTAATGTAATGCAAAAATGAGACAGAAAATGGTCTGTGGGCATTGGAGGGTATTTTTGTTTTGGTTGCAGGGGTAAAAACTTTTTTAAAAAAGGCCAAACTGTTCCAATCAGAATTTTTTTTTTTCTTTGTGTTACTTTCTATTTCCATATTAAGCATAATTATAGCCTACGCATATTAAGCATTAGCGTAATTAAGCATAAGCATTATTAAAGCATTTGTTTATTTAAAGGAAAAAGGAAGAAAATTACATTTTGAACCTTTTTTAAAACTACCCTTCACTTTTCAGGCTCTAAGTTTGTCGATTCCTTTGTAAAAGCATTCGTATTAATTGGTCTCAGACAGTTAATAATAAAATTTAAGTGTTGTTGCTGCTTTCCAGTTCCAGTGAAACGAATACAGACAAAGATAGTAACTTCGAGATTTCAGTTATAGTACATTCGAAGGTGTATACATACATATATAGTAAATAAATAAATATATATATATATATATATATATATATATATATATATATATAAAACATATGTATGGTAAACGAAATATATAATAAAAAGTAATCAAGTTCATAACTGATGCATATATAAGAAATCAATGCTTAAATAAAACGGAGATAATTACAATACGTCTTAAGCTTGAAAGGGACAAGTACTGGATAAGACAGTAAATATCAAGAGGTAAAACGTATTTGTTGCTATCAGGCTTTCAATTGACGAGTAATTACCTGAAACCTGGGTATTTTAAAGATTTTTTGGGCATTTACAAACTCAGTGCATCTTTGGGGGGGGGGGGGTATTTTTGAGATATCCAGTTTCTAAAATTTTCGTAGAGGAAATTTCAGATTTATTATTCTTAAAAAACTTTTTTTCTCCAAAAAAAAGCGCTGCAATATTTCAAGTTAGTTAAGGTTGACGGTTATTACTGTACGCCGTTGAATCATGGAGTTTTAGGGTACAAGCACTACGCACACGACCGAAGGAGCTTCGTCCACATGTCTACGGATCCCAGCCGTTATAGCAAATTATCCAAGGAAAAAGCGAACTGCGCATGTGCTATGAAAGTGGGTCTTGATAGTAGTAATCATTATTGCAATAAAAACATGGAAAAGTAGCGAGCATTCCAAAATAAGTTTAATCTTCATTAATAATCTCATTTTGGAATGCTCGCTACTTTTCCATGTTTTTATTGCAATAATGATTACTACTATCAAGACCCACTTTCATAGCACATGCGCAGTTAGCTTTTTCCTTGGATAATTTGCTATAACGGCTGGGATCCGTAGACATGTGGACGAAGCTCCTTCGGTCGTGTGCGTAGTGCTTGTACCCTAAAACTCCATGATTCAACTCTTTTACCTGTTCATTTATTACTTTTATTAGGATTGTTATTATTTGTTATTGTTGTTCTCCGCCAGTGGTAATTTGTTCTTCCAATACCTTGCTATAACAATTAGGATATGCAAATATGTTGACGAACTCGCGTTTACGAGAATAACTCACAGCAAAAGTTAAGTTGATTTCTTTTGTTCTTCGCTAATTTATTCGCACATGAATAATTAATTTCACTCTTTATTTATTTATTTTTCTTGCTTTTGGGATTTATTTACTTTTGCCTTACTTTTGCGATTTTTTATTTTATCTTATTCATTGTTTCATTTTAAAACTTTCTGAATATTTTTTTATTTGTTTACTTTTTACTTACTTACTTTATTTATTTTTCCGTTCTAGAGCCTGTGCAATTCGTTTGTTTTCAGAATGCGTAGCTAAAAACGGTTGGGGTCCGTAAAAATGTTTTTCTAATAATCAAAGGTGTTGGGATTGATTAAATGCTACAAGCATACCGACGATATCTTAAATGGCATCGAAATTTAACCGAAATTGACACCGACAAAGGGTGGAGTCGTTGACAAGTAAATAGTTAACGTCGGATTTTTCAAACGGCAACGATGGTTACATTATGCAGTTTTCTGAGCCCCGCCCCACTCAAATTCAAATTTGAACGAAAGAGTTGACGAACTTAAAAGAACTAGTTCGTTTCAGTGATAAATCAATCTGAGCGGCTCTCTTAAACAGCTTGCCAATGTGCGGGTAATTTACCCGAAAAGCGGGTATGGTGGAGTTCTAGTTAAGTATAGTGGATTTTTGCGTTGGATTGGAAAAGGGAACTCCACCTAGCATATTGCAAAACTAGGATTCGATCACTTCCCTGCACTTACCACTTTTTTCGTGTGCGTGCCGTAGAAAAAGAGCAGACCCCATGTGGGGCTAGAATCACCAGCTAAAAAAAACAATGCTGCAAGGGAACGAGGAATAAATGCATACCTGTAACATCAGGAAAGATCACGCGGATATTATGGTGAATACAAACATTACATTTGTTGTCTACGTAAAAGGGAAGGCCCGGAGATCAGGTTATAGCGCGTAACTCAAGTTGTAAGAATTCATGCTGCGTATACTGGGGCGTCCCCCATCGGATTAAAATAAGATATCTACGTAAGTATACATTAGTGCTCTTCAAACTTCATGGCACTATGTGGATCAGGTTGACGATCAGCATCACGTCTTGAAGAAAATAGTTGCTACTCAATCAAAAGTACATGAAGACGCGTCCTGCGTCCGAGCGAAACGGTTCTCAGCTACCCATGCTTCTTTCGAACTTCCTGCACGGGCGCCGCAAAGAGTCGGGTTGCCAACTTTTCCTGTGACTGGGCCAATCGCCAGGCGCGAATCCGCTTTCAATTGCCGGGAAGCAAGGCGCAACACTTCATCGCCCTAGGAGTGTTCTTCTTCTGTTTCTGTCATGTGACAGCGGAGAGGCAAATTCAACAAAGCTATGTCGAGCATCACGACAGCGGGTATATTATTTTTCTACGGGTATTTTGGAAGGTTTTTATATATTGAGGGTATTTGAGGGTATGTTTTAAATTTTCCTGTTCTTATTAATGGCAACAGACGCTTGATACGCCACAGATATCAAAGCAGAAAGGAAAAGCCGAAAAGCATTTGTATCACCCGCAGAGCCAGTATACTACGGCCTACAGCATTTTTCGGATGGGAAAGTAGAAGAACCATGAGAATCGTCCAACATTATTCGCCTCTGGCAGGCACACAAACGCCGATACAGCTCCCTTTCTTGTTTGCTTGTTTGTTTACGACCATTTCAGGTCACATAAATATTCGAGTTTATTTGCTATTCTCAAGGATATGCCTCAAACTCTCGTCTAATATGACAGATAGAACAAGACAGCACAACAGATTTTAATATATACAAAGAAGGAAATACACCCAGGGGAATTAAATCGACTGGCTCCGGTGCTCGGAGACAAAGAGGCGTGGGTTCGATTCTCACCTTGCCCCGGATGTATTTCCTTCTTTGTATATTAAAATCTGTTGTGCTGTCTTGTTCTATCTGTCATATTAGACGAGAGTTTGAAGCATATCCTTAAGAATAGCAAATAAACTCGAATATTTATGTGACCTGAAATGGTCGTAAAACAAACAAACACCCAGGGGAAAGTGGGAATCGAACCCACGCCTCTTTCACTCCGCGCAGGGAGGCACTAGAACCAGTCGTTTTGACCGTTCAGCCACTGAGGCCCCAGCTCCCTTTCTATCGGCTTAATTACACAGTAAATCAGTAACAGAAGTAAAGCTGCCACCCTCACTTTTAAAAACTTTGTCCTGCTGAAAGGACATTTCATCTCTATCACGTTTCGTTGAGCACTTCTTTACCTTCAGAAAATTGTCTAAGTATTTTTTCTGAATTATTAAAGCTCGAAAAAAAAAGAGTGATTGTCATTCTATAAAATACTGATAACAAATTACCAAGAGAAACATGATAAATAAATTAAGATGATTTTTTATATTCATATTCGTTCATTTTCCCACAAAATATAAGTTTTCCGGTTAGTGAACGCGTTTTAGTTATTTATTTTAATACTTTTTACCCTTTACGTGTGGTGAGAGGCATACAGATCCTTTATAAAATAAATAAATAAATAATAGTTCGAAAAACCATCAGTGACGACCCCACCTTCTTTTATTCAGTTATTTATTTCGTTGCTTTGGCGAGAGTTATTCTCAGGGGGGAGGGGAATCAATACGTGAATACCCCAGCCCTACTTACACATTATACATAGGTCAATGTTTTTGATGTAAATGCTTTTAAAGTATTAAATATTTTGTAACAAAAATAATTGCTTTCTTAACGTGAAATTATTTTTATTGCAGTTTACCTGCACAAAGTTAAATTATTATTATATTAAATATTTTGTTTGCTCAAAGTAGAAAGAAAAATACAGGTATGAATTAAAAACTGTTCGGAAACCCTTTTTTTTTAATTTTCGGAACAAATCCTCTAAAATTTTCGAAAATATTGGAGAATTTCGGATCAGAACTGCGGGCATTTCACATCAATTAAAATTTTATATTTACCAATTAAACGAATAAAAGAGGGTTATTTTTGCCGTTTTCATTTGTGATGTAAATAAGATGTTTATTTGTAGAAGCATGACAGTTCGTGGATAGATACTATTGGATTTTTTTACTTCGTTATTTATTCATAGCTCGCGCTATTGATTTGTGGGGTAATTTTTATTGTAAAGAAATCTAAAGTTCAAAATTAGGCTAAAACCCTCGGGACTCCAAAGACCTGGCTTCGTCGCCAAGACCTGACTCCAAAGACCTGGCACGAAACCTGGCTTCGTCGCCGCATAATTTTTAAATTTGAAGAAAAAGAAAAGACTTATTACAAAATATTGCAAAATTGAAACAATTTTGTAAATGCAAACAGCGTTATAAAGGTAGACAGGTAATGTAAACAGGTTTGCCAATGTGCGGGTTAACCCCTTCCCTCTCGTTCCCGTGAACGTGACGGGCTGAGGGTTCGCCTTCTATTTCTCGCTCCCGTGACATGTTCGGGCTGGAGTGTTTAAAATTTCAAAATAAAAACAAATCAAAAATTAAAAATGAAATATATATATTGTTCACACACATAATTTTTATATAATTTTCAGGGATAAAAAAAAAGGCACTTTTATGACCGTTTTCTTGAAAATTACCCGACCGTTAAGGAGTTAATAGCCCGAATCTCGAGCATTTCAAAGATCTTTGGATATTTATTAATTTGAGAGTATTTGGTGGAATTCTCGAGACAACAAGAGGTTTTTCAGGTTTAGAGAGGAAGTTTCATGTTTCTGAGTCTGTCAAAACGTTGCCTATATATATATATATATATAAACCCTACAATTTTTTAAAGGAGTTAATAGCCCGAATCTCGAGCATTTCAAAGATCTTTGGATATTTATTAATTTGAGAGTATTTGGTGGAATTCTCGAGACAACAAGAGGGTTTACAGGTTTAGAGAGGAAGTTTCATGTTTCTGAGTCTGTCAAAACGTTGCCTAGATATATATATATATATAAAACCCTACAATTTTTTAAACTGTCTGATTAATGTCAACAGTCTGATTAATGCTGTGCGACAATTGCATCTTCGATTTTTAGGCTACAAGCATTACACACATGATCGAATAAGCTTCGTCCGCATTTCAACGGATCCCAACTGTTATGGAAATTTATTTGAGATAGAAGCCAATTACGCATGCGCGACGAATAAGTAATTATTATTAGATTACAAAAAACATGGGAAAATTCCGAGCATTCCAAAGTGAAACTAGTAACTAAAAATCAATTTAATATTTACCTGCTCATTTAATTAGTTTACTATGATTGTTAATATTAATTATTTCCGTTCTCGCCTGTTAAATTTTTTCTGTTAATGCCTTGTTTAACAATTGGGATTATAAAAAACGTTAATGAACGTGCGTTTAAGAAAATAGCTCTCACAGCAAAAGGGAAGTGTTTTCCCTTTCTTCTTCAATTATTTATTTACGCAAGATTGTTTTTGTTTTTTTACTCCTTGTTTATTTATTTCGTTTATTTTAAAAATTTATCTATTTTCAATTTTATCTGATTTTTTTTTATGAATTTTATCTTATTTATTTTTTAATTTAAAGCTCTTTAAACGTTTCTTCATTTGTTTATTTATTACTTACTTTTTTATTCATTTTATTTTTCTGTCTTCTAGCACGCGTAATTCCCCCCCCCCCCCCCCGTTATGCCCCGAAAAAGCAATTATCTTCCTTGAAAATGACTTTTGCTGCTATTTCAGGGATCGACCGATGGCATTTTTTTGGCCGATGGGCCGATGCCGATAGTTCCGAGATCGGCCGACGGCCGATTGCCGATTATTATCCTCTTCCATCGGCCGATGGCCGATGGAAAAAAAATCGCTTTAAATCATTACAACGTGTAGAACGCCTGTCGAAACTGTCATTTAAATTATTTATTTATTTTTATGTTTATAAAAACATAAATGCATTATTCAAGCACCGTAAAACTGTTTGGGGGAAGTTTACATAATAAATTGAAACTAAAAGAATCACTCGCGATTCTAGTAAAGTAACTAAACTATTTTGAGGTTAAAAAGAAAAAATGCTGTATCAGAGGGTTTGTAATTCTTTTTTGTTAGCTTTGCAAAAAACTCAACAACTATTGGATCGGATCGGTCTAATTCCCTTTCCTTCAACATTTTCTCTTCATAACACCTGCACTGCAAATACCAAGGGCAACTGCTTTTATTTTCTTATTTTGTTCATGAAGAGATATATATCATATTTTTTTCCCTCGTCTCAGATTTTTTTCATAATTCCTCCCCCCCCCCCTCCGTTTAAAAAAAAAAGTTCACGATTATATTTTTATTTTTCATTATAAAAGTTATTTTAACTAAAAATAGCTTTTTTTCTAAAATAAAAATAAAATGAAAAATTTCGCTCTCAGTAACACCTTCCTGTCCATAACCAAGAAATACTGAATATTGCTTTAAAAATATAGACGTGAGATATTTTTTTCATTACAAATGAATGCTGGGTCTTAAGAACTAATCTTATTAGCTTTTTTCTTCTTGTGAGTTGAAAATTACACTGAAATACTTGACATGTTCTTTATATTTTCACGAGCACAATGTAAGGTCACCGAAATAAACAAATATTTTGAGCACCAGCAGTTCTCTGTTGACAAATAATCTTCTGAAAAACACGTGATCGTTTATAAAAATGAAGATGTATTTTTAATATATATATATATATATATATATATGCGTTGTCAATTTTTGAAATGAATGAAATTGTAGCATTTTTAAGGTATATTCCACCCTGTCGCTCGAACTCGTTTTTTAAGAATTAAATATTTGAAAATTGCAAGTCAAACTTGGACACACAAAATTTCGATCAATAAACATTTATACTGAAAAATTGATTCACATTTTTTATCAATATGTTCTATGTTGTAAACTAGTAATAAAATAACAAGAAATATTCTAAACTGAAAGCAGATGCAACGAGATTGTTGTACAATAGCAGAAAAACTGTCAACTGTCTAACACGTGGCAGCACTGAAGTCAAAAAAGAAATGCGCTAAAAAAACGAAGTATAAACGAGAAAAAATTAAAATAATTATCGTATAAAAAAACGTTAAGATGTATTTTGAAAAAAAAAAAAAAAAAAAACCGCATTGATCAATCTTTGAAAATAGAGAAATTTTAGTAAGATGTTATTAAAGCCTGTCGCTTGAACTCGCATGTTGAGAATTCAATTTTTAAAAATTGCAAGTCGAACTTGGTCACATAAAATTTCGATCAATAAACATTTATACCGGAACTTTTTTTCTTATTTTTGACCAATCTTTTTTATGTTGTAAACTAAAAATGAAATGATGAGAATAACCGCACACCAAAAGCAGATGCAACGAGATTGCTGCATAATTGCAGAAAAACTGTAACACTTGGGATCGAAGCAAAAAAAAAAGCTAAGAGAAAGTTGGCTTGAGTTGGCTTTGTATTGTTTGAGCACCAGCAGTTCTCTGTTGACAAATAATCTTCTGAAAAACACGTGATCGTTTATAAAAATTAAGATGTATTTTTAAAAAAAATATATATATATAATTTATATGTATGCAATAGAGAATATATATAAAAAAAAATTAGTGGGTATGTGAAAAACAACAAATATAAAAGGCTGAACGTGGGAAATCACAAATATAAACATCAAAAATGAAAAAGAGCCTGCCTCTTCATCAGTGGGAGGAGCAGGAAGCATATATAACGAAATATTGTCATTGCAGGTTTCTGAGAAATCCCAGCATAGCACGCGATAAAAAATATTTCTATAACTAAAAAAATATAAGGCTGGGAGTTACAAGCAAAGTGAATAATCAAAATAATTTGAATAATCAAAATAATTTACCCAATTTATAAAAAGAACAAAAAAAAAATATATTATTAAAAGAAGTTTCGAGTTTACGTGATATTGACTGAGTCAAAATGTAAAAATAGAAAAAACAACATGCTATAGCCGAAATTTCCCCTCACAGACCTGCAAAGCAATACGATTAAAATATAGCTTCTAAATCTACTCACCTCCCAAGGCAGGACCAGAAATGGAAGACAAAAGGAAATGTCTTCCTTCTCCGATGCATCGGTCAAGTCTTACTAAAAAAGCAACTTTAATAATCAACGGTGTAATGATTGCTTTAAATGCTACAAAAAATGTAATTACACGATGATATTGTAAATGGCATCGAACTTAAAGCACTTGACACTGGAAATTGGAGAAGTCGATAGCAAGCAAATAAGTCATTTCGGAAAGACTGAACATTCATTTCTTTAAAGCACGCTTTAAAGATCTATCGACGCGAGCAGTTAGACATCCGTCGGTGCACTACTTTCGCAGAAGATTGGTCAAAAGCAGCAGATAAAGTTCCGGCAGCTCCATCCACACCTAGCCAATTTGTCGGAATTGTAAAGTTAGGAAAGACAAGAGTAAAGGTTTAGGAGTCCCAAAATAAGTTTGCACGTTTAGACAACTGTTGATTGCTCGTGAGGATCAGGTGAATTCTGTTATAGATTGCGTTTGATAAGAAACTTTGTCTTGCCTCATTTATTTGTGACCCTCTAACATTTTCGTGTGTCCCAATTCTTAATCCAAAGCATTGTAAAAAGTACATAGTAAAAAATAGAGTGTCATTTATGTTTGAGGTATGAATTAAATTTTTTTTATTAATTCAACGCAGCTCACAATCATATGAAAAGTAGTTTTTCCAGTAAAACCGTTCTTGAAGGAACTTTTTTTTTTGGGAGGGGGGGGGGTGTTTTTTTTATTTATTCTACTGCAATGATCTAAGAGCGTCTAAGTATGTCATTAACGATCTAACATTTAGTTCACGAGAAAAGGTTGTTTGTAATACAAGACTTTTATAAAGTGATGAATTAGAAATACAGTAAAACCCCGTTATACGTGCCTCAGTATACCGTGAATCGGATATACCGCGGTGACTATCTGTCCCCCGATGTTTAAACCACCCTTTATCATTGCCATTTTTAATAATTTACCATTGTAAATAAAGCCAAGCCTGAGCACACAAATATTCTAGCCAAAGAGCACCCATCCCCCTGCCAGACATACTAACAGACAAAGCCCTATTGTGTTAGGCGTGATGTACACCTTTTTTATGCTTTTTCTGTCTTTCAACCTAGAACATGTAGCTTGATTCCAAAATCGGGTGCAATCGCCCTGACTTGTTTCTCTTGGCATGGGCGGAGCTCAATCTGTCAGGGACTTTGTTCAATGTTTAACTATTCCATTTTCAGAAGTCTAGTTATGCGTGTGTATAACCTATCGCGCGATAGACTGCTTGTGCAGCTGAGATGTTTGCCTCTTGAACAACAATTACAGTGAATAAAATGGCAGCAAAGAAGAAAAGAAAAAATTATACTATAGAGGAATGAAAAGTTACGAGCAATTGATAATGTTAAAAATGATGCAACAAAAGTATTATTTCGTGAATATGGTTCTGCGGTATAGTTTCACTATACCGCGGATGTCAAACATGACCCCCGACACCCGCGTTTTAACGGGGGTTTGCCGTATTCGCCTTAATTGGATTTTGCTTAGTAGTTACATTTCTTTCCACTAGATGGCGCTGGAAGCTTAAACAGAAAATGGCTCTCTACTGTGCCGTACATCCTCTACTAAAAGGAGTGATGTTTCGTTCATGATACCGAATTAATTAACACTGTATGACATAAGGGTGCCGGACGTGCTTTTTTTTTATACTACCATTTCATTTTTTATTTACTGGTAGTTGTAGTGTTATTTTTTTTTTGTTGTTCTTCCATTTCTCGACTTAGTTTTTTATACTACCATTTCATAATGTAAAAATGTCTTGCGCTCGGACGAGGAAAGAAGTTTCTTTTCCCTTTTTTTTAGCTGCGTTGACAATGATGTTTCCATAAATTTTTCATGTGTTTCGAAGTCATTTACTTTCTGAATTATAATGACTGATAAGTTTTAGTATACTTCTAAATAAACTTGATTAATAAGAGAAAAATGAATAAATATAAATGTAAGAGTATTTCAGAGGGAAAAATTGTGTCGCGCAATGATTTAAATAAAAGAAGGAGCGAAATGCAGTACGAACTGTTCATAATTAATGAGGAAATATTTTAAAAGAAATACATCAGGAATTAAAAGCAATTTTAATGACTACATACAAACACCCAGGCTGTTTTTTCACCCCTTACTACCCCCCCCCCCCCCCTTTTTGGTGATTTTAAAATGGTTCATAGTATGCCACAAAATTACAATCATTTTTTTAATTTAGTTAACAACGTAAACAAACATTAGGGAGTAACCAATGGGAGGTTTTATGGGTCAGAACTCTCCTTCCCCAGAACCCTTGTCTTTATTGCCAATGCCAATCTGATATCTAAATTTATTCAGGTAAGCGGTTGCTTCCCTTCCTCCGGAGAAATTTCCGGTTGCACCACTGAAAAACATAATTTTTAAACTTCAATCTCATTAATGCTTCGATCCACGTGTGTGTGTCGTCGCTTCTAAGCATCTAAAAACATGCTACAAAAAAATTGGCGGATCTTGAAATCATTAATATTTGCGCTTTTGGGAATTCCACTAGAACTGAGCACTTTCAAGTGTTTTGAGTATAATTCCGCATGACAAAACCGATTTTTGGGAGTTAGAGACTTCTCGCCAGGCACGAAATCATAGTTTTAATTATTGTATAATTAGTCACTCAGGAACCAATATTTTTTCTTTAGACTTACTAGTTTGGTCTTTCCTATCAAACGTTTTATTTTAAATTTACGCGAAAGTCAAATTTGCTTTTTAGTCATTCATATCAAATCAACCAGGGATCTCAGTCTTGACTTCTCGGAAATTGTACATTTTTAGCTTAATGGCCTCATGTTTGTAAGAAACAATAACTTTGGGCTTTTAGTTTTTTCTTAATGATTTTTGAAAAGGCAAAAATTGCAAATTGACGACACTTTGTGATCTTGAACCAACAACAGATAAAAGTGTTTTATGTGGTGAGCTAAAATTGGTGTAATTTTCTTTTGCTAACTGTGATTTTAGATTGATAAGCAGTAAATAATTGGATTTTTTTGCAAAATTTTAAGCATTTAAACTCAAAAATGTCACGTACACCCCATATGCAATTTGCTTATTGCTTCATATTGTTGTTTTACATAAGGGTACCGTGAAACTAAACTTTAATTTCTTAAAAATAAAAATAATAATAATTGGTAAGCATTTTCTAAAACATGCTCAATTCTTATTATGCAGTCTTAATTACCATGCTCTGCTGTTCTCTAACTTCACTGGACCACATATTAGACATTATTAAACGTAATTAATTCGTATTTTTTCTGTAACAGGCCTATAAATTTAAAAATTTTCAGGGGGAGTACGTTCCTTGAGTATCACATTGAAAAAAAATGCTTTCTCGAAAAAAACATAAGAAAAGACACATAAGTTAAAAATAAATAGTAAGACAATAACCATACTATCCACTGTTATGCTCCAGCTTCAATGAAAACTACTAGAATTAGAACAGTTACAAATAATTAAAATAACCTACTTCGCATTATTGACGTTTGACGTTCTTCCCTTTCAATGGAGGCAATTCACCGCTAGAGGGACTCATTAACGATCATCGTTGTCACGTGATATCCTCTTTTTGTTTACTCAGATTTTCAATTGAGTTTGACGTGGAGTTCACTAGGCAGAATTAGTTATCTTAAAACTAATTAGACTATTTTCACAGCTTTTTCTGACTATAACCCAGTACTTAGATTTAATTTAATCATTATAAAAGAAATTTATTTAATTATTACAATAGTTAAAGTGCTTTATTTAGTGTTAATTTATGTAATGTAGATGAACTTTATTTCTGCCTAGTTTTTAATTAGATTTGTCGAACTCGAAGTAAAGTTATGTTGCGGCTTCTTTTGCTTACATTGGTTTAATCACTGCCACGTGACCAATGACGTTCCTTGAATTGCCTCCATTGAAGTTCTACCCTCCTAACTCTTAGGGGCCGTACACACAGCAAGCTTTCCCATGTGCGGGTATTACTCGAAACTCGGGTGTTTTTAAGATCTGTAGGTATTTTCGAGGGTATTTATAATTTGGGGGTATTTTGTGGTACTTCTCAGACATCGAGTTTCTAAAATACATTTTATAAAGGAAGTTCCGGATTTAAAAATCTGTCAACACGTTTTCTTTAGAAAATTCAATTTTCTAAAGCTGTCTAATTAATGTCCACAGTTATTGCTGTACACCATTGCATCATAGATTTTAGGGTAGAAGCACTATACACATGGGGGATCGAATGAGCCGAACTCTCATATCTGCGGATCCCAACAGTTCTAGCAATTTGTTTGAGGAAAAAGCAAATTACATACGTGAGAATTGATACCAATAATTATTATTATTATAAAAACAAAGAAAAGTACCGAGCATTCCAAAATGAGTTTAGTAAACAAATCAATTTAATTTTTACCTGTTCATTTAATCATTTTATTATGATTGAAATTGTTTGTTATTTTCGTTCTCTCTTCTGTGGAATTCTTTCTTTCTACAAACGCCTTGCTATGACAATTGGGATCAGAAAATAGTTTGACGAACGTGTGTTTAGGAAAATAACACTCACAGCGAAAGTTTTTTCGCTTTCTTCTTCAATTATTTTTTTACAAAGATTAGTTATATCACTTTTCATTTGTTTTGTTGTTCTTATTTTTTTTAAACTTAATTTTCTAACGATCTAATCTTTCCTTTTATTTTATCTTATTCCTTTTTGGATTTTAAAACGCTTTAAACATTTTTCATTTGCTTATTTATTACTTACTTACCTATTTATTTTATTATTCTCTCGTTTAGTCTTCTACCGCGTGCAATTCGGTTTTCTACACGTTATGCCTTGAAAAAGCAGTTATCTTCCTTGAACACGACTTTGGAAAATGACTTTCTCTGGTAGTTCTATATTTTCGCACTCACATATACGCAATTTGTTTGTTTTTTGCATGCATAACTATAACGGTTAGGATCTGTGAAAATGCATCTCTAATAATCAACGGTGTGGTGACTGATTAAATGCTACAAAAAAAAAAAAAAAAAAAAATGTAAATTATACGGTACACTTGGCACCGCAAATGGGCGAAGTCGATTACAAGCAAATAATAAGTCCTTTCTGAGAGGCAAAACGTTCGTTTTTGAAAGCTCTAGAGATGCGAGCAGTTAGACATTCGTCGGCGCACTACATCCGCTGCCGATTGATCAAACGCAGCAGATAAAGTTCCGGCAGCTCCATTCACATCTAGCCAATTGGCTGGAATTGTAAAGTTCGGGAAAACAAAACAGAAGGTTTATGAGTCAAAAAATAAGTTTGCACGTTCAGACAACTGACGAGAAGGTAGGAGTTGCTCTTGATGATCATGTGAACTCTGATATAATTTGCTGATTATGCACTTTGTTTTTCAACGCAATAATAAGTCATTCTTTTTTAAAAGAGATAGCGGTGCGGGTGCGAGTAGTTAGACATCCGTCCGCGCACTACATCTGCAGCCAATTGGTCAAAAGCAGCAGATAAAGTTCCCACAGCTCCATTTCTTTCTAGCCAATTAGTCGAACTTTTTTTAAAGTTCGCGAAGTTCAAAATCCTTGGTGGTCCGAAAGGACCACCAATTTGCATGACTTCGCATCAAATCAAACGTCAGTAGAACGTGTGGTTTAAAACGTACTATTGCTTGGGATGCGTAAACATTGTCTTGGAGCACCATGGATTTCAAAAGCTGGTTCGGGAGGACAAGACAAAATGGTTTATGAGTCAAAAAATAAGTTTGCACGCTTTGACAACTGGCTCGCAGGTAGGATTGCTCGTGAGGATCATGTGAACTCTGCTATAGTTTGCTTCGATTTTATTATCGTAAAAAAATATATGGTGAATTATAAAATGTCATATATGTTGTTTCAGGTATGAAGTAAATTTTTATTATTGATTCAATGCAGCTCCCGCAATCGTACGAAAAATATCTAAGTTTCTTACAGTAAAATACGTCTTGCAGGTGGGGTTTTGTTTGTATTTTTTTAAATTTATTAAATTTTTTAAACAATCCAGATCTTTAAAAATTTATTTTACCACTAATGATCTAGCGTCTAAGTAAGTCTTCTACGATGTGAAATTTAGTTCATGAGAAAGAAGCTCTAAAATTTCAATATGGGAACGTTGCTTGTAAAATGAGACTATAAAAGTGTCGCGTGAGAAATATTCGGAGTAATAAGACTTATCATTAGCTCCATTCCTCCTCAATAGATGGCGCTGCAAAATGAAACAGCAAATAGGCTGTGATCATTGGAGGGTTATGGGATCATCCATAAATGATGTCACGCTTCGGGGGAGGGGGGGGGAGGTTCGTGAAATTGTGACAAAGTGTGACAAGGGAAGGGAGGGGGTTACAAGGTGTGACATCATGCTTATGCAACCGAGTATTATACTAGATCTAGTGTCCAAATATACATTTCGATGTATGAGCATACAGCTTTTTCATGGGTTAACACGTCACCTCAAAGCGATGGTGCTCCCTTCAAATTGCCAAATTGTCAGCCAAGTCCCAGCAAAACCTCCCATATTAGTTTCAATAGCGCAGTCTGCAAAATTTTCTGGGGGGTGGGGCAAAGGGTAAACTCAAGTCAAAAAAAAAAAGCAACTAATTATATTATGCATGTATAAACACATTGCATTTTTAAAAGTTAGAGGGGGTGCATTCGAGCCCCCCCCCCCCCCCCCGAATAGCCCAAATGACGGGCCTTTTTCAGAATTCAGAACTAAGACGGGCCTGTCTTTGACACCAACGCATTTTTGTTGGCACATACAAAACTTGTAAAGCACTCTCTAACTGAAAAAAAAAAAAATTACTCTAGTATGGATGAACAAAAAATGTGGAACGCTTCACGATTTTGCGTGTCATCCTTGCGCAGGGGCCATGCTAATCTTCTCTGTATCGTTCCAATTTTAGTATATGTACTGCCGAAGCGAGTACAGCAAGCAACGTTAACAAAGTCATATATAAAGATTCAAAGACTAACAGACAGAAAAAACTGGTAGTTAAAAAAATTTGTTTGAACATTGTTGCTTTGATTTATTTATTTTATGATATATTTCATATGCAAAAGTAGTAAGCTTTTCAAAATATTTAAATAGTTGTTTAAATCTGTGGGCTAGGAGCAAAAAAGTGAATCTGGCTCTTAAGAAACTTTGCGATTTTAGAGGCTTCAAAATTTAAAAGACAAAATGGATGGGAAGTGTATTTAGAGATCAGGGAACGTGATGTTGTCGATTTTTTTCTTCTGGAAGTTTTAAGATCCAGATTTTTCTATTTTTCCTAAATCGGGCAAATCAGGCAGGTTCAAATAATTAGCTTTACTTTTGATTTTGTGTAAATTTTCAGAGAAAAACTAAAGAACAAGGGCACGTGACGTCATGGAAGAGGCGTGGCTTCAGCGGTTAGCAAAACATTCACGTTTTCTTGTAGCGTAGACTTGATGAAGAAAATCAAATCTTAAGGATTTTTAAATTAAATTTACATTATCCAGCAGAAAATTGTTTCTAAAAACCAATTTATAAATGTAACATTTTATAGTGTCACAGTAAAGAATTTTGTTGATTCCCCCCCCTCCCCGAAATCAAAACAAACGAAATGATATTTCAATTTATACGCAAAACACAAGCGTGTTATAACTGAAACTCAATATTAAGCAGGTAAAATTTTTAACAAATTTTACCTAATTAATATTTAAGGAATATTTTAAATAAAACTTCAAATTCTCTTGCCAAAAAGAAAAATAGAAGAAAGCAATTCGTGTAAAAGGGTGAAGCAGTACACTTCTGTAAAATTATGTTTCCTTATTTTACATATTATGCTACAGACGCTACAGACTAGACCAGTGTTTCCCAACCTTTTTTACCTTTCGAACCCCTTCTAAGATCCGAAAGAAAATGGCGAACCCCCTTCTGTGGTCGATAGTAACGGGTGACAAAACTATAAAATTTACTAGCACATTTATTTTGCATGTTGTACAATACTTCACAACAAGAAATGAAAGCATAATTATTGTAAAACATCTAAGTTTAAATTAAAACTAAAATACAGCTACATTTTTTTTTTTTTATTATTCTTACTTTTTTACTCCTTGTTCCTTTTGCATTATTATTAGGGCAGTTAACTTATGTATTCCTAAAAAAAAAAAAATATTTTCCCCATTAGCCGCATTCACATGGCACTCTTATAACCCGCTTGTACCCTGCTTATCACCGCATTCCGGTTTTTTACCGGGTAAATGGTGGGTTTAGTTGCCTCCTGCCCAAGAGCAGGATTTTTGCGGGGTTTCTACCCAGCATGCCATTCGCGCAGCACTCTCGATTCCCCATGAGTTAACTTTTGATTGACAATTCGCGCGTTTCGTATGGTGTGCGCGCAACTTGAGGATTTTAAATGAAATAGGCTAAAAGTACAGCAATAAAAATTATTTCTTACTTGTAATTTTTTCTATGTTTATTTTTCAATTTTGTGTATATCTTTTGTCATCTCTAGATGTAATAAATTTAAGAAAAATTAAGATGAAAAATCCTATGATCTTGTACGTTTCCATACATGTTAGTACTAAGGTAGAAGAGTACTGTTACTTTTATTTTTTCATTCATTATTGAAAAAGTAATTTCTTATCTTGAAACGCAGAAATAATTTGTCGTACTCATCATAGTGACATCGGTTTGTTCATTTTTATTAGTTCATGTCCTTAAATGTCTTTAAAACTAAGGAGTAAGAAATACATAAAGGTTTAAACTTTTAAAAACGTATCTTTTATTTTGAAACGACACATGCATGCGATTAATATGGAGGCATAATTTTGTTGGCTGTGCCATATCAGGTTTTTCTTACACAACCCTGTGGTGTTTATAAATAAAACTAACCAAGTTAGAAATTACTGTTCAGAATTTTTTTAAAAAATAATTGAGATTTTCAAAATTACTTATACATAAATAATGTACATCAAAATAAAATAATTTTTGGAAAAAATAGAACCGACTTTAAATTATAAATTGCACTAAAAAGTGAAAAATAAATTAATTCTTTAACAACACCGATACGATTTTTAAATATAACTTTTGAAGCCTGCGCACAATTACCTAATTACCATTACGTCATGTGTTACTTTACATTGAAACTGTTATAAGCTCTGGGCCATTTATATTTGTAATTTATTCATGATTACAAAAGTAATCATGAATCAAAACCTATCATGATTTTGCACCGACTTCAAAAGTTATGTTAAAAAATCGTATCGATGTTGTTTAAAGAATTAAATTAGTTTTCACTTTTTAACGCAATTTATAATTTGCAGTCGGTTCTATTTTTTTCCGAAAGGGACTTTATTTTATTATTTTTGGTGTAAATCCATTTTTTACATAAATACTCTATTTTTAAAAAATCCATATCAAAAGGCAAACCTTCTTTAAGTGAATGGCACTAAAAACTAGTCATTTGAATGATAAATTCCGTTTGAGCAACCACCCTCGATGGATTAAAAAAAAAATCAAAATCTTGAAAATCGGCTCATCCTGTGAGATGTTATGGGTGGACAAACAAAAAACCGATATCCATACGGTATGAATATATAACCTCCTCCTTTGTGAAGTCGGTTAAAAAAATAGAATATAATAATTATCTGAATATTCGGCAATTTCTCCTAGGCCGAAGCCGAATATTAAAATTTCTAGAAAATCGTGGTAATAGAAAGTATTTTCTAAATTTTAAAAGTACTCACCAAGTAAAACACCAATTTCACACAATAATCTATGATGTATGATTTAATTCTGTTTAAGAATCCAGAACTACCTAAAATTAATGTATTTTCTGTATTGTTTTGAATGCAATAAAATTGGTAAGCATTAGCATTATTTTATTAATTTCTAAATTCAAATTAAAGGAATACTATTGTTTAGAATGTTTACCTTGCTCCAAATAATTTCATGAAGATATTTTAAAAGCTATAAAAGTATATTTTTATTTTATGGCTTTTTACATACCTATTTTTACAAGATCTATTAAAATTTCATGCATTTAACTGGAATATATTTTTTTAATTTAAAAAGCCCAATAACTTATGCTATCTTAATATTCATGATATGTTCTAGGCTTTTCCCATTGCTATCTTACCCAATATTCACAATAAATCAGTTTACTCACACAAAGTCTGCCTTCCACTGTGCTACTAAACAAAATAAAAGTCTCACATTCTTCATCATAATTAACTATTGCCAGCATTTGTGAGCAAATGCTAAGTATAAAATACAATATTGTAACTGTATCAAACCTAAAAGCAATGTTTAAAAAAAGTAGTTTTTTATAAATTAATTTTTATTTATTAAAATTATATACTAATGTGTTCTTTTACAATAACTATAATGCAATTTTAAATGCTTAAAATCTACCAATTTCTTTATTTTTGTACATTTCTACCGTAGCAGAACTATTCGGCCGAATAATGATCAGTATTCGGAAAGACCGAATATTCGGCTAAATCAAGAAACGTCTATTTGAGCAGGCCGAATACCGAATAGTGGCCGAATATTCGTTGCATCTTTAACACACACACACACATATATATATATGAAAATGCAGAGCTTTGAACGGTCTTTCCCCCTTTATTTAAGATAACAATTCTCCATTTAATTCAGTTACACTCCCTGCAATAAAAAAAACAAATACATAACGTTGCATTTTTGGTTTTAATAAGAACACACGTAGCTTGAATCTTGATCATTTCTATTTTTCAAATACATCATGAACTTTATTTGTTGTCTGATTATGTTTGTTGATAAGTCATTTGGGTGTCATAATTAATTCTATATTTGGAATTAATATTCAATTGTCTCATAAACGATGCATAACCACCACCTGTACATAAAATAAAATGTCTTGATATTGATTGCTAGATGCAGCATATGTATGCAATTGGCAATATTCTGGTTAATCAGTTTGCCCTTAGCAACCTTGTTTGCTTTTAAGATATTATGAGCAAAATGTTTGTAAATACTCCTGAATCGTAAGAAAAAAGCAACGATCTTTCATGCTCTTAATTTACTTAGAACACCTCTTTCCTTTTTCTTTAAGAAAGATGCATTTTTTATAATGCAAAATCTTAATTTTCAAAAGATACATCATTTCGTATACTATATTTCAGCTCTTACAAAAAAGCATTAACAAAACAATGTAAACATGTTAAACAAAAGCAATTATATGTAATTTTTAAATCGTGAATGCAATTATTTTTTTCAAAAAATCAGGTCTAAAACATCCTCAGCCGAGTCTCCCTAGAATTTGTTTTAAACTGTAACATTCAGAAAAGCGAAAGCAAGAAAACGGCAATAGCATGCGTAAAAATTGTAAACAGTGCGCAAAGGATGATGGGTAAAACCGCTTTCCGAGACAAAACCTCTTTTCTCATGTGAACGGGGTTTTTTCCAAACGGGTTTTTTCGGAATTGGAGAGGGGATTTGCGGGTTACAAAAGTGCCATGTGAACGCGGCTATTGGTTCTACTTTCCGGTTCAAATATACAAAATTCGGGAAAGTTTTGGAAATTTAAAGAAAAATTAAAATTTACAAATTTTTAAATTTCTGACTCGATATTGCGAAGATGCAGAAAAGTTGGAATAAAGTGATACGTCCAAATTTAAAATTAATGAATATCTTCTGGTTCCACTTCAGGGTCCATATAATGAAAAATTAGCTTAAAATGATGCAAAATTTTGCGTTTTCTGTAGAAATTTTAATATTTCCGACTTGTTCTTCGCTCTTGCGAGGAAAAAGTAGGAAATGCTAGGAGAAAAATACGTTCTAAAATGTAAAATAAATCAATAAATATCTCTTGGTACCAGCTTGTGATCGAAATTGGTACCGAAATGATAAGTTTGGTTATGACCCTAATTAGAAATCAGGCAAAAGAAGACACATACAAGTAAGTGCATCTTAAATTTTGTATGTATGCTTCATATGCCAGTCCACTACTTTTCTGCATCATCTGGAAACAATTCATTAAAAAAAAACTCCCTTTTGCACTCCTTCTTAATTTTACGTATGTAAATTTATTATTTCGTTTTTTCTGTTACGTTAGCGTTGAGGAACTCCGCCATTACAATATTATTTTCGCGAACCCCTGGGGGTTCGCGAACCACCGGTTGGGAAACGCTGGACTAGACAAAGTTTCATGCTAAGGGATTGCTCCTCGTTTGCATGCACATTACTGTATTAGGATTAGTGATATTTCTTTAACCCTAAAGAAGTAAAAGGTCCAGAAAAATAAATATTTTGTATGGGAGGTTATTCAACAACCCTCTGATTACGCCCCTATATAGCACTCATTAAAACGAGCGCAACGAGGAACGTGAGGTTTTAAATTACCAGAACTCATCGGTTTTAAACCGAATTACTAATCCTAGTAAGGTACTTGTACCCAACATAGACAGTGCTCTCAATATGGACATCCCTAATATCTTTAAAAGTAACAAATTTGATCGAGAAATAGCACTACAAGTCTGTGAAGAAAAGCAGTTTAAAAGATAATTTAGCCTGTAAAGTGAAAAAAAGCGCCTTGATCGCCATTTTGAAGGAAACTTGTTTTCTCGTGGTGTGCTGATAGTAATTACTGGTAAGTCTAAATTCGTATTAGAGATGGTAAAATTGCTTTAATTATTGAAAAGTGGAGTGTTTTAGAAAGCCTATAAACCATATTTTCTATTGCTATTGAATATATTGCTTAAAAATGTTTTCTTTGTTTATTTATTACAAGATTTAGTAAAACTACGCCCGATTCCCAATATGGACACCTTATGTCCAAATAAAAACTTCTTCATCATGGGCGCTAAGTCCCACACAGTTCTCATGGACTTCTCTGCTGCAGTTGATGCATGGCCACATTATCTGCAACAGCATCAATACTTCATAAGAAGCAGTACCAGCTCTCCTTTGTTGATGAAGTACAGCAAGTGAATCTTCAGATTCACAAATTTTTTAAATATCTGTTTAATGTTATTTTGCTTTGCTAATTCATAATAAATGAATGCCTATATATATTTTTAATTGATGCGTCTGAAGACATGCGGCCATGCATCAAATGCGGCACATATGCTCATGAGGACTATGTGGGACTTGGCGCCCATGATGAAGTTTTTATTTGTCCATCGTGTGAGGACTGAGTAATAGCAGATGTTCAGTCTGCAGACAGATGCAATAAAGCCGAGGAAAAGCAACTATATTATTTCAGAATATTTTGTAGTAATAGAGGTGCTTTGCATGGCTCTTCGAAGAGCCACAACCGAAAATGTCCCTCCCCTTTCTAAAGTGCATGTTATGAAGATATTTACTGTGCCCCCCTCCTGCCCCGCAATACTTTAAGCTATATATTTTTTATCCTCTCTCCTCTAAAATCCCTTGGAAGACCATATCTTCCATGCACCCTGTGTAGTAGGTCAATAAGAGCCACTTGTCCCTAATATGGACTTGCATGCCCATAATAGGGACAGGTGGTTCGTTATATGGACACTTTTAATTTTTTTTTTCTTTTTATCATTCAAAATAAACCAGGATAATTACAAGGTCGCTAATTTTAATAATGATAGTCAATAGTTCAGGGATAGTGGTCATACATTTTTGGAGTCCTATAGCGTGTACACGGTACTGAAAAAATACATTTTCCTTAAGGTGTCCATATTGGGTACAGGTACCTTATAGAAAATTATATGCATGTCAGGACTTTTGTGAACAATCAATTTGCGCGATGAATAAACGTGTTAAATTCGAAAAAATTACTGCCATGATGAACAGAGGCTTAGCTAGGGTTTTCAGCGCCCTAGGACAGCTTAAGATTTAGCGCCCCCTCACTTCGCACCCCTGGGGGCTACTGGTGCCCCTGGTAGGGAATTTTAAATAATTTTATACCTCCTTTATGACAAATAGCTCTAAAAAGCAGCCCTTTTAACTTGCATTTTTAATAGCGACTATTCACTTTGAAGGGCAAAATGGGACACTTTGACTTCACAAAATTATTTGTTTTTCTTCTTTCTCAAATGACCTTTCCTGTCGACAGGGTGGCGTAGTGGTAAGGCGCAAGTCTCGTACGCCCAAGATCGCAGGTTCGAACCTGGCCCAAGTCGTTGGATTTTCAAGATGCAGAAAATCGTTTGCGCCCATGTCGCATGATTGTGCGGCATGTCAAAGATCCCTTGAGTATCCGTTTGGCTTGGATACTCTCGGCTAAATAAAATACCTAGTGCAAGTCGCATCTAATGAGACCTCAGGTGCCGCCATCTAGGGGAAACTGAGCGTCTAATTTCTCAGTGGCACTGCCACCCACCGACTGTGGTGCTACTTGAAAAAATGGATGCCGATTACCGGGGTACGCACTAGGTCTGCAAAGGTTAATGACCATACGCAGTCCCATTAGAAAGAGAGAGACTTGCCTGAGATTTGAAAAGCTTAAAACAATAACCTCTGGTTCTACTTCCAGCACATAGCTGAATCCCATCAACATTTCCCATGACACTGTAATCACTGCTTATGCTAAACGTGCAAATAATAGTATTACAAAATTAAAATTGGCCTTTAAAATACCGATTTAAGAGATCCTGTGCAAATAGAATGTATGCATACTTGCAAACGACATATTACAAATATCAGAAGCAAAAATCCAAACATAATATTTTCCGGGCTAATAGGTCGCGGGGCCCAACCAACGTATTTCTGGATTTCCTTACTTGAAATTTTGATAAAGGTATTGCAAGAGAAACTTAGAAACGCTGTTTTCTCTCGCTTTATTTTGTCTGCATTTCATCTCAATTAAAATGCAAAGGATTTTTTAAATTTGTATCTATAATGTTGATTCCCCCCCCCCCCCACATGTTCCTGAAACTATACATACCAAATTTATGCGTTATTTTTATGATCACTTAAGTACTTAAAAAAATCTTTTTGCAGGCTTTTTGAATATTTCGCTGTTTTTTCTGCGTTTCATCAGTTTATATTTTTTTTCCAAAAAGTATTTGACTCATAAAAAATTCAATACATTAATGTTTTTCTTTTTGAGCAATGAATCAATAAAAAAGTTTTGAGACTTTACGCCACTTTTTGAAAAAGAATTAGCATTTTAAAATATTGCTAATTTTTTTTTAAATTAAATGTTTCAAATTATATTTTAAAAACCCAGTTTTTTTTTAATATTAAATTTCTTATGAAGTGATATAACATGATATGAAACAAAAATTGTAAATAAAAACACCATAGAGGAAAAAAAATGGTCTTATGGCGCCGACTCCCCTTAAGCCGATTAGGTTTTGCGCGAAAACGGATGTAACCGCTTTTAGTAATCTAAACCCGCGATCCAGTGATACCTTCTAAAGGCAGTGTTTCCCAATTTTTTTTTTTTTTTTTGCGTACCACCATTGTTCTTGCAAACCATTGGCGCACCACTGTGAATATAGCTTTATTGCATACAATAGAATACTAATAGATTATTGAAAAATACTAAGGCGACTAGGTAATATAAATTATGCAATTTTTAATAGTTATCAAGGCAGAGAAAAGCGTTTATTAGAATAAAGTTGTATATAAAATAAAATATGTGAATTATATAAAATATATTTCATTTTGGGAAAAACTCCTCCGTGTTTCCCTGTAATTGCCCGAGCACCATCAGAACAGAAAGCAACACGCATACCACATGGACAGGCTTTGCGTACCACTAGTGGTACTAGTACCACAGTTTGGGAACCGCTGTTCTAAAACTTTGCTCACACCCCTGGTGCTAACTGCTGCAATGTTTTCACCTCGCGTGATTAAAATCTTCCAGTTCTTTCGTAACAGTAGACGTGACTCAACGACTCTTTTGAAAATAAAAATATTAATTTGTCCCTCAATGAACACAAGGTAAATGGTCCGATAAGTTTCAGATAAAATCATCCTGTTTACCGATAAGTCACCAAACACCTCAACACAACTTCATCGACATTGACACAAATGCTCCCAACATCGGAACTCCAACAGTTCAACAGCGAAAGTGATAGGAAGAAGAGTGTATGCTGGTAGCCAGGGGTGTCAAGGACATTTGCGATCGTCTGCCGCCCGTATCCCGGGTCGTCTGCGCGGGGCGGGTCACTGGGTCATGGCCGGGAATGAAGTGGAATATAAAACTTTCCCTTTCGAACACAACGACCGATGCAAGTGAGTGTTGGAACAAGATGAGTTGGAGAATCGGATTTTCGGTTGTGGTGGGTGTTTTGATGTGGTCTTCATGTGCAACAAGTAAGTAACATGAATTTATTGTGCGAATTTTTTTTTATCGACTTCACAAAGGAGGAGGTTATACATTCATACTGTATATATACTGTTTCTTCCTTTCTTTTTTTTTTGTTTGCTTGTTTAACCACCTATAACTTCTCACCAGATGAACCGATTTTCATGATTTTTTTTTTTTTTTTTTAAATCGATCGAGGGTGGTTTCCCATATGTCCCGTACCTTCGTTTGACCACATTTCGATAATGAGAAAAACAAAGTTATGGGCAAAAATGTAGTCTTTTTGTGTGTGTGTGTGTTTTCATCCATAACCTTTGACTAAATGAACCAATTTTGATGATTTTTTTCTTTAGTCGATAGAGGGTAGTCTAACTCAAATATCGCTTATCAATTTAACTGCATTTGTTTTTTTAGAAAAAACGCTATGCGTGAAAAATAAATCGTTTATTATTATTATTATTATTGGAAAGGCTAGGCTTAATTTTTCTTTGTTGAGAAAATTATTATTATCAATCAATATAAAATTCGTTGTTAAAAAAGCTTGTTGCCATTAAGGCGTAACATTAAAAGCAATTATAACAAGAGTTTGACTGAAGGCTTCTCTGAGGCAAAAATTAAATCCAATCTGTTCGTTTGTTCTAGTCGAGGCCTTATTTGCCATTAGACCTAGTGCCCCCACTTTGAAGGGGGCCCCCTAATTTTGGTTATTATTATTGTTATTATTATTATTATTATTGTAATTTAATTTTCTTTCAGAAAAATATTTAAAAATAGCATCTTTCAAAAACAAACTGTTCGTGTTCTGTTGCTTCACAAAAATTTGTATTAAATTATTTTAAAACCACCCCCAAATTTGGGTTTGACAATTTGAAAAACAAAATCGGTTTTGTACTTTGGTGGCCCCCAGATTTTATTCAAGCATTTTTTAATATAAAAAAAATCATTTTGCACGTTGGGGGCTCCCAAATGTTAGTCTGACTCTTTGACATTTCAAAAACAAATTAGTTTTTGCGCTTTGGGGGCACCCAAATTTTATTGTGACTCTTTCAAATTTGAAAACAAATTAGTTTTTGCGCTTTGGGGACCCCAAAAATGTTATGTTTAAAAAATGTTGTTGCATGAGGGTGCCCCAAGCATGAGTTGTGCCTATAGTGATTCAAAATGTAAATCGGCCCTGGTTCTAGTCGCCTTTTAAAATCGACTTCAACACGGAATGTATCATACCAATACTACGCAGCCCATTAGAAATAAACAAATAAAAAAATTAAAGTTTAATATGCTTCATTGAATATAATGATATCTCTTCCTTTTTCGATCAGACGGTTACGATCCCTCCAAAGAAAGAACCATTAGACGTATTTGCGCTTTGGGGACCCCAAAAATGTTATGTTTAAAAAATTTTGTTGCATGAGGGTGCCCCAAGCATGAGTTGTGCCTATAGTGATTCAAAATGTAAATCGGGCCCTGGTTCTAGTCGCCTTTTAAAATCGACTTCAACACGGAATGTATCATACCAATACTACGCAGCCCATTAGAAATAAACAAATAAAAAAATTAAAGTTTAATATGCTTCATTGAATATAATGATATCTCTTCCTTTTTCGATCAGACGGTTACGATCCCTCCAAAGAAAGAACCATTAGACGTATTTGCGCTTTGGGGACCCCAAAAATGTTATGTTTAAAAAATTTTGTTGCATGAGGGTGCCCCAAGCATGAGTTGTGCCTATAGTGATTCAAAATGTAAATCGGGCCCTGGTTCTAGTCGCCCTTTAAAATCGACTTCAACACGGAATGTATCATACCAATACTACGCAGCCCATTAGAAATAAACAAATAAAAAAATTAAAGTTTAATATGCTTCATTGAATATAAGGATGTCTCTTCCTTTTTCGATCAGACGGTTACGATCCCTCCAAAGAAAGAACCATTAGGCGTATTGAATTGTTATGAAGAAATGAAAAAGAAAAATAATGCAAGATAAGAAAGTTACACGGTTTTTGTTTATCCAGGTGCCTTTTTCGCTGCGTCGCAGTTTCTTTTTCCGCCGTGATTTGAGGATTTTAAAAATCAAAACATCGTTGCATTATCCAAACAATTCTAAACAAAGCTATCGTTGCCATTCCAAAAATAAAAAGTTCTGATAGTTTCCTCAGAGCCAAAATTATTACTTTTTTTTTCCTAATTAGCTTTATGATAAATTATAAAATGGATGGAATATTGTATTGTCATCGGAAGGCAAAGTTTGTGTGCAAAGTTTGAAGATAATTTATGCAGTAATAGTGATCGAAAACCGCGTAACAAACTTCCGTGACAAATCAAGTTAAATACCATCGTTGCATCATCCAAACAAAGCTATCGTTGCATTCGACAAATAATAATTCTGATAATTTCCACAGAGACAAAATTATTATTTTTTTTCCTAATTAGCTTTATGAAAAATTATAAAATGGATGGAATATTGTATTGTCATCGGAAGGCAAAGTTTGTGTGCAAAGTTTGAAGATAATTTATGCAGTAATAGTGATCGAAAACCGCGTAACAAACTTCCGTGACAAATCAAGTTAAATACCATCGTTGCATCATCCAAACAAAGCTATCGTTGCATTCGACAAATATTAATTCTGATAATTTCCACAGAGACAAAATTATTATTTTTTTTCCTAATTAGCTTTATGAAAAATTATAAAATGGATGGAATATTGTATTGTCATCGGAAGGCAAAGTTTGTGTGCAAAGTTTGAAGATAATTTATGCAGTAATAGTGATCGAAAACCGCGCAACAAACTTCCGTGACAAATGAAGTTAAATAAAACTGTGTAAAAAAAAAAAGAAAATGCGATCTTCAAATCGTTTAAAACACTCTTGAGACAAGTGTACATTATGTCGCGCGCAGAATTTTGAGTGAGAGTGATGTTACAAATATTTCATCATATTTTCTTTTTTTCTTTTCAAAAAATGTAAATACTTTAAAACTCCTTTAAATTAATTAATAGGAGAAATGAGTATTGTAGCATCAAAATATTTTGGAAAATCTTTGTTTCATTTCTCACAGGTTTGGAATGTGGTAAACAAACGATTAGAAACGGACGAATTGTAGGAGGTGATGATGCATTTGATGGCGAATTTCCATTCCTGGTAAGTCACAATTTTATTTTTAACAAATGGTTAAAATTTACACACGCACACATATAGAGAGACTAGAGCCCGGCGGTCATACGAAATGACCGCTGTTCTAGATATTATAAATATACAATTCTCCCTGTAAGCGGAAATGCACATCAAATCAAAGATATTTATCAGGTAGAACAGTAAAGTTTATTGAATGAATAATAAACATATAATAATTTCGAAAAAATATTCTTTCCAATAAAAACACCTAAGTTATAATGATCTGTAAAATAAAAATATTATTTACAATATAATCAAATTGATTGCGAAAAATATTTATTTATATCCAACATAATCATCGTCAAAAGAATAGTTTTAACGAAACCCCCCTGGAAAAAGAGCGCTGCCACTTTAATACATATAAAAAGCGCAGACGACTAATAAATTAAAACAAAGAAAGAAGGATTAAATTAAATTCGCGTTTATATTAATTTTTAACGGAGATTGCAAATCTAGTGATGCCTCACTCAAAATGCTGGATAAATGTTTTGATTATTAGTCGTTTTCAGTATAGAAACAATTGTGTAGTGGCAGCCCGATGCAGTTTTCTCGGAATAAAAAATTCGGAATAAGCTATCGGTGACAAACAGACACTTAAGCAGCTTATATATAAGATGTTTATCGCGAATACGCAATGAAGAAACCAGACATGACATGCGATGGTGTGAGAAGTGTTAAGCGTTTGAAACAATCTACATACCATTAATAAAAAAAGAAGAAAAAAAAAAGGAAGCAGACTACGATAGGCGATGGAGTGAAATGTAAGAAGCATTTGATCCATTATATGTGACATTAAAAAAAAGAAAGAAACCAGACTACGATAAGCGATGGAGGGAAAAGTATCAAGCGTTTGAAACAAGTTGAAGTGCCATTAAAAAAAAAGAAAGGTAGAAAAAAAAAGAGAAAATAAGAAGGGGGCGACGAGCTGGGTCCCTGCTCGTCGTCCCCCTAATCTTCCCCTTCCTTATGCCTACATTTATTTTGTAATTTTTCCATCCATCTCTTAAAAGTTTGAAGGCACCATACGTTTTGTTGAAGACCTCTTGCGACAGTATTTTATAGAAATCTTGAAGAACAAAAAAGCACCTGAATATTGGCAACGGAAACATGAACTTTAGTATTCTAAATATCTTATGGCTATTGTTAAAAGAGTCGGAAATGCTGAAAACATTATAAAATACTAAACTAAAGAAGTAAAACATCTTTTCCTGCCCTCAATTTCGTGTTATACGAAACACATGTTAATTGTTACATAACACAAGAAGGAAGAATGAATTAAGTGCGAAACATTCCTCAGATTTTATGTTCTTATCCGAGAAATTGTATTAAACTATGCGGACAATGCTTCCAAAAAAGAAATATTAAATTCTTTTGCTCTCTCTCACAAATGCTGCGAATAATTGAGAACACTATAACTATCTTATTATTTATTTGTTTTCCTTGCGTTGCAGATTAAGCGTTCTCAATTTCTGTTACAATTTCTTGAAGAACGGTTGTAAGCTTTAGCTTATGTTTTACTTCATTCCTTAATAAGCGAAAAAACAAACATAATGGAGTTGTTTGTCCAGAAATGATTTAGCCTACTTTTGTTTATTTTATCTATTTAATTTCATTTATTTATTTATTTATTTTATTCCATCTGTTAAAATAGTTATTTCAAACCGAAAAGAAAGAAAAAACTTTTATCAAACTTGTTTCCTTAGTTCCCTCAAATTTTAGTAAACTAGCGCATAATGTTAAATTATAATACTAATTGGTATTACATTCAAAAAGCTACAATTTCATACTCGTGCTTTCATAGGTGTTCGTGTTTTTAGCCTACTTTCCCGTAAAAGTAAAAAAAAATAATAATAAAGCATGAAAGAAGGCTTAATGTATCGTGAAAATATCGTTAAAAATCAAGAAAAGTCAAAAATAAGTGAAGTAATTAAATAAAGATTGAAAAATAAAAAATTTGAAAGTAGGGTATTGAGATGGGGAAAAAGTGTGTCTGTCGGTCTGTCTGTCGGTCTGTCGGTCTGTCTGTCTGTCTGTCGGTCTGTCCCCCCCCCCCTAATAACTTTTGAACGAATTGTCCGATTGGAAACATTCTTTTTGCATTCGAAAGATCTCGGCGAGGACATCTCATTTCTATATTTTACTTTTTGATTTGAACAATTTTTTGTTCAATTTTGAACAGTTCAAAAAATTTTAACATTAGCGCCTATGGACAAAATTGAAGCAAATTCTGTAAACTCTGGGCACAAGAGCCAAGTTCCTATTGAAAGCTTATTGAAAGGAGTTCTCGGCGTGAAATATTGATTTGAACAGTTTTTGTTCATTTTTGAACAGTTCAAAAAATTAACACAGAGCTTACGGGGAAATTTCAACCCTATATAAATCCTGATCTAACGGACCGATTTGCTTGGAACAAACTTTATCGGAAAGCTCTTATAACGTAGAACAAGTAGATATAGAAAGTTTATCCAGAACTTACGAGCCTATTTTGCTATGAAATTTTTTGATCGGGATTTTCAAGGATATTTCTCAGTGACTCAATGAGTGAAATAATGAATGAATGAATAAATGAAAGAGTGAAAGACTAAATCAATGAATAAATGAATGAGGAAAAGAATGAATGAATAAATTGTTGAATAAATGAAAGAATGAATGAGTGAGTGAATGAATATGTATTATCCGTTGAAAAAGGTATATTTTCAATAATTAGAACTAAAGATAAATAAAAAAGAGAGAGAAAGAGATAGCTAGATTATAAATTTGAATTTGGTGTATACGGGAAAGTAGGCTCGTATAGTTCTAGACGGAACTTCTTGTTAATGTTTAATTTATTTGTTTATTTTATCTATTTAATTTCATTTGTTTATTTATTTATTTTTATTCCATCTGTTAAAATATTTATTTCAAACCCCGAAAAGAAATAAAAAACTTTTATCAAACTTGTTTCCTTAGTTCCCTCAAATTTTAGTAAACTAGCGCATCATGATAAATTATAATACTAATTGGTATTACATTCAAAAAGCAACAGTTTCATACTCGTGCTTTCATAGGTGTTCGTGTTTTTAATGTTTCATTTATTTGTTTATTTGATCTATTTAATTTCATTTGTTTATTTATTTATTTTTATTCCATCTGTTAAAATAGTTATTTCAAACGAAAAAGAAGGAAAAAACTTTTATCAAACTTCTTTCCTTAGTTCTTTCAAATTTTGGTAAACTAGCGCATAATGTTAAATTATAATACTAATTTTTTTCATTCAAAAAGTAACAATTTCATACTCGTGCTTTCATAAGGGTTCGTGTTTTTAATGTTTCATTTATTTATTTACTCTATCTATTTAATTTCATTTGTTTATTTATTTATTTCTATTCCATCTGTTGAAATAGTTATTTCAAATGAAAGGAAAGAAAAAAAACTTTTACGTGTGTGTAAAATCCGCGGACCCCGAAGTTCCGAGGCAGTTTCGAGGGTACCAAAGGGTGGAGAATTTACCTTCCCTTCATGCTTAGGACAAGAAAGGAAGATGGCGTACTTGTGGAGGCACCATCTGGTGTCATCCAAATACATTATGAGCCAAGTCGCACAACCACTGTTGTGGTGCTCATCAAAATGGAAGGCGCTCCCTTACTGCCTTAATTGCCGGGCGCTCTACAAAGGGGAGCTTGGATTTCCAAGTGGCACAAGAAACAACAACAACATGCACTGCGTTTGTGTGTGCTCCGTATAGATAGCTCGATACAAGTGGGGGGAAACATGACGTTTCCTACCCTTGCGCCCCTGACTATCTTCATTTTCGCTGTTGACATACGAAACATGCAGTATCTTTGATGGAGAAGTTGGCGATGTTTTAACGTACTGATTTGCTGTTTAAAGAAATTAACGCTGTGGCGCTTCACAATGAAAATAATTTGTTATTCATTTCCGTAGGCATCTATACGTTTGGGAGGAAGCATTTTCGGACAACATCACTGCGGGGGAGTTATTGTTAGAAAACTTTGGATTCTAACTGCTGCACACTGCGTTACGAGGTAAGACGTAAATTTCCCATTTTAGGAAGTTTTTGTATATTCTACAAATATAAAAGCTCATTAGCATTTCTGTAACAATGGAACCCCCCCCCCCAACTGACAGATGTCATTGTTGCATGGTTGCCAACCTATGGGTCGCAAACCCAAATGGAGTTGCGACTCATATGAAAGACAATACTCGATCGATTCGGTTGCGACCCTATGAAAGAAAAGCCCCGCAACCCCAAATAGGGTTGCGAGGAACTTCTCATGGAGTTCCCCGGAGAATTTCTAATTTTAAATTGCAAAAAAAAAAAAAAAAAATACCACATAGACAACACGACTCTTTTCCCGTTCTCTCACAACTTTCTTGTTGTGTGTTGATATCTATCCAGACCCCAAATAGGATAGCGCGGCACATCTCATGGGGTCACCATATAATATCTAATTTTAAATTAAAAAAAATATAGACAACCCGACTCTTCCGTTCACTTTTTTTTTTTGTCATATGGGTTGCAACCTCAAATGGGATAGCGAGGCACTTTTCATGAAGTCACCCTATAATTTCTTACTTCAAATTTAAAAATATACCACATAGACAGCATGACTCTTTTCCTGTTCACTCCCAACTTTCTTGTGCTGTGTTGAGCACTTTTCTTTCCCCAAATGGGGTAGCTAGGCACTTCTCATGGGGTCACCCTATAATTTCTAATTTTAAGTAAAAAGTTTTAAGAGGGGCAATTCCATGAAAAAGTGGACATGAAGGCTGAAATTTTCAAATTGTTGTATTGCTTCAAATAATATGTCAAATTATAGGTAATGATATGAGGTTTATGAAAATGTAAAGAAATATTTCACAAAATAATCCTTTTATTATTTTGGGGGCTTAAAGTTTGTGCATTGTAGCACACGTTCGATTAGGAAAAATTGGGTATTTTCATTCACTCTGAAATAATATTTAATGCAACACCAATTTCATTGTATGTGGATATATTACAATTTATGACCGTTGTCTCCCTTTTAGAACATTTCATATTCCATAAATATGCATTAAATCTTATTTTAAATGCAAATTTATTTATAAAGTCTCTCTGTCACACCCGTCACAGAAAACATGCTTTACATACCTTAGCAAATGCATTAATCCATGGAAAAACCCGAAAGTTTCTGAAAGTCTAATTATTGAAAGTGTGAATTCAAATGTCATTAAATTTTTATTTTCTGTGAAAATTTTGGTGTGACGGGTGTGACAAAAACTTGTGATGGGCGTGACAAAGTGATTGTGACGGGTGTGACACCATTTAAGATAGTTTTAAAATATTTCATTAATGGAACAGAAAGGTAAAGCACTTGTTTCTAAAGAATTAGGGCAGTATGTTAAAATAATAATAATTATTATAATTAATATAATTTGATATAATTGAATAACTTTGATGTTTTGCAGCTATTTTGTAGCCATTTTTTTTTTTGGCTCATAATACATTTTCAAAGGAAAGAAAAATTAGATTTTTTTACATATTCTTAACTGTACCCTAGTACCTATAAAATCTAGTTTCAAATTTTTAACTATAACTTTATCTCATAACTATACCAGATGTTTTTAGCAGCTTTAAGTGTTGAAGCAGATTCTGATGGTGAAGATATCAAAGTTTTCGAATAAGTAAATTTAAAATATATGCAGGCTAGTGGACCCTATTGGATTTGGAAAGAAAATGACGATATTTCCACTGAAAAAATATCCGTCATCATTGAGAAAGTTGCTCCACCATCAATTTTCCCTTGTGACGAGTAGAGATCACTGTAAATTCTAAATCAGGTGTATATATGTATATATCTCTTATTTCTAATAAAATGTAAGTGTATATTGGATAATGTCAAGTTTACTATATGTACTAATTGCTGCTTTTAAAAAAATTTCTTCTCAAAAATGTGAAAATTGGCACTGTGTCACACCCGTCACATTTATGTCACACGCGTCACATTTATGTCACACGCGTCACATTTATGTATCACATTTATGTCACACCCGTCACATTGCAAAAAAAAAAAAATCCCAAATGTTAAAAATTTAAAACTTAATTTTAGGAAATATGAAAGCAAGTGAAAAGTCATGTCCCGAAAAAGTCACACCCGTCACAAGATTTTAAAATTTATTTTTAAAAAATTAAAAACCCCGGCGGTTTTCTTTTTGCACAGTCATTAGAGCAAATGCAAAGGTAAACACAGTTTCAAAAAAAAATTTTGCTATTTATAAATAATTCATTGCCGCCCAAAAATATAAATTATGCTTTAAAACTCATGTCTGGGAGTCACACCCGTCACAATGGAATGGCCCAGAGGGCTCTTGATGTTCATTGGAGATTGGTAAATTGACTAGGACCAGACTAGCTGGGCCCAAAACCTGTTGCTGGTAGTACTTTTGCATTTGTAGTTGCATTTATATTTGAAATATATATACACATGTAGGAACCAAACTCCCGCCTCCAGGAGAAAAGACCGGTTGCGCCAAGAGAGGAAGTTGCCGTTTTATATTTTTCAACAACTATTATGGTTCAACGTTCAACCTTTCTTTCGTTTGTTTTCTAAAATATATAAATAAACAAACTTTGGCGGCCAAAAAGCTATTTTGCTTAATGTTTTGGATTATTTACTGTAGTCATGCTGCCAAATCTTTCGTCGTTCGTGTGGGCGAATTTGATCTGACCCGAACAGAACTCAACCATACGGAGAGCGACCACCCTGTTGAGAAGATTATTCTGCACCCGGATCTGTACAAGCCCAGACGATACAATAATGATGTTGCATTACTTCGATTGAGTAAACCGATACACTATGACGACTACTCCTGGCCAGCCTGCTTGCCACAATTTGGTGAAGATTTCACAGGGTGGCAAGGAACAACTGTTGGATGGGGATTCACCGATGAAAATGGTAAGTTTTTTTTAAATTGTGATCAACTTTTTTTTTTCTCGAATGGTGGCATTTGGCTTTCCGCCATTGCAGAACTAGTGCGCTCCCAAGCTCTGAGATTGGTACACTCTCTTTTCACAGCACCACAATGAGTGTGGTACCGTCGCCATAGGAAAATTTGACGTCCAGTTTCTTCACCTGGAGAGTGAAACACTTTGACTCTGTTGATACGAAATCGCCCTATTGACTTAATGTAGCCGAAAGTATCCAAGCCATTTGCATTCAATTTATTTCAACAATTTGTTTTTCTTTCTAATGGGACTGCGTTAAAGTCCAAGTGTTGAGGTAAAGTTGTAAAGGAACAGCAATAGGCGAAGGCTAAAGCGTTGATGAGTCAGTCCTTAAATGTATTTAATTTCTTTTAAATATATTTCCTCCAAAAGCCTTTCGGATTATATTTTCAGTATTGAAAAGCTAGAGTTACCAGTGTGGAGTTTTTGGCATTACGTAAAATTAACAAATCTCGCCAAATTGGGTATAAATGCCAGAGCGAATGAAGCATCGTTAAAAGCTCTGTGATCCGAAATAGCGCATGGTTCAGCCAGTCTGGTTTCTGCAATAAACTGTTGAAAAAAGGATGATAGCAACGTATTTTGTGTCCGTCAAGCGCGGTGTCAAACAGCATCATCTTCAATATGTGAATTTTTTATTCTTTTCCTCTTATTGTAGGTGGTCGTCGGTCGCCAACCCTTCAAAAAGTTCAAGTTCCACTTATGAACAGGACCCAGTGCCAAGATTTGTACGATGAAGCCAAGAAAAGCGTGAGGTTTGAGAAAGGGCAAATTTGTGCGGGATACAGAGAAGGAAAGAAAGATTCTTGCCAGGTGAGATTATGTGCAGCTCGTATCAGTAATGTTAATTATAGCAGAACTTGATTCCCTATACAGTAAAAATTTCTATTAGCTGCGCATCCCAAGCTATAGTACTTTTATTCTGGCCTTTCTACTGTAGTTTGCTACACTGTAAAAGTGTTGCGTTTAGTTGTTACTTCCATTTTTGGTGTTACTGAACACGATTTTTGGTGTTCAGCTGGTGTAAAGTTGAAAATTATTCATTTTTCATGTGCATATTTTTTTTTTATGTGTCTGTCTAAAAAAATAAACACAGACGTTTCTTAGCGCATGAAATTTGTTAACTTTGTTACGTATCGAAATGTCATTACAATTGCTCATTTCTTTGAAACTAGGCTATATGAGCAATCGCAGTGAATTTTTGATGCGTAGATGAGTTAAAGAACATCATATGCAAAAAAAATATTCTGCTGTCTGCATTTTTTCAGACAGACACTCAAAAGAAGTTAAACTACATTTAAAAAATGAATAATTTTCAGCTGTACACCGACTGAACATTAAAAATGGTGTTCAGCAATGCCAAAAATTTTTACAGTGTAGCTACATTGAAATGTAGTTCTAAAGAAATGGAAGTGATTACCATTTAATATGCTTTGTACACGTATAGCCGCTTATGAAACACGCCGCCATACGTAACGCGTACTTTTCTACTAAAAAAGATTCGAAATTTTGTTATTATTACAATAACTTTGTTTCAAAATTATAAAATCAATACAAAGAGAAAACAAGAGTAGGGGGGGGGGGTATAAAAGGTATATTCCCGATTATCTGCGGAACTGGGTGGCCCGGGTGCCGCGGATAGTGAAAATTGTGGAAAACCCACAAAGAAGGTAAACATAAAGGATAAATAAGATAATAAATATTGCCTCGAAGACGCTGAATAGTGTACGCAATAAAGGTCATAAACTAGAGCAAGTGCAATTCATTAATTCAAAGTACGAAGTACATAATCGCTTTACACAACGGTCGGTTTCTAACTCCCACAACTGAGAGAGCTTCGGCTTTTATTGCCGAAGGGGAAGTTCCAGAACGCTCCTTCGGAGACGGTGAAGAAATGTCCAGAGCGCTTGCCTGGTAACCTCAAGAAAGGTCCAGAATCTTCCAGAATAAGAAAGAAAGCAGAAATTAAATTAAATGAATTTACACGGGTGTCGCCAGCGGGAACCGAACTCGCGACCTCTGGGATACGAGATCAGTGGAATAACCGTTCGGCTATCGGGACTCGATGATCTTTTTCAAATGCAGCAATAGTCTTGCTTAAAAGCGGTATTGTACTGTCCATAAAATGTGATAGACACAATGTGAAGTTGTACAGTACAGTGAAACTTATTTATATTTTATGTACAAAAGAATATTAAAGAAATGTACTTACGATGTAGTACTGTTTCTTGCAACTTCTTTTGACAGGTTTATCTTCATGTTTACCACACTCTCTCATTATCAATTTGTTGCATCGGTGCAGTATTGTCTGGGGACAAATTTAACGAAACTCTGCAGGTCAGAAAATTTACGCACGTGGCCATGTTGATTGACTACCCGTCGGCGCTGGGTGCGCCGACGGGTAGTCAATCAACAAAACAATCTTTTTCTCAACTTTTTCGGTCCTGATGTTTACCCAGTTGAGGCACAAAAATATTTTAGAATCATTCATTAATTACTTGTGTGCTCATTCGTACTTTTTTTTTTTTTTGTTTTCCGGGACGCTGGTGAGTTACCGGGAGTTTAGTGTACTTTTTTCCACAATGTACGGCGCTATGTAGAGAGCAGGAAAACGCGGACAATTACACTGAGGAGCAAAAAAACTGGTACACCTGCTTAATATCGTGTAGGGCCCCCGCGAGCACGCAGAAGTGCCGCAACACGACGTGGCATGTATTCGATCAATGTGTGAAGTACTGCTGGAGATATTTGACACCATGAATCCCGCAGGGCTGTCCATAAGCCAGTGGGAGTAAGAAGGGGTGGGGATATCTTCTGAGCATCACGTTGCAAGGCATCCCAAATATGTTCAATAATGTTCATGTCTGGGGATTTTGGTGGCCAGCGGAAGTATCTAAATTCAGAAGAGTGCTTTTGGATCCACTCTATAGCAATTCTGGACGTGTGGGGTGTCGCATTGTCCTGCTGAAACTGCCCAAGTCCGTCTGAATGCACAATGGACATGAATGGGTGCAGGTGATCAGACAAGATTCTTACGTACCCGTCACCTGTCAAATTTTTATCTAGACGTATCAGGGGTCCCATATCACGTCAACTGCACACACCCCATACCATCACAGAGCCTCCACCAGCTTGAACAATCACCTGTTGACATGTAGGGTCCATGGATTTATGAGGTTGTCTCCATACCCGTACACGCCCATCAGCTCGATACAACTGGAAACGAGACTCGTCAGACCAGGCAACGTTTTTCCAATCGTCAACAGTCCAGTGTCGGTGTTGACGGGCCCAGGCAAGGCGTAAAGCTTTGTGTCGTGAAGTCAACAAGGGTACACGTGTGGGCCTTCGGCTCCGAAAGTCCATATCGATGATGTTTCGTTGAATGGTTCGCACGCTGACACTTGTTGATGGCCCAGCATTGATATCTGCTGCAATTTGTGGTAGGGTTGCACGTCTGTCACGTTTAATGATTCTCGTCAATAGTCGTTGATCCCGTTCTTGCATAATCTTTTTCCGAAAGCAGCGATGTCGTAGATTTGATGTTTTACCGTATTTCCGATACTCGCGGTATACTCGTGAAATGTCGTACGTGAAAATCCAAATGTCATTGCTATCTCGGAGATGCTATGTCCCATCTCTCGTGCGCCGAATATAACACTGCGTTCAAACTCACTTAAATCTTTATAACCTGGCATTGTAGCAGCAGTAACCGATCTAAGAACTGTGCTAGACACTGGTTGTCTTATATACGCGTTGCCAATCGCAGCGCTGTATTCTGATTGACTCCATACCCCTTTATTTGCATACGCATGCCTGTACCAGTTTTTTTGGCTCTTCAGTGTATTTCATAGCTACTAACTGTTAAATAAATTATTTAGCTGAGACAAATTAGTATATTTAGTCGAGTATTTCATTGTCATGCATTTTTTTCTTTGTATTTATTTATTTACTTTCCTTTTTGATTCCATAACCTAAAAATGCAATTTTGAAGCACCTTTATGGTTAAAATGTGTCCCTTTTTTTCCCGGTATGTTTTTGTTAGCGTGGCAAAAACCGAAAATTACCAGAAGAGCGCCAAACCAGAAGCTTGCTTTGCCAAACCGAAACCGAAAATCATGGGGAATGGTATTCATATTCATATTTTTAGTTCTGAGAAATGGCGCAACGGGAGTCGGGGGGGGGGGCGGGTAAATAACGGATTTACTTATTTCTAGAGTCAAATAATGCTCCGCTGATGGAAAATTACCCCCTTTTTTCTGTAGAAATGAACATGACGTAAAAATCGTATTTCTTTTTTCAGGGTGACTCTGGCGGTCCTCTTGTAATCAGACGTGAAGGACATTTCACTGTCGTAGGCGTGGTTTCTGCTGGAATTGGCTGCGCTAGACCACTCCTGCCTGGTGTGTACTCACATGTGCCCTCACACATGGAATGGATTCAGAACACCATAGAAGGATAGTAGAAAAGATTCTGGAGATCAGCTTTGCTGTTTGTTGGAATTCGTTGCGTGTGAGTCATAAAGAAAAGAAATCTTCCTGTGTGACTGTATAGAGCTTTTCGTTTAAACTCTTCACCGTCTGTTACCATCATTGATGTTATTTCACTGTCGTAGGCGTGGTTTCTGCTACTATTGTTTCTGCTATTCGGCTAGACCACTCCTTCCAGCTGTGTTCTCACTGCCTTCACAATGGAAGGGATTTAAAACACCATAGAAGGTTAGTAAAAAAGATTCTGGAGACCAGCTTTGCTGTTTATTGGAATTCGTTGTGTGTAAGTCATAAAGAAAAGAAACCTTGCTGTGTGACACTGTGTGGAACTTTTAGTTTAAACTCTTCACCATCTATTTGCTGTTATTTCACTGCTGTTGGCGTGGTTTCTGCTAGAATTGGCTGCGCTAGACCACTCCTGCCAGGTGTGTTCTCACACGTGCCTTCACAATGGACGGGATTCAAAACACCATAGAAGGTTAGTAAAAAAGATTCTGGAGACCAGCTTTGCTGTTTATTGGAATTCGTTGTGTGTAAGTCATAAAGAAAAGAAACCTTGCTGTGTGACACTGTGTGGAACTTTTAGTTTAAACTCTTCACCATCTATTTGCTGTTATATCACTGCTGTTGGCGTGGTTTCTGCTAGAATTGGCTGCGCTAGACCACTCCTGCCAGGTGTGTGCTCACATGTGCCTGCACACATGGAATGGATTCAGACCAACAACGTAAAAACAAAATTCCGGAGGCCAGCCTTGCTGTTTGTTGGAATTCGTTTCGTGTGAGTCATAAAGAAAAGAAAATTTCCTGTGTGACATTGTATGGAGCTTTTAGTTTTAAGCTCTTCACCGTCCAGTTATCATCATTGCTGTGATTTCCTAGACACAGGCTTGCTGTTTTGATGGCTAAGTTTCGAAGAAAAGTATTCTCAACTAACCATCCATTGGAGTTTTCAGCAATGTCGCTCTCTCTGGCCACAGCAAAAAGGAAGTGCAGAACGCTAAGAGCTGCCTTTATGTATCTTAAGCTGAACTAACTTACATCTGGTTCGCTTACAGGACTTTACTTATCAGTTACTATTTTCGGCAAAGATTGTTAATATCGAACTGCACAAGATAACAGAGATGTTTTGATATCCTCTTGCACTAAATGTCTTCTTCTTCCTGAAGAGCGTAACAACCTGTTGCAGGTCTGAGCTGCCTGGACAGCTCGCTTCTTTCAACTCAGTCGATCCAAAGCAACTCTTTGCCAGTTTTTTGTTTTCAAAGTTTTGAGGCCATGTTCGGTATTGTCCAGCCATCTTGTTGAAGGTCTGCCTCGGGCACGGACTCCCTCGAGGTTCTTGAAAGTGTGCAATCTAGTCGGATTGTTTTCAGGGGCTCTCCACATATGGCCGAGCCATCTCAGTCTGTTACTGCACTAAATTCAGAATCGGAGAAAAGTGATGCCGTATTGGTGACTGGATAAAATTCCTGTAGAATATGCGGACTGAACAGTTTTGAAGAATTATAAAGAATACTACATTGCAAGCTTTGAAAGATAAAAATCGTTCCAAATTTTCGAAGCACGAATACTCTAGTCATTTGTTCTTTCCATTATATTGTACATCCGTGAAGAACCCTCATAGTGTATGCTTTACTATAATGGGTACTTTTGTGTTCTTTGCAATTGCACTTTAAATCACAAATGAAACAACCAATTGATGTTAAATAAAATTATTTAAAACCAATCGAAAGTTACAAGGTTCTTATGTTGAAGTCGGTGCGTGGATCACATAAGAAACTTTTGAAGCCTTCAGTGCTGCAACAATGGCGCGCAGAATGACCTTTTCTTTTTAAAACCTTTTTCTCCCGAATATAAATACTATATGAAATACAAACTGTAATTTCGTGGGCTTTTTTTTTTGAGTCAATTTATTATGCTTTTTTCAATTGAAAACATTACTAAAACGCTTATTAAAATTTGAAGAAAAATAAAAAAATAAAATGGTTTTTCGTTTGTTTAAAAAAATGAAAAAACATCAAAAAATAAATGTGAAAGAATGGAATGAAAATTCTGATCAGTGCCGGATCCACAGGAGGGTGGCGATGGGGGGGATCGCCCCTCCCAACAAATGAGATCCTTGAACGGAGCAAAAGGGCAATAACGCCAAAACAAATAAAATGAAATAACTAATGAAAAATCAAAATCTATAAAAAAAAGGGAAACTGAATCCTAGATTGATATCTACCCATGAACACAAATTTTATCATTCCACGAAATTGAGATGAAACTTTTCTTAACAGTGTGATTAATACCTTTTTTTACTACATCAAGAATTATTTATATCAGCGGTTCCCAATCTTTTTTTTTTTTTGCGTACCACCATTTTTTTTTTTTTTTGCAAACCATTTGCGTACCACTGCTAATGTAACTTTATTATATGGAATAGAGCACTAACAGCTTATAGAAAAATACTGCGACAACTAGATTATTTCAATCACATCATTTTTTATAGTTAATGCAGAGAAAAGCGTTTATTAAATAAAACTTTATGTATATAATAAAATAAATGAAATATATAAAATTTATTTTTAATACGGGACTTCCAAAACGGCATTAGAAATACGTCTTTTAGGGACAAAATACATATCATGTAAAAAAATGAAAAAACAAAATTAACGAGACTGCTTGTTGCATGGCAGGTACAGGGGAGGTGACATCTCGTTCAGTAGAAATTAGTTTTAACCTCAAATTTGGGCCGACATTTAATTTGCTTCTACTATTTATTTCTAATAAATATCACATTGGAAAATGCAGTTTTATAAAGATGAGTGGTTGTGAACTGAATTAAGAACAGCAATGCTTTTGTTGACAATAACCGGAATTCATTCTTAACTTTGAGCCAACATTCTCCCAACTCGAGTCGGGAAAATTCGATTTTCAATCCTGAGTTTTTGTGTTTTAACCTCTTCTTCTTCTTTTTTTTTTTTTATTTTTGCCTACACGCGTACCACCTGTAGAGGCAGTTTGAGAACCGCTGGTTTACATAGTTCCATCTTAATGCCAAAAAAAGATTTCAGCAGATTATCATCACATAACATAATATCATGTTCTTACATTTTAAAATTTTTGCTCTTAGAGCCTTGGTTCCCCTATTTGTAATAATTAAGTTTTTTGCTTTTTAATTTATTTGTTTTGACTTGTTTCTCATTTGATATGAGTACTTCCATTTAACTTTGATTTTATGCATTGAATCTGAATTGCTTACTTTATCACTAACTTGCTCCGATACGAAATGGAAATAAAATGTCACATCGCAATTTATTTTCCATTTTATGAATGAAATGTAAAAGAAATACAAAAATAAAAGGAAAAATGATAACATATATTTTCTTTAAAACTACTAAATAAGAAACTATGCTTGAACACGTGTGTCATGTGTGTCGAATGAGGACGAATAGAATGAGGGGGCACAGGGTGTCATAAACACAATGCATATTGAGTTAAAAATTTTCAGAGAAACCTGTGGAAGTTAACCACTTGCGGTGTTGCACTTCAGTGCTCAACTTATAGGGGGTGGAGATTTTTTCCTTTTGGTTATTTCTTACCTATGGACTTATTTATTTGTAACTAATCAAACTCTAAATTCATGTATTAACATTACTTTAAAATAGTAATTAGCTTTTTTTCATAATTATCTAAAATATCATTAGAGAAATTTAATCTGAATGATCCACAATGTATCGTTTATAACTTTAAAATTAAAGTACTTAGTTAAAATAAAGATAAATATGTTACAAATTATGTAAATTACTTATTTTGTGGTAAAGATTTTCTAAAAATACAAAATTTTTCAAAATGGCGAGAAGAAAAAGAATAAATTCATTTAAAAAATGAAAAAAGTGCTCATAGTAGTTTTCCCATATGGTTAACTTACAAATAGGTATAGGCAAACTTTATATTGATGTTTCATCCATGCAGGCAAATACTGTAGACAACATTATAGTTTCAAAATATTTTGGAGAAGTTATTTTAGTTTTTTTTAATCTTTGCAAAAAATAGATAACCAAATAAGTGTAGTAATAATTAAGCGGTCAACATACAAAGGGTTTTCTACATAAAAATAGGTCAAGTGTTTCAAAAGCACAATTTTTTCAGTATAACGATAGGTAAGCATTGCATTCAATTTCAGTCATAAGTTGAATCTAGCGTTTAAAAAAGGGGACTTTTCATTTAACAATTATTCATAATTATAATTAAATAATAATGAAATTAAATAATGATATAATTGAATAATAATAAAAATTAATAGCAGTAAAACATGCAGACTGAATAATGTTCATTTTATAAGGTTAAAGGAAAATTGGATAGGGTGTCCGGAATGTGGACTTTTTCGCCAATTTGGCATGATCCACGTTATGATAATTCTTCTCTTTTAAATGACCAAGTTATATAAAAATGTAAGATTTTTTCTTTACTGCAGCTGTATCACTTCCAATCAGGCTTTCCAATGGACGAGTGATTCCCTCGAAACTCGGGTATTTTTGAGTTGTGCAGGTAATTTCGAGGGTAACTATAAATTGAGGGTATTTGTGTGAGGCATCAAGTTATTAAAATTTTTCACAGTTGGAAGTTTCAGATTTATGATTTTGTCAAAACTACAATTTACAAAATCCTATAATTTTTTAATCGGCGCAATTAATGTCAACAGTTATTGCTGTACGCCGTTGCATCATGCACCGGTCACTATGCACAAGATTGAATATGCTTTATCAGGGCTTCGGAGACGGCCCTGGCTTTATCCGTATATCTACGAACTCCAACCGTTATAGCAATTTGTTTGAGGAAAAAAAGAATCAACCATGCGCGAAATATTAATTACACTAGACAGCAATGAAATGTATCTTGAAGGAAAGTGTCAAAATATTTATTAATTTAATCTGCTAATTATAAATATTGCAATAAAAAAGGGAAAGTGGCTCTAGTTTTTTTTTTTTTTTTGTTATGTTGAGATATTACTTTGTATGATCGAGATAAAAGAATACAATTATAATACTATACTATTCGAATTAATTGGGACAAACATGTTTTTTTTTTTTTTTTTTTTTTTGTCTGATTTAATGACTCTTCTAAACAAATATTTTGGTGTTATTTCACAACAAATGGCACTGGAAGCTCAGTTCCTCTTAACGGCATGATGAATTCTGTCAAATACATTTATGAATATTGCGCAGTAGGATTGTTCCATTCATGAAAGCATTTGGCGTAACATTTCAACATGACTTGGCTCCTTGTCACAATTCGTAATTCGTCCAGACTTTTATACGGGAAAATAAAATAAAAGTACTTGATTGGCTTGGAAATTCACCAGACCTAAATTCCATTGAGACCTTATGGCATACCCTCAAGAATCGTTTAGCTAAGATGAATTGCACGACAACAGAACAAATGATAAAAAGTGACACATAAGTGTGGTTCCACGATGATGATGTCAAGAACATGTGCACTCCACTGGTGGTGTCAATGCCAAGAAGAGTTGAAGAGGTCATTACTGCTAAAGGAGGACATATTTCATACTAATATAGAGATTTATCAGTCTACTTAATGTGTGTAATGATTAAAACCTAAGGTTTTAGAAAAAATCGTTTTTTTTTTCATTTGTCCCAATTAATTGGACATTGTATATCTTGTTTCCAATTTAATTTATAAAGAGATAAAGGTAGCAACATAAGGTACCAATACATAACTGTCTTACCAATACCTACAGTACATAATAAACGTGTACCTAACAAAAATGAAAACATAAAGTAGTCTTACAACGTTTATTGACGAAATCGTTTGGTTCACGTGATTGCTCTGCTCTCTCCAAATTATGGGAGCAATAAATGTCATAATTTTTCTATTACCAGTCACCCACAGAGAAAGTGTTGTTGCACAGGTGATGCAGCATACGTGGGGAGCCCATTTTTTATCTCGGTCACCATTTTTACATCCAAAATAGAGGAAATATGCTTTCCTGATTCCACCAGTAACGTGCTTTTTCGGTGATTCAAATATTACGTCACTGCAAATGTACCTAACAAAAATTATTGGGATCATTAAGGCATTTTCGCGACATTGCTGCAATTGAAATTATAAAATGACTACACGTAAATATAAAAGACCAGTCTTCAACGAAGTCCAGCCCCTCACTAACGAGAAAGCGAACACCTACACTCTTTTTATAAAAAAGTACACCAGGCTGTTACGTAATAAGTGATGTTACTTTAACAGATTGCAAATAGTTGTGCAATACTTTCTGCGTAGTATTAAACTGGCAAATGGACAAAAGAAACATATTACTCTATGTTTCCTTTTCCCTATGATGTGCTTTTTACCAATGATATTTGTTTATTTTTTTGAAATTCTTTTGCTTTTTTCTCGAAATGTTTATTTTATTAAACGTTTCATAAATTCATACATTCACAGGGACATCTAAAAATGAAATATTACTTATTATCTTGCACAATAAATCATTTATTCTTTAAAATGTTTTAACAAAAGTGACATTAAAGCATTAGGTACATTATACCTTATTATATCACTAGTTGCGAAACCCGGCGCTGCACGGTCTATCTTAAATTATATTTTGCAAATGCAGCGATGCCTCATCAAAATGCTAGAAACGTTGATTATTATTTTTTTGATTTGTTTAACAATGGCAACTGCATTGATTTGCTTGTTCACACGGCAACTGTAACAATTGTAGAACCGATGCAACAATGCAAATAAAATAAAACGGTCATCATCTGAGTCAAATAAAATTAAAGTTAGTTACCGTGAAAAAATAATTTGAAACTACAAAGAAAAACGCTTATAACTTCTTTTCTAGTTAATTTAGAGGCTTCCAATTTTAGCACGAGGGACAAAGCTCTTTCTAGGATAGTTTTTTACGGGCTTTTCAATGGTATCAAGCTCGAAAAGATACGATAATTTCTTCCGATAGAAAAGGACTATTTTATGCAATTTTTGGAACTCCGCTCCAATTGGTCTTAGCGTGATGATATATAGCCTATAGCCTTCCTCGATAAATGATCTATCTAACACTGAAAGAATTTTTCAAATCTGACCAGTAGTTCCTGAGATTAGCGCGTTCAAACAAACTCTACAGCTTTATAAGATTAGTATAGATTATATATTAGATACATTATCTGTACCCCCAAATCTCAGAAACAAGAGCCAGAACACAGTTTTCACAGTGATATTCGTGTTCAGCACGTTGAATTTATTATGAACTAGCTGACATGCCCGGCTTTGCGCGGAATAATATTGCATCATTCGCAGGCTAAGTGACGCATGTCCAAAATTCTGTTGTAAATATGTAAGGAAAAATTTTCTTTAAAAAATCATGTAGGAGATGGGCAACAGGCCTGAAAAACCTTATTTAAACAGTAAAAACATTTAAACGAACAGCCTAGAAAAATTCCTTTTAGACCAAAAATAACAGTTCATAAAAATCTACATTAAAATGCCAACAACAGTTCCAAAAAATTGCCATTAAAGTAATTGCAACAGTAACTAAAATGCGCACATGCAGCGAGATAATTGTGCCAAAATGATATCGAGAGACCCATAAAAATCGTAATTACAATATCTACCACAATACATTTAAAAATCCCCATCAAAGTAAGATCTGTATTCTGTTTTAAAATGTCCATCAGATGAAGCACAACTGTCCCTGAATATGTCTGCTACAATAAAGAAAAAATCCTTAAATCCCCACATTTGAATAAAGACAACTATTCCTAAACATACCTAATAGAATAAGGACATTAGTCTCAAAAAATCTCCATTAGAATAAAGACGTCAGTGACTAAAAATACCCATAAGAATACTGACCTTCAAGAGCTACTGTTCCTAAAATTACCAACAGTCCATCTTAAATTAACCATCAAAATAAGGACAGTTCCTATAAATCCCGATTGCAAAATCGTCAAAGGATTTCCTGAAAATTCAATTGAATAGCACTTTCATAAAATTTGGATAAAAACGAAAGAAAGGGAAGCATTTTTCCAAAGGCAAATGCTTATATAAGTTAGAAAATGTTTGGTACTGAACCAATCCTGACGCGTGAAATTTAAGTTGATAGAAAGAAATAACTAAATTATGTCCAAATAGTGCCAAATAGACAGTAAAAAAAATTAAGTAAATGTTTTATAAAATAAATCACTTGAGTAAAATATGGAAAGAAAAATCAACCTCAAGATAAAGTAATTGAAAATCGTCTGCACTTTATAATCCACAAAATATGCATAAAAATGAAACGAATTCTTAGAATTTGTTTCGCTGATAAAGCGGACAATCTACCATGAGAAATAATATGTTTCATGAAATTGTTGAACTGGTACCATAATACTAAATCGCCAAAAAACAAAGAAGGATCAACCTCAAGAAGTAATTACAGATCGTCTGCAGTACGCTAAAAAATGCAATGAATTTTTAGAATTTGTTTCGCTCATAAAACGGCATGAATAACGATAAAACAACATTTTTTCAATCTTGAGTTAACAAAAATCATCTAATTGGCGACAAAAGTAGTATTTATTTTGGCGAAAACACGCAAATTGAGCAGATAAATTCAGAGGTAAGCCTTGCTTTAAAGTTCGAAAACTACTTTAAATGAATATTGCGCGTGTTCTATTTGTCCTACGAACTGCAAAAAATAGCATCTCGTGCAGTTTTTTACGCAGATTCATATGCTGCAAAAATCTAAAACGTGGGACGTTTCTTCGATGAGATAAACCCAAAATTAACAGTTTTGCTTAAATTGGAATAAAAGAAGAACAAATTCGAATTTTAGGAAAAACGCTTCGAGGTGCACGAGGACCTGGCCCAAGGTACCCGTAAACAAAATTTCGTATTTCTGGAACGTTCCATCTCGCCAGGAGGCGATCGACAGACAGACACACACACACACACAAACTTTTGCTTTTATTTATATAGATAAGATTGGGTGTTTTCAATTTAGATACACGTGCTTTGTCAAAAATTGTTGCCCAGTGTTATTGTAATAAAAACAAAGAAACGTAGCGAGCATTCTAAATGAGATCAGTAATGAAAATCAATTTAATTTTTACCTGTTCATTTATTTATTTTATTATAATCGGCTATTATTCATTACCGCCCATCGTGGTATCAATTTTTTCTACCAATCACTTGCTATCACAATTGGGATCAGCAAAAATGTTGACGAACGTGAGTTTACGAAAATAACTCACAGCAAAAGTTAAATTTATCTTTTGTTCTTCACTTATTTATTTATACAAGATTTGTTAATTTCACTATATCTTTATTTAGTTTTCTTATTTAGAGACTTATTTACTTTTAATTTTCTCTTACATTTTGATTTTCTTATTTCTTTGCATATCTATAACGGTTGGGATCCGTAAAAATTCATTACAATTAATCGGCGGTGTGATGATTGATGAAAAGCGACAGCCAGATTTAAATTAGCGGATGATATTGCAAAAGGCATGGAACTTTAAGTGGGACACTGCAAGTGTCCTGGCAACACTGCAAGTGGGCTGAGTCGATGGCAAGCAAACAAGTCATGTCGGAAAGACTATAAGCATTCATTTTTCGGACAAAGATCTAGCGACACGAGCTGTTAGACACCCACAGCGTGCGAGATAATTAGCCGATTGGTCGAAAGCAGCAGGCAAAGTTCCGGTAGCATATCTCAATAACCTAAAGCTACAGCTAAGAGGTTGGGGTCTGGTGGAGAAAAGGTAGCATATCTCAAATATCTTTGCACTCGTCAGCCGAGACTACAACTTATCCTCTCCGAATTCAGGAACAAAAAACAAGAGGTTTACGGGTCCAAAAAATACGTTAGCACTTTTACACAACTAGTTCCAGAGTAGTTAATTGCTCGCCAGGATCATGTGAGTTCTGTTATTGTTTGCTTCGAATAAGGCACTTTGTTATGCCTCATTTATTCGTTGTGTTCTAGCATCTTCGCGGATCCCAAGTCTTATAGCTAAGTATGGTAATTAATGCATGGTAATAAAGTCATTGTGTTATTGTTTGAGCAGACAATTTTTTACTATTAATTTTATGCAGCTCACAATTATATGAAAATTAGTCTAAGAAATTAGCATTTATTGAAGTAAAATTTATTCATGAAAAAGGAATTTTAAAATTCGAGTACAGAAAGGTTAAGTAAAACTATAAAAGTAGAGTTATGAAAAAAATGGAAAATTGCCCCCAATCACGGTCCGACTGGCTGTAAAGCCTTCTCAATTTTACCTTATAGGTACCGTGATCAGGGTACTATTATCTTTATTGAAAGGAAACAAACAAAAGTATAAGGGCAAACAAGGCACAATTTTGAACAATATCTGAACATAAAGCAAACCATTTTGGAGATCTCATTATTTCCGAAGAAACTTGACATAAAAGCGTAAGAACACAAAAGTAGAGTTATGAGTTAGAAGCCTTTACGGATACTTTTGTACTATTCTTCACTCAATGGCGCTAGAAGACGAAGAAAAAATTACCTGCGGTCAGTGTTGCCGTTCCAAAATCAACATTTTACCCTCCAATGACCTCCAACTATTTTTTTATGTGGCGCCACCTAGTCAGAACGAATGTAACTATTCAAAATTCCTGAGGGACAAATTTGCTTACTTCATCTGTCTACCTTTAAAACGATATTTTCAATTACAAAATTAGTTTTAAATGCAATATTTTTGAAATTTTTTCTTTTTCTTCAAATTTTAAAAAGTTTTACGCGGCAACGAAGCCAGGTTTCTTCGGAGACGAAAGGAGCTCTAGAGTCTCAAGGGTTAACCTGCAACATTTTAACAAATTAACGTCGACAGTTATTGATGTACGCCATTGCATCATGGAATTTTAGGGTACAAGAACTATACTTATGAACAATCGTGCTTGGTTTGCAAATCTACGGATCCCAACCAAAAGCAAGTTGTTCAAGGAAAAAGCGAAATACGCATGCGTTATGTAAGTGGGTCTTGATAATACTAGTAATTTTATAATAAATACAGGGAATTGTAACGAGCATTCCGAAAGGAGATTAATATTCAGAAACACTTTAATTATTTTGTGAATCGATCTGGAACGGCTCTCTTAAATGAACTGTTTTGCCTACCACTAATTTCATTTCCTCTGGAAAATGGAAATACACACTTGGCAAAAAAAGAGTTTCATTCCATGATTTTGCCAAGTCAAGAACCACACGGACAGCCAGGGTTGCCAGATTTTGAAACAGAAAAATACTACAACTTCGTCTGAAAAAATACTACAAAATACTACATTTTCTTTAGCGCCATCTATTGGAATGAGTTATAATTGCATTTGCATGTACTTTCTAGGCAAGTTATTTCAATAATTATTGTTAGTTTCGCCTTTAAAACATCTGCAACTGAATATTTTCCGAAAAAAATTTATAATTATATATCTAAAAATAAAAAAAAAATTTTATATAAGCGTATTTATTATTATTGATTTTGAAAGCAGCGAAGCGAAAAGTTATTATTTTGCTTCTCACAGAAGGCAATTGTGTACAATTTGTACCAGACAGCAAAATGTTAAATATACATTCAATTCTGATACGTACACTTTATTCAGTTTAACATGTGGATGAGAATAAATATAATCTCTTATTTAAAAAAGAAAAATGTATTCATCTCACCTTTTTTTTTTGCATCTCTTTTTCCTTATTTTTTTGGTAAATGTATAGTTCTGCGCCACACGCCAATACTGAGCAATAAAGTCGCCAACTGTCACATCATCAAGGAACCGTTGGCAATTCTAAACGATCGCCAAACGGTGAGGTGTGCCCCTTTTCTTTCTTTTTGGGTCTTTTTTTTATCTCAAAGGTAAGAAAACCACAAATATACCACTTTTAAACGAAATACTACAAAAAATACTACGTCTTTAACTTTTGGTGAAAAAATACTACCGCAGTCTTCAAAATACTACATCTGGCAACCCTGCCGACAGCTTAATTTCTAAAAAAAAATCTGTCGTCCTTCTGTCATTGAAAGGAAGACGTTTGAAAGACACCACTATAAAAGAACACGTAACAAAAACTTCGTAGCGTGTTCCAACTTTATATTATCTTTGGCGTAAAAAAAAGTGGTAGCTAAAAATCTTTATTTTAACAGGCAGCAACATCACTTCTTTGGTGAGTTTTTACAAAATTTGCCACCCCAGAAGCAAAATGTTTCTTTTTTACATCTCCAATGTAAAGAGGCTACGTATTTTATTAATTACATTAGAAAAAAGTATCCTTTTCCCCTTATTTTTCAAATAACACTTCTTACATTTATTACAGAATTGCTATTGCCAACTCCTGCGACAATGTTAGAGGTAATTTCTTTGTAGTTGCGAAACTTTTTTTCCTTTTTATCGTTATTGATATACGTAGGGTGACCCTACTTCTGAGCGTCAAGTTGTTGACATGTCCGCAAATCCCAGGTTACTTTGGTGAAGACAGGAAAAAGTTCTGGGGACATCCCAAATCAATTGAAATTTTTCTTTCTTTCTTACTTTTACAGTGTTTTATGTTATCTTATTCATTTTAAAAGTTTCTTAACATTTATTTATTTGTTTATTCATTGCTGACTTCTTTATTTGATTTTTTCTACTTTTCCTAATCCTTACGAGCATGAATTCTTTCTCAGCAAGCCTTGCCAAAACAGTTTTCTTCCTTGAAAAAAATTTTGAAAAATGCCTTTCCCTGTTGGGGGATCATTCATAAATGATGTCATGCTTCGAGGGGGACGGGAGTTTGTGAAATTGTGACAAACTGTCACAAGGGGGGTAACAAGAAGTGTGACATCATGCTTATGCAACGTAGGGTGACATGTGACAAAGGGGGGGAGGCGGTCAAATATATGGGGAAAAGGCGTGACATCATTTATAAACGGTCCCTAGTGTTCATTTCTCCAGCATGTGCAATTCGTTTGTTTTCTGAAAGCATATTTATATCAGTTGGAATCCGCGAAAATGCATTTCTAATAATCAACGGTGTGATGATTGATTAAATGCTACAAGCATACCGACGATATCTTAAATGGCATCGAACTTTAAGCATTTGACACTGCAAATGAGTGGAGACGATGGACAAGCTAACAGGTCAAGCTTTCCGACTTGACCTGTTAGCGAAACAGTCATTTTTCAAACAAAGATTTAGTGGCGCGACCAGTTAGTTAAACCTCTGGTGACTGCATCCTTAGTCCACCCCTTGCCATTTATAGTGAGGTCCTTTTCATGCCATCCGCAAACTTGGGAAACAAAAGTGAAGTCATTGACCACTGGGTAGGCGAGACCGCAACTTGTCCCACAGTTTGGGATGACAAGTCAAAAGGTCTATAGCCAAAAATACATTAGAACTTTTAAACAACTAGCTCGAGGGTAGTTGGTCGCTCGTGAGAATCATGTGAATTCTGTTATAGTTTGCTTTCGATGAGGCACTTTGTTTTTGCCTCATTTATTCCTTTCCCGGTAACATTTTCGCGGATCCCAACCGTTGTAGCAAAAAAAGAATGGTAAGTAATGCATGGAAATGAGGTGTCATGTTAACCTCTTCACGCCCAGCAAGTTCTGCAACGACGCGCTCTCACCGGCCCGCGCTCTCGCAGACGGGATGTTTCCCTCGGCCCGAAGAGTTTTTGATGTTAAGCCTAATTCAGCAAATAAATCGTAAGAATTCAATCAAATTGAAAATTTTAATTCAAAACGTGGAAAATAAGAAGATTATGATGGTAGCTTAATTACATATCAATAACATTTATAAAATATTAAAAAAATATAAAAAATATGAATAAAATACTTTTAAGTAAAAATAATAACACAAGTACTCTAACTACATAAGAATAGAAATACGAATATAGAACTGTACACAAATATAAAAATATATACTAAATGCAATGCTTTCAACACTATTCTATAATAAAACAGGAAATTTAAAACTTAAAAACCAGGTTATTTTAAAAGTTATCTTGACTCCATCCATCATTAGATGCTCTATTTGCATCATTAACAATACTAACATCATCATCATCATCACACACATCTGATTCTTCACTCACATAAATATCTGTTTCACTATCACTCAAATCACTCTCTTCATTCATCATACGCGCAATTTCACTTTCCGTAAGATATTTTACTCTTTTCGCCATGGCTGCATAAACGAAACTGATATAAAATAAACCCTCATGCACCCTCTGTACCGATAAACATAAAAACCAACCCATTCTCTATCCCCCTATTCGTCCTAAAATCCAGTGTCACAATAAAAAACAAAAACATTAAACTCCCCGCAAAACACGCCTTTGAGATCAGCTCTTTAACTTTGATGCTAATCCACAAAGTGAACACGTGTGTTTGTTTATTTTACCTCCTGAGTCATTCCCAGCTGTAGGAATTCCGATAACAGAAACACAGGCTGAAAGTTCAGACCTCATATGACCTCCACAATTGAAAATTACGGTATAGTATTGCCATCTAGTGTCATTAAAAAATTCTAAAAAAACGTTCCAAAGTTTGGTTCCGTATAGGGAACGATGGGCAGAAACAAGCGCTCGCAACGAGTTCCCAATACGGAACGATGGGCCGGTGAGAGCATAATTTTCCCGTGCCGTATCGGGCACGATGGGCATGAAGGGGTTAAAGAAGGTATTAAATATTTACTCCTAATTCGGCGCAGTTCGCAAAGCGGTTCTTTTTCGTTATTTTTTTTTTTTTTGGAATTTTTCTTATCTGTTCCACTAATACTAATCAAGGTGAATTCAAGTAATTCATTCCCCCCCCCCCCATTTAACAATGTAAAAGTTTATGAGAGAGGAGACTATTAAAATTTGTATACGGGAGATCGTTTGTAAAACAAGACTAAGAGTAAAAAGTTTAAAATATTCGGCTAAAAAGGCCCTTCATTTAGTTCCATTCCTCGTTACTAGATGGCACTGCAAAACGAATCAGAAAATGCTACTGCGGGTATTGGAAGATATAAACTTTATTTCTTAAACTGCTCCTTGTAGTTTTCTAGGTCCCCACCTCTCAAATTAAAATTTGTATGAAAGAGCTGATGCACTATGTAACAGTTTTGCCCACCTCTACTGATAAGTATTTCAAAGAATGACAACAACTCTTTCTTTTCCGTCTTTATTTTGTTCCATTTGTTTTCCATATAGTCATTTTAGTATTTTGTAGTTCCCTTGTAGGTTTCCACAGCCCCTTTATTTAGTTCCTTTCCGCATTACTAGATGGCATTGCGAGACGAAACAGAAAATGCTGCGAGTGTTGGAGGGGAAAACTATTTTCAAACCGTTCCTTGCAGTTTTCCAGGTCCCCCTCCTCTCAAAATTAAAATGCAAACGAACGAGCTGATGAACTACCTAACGGTTTTGCCCACCTCTATTGCTAAGTATTTCAAAGAATGGCAACATTTCTTTCTTTTCAAATTTTAATCTTTCAGAAAAAAATACCTTTTTTTGGAAATAGAAAGAAGTTCCCAATAAAACGCGATGGAGGCGGAAGAGATCAACTGACCTTTCAGCAGGACAGAAAGATGACGGCTTTATAACTGTTACTGATTACTGTAACTAAGCCGATAGAAAGGGAGCTGTATCGGCGTTTGTGTGCCTGCCAGAGGCGAAGAATGTTGGACGATTCTCACGGTTCCTGTACTTTCCCCATCCCAAAAATGCCATTGGCTGTAGCATAGTGGCTGTAGTGGCTGCTTGTCGTGTTTTCTTTTCTGCTTTCTTTGGTGCATCGGACGCATCAAATGTCCGTTGCCGTTAATTAGACCTTAACTTTAGAACGAAATTTTTTTTCTCACTAACTTGTTTTTGTTAAAATTTTTAAAATACCCGCGGACGAATAAAAATACCCAATTTTTGAGGAATTACCTGCACATTGGCAAGAGTGCTTCCGTCATTGGAGGGCCACAGATATTATTTTCCCTCGACTGCAACTGCGCGTCGCGTTTCAAGAACATATACATAGTCTAGAATTTGCAAATCAATCGGGTTGTGATCTAGTTTCATAACTTTATGATGTTACGAGAAATAAAATAACTAGTAGTTTTACAATTTATTTTTCAAAAAAATTAAGTTTTTTATTTTAACCTTTTATCTATTGATGGAACTTCTAATTACGTTGCCTTTAAAATTCTACCTTTTTCAGGATACATATCTTCAAGGGTTCTTTAAAGAGTATTTTACCCAAAAAAGAGGACAGCCTTAAAACCAATTCTGTGTTTCGAACTCCCATTTTCTTCAGATTGCTCCACTTTTCTGATTTTTGCTCCGGAGAAATGGTAAAATTCAAGAAATAACCTCGCTCACTTTCTCTAGCTTTTTTTATTTTTTATAATGTGTTAGTTAAGAAGTTAGGAAACGATGTAATAGATATTTTAAATAAACAATGTATGTAATTGTTTTTAAAATCGAATTACTATGTGGTTCCGAATAACTGCAATGAATTAAATTTCGATAGGCTGAGTGTTTTATTCATGTAAATCAATTTAATTTCAGTGTAGCTACGTAAAAGAATATTATTACGTAAAAAAAAAATTGATGCAGATCATAATGCAGTAAATAATGAGAAGGTTTTACTTTTTAGAGAAAGCACAGAGACTATCCAAAAATGAATCTTGGCTTTGTAGACTTATCACTCTATATTCACTTCGAAAAAAAAATATTCACTTTAAAAATAGTTCATTAAGGTATGAGGAGTGTTAATTTAGGCAAAAGCAATATTCATTTTCGCTCTTTTTTTTTTCATTCGCTTTAATGCCATTCCCATAATTTTAGAAAAAGTAATTATATAAAATAATAATAATAATAATAACATCTGTGGTTTTATTTCATTGTACCAAAGATGAAGAGCGAAACCGATCATAAAGGAATGCAGTTTTTTAAAACAGCTACTAATTTTATATTACTTTTCAAAATTTTTTAACTACTACTTCTGATTTTTAAAAAACAATCTCGGACAACCTGATAATTGCAATTAATGTTTGAAAAGAAATGACAATTATCAGTCAGCGAAATATCAGCATAGCGAAACGAAGATTTTTCTTTACTGATCTACGCAACGGTGCATGTCGTGGAATTACGCTTTGCCAATAAAACATAGACGCAGTACTTTTGCTAGCAAATTGACTAAATTTGTAGATGTACACACAATAAATGCATACACATTTCCTGCCATCATTTATTATGTACAGCAAAGACCCGAAAGTTTGACTTATCCGAAACCTAGGTAGTGAATTCAGAAATAAATAAGATTATGACCAACCCACTAATCAGGGCCGGCAGAACGCAGTGGCGGAGAGACACTTGCCTCACGCTATTAACAACTAATTAATGTATTGCGTAGACATACTCTTTTTTCCTGTTTCTGCTATTTACGAACCCCAATGGTTATAGATATGGATACAGAAAACAAATGAATTGCGCATGCGCGAGAACGGGGGGGGGGGGGGGGATTTCAGCGAAAGGCATCGTCTGAAATCATTTTCAAGGAAAATAATTGTTTAAGCAAGGCATGACGAGCAAACTAAAAATGCAAGCAGACCAAAATAAATAACTAAATAAGGAATAAATAAACTATTAAATACATGTTTAAAAAGTTTCAAAATCAAAAAGTAAGTAAGATAAGATAATAAAAAAATTGTAAAAAGAATATAAAATAAATAAACCCCAAAAGTAAGAAATATAAACAAGGAAACCAATTAATTAAACCAATCTCGTGTAAGAAAATGAGTAAAGAACAAAGGAAACCAACTTAACTTTTGCTATGAGTATTATTTTAGTAAGCGCACATTCATCAATTTGCTGATCCAAATTGTTATAGCAAAGCATTGGCCGGTAAAATTAATACCACTCAGGCGAGAACGGAAATAACAAATAATAACAATCAATAATAAAATAAACAGAAAAAAGTTAAATTGCTCCTTACCATTAATCGCAAATAAGGAAAAATAGCGGGCATGTCGATGATGTGTGCTGTACCTGTACCCTAAAACAGCAATGATACAATGGCAAACAGAAATATTTGTTGGCATTGATATGGCAGTTTAAAAATTTGCATCGTTATGCACCTTTTAAATATATCATTGCGACAAGTTTATACAGCGAAAGTGCCTGTATGAACCATTTTGAAAACTTCATACTTAAAAAATATCCGCACATAAGCAGATCGGATGACCGTCTGTTCTATAAGCCGTTGAACAAACGATCCCACCAATTTACTTATTAAGGCATGGTCATTCAGCCGTGAAAGACTCAGAGAAAATGCATAACAGCCGTTGCGAAAGCTGCATACACCGAGCGATTTAATTCACGAATTATCATCACCCGTACTCATCATTGGTCTTTTGTTCAGGTCATGAATTGACCCTACTGAATGACAATTAGGAAAACGATCCTTCAGATATATATGAATTTAAAATTGTTTTTCAAACTGGTAGTTTAAAGTTGTTCGCACTATAGTCTTTTTTGTGCCTGGTTATTTTAAATAATACTTTCAGATGCATGCAAAAATAAAAATTCATCAAAGTTCAGAACAAAAGCCAAGTTTATGAAAGGATGACATTCCGAACTAGGAGCGAATTCAGGAATAATTGAACCGTTTGTTTCAAAAAGGTAACAACGCTGAAAAACAAAAGTTTCAGGAGGTAGAAACAAAATGGCTTATGAAAAATAGGAAAACCCCTTTACTGATCTGATCTTCTACTATTTTATTTTAGTAGCTAATCGCAATACAATATTGGTAAATTAAAACGATTTTTGTTTACTAATGTCATAAACATTAATAAATTAATACTGAGATTTCTTTCTTTTACAAAACGGAGATGTTATCTTTTCGAAATGAACGATTCAATTTTTGGAGGGCTCACCCAAGAAGTAAAAAATAATTCTCCCTTGTCAATATTTTTATAATAGAGTTCCCTTAAGATTTTTTTTAAAGACCCTTTCAAACCAAATAATCTGCTTTAACCCTTTAACTACGGGTAACGTCAATAGACGATTTGGCGAAACTTTTCTGTGGTACGGGCACGGGTAACGTCAATAAGCGGTTTGATGAATTTTTGCTGAAAATGTAGGTTTCAGAATAAAAAGTTGAATAAATGGAAATGTATTCGTTCTTTACATTATAAGTAATAATTTATTCAATTGAAAATGGCAAAATTAGAGGTGCAAAAGGGTGTATTGACCACCCCTTTTGATACAGCGTGCCGCCGATTTGCAAGCAAAAAAATTACATCTCATAGGAATTTTGATTTTGAACAAAAAATTTCCAATTAACATTAGCCAAACAAAATATAACAAAACAAAATATAACCAAACCAAATATAACAAAACCAAGCCAATAACAAAATTTGCTGGGGCGAAAGAGTTTTCTCAAAAAATCGCCATAGGTTGAAAATGGGACGTTTACGACTAATGTTGATTGGAACTCTCCAGTTTTGCCTTTTTCATGTAAGAAACTCATGACATATACATAAGAAATAAATGTATCGCCATTTCTGCAATTTTTCGATTCTTTTTTTTTTGGCGTTCAGACGAACAGATTTGTGAATATATTCCCGTAGTTAAAGGGTTAAAGTGTACAAATATGAGCAAATACATTACACGTATGTGCTACGAGATAATTACAAATTTCTTAAGTTACTTTTGGTGAGGATCATTTATATGTACATTGATGTATGTATTTATATTCATAATTACCATGCTAGTTTTGGAAATTTTGCTTAAAACGGAGGAAAAAGTAATTGCTATGGGGAAGCTTTTAAACCAACGCGTAATATTAAACGAGAGTTTGTAGGCACAAGTCTTTTGCATGGAGCTACATATAATCTAGAGGAGGTGACGCAGCGGCGAAGATCGCAAGATTGAGGGCCCCCCCCCCCCCCCCCTGTCTTCTCCTGCTATCTATCGCTCTTTCCGATCGATGTATTTTCTGCGAGAATTTTTGGAACTTTCTTTGCCGGATTCGGATTTTATTTAATCCTTATATTACTAAGAAGCACTCATTGTAAAACTTCATATTTGAGGAAATTAAATCACAGAAAATGCTTATAATTGCAACGCTTTTTTCTTGCTTGAGAGCTTGCCCATAAATAATTTTTCAAAATTTTGCAGTCTTTCACAGGTTTATGTAAAAGTTTACTGAAAAATCGTTGTAACGAGTACCGATACAGCCAAATGTCTGAACGAATAAAATGTTCAGTCTCTATTTAGGCGCCATTTGGATAACATATTCCTTTATAACGAACATTCCGTTGCGGCAAAATATTTTCTCGGTCCCTTGTAGTTCATTGTAGACGGATTTCACTATAAATTTTATAAATAAATATATGCATTTATTTATTAACATACGTATTTGTTGTAGAGCGCACCGTTCTTTCGGGGAAGGTATAGGAGGGGATCCGTAGTTTTTAAGGATTCCCACCATTGTTTTTGGAGCAAATGGGCAACCGAATATCCCTGCGTTGAATGTTGTATCTTGTTGCTTGTTGGTACAATATGGCGCTCGCGCTTTCGTGAACCTTATACCCAGAACTTTAGTTTTAGTTTTGTTAGATGCGCCAAAACAGCAATAAATTATTTCTGTTCCGGGATTTTGTGAACACGAATCTTAACGAAATACTACTCAAATCAAGGCCTAATCCAGAATTTTTTTTTTTTTTTTTTTTTTGGGGGTGGGGGGGAGGGGAGCCCAGACTTTGACACATTTATGTTAAGGAAAGTTTCAGGGAGAAAAATATGCTACATTGCGAAAATTTTTGGGATTTCGTCTGGATGTGACCTTGACTCAAATTGAATGATTTTAATCAACAGCTATCATTTTAGGATCTTTAATCAAATTTATTGTAATACACTTTTTTAAAATTCAGCATGTTTTGATGCACGTGGACGCACCATGCGTAGGTACTTCTTGTGGTTAGAGGTGGACCGGCAGTGTTGTGAAATGAACATGTCTGCATGCCTTAATGAAATCTTGATTTTAAAAAAATGCGGGGGAAAATTACGTGCTTTATTTTAAAAAAGAGTTTTGCATCTGCTTCATTTATGGTTAGAAACAATACTTATTTTGCGTTTTTGTCAGTATTTATTTCAGGAGTTTATCATAATACAGTTAAGGTTAATATTGCACATGCTAAATCACAAAAGGTTGAACCTTCAACCAATAATAGATAGTATACATTATTTTAATGCAAATTCCTTGGAACATACAGTATAGGTTTGCTTCAGTGTTTGGATTTATTATGAATATCAAGAGTAAACAGATTTCCTCCCGTGAGAGCTCAAAACTTTTGGTTAAAGGACATATTACCAATCCTAGTATGAGAGATGTGTATAGATACTACTATACTAGGATTGGCAATAGGCCTTAAAATTTAAAAGATCTTATTGATCGTTTACCGTCTACGCCGATTTCAAAACTAAAAGTAGTATTGATATTCTTTAACGAATGAATTTGTATGTAACTTTTTATCGCGATCAACATCTGTAAAACCTAGTTTTATCAGCGGAGGAAACGGCATATTATTTCCTCACACCGTCGGACCACATTTGCACATGCGCAAGTTTTCAAGAAGGAGAAATATCGAATAGACTGGCTCCGGTGCCTCCCTGAGCGGAGAGAAAGAGGCGTGGGTTCGATTCCCACCTTTGCCCTGGGTGTATTTCCTTCTTTGCATATTAAAATCTGTTGTGCTGTCTTGTTCTATCTGTCATATTAGACGAGAGTTTGAAGCATATCCATGAGAATAGCAAATAAACTCGACGATTTATGTGACCTGAAATGGTCTTAAAACAAACAAACAAATATCGAATGTCGCCAAAACATCGCCAATGTTGGAGCCGTGAAGATTAGCGTTCTTTAGTTCGGTTAAATGTTTTTGATTTATTGGCGCGGCGCCTTTCCCTTTGAGCGATACAGTACAAAAATTTCTTCGTGAATTGAGCGTAGCGAAATTATTTCTGCTATTTTCGAATTAAATGGCCCAATGTACAATATATGGAATCCAAGTATTGTTTCCTTATGAACCTTATAAAGTGCAAGAGGATTACATGAAGAAAGTGTTAGAATGTCTTCAAAAAGTAAGATATTTACGCTCACCCGCCTTAATTTTAGAAGTAATCTTAAATGTTACACAATTAAAGTCTTACTTAAAGTAACTGCTGTAAATATTCATTTTTATCTTTAGGGAGTCAATGGAATACTTGAGAGCCCAACTGGTACTGGTAAAACTTTAAGTTTGTTATGTTCATCTTTGGCATGGCTAGAAAGTCGTAAAGCTCAACAGCAGCTGAACGTTATACAGAATTCTGTTCAAACTCAGGCTGGTGTTCTGAAAGATTTAAAGTCTGTCTTGGATGGAATCACTGGAAATTGGGATGCAGGAACAAATTTCAGTAAGCTTTTCAGATTCTGGAAGAAAAAAAGTATTTATTTCAAAATATTATATCGTAAGCAGTCACTTCCTTTGTTTTTGGTGCACCCAGTGGAGAACAATTCAGGGAAGTGAAAGAAGGGGGGGGGGGGATTCTGAGAGAAAATTCTTTTTCTCCCGGAGAAAAAAATTCTGAATGCACCACTGTTAATGACCATTTATCATGTTTTAATGCAGGAATTGCGGTACCTTCCTTCAGTGGCATAGCTAAAATGTCTGGGAAAGGGGGGGGGGGGGGGTCTGGTGTGATCAGGGGCTTAACTTAACTTGTTATTGCCCCCACCTCCCATTTATTACAGCATGAAAGCTCCCCCCACAGTCGTAGATTTTTATGCTTCCAGAATAACATAGCATGCTCTAAATTTGACTATGCTCCCTGTAACCTCCTGCTGAAGGGGGTGAGGTCTGGACCAGGGGACCCCCTCATTTACTTTGCCTCCGCCTTCATCTGAATTTAATAATAGTTAAAATTTTAAATGTTGATTATTGTAGAGTGTATGACCTGTTAAATTTAAAAATTATTGTACTTTAAAAAGTACTTCTTTTATTTCCTGTTTTTCTTTTGTTGATTTCATTTTGGAAATTACAATCTTTTTGCATTCACTTGAAAGTTTGAATGTTTTTATTTTTGATATTTATTATGCTTTGCTAAAAGTCAAATACATAAAATTCCTTTCAAATAATCTTTATTTGAAAATTTGTATACAGAATTCCATGCTTGTTAAGTATGTTGGCTTTCAAATTTCAAAAAGTTAAAATGCTGAATCACAGGGTAAATTTATCTTTGTTTTAATTATTTTAAATATATAATGTCTCCAATCTTTCAAAAAATAAAAATTAATGAAGAATGAGCCTGATAAAAATTAATGTTTCATTTGAAAATGTCTGAAATTAAAAATGAGGTAATTATGCAAACGTTTATGCTTCATATAGCAATGACTGCTTTGAAGGAAAATTCTTAGTCTTCCTTAAATGAATTGATAATCAAAGATGCATTAATGATCAAAAATTCATTTGAACAAAATTTTTACATGAAACCTTATACTGCTATCAAAATGAATAAGGTTTTAAATGCGTATAATTTCTTTCAATAATTGTTAAATGCTTCAAAGATGCATTGAGAAAGTTACATGCATGTAGCTTACCTGCCAACTCAACTGGTTTTTCCAGGAGACTCCTGGATTTTCCCCTATTCTCCTGGTCTCCCGGTTGGTGTTTAAAATCTCCTGGTTTTTATATGTTTTGGTGAAAACCCCTAAAAATAGAGAAATTTATGGAAGAAAATCACTGTAAATTTAATTTAAAAAGCAATTGTTTCCTATTTAATTTCTTTGACAAATGAATTTGCACAAGAAACTTAGTTTTAGACATAATAAACTCAATTATAACTTTAGAGGAGTGATTATTTTGTTAGTTATCCTGGGAAACATCACATATGGAACAAATGGGTGGTTGTTAGAACTCCCAATTTTTCCCCTAAACAATAATGAAAAACGCATGCAAAATTGCAGTGTATCGCAATCTATTGGATGTTTTCCTCAGATTGTTGGCAGGTGTGATGTAGGGAAACGAGGCGGCCAATTTCTTGAAAAACAGGGAGCCTCTGCTCTACAGGTATCAAATTACAGATTTCGTTTTTTGAAAGATTAAAAGACTAGTAAAGAACATCTTTAAGGACTCTTTCCTCGAGGAACTTAGAAATCATAATCCCAATAAACCATGACTAAATCAGATTCTAAATGTCCCTCAGTGACCCATAATGAAATCTGGTGCCATGTTTCGTCTGATATCTGGCCATAATTGCATAAATAGACATCTATATCGCATCAAGGTGGTTACTGACTCTTTTTGTATCTTGTGTGACCTTCACGAAGAGAAGGACACATGTCACCTGTTTCGATGGCCTGCCCTTTCTCGGACATCAATCTGGGAAAGCTACTGCACTGCTCGCAATCATTTATAGAATTATTTTCTTCTGATGTTCAATTGTCTTTTAATGTGTCATTGGAAATATAAAAAAAAGTTGCATGCTTGTTTTAATTTTTTCTTTAAGCCAACTACTTCCTTGGCATTACTTCTAGGATGTTATAATCCATCTTTTTTACAGAGCAAGAACAATTTACAGAGCTCAAACATTCTTCTGTATTGCCGAGTTTAACGACTCATTAAATACAGAAGCACATTATTTAATGTATACTCACTAAAATGCATTAATATTAAATAATGTGAATAATGAAGATCAGTTCGATATTGTTTATTTATGCAACATTAAAGATTTATCATAAAATATACATAGCAAGGTTCTTCGAAATTGGAAAGAAACATCAAAAGAACCGACCAGAAAAAATTTCTGCCAAGAGTCAAAAAAATGGAAAAAACTGTTTCCTTAAAAATTTAAAAACACCTATTTTGGCTAAAAAACTTTAAATGATTAATACTATATCAAAGTGATAATAATGAATATTAATACAAAAACATTTAGAGCTTTAATTTTTGAAAATTAGCATTCTGATATGTATGCTGGAATAATTATTTTTTAAATGTTGCATGGTATACTTTAAACTGGTAATGTATTTTTATATGAAAAACATGAATCCTTCCATTTTTCCATCTTTTTTTTTTTTGCACTGATGTCAAAAACAGTATTTCTTTCACAAAGTTGTAACAAACTTTCTCCTTAAATTGTAATGACTGTTATCCATAAATACCTGTCGAGTTTTTAAAACTTATTTTTCAAAAATTAGAATTTCTAATGTGAATTGTCTGTTTTGCATTTCATAAAATCAATTATACTACTATAATGCTTTAATTCGAAAATTTAGTTGATATATTTTGTTTTCTAACTTGTTTTATTTCCAGTTCTCTCCTCCCCCCACCCATTTTATTTCGGATTTTTCCAGTTTCTTCCATTTTCCCCCCAGTTTCTTCCACTGTCCTTGAAGGAATGGGTTTCTTTCGGAAGAAACCCAGCCTTGCCTAAAGTGTGTTGCTGCTTGTACTGTATTATCTTAGATCTAAAGCCAAAAAAAAAAAAAAAACATAATAAAAATAGTTTTAAATTTTATTTTAGTGCTCCCAAAAATAATTTACAGCTCCAGAACACATTCACAGTTGTCACAAGCCATTCAAGAATTGAAAAGAAGCAGCTACAAGCAGTAAGTTATATTTTTAACATGAATTATTTTCAATAATTGCATGCAAATTCAAGAGTTAGTATTAAACTTTTCTTAAGTGTTCAAAAATTTAGAATTGTATTTCTGAACAATCCACAAAGGTGATTTTGTTCCAAAATGTAAAAAAATCTGTTGTTAATGCGGAAATTTTCTAGTAACTAAATAGTAATTCGGGAACTAAATAGAAAGGAATGCAAAGAGTTCGGAAAATGGAGAAAGTTTGATGTTCTTGAAGCCTTAAGAACTCTTTTAACAGAGTCAACCAGTAGTGAAATGTACCTTTGACATGGTTGCAGAGATGGAACATCTGCACAAATTGGTGCAATTGTACTGAAATGGAATCTTTGCGGCCTCTTCCAAAGTATCATTTTTTGGCGAAATTGTGCCTGCCTTCCCCAAAAACCTGAAATCAATTATGTGATCTTTTACCCCCACAACTTGTTGGTTATTTTTTGATTAAAAATTTATTATTATAGGTATAAATATATCATTCAGGGTTTGCACTAGGCCACGAGATTCTCGCAATATTTTTTTTAAATCCCACTCAAAAAAAAAAAAATTTTGTTTGTTCTTAAATTTTAAAAATCCCACTTAAAATTTTGGTCAAGGAGGGAAATCCCACCTTGTATTTTTCCCCCAGTGTGAACCCTGTCATTGTAATGCTAGATTTTTTCTTTCAGTACGAAAGCTGTTGCACTTGGATCTCGTGATCAGTTGTGCTTGCATGCAGAGGTAATAAAAGCAACATCTCACACTGCAAAAGTATACATGTGCAGAGCAAAGATTGGAAGCAAAAGTTGTACTTATCATATGAATTATGAAGAGAAAATGGCATCTCAAACTGACTATCAAGATTCCTCTGTAGTAGACATAGAAGATTTACTTACCCTTGGTAAAAAGCATATGTATGTATACTTTTTAAAATTGAAAAAAAAAAAGTTATGATTTGCTTGTGGAAACATTGTTGTAAGAATCTCAAAAAATACTGTTTAAGTCGTATGTAATGAGTGACTATAGTGGGAAAAGCACGCTATTAATGATTAGGATGATATTACTACTGGTAATGAAGTTAATAAATGCTTATAGGGAAATCTTAAATAAAGATGCTCATTATAGCAACAGCTACCTAGATGTTAAATTAAAATTTAACTTCAGGAGAGACTCCCCACCAAACTTTGTGTGTAGAAGAGATTACACATTTTTAGAGGGAGAAAAAGTTCCAATATTGTTTCAGTATTTCAGCCATTTACCCATTCCTACATTCTAAAATTTCGCATTCAATGCTTCGCTTTTTTTCTCACAATTTTATCCAAATTTTTAACATCTTTTTATTCTATCAAAAGTGCACAAATGTTGCAAAATTTAATAAATTTTTGGGCATAAATAGAGCAGCATTAGAGCATATTGTGTTTTTAGTTTGCATGAGTCTTGTGAATTTTCTGCGGGTAGTAGTCTCCCCACTAGCAGTTAAAATAAATCCAATTTTAGGCCTACAGCTATGATTCCCTTTAACACAAAACCTACCACTGCAGTCAAATGTCCGCTTTTGAGACTTTAATCAAAATTGTTCCAAATTATCCATTTTGGCTGAAATTATTTCTATTTTCTTCATATACACATTTATTTTTCTTGGTAAATCTAAGGCATCTAAATTGTTCAAAATTTTTGAAATACTTTTATTATTATAATTTTTTAAATAGTACTTATAATTTATAATTTTTAGGCTTTAGAAGTTGATGAAAAGAGAATTATAGCTATTAATCTTTGTAAGTAGGGTTGGTACTTTTGCTGGCTTTAATCTTGCTGGCAAAAATACCTTTTTGCCAGCAAGACTTGAGATTTATTTTATAAAATTTGTTAAGTGTCATATAAATCAAACTCTGACAATTATTTTTTATTATTACATTTTGTAGCTGCTATTTTCAAAATTTTTGTTTTGAAGAATCCTTTTATGTTTTTATCCATGTCACTTTTCATTGAGCTATGCATTTTTTTTTTTTTTTTTTGTTTATTTACTATTTTCATTTCACTATGCTGATTAATGTAGAAAATTAAATTATGTAGTTTCTATACTGTTGTACTGATTTTACAGGGTTTGTCCTTATTATGCTGCTCGAAATTTAAAGAGTAAAGCTGATGTGATATTTACTCCTTATAACTATATAATCGATCCAAAGAGCCGTCGTGCTCATGGAATTGAACTGCAAGGAAATGTTGTGATTTTTGATGAAGCTCACAATATAGAGGGAGCCTGTGAGGAGAGCATGTCATTTCAGTTGAGATCTTATGACCTTGCATTATGCATAAATGAGGTAGTTGTTTACAAAACATTATTTTTTATAAAGTCATTTCTGTAAAGTATTTATGAATGAAATTTTTTGTTGAGTGAGATTATCTTAGAATTAGAGAACTGAGTCAAAAATATTCTCTACAAAACATCCTTGAAAAATGAGAACATTCTCCTGAAGTTTAAATTTGGAGAATTATGGAAAATATTCTTTTAAGTAAATATAAAATTTTACAAGCATAATTAATATTATGAAGTAATACCCAATTATTAAATTTAAATCATATAAGTAGAATTATTTTGTTTCTATACACCTCTTATATTTATAATTTCATTTTGAAGAATTAAAAAAAGAAATTGCGATTTTCTCTGCACATCGCAAAAGGTTTTGCGATAGTTATTAGAGTAAATGCTGTGTGATAAAAATATGGTAAGAATATTTTTTTTTAAATTAGAGGTACTATTTAGAGAGAGATATGCAAAAGTGACCAGAAAGATATTTTTTACATTCCAACAAAAAATATATGTTTAAAAATTAAATATGAACAAGCTTGCACCATTCATATGTGCAAAGTCGTGCAGCAATGGGTATGTATGGAAAATGACTATTTCAATAAGATTGTGGGCATTAGGATCAGTTAAACAAAAGCAACCGTCAACAGCAATAACATAAATAACTTTAAGAGGGCTACTGATTTTAAATATTGACCTTCATTTGGGGATTCTTTATAAATAGATTAGGACTTGCCTATCTGTTCCCAGAGTCAGTTGCTAGTTGTCATTGTTTCATTTGTATATATGCAAACACTGCTTATATGTATATTTCATTCACAATTCTTTCTTTGAAACAGTTAGTTAAACATACACACACAGAGAAAATATAGATTGACTGTTGATGTTTTAATTACTTTAAAATTTTGTGTAAAAATGTGCATTTCAAGTATGTATAAAAAGTTATGTTTACATGTGTCTCTTCTTTTTCTTTTTTAATCTTGGCTATCATTTTATTCTTTTAGACTACTCGATCATGACCTAGGTAGGGCTCTGAATATCCATTGCATCTGTAGGCACTAATTGTATGATTTTGAATTGTATCTATTGTCACATTTTGAAAAAGAAATTTCTTGCAGGTTACTCAGACAATGGAAATGGTGAAAGACTTGGAGAACAAAGATTTTTCAAGTTCTGATAACGGAGCACCCGACTTTACTTTAACTGATCTTTCTATACTGAAAGTGATGTTCTGTGAATTGGAAGACAAACTTGACAAGGCTGTATCAGATAGTTCAGCATCTGATGGCTCGAAACCTGGAGACTATGTGATTGATGTGAGTCGTAAACTTTTTCAATTGTGAAATTTGTTCTCAAACCTGGGTTTGCGCCAGATCAAATTTAGGTCCATTTTCTGACCCTTCACAATACTCCAATTAATCAAAACAGGCCCTTCACAAATTCCACTTAATCAAAAATGGACCCTTCACGTAATTCCAATTAATCAAAATGGACCCTTCGCAAAATTCCAATTAATCAAAACAGACCCTTCTCAAAATTCCAATTAATCAAAACAGACCCTTCTCAAAATTCCAATTAGTCAAAATGGACCCTTCACAAAATTCCAATTAATCAAAATGTACCCTTCACATAATTCCCAATTAATCAAAATGGACCCTTCACAAAGTTCCAAATCCTACTTTTTGCAGAAGTATTTATTAAATAAGCGGCAAAAAATAGTAAAGAATTATCACTGTATGTTTAAATTTTGAATTTTCGCAAAATGTTTTTAAAATTTAAAAAAAACGGACCCTGTTAAAAATGCTGGATTAAGCCCTGCAGATATGCCAACTCTCCTGCTTTTGCCAGCAGGCTCCTTTTTAAGCAGTCAGTTTCTTGCCTTTTTAAAACTGTTCTTTTAGTTTTTATATAGTAGGACCTTGATTAATCAAGCTTTGATTAACTTATGTTTCTGTTAACCAAACCAATAACAAAGTCATTTTTTCCGTAAATGATCCCCGAAAAAGGTCACACTTTTTAGTTCACTGTCCATACAGTGGTTGCACTAGGAAATGCCCGACGAGGGAGCTAGCTTGTCCGATGGGGGGGGGGGGGGGGGGGGGCAAAGCTATGATTTGAAAATAAATTTTTTCCCCAACATATTTTTTATGATACAGAGCTCATAAAATTGCATAGGATTTTGTTTTTTAATGCACTTTTTCAACAAAGATAAGAAACAAATTAAAAATAAAACTTTTCAATTCCTTAAGAGAGTTTTGTTTCTGTTTTGCACATTCACAACTTTTCACTAGATGAACCAATTTTCATTATCCCTTTTTTTTATTCCTAAGGATGATCTAACTTAGGTCCTGCACCTTTGTTTCTACATACTGGTTCACTAGCAAGAAAGTTATGGCTGGAAAATCGATAATTTTCACCTAAATTTGAGAAGCTAATTAGGTCCTATTTTTTTACTAATTAAACTTGGATTAAAATCAATAAATAATGAATATGAAACTCATTGTTTGAAAACTATGTTACTTATTAGTTACATCTATGTTATTGTAGAAGGAATATAGTTGTAAGTATGTACAGTACAGTATAAAGAAATTAAGAAGGTACGAAGGGAGTGTACAAATGCTAATGTTTATGCATATCAGTGTGATGTACGCTACATGTAATGGGCCAGCCTTTTGTTGAGTAGCTGTCATTAAAAAACTTACTTAGCTTGTGAATCATAGTTATTGATTTTTTCTTTTTTTCCAATTTAATTTTATACCTTTTCTTTACAAGCTGTTTGTATTGACCAGAGTTTCGAATTTTTAAGGCTCTACTGTAGTTGGTTTACTTTTTAAATTTGGCAAGTTGTAAAACATAACTTTATGAATGTTTATTTTTATCATTGAAAAATTGCTCTAGTTTTTATTTTAAAAGATGCTAAGTTCACAAGCACGGTAAGTTTTTATAGAGTTTCTACTATTAACCCAGGTCTCCAATATCCTGTTCCTACCAGTTCCAATTAGCTTGGATAAGCAAGGCATTACTGTATTTCATGACATTTATAAGTGCTGTTTATAGTTGTGTAAAATCTTTATTTTTGCTGTTTTAAATTATTTGAAGTTTTTTCTATAATCAATTTTTAGACTGAAAAAATATGTTTCAAATATTCTACTAACTAATTTTTAAAAATAAAAATAACATACATCAGTTTCTTATTTGAGATTTTAACTTATCTTTCCAAAATTGTTAACTTGCAAAATATAAATTCTACATCTGGTGGATTAATTTTCCTGCAATTTATGTCTAAGGATGTGAAAGTTAACAGCGTTTCTTGTACGAAGGTTCTAAGGCACAGGCATTTTCCGGTTTTCCATTTTATTTCTTCTGTTTTTTCATTTGGGAAGTTTTGGCAGATCTGTATTATGGGTATTGAACTTGCCTTCCCCCCCCCCTTTTTTTTGAAAAATGTTTATTAGTTTCTTGTTAATGTGTTGTTTTTTTCCTTCACTAGATTTTAACTGAGGTTGAGTTAACACCAAAAAGGAAGGAAGTTGTTCTAGATCTTCTGGACAAAATTATTTTATATCATTCAACAAGTGTAAACAACATTTGGAGTTCCAAAGGTGCTGGATTGCAGAAATTTTCTGACCTTTTGAATATTTTGTATGCAAGATCATCTGCTGACGGTTATAAGGAATTGGAGTTTAAAAAAGAGTTTTCTACAAAGTACAGGGTAAATTTGCTGTGTTTACTCAATTAGTGAGTTTTGATTTTTTTTTTTTTGATTTAAGGAAAAATTGCAACTATTACCAGTATGAAATAACACGATAATTTCATTTTAAAATGAAAGCAAATGAGACAAGATGCTTCAATGCAAGCAATCAGCAAAAATTAAGCATTTGATGCTGATTGATTGCATTCCAACATGCGAAAGTTACTGCAGATTTTTTTATTTTTTAATCTGAATATGACTAAGACTAGAGGACACTACATGAATGATGCCTTCCAATAAGCAGAAGCAACTGCAACTTTATTTAAATGTTGATTTTTCTTTTAATCATGACGAAAAGAAATTATTTTATTGTAGTTCTTAAAAACTTCTTTGTTTATGGTTTGGGTAAGGTAATTTAGTTATTTTCAGAGTGAGAATCAAATACAGCAGAAGCCCGATTCAACATGGTTATTGGGAGACATGTTTCACACCGGCGTTATAGCTCAACTGCGACATATCAGAATGGTGTCAAAGCAGTGACTGACAGTGATACAAAATGATGAAAACACTTACCTGCTTTGTGAAATGTAATTAACTTTATCATTCATTGAACACAAACTTAATCTTTCACTATCTTTAAAAAATTTGTAAGTGTTTGGTGAATTGAGGCATTTTGTTTCTTTTTAGAATATTGTCTTACACTAGCAAGATGGAGGAGATGAGCACTATATGAATCATCTTACCTCTCCATCCACAAAAGTACCTTCTTTAACTGTGAAATAACTTTACTAACACCTGGAACATTGTGTTTCATTACCACATCATTTTCAATTTCATCATTGCCATCTTGTTCGCTGCAATTTTTATGCTTTACAGCGTCAGTGATATCCTAATCAGTTATGACCTCTGAAATTGGTTCGCTGTTGTCAATTTGTATCCAGTCATTCTGTCCAGTTTCACTGAAATTTTCAACGCAAAATTTATCCTAAAATTGATTTTTTTTCCCGGTGACATACTTTCCCCAGTGTTGAACCCGGATTTGCGGTATATCGGACCGTCTTATTTCGAGTTTCCTGTCTACCTGATTGTAAAGTAGCATAGTCATATTAAGTCTTTTAATATCACTTGTAATTTATGCATTTTTTTTGTGATGTTTGCGCTATAATCCGTTGATTTAATGTATTGAATGAAAGTTTAATTTATTCACACAAAATGTCAACATAATGGGACATTTTGTGCTAGTCCTTACTAACTCCACACTTGATGCCCAGTACAGTCTCCGTTTGAAATCAATCCTGAGGCCTCGGCTAACAGGCAGGAGTCCGTTGGTGAGAAAAAGGGGTTACAATTAACCTTCCTGAGAACTCTCGATTTTAAGCCATATTGACAAGCTTAGTATGGTAATCTATATATATATGCATGTAAGGACTTTTATTCCCATCCCCTTCCCCCTAAAGAAAGTTCTGGTTGTACCAATGTTAACCATTCTGCTAAAAATGGAATATATATTACTTTAGGGTTTAAAAACTTTTACATTGTGGGTTTTTCTCTCTTCCAAAAAAAAAAAAAAAAATTTGATCCCCTTTATATGTAAGCTTGGAGAGGAGTCTCCACTCCACTTAAAGATTTGAATTTTAACTTCTGGAATAGATGCAAAATCTAGCATTTTGAAGCTAAAAAAACAAGAAGTGAAATTATTCACCAGCAAATATAAAAGTTTTTGTTATGGAACTATCTTATTAGCATGTTATAAATTTGCTTCACAAATGAACTTTAAAAATAAACAATGCTATGCACACATTTTCTGAAGTCTTTTGGTGAAGTGTGCTGCCAAAAAATAAAAAGGATAAAGTGTTCTCTTGAATAGTTCATTTAAGTTAACTATTGTAGAGAAAACCAGTTCTGAATACATTCATATATACATTTCAAGAGGTTCTTAGGGTTCTCTTCATCATTTTTAGGTTTTTCTGCAGTATGAAACTCCAAACAAATCACAAAATAATGCTGATCCATGGGCAAATGCTCCAATAGGCAGCAAAAAGAAAAAGAGTTGGAAACTAGATTGCTGGTGCTTTAATCCTTCTTTGGGGTAAGTCCGGAAAAAAAAAATTCCAAGGGTATTTTCTCCACATTTGTGGCCACAATAGTCAAATAAATTCAAAGATTCGCGAGATTTCTAATTTAACTTGCATTACTCATGTATTTGAAAGTTATCGACTGTATTTATGTTTTGTGTAGTATGCAAGATATTGTGGACCGTGGAGTCCATAGTATTGTACTGACCAGTGGTACTTTATCCCCTCTTGGACCAATGATTAATGAATTAGGAGTTGACTTTCCTGTAACATTAGAGAATCCCCATATTGTAAAGGACAACCAAGTATTTGTTGCTGTTATGACCTGTGGACCAGATGGTACACCACTCAACTCTTCTTACCAAAACAGGTAGTTATTTTTTATTTAAAAAAAAACTCATTTAAAATATTTGCACAGAATTGATTGTTTTTTTCTAGCTCAGGCAATATTCTTAACGGGTTATAATCATCCTTTGCACCCTACCTTTTAGCATAAACCCTTTGGATTAATATACGCTGCCTTATGGGGACTTGGCACTTTTCAAATGGTGAAAAATGGATGAAAATACCGATTCCCCCCCCCCCCCTTTCACTGCTAAAGAAGTGGCTTAACTCTCTTAGCATAACTGAGAAAAGTTTTAAGCAGTACGATCAGTATAGGAAACGAGAAAGTACAAATGTTTTTAATGATTTTGTATTCCTTACACTGTGCTTTCTCAGTTTTTTTTTTTGTGAAATTGTGGTACTTAAGGGGATACAACTGTCGACAGGGTGGCATAGTGGTAAGGCGCAGGCCTCAAACTCCCAAGATGGCAGGATCAAGCCTGGCCCAAGTCTGGATTTTCAAGATGCAGAAAATACCCTGCTTCCATGTTGTATGATTATGCAGCATGTTAAAGATCCCTTGAGTCTCCGTTTGGCAAGGATACTCTTGGCTAAATTAAATTCCTAGTGTTGTTCGCAGCAACAAGAGCTCAGGTATATGGAAAATAATTCTTTCTTTTTTTTTTTTTTTTTCGCAAAAGTACAAATAACTTTAATGTATACTGAATATCCCTTGTATACTGAACCTCTGTTAATTTTTCTCACTAACTATTAAAAACTCAAAATTTATAACCAGTTCCAAAAGTTATAAATTTTCTCTTCATATGAATGGCAATTATCGTAATACTCAAAACCTTTAACTATCTTGCAGCTAAAGTTTTTTTTTTTTCATTAGTACGTAGTAGTATGTGGTTTGTTTTTTTGGGGAAAAATATGTAATTAAGTAATCGCTAGTTAGAACTCTTTATCATTTAAAAGCTAAACTCTTAGTTCAAGAATGCACAAACTATGGCCTGCGGGCCAAAATCGGCCTGCCGATCCTTTTGAATTGGCCCGCTAATATAGTTGATAAAAAAGAATAATTATAATAAATTTTAAAAAATACGAAAGAAAAATAATTGTAAAAAAAAGCGTACGAAGAATAGTAGTAAAAAATACGATCCCAACGCCGCTACTGAATTTTGGTCGCAATTTTCGGAACTAATCGCCATATTTAATTTTATTTTATTGGAAATACTTCAGACACTAATTAAATCATGATAAAAGTGGTAGAATATTGCATTGTGATCTGGTTCTGAACTATATGTAAAGTTTCAGAACAATAGCTTATCGGGAAATGGTCGAAAATTCGATTGCTGGATTTTTCGAACAGCCATTATGTGCGTTATTTCGTCTATAAAAGAATTGTGTTCCATTCCTGCTATGATTTCTTTAGTTAATTCAATGCAACGAACGTCAGACATAGCAGGCAAAATGTCATTATTTTCGTCTTCATTGCTATCTTGCTTTTTGTCATCGCTGTGTAGCACCATTTGGATGCTTTCCGAATCGGACATCTTGTTTATCAAATTATCAATTTTGTAAAATTTGATCATCAATCATTTTTACAGTAATAAATGATTTCAAAAAGGAGGAAAACAAAATGTAAGAAGCATGTTTACATACAGAAACGTGCAAATTTTATACTTGTGTAAATCGACTTTGCTTTTGCGAACTCGGTTTTAATAAAAAATTCATTTTCACAGTTTCAATTTTTGTTGCCTTAATATCAGTTTTAAATTCTTATTACCTTATTTCAGCTCTTAAATAAATTAAAAAATGTATATAAGACAAAAATAAACGAAGTTTAATTTTTACACGATCAGCTATTGCGGAAAATTCGCGAATCTGCCATATTAGAAATTTTACCGAACTTTCGTATAGTCCGACTTTTGTTGCAATTCGTCTTCGAATACTGACAATTAAATAAATGTATAAGAATGTAATTAGTTATTTCTTTCATGTTTAATTATTGAGATAAAATAGAGAAAATGTCTGATTTTTCTCAAGTATCGTTGGAGGGTTTTTTTTTTTTCTAATTTTCATCTGCAAGTAAGTTGACGCCCCCACCCCCCTCTCCCCTAAAAAAACATCGTTTTTAGACTAAATTGTTCGACTTATAAACACTGAATATGTTACTTGTAACGGAAAAATGCGTATTTTTACTAAATGGGCAAAAAAATGCGAACTTTTCAAAAGTGGCGGGAAATTCACGAAAAAATTCCCGGTTTCCTGGCTCCTGGATAATAGGTTCTGTACTGTATTACTATGCCAATTTAACTAATAAGATTTTGTAAATTTTTAGTTAGAAAAACAGTTTCTACTAGCCAAATAGACTAGTAGTAATGAATGAATAAAAATTTATTAATTAAACATTAATTTTCAGAATTTTGCTATTTAATATATGTGTGTTTATTTCTTCTGTATTTATATTTGCACTTTTAATTAATTTCTCATTTTAACTTTTACTATATATTTTAAATTTTACATTATAAAATGTCAAAGAAAAGTTATCTAAATTATAAAGAAAGTTATAATTTAGAGAATAATGCTGTTTTTCTAAGTTTAAATTACCTTTTTATTTTACATTTGTTTCATTTTCATAATTTGCACACATTTTTGTAAAAAAATTTTGTATTCCTCTTTTTTGCCATTTGACCAATCACTTCACTGATATATATAAATGTTGTGCAATTAATTGTTTAGAAATCTTATACCTCATTTTGTTTGAAATTCATTTACATTAATTTTTTGAAACTTTTATTTAATAATCTGTTCCCGAGTACATTTGTGCATATTACCTCTAAATAAAAACTGAAATACACCCTCTATTTTTATGAATTAAACACTATGTTACTTTGGCCCCCAACCTGATACTTTCTAATTTTTTGGCCCTTCACCCAAAAAAGTTTGTGCATCCCTGTCTTAGTTTCACAGACCGAACTAAATTTTTCGTCTTTTCCCTTCTACATTTATACGTCACCTGACTTTATAGCATCACATTTTGTATTACTTTATAGCATTACATTTTGCATTTACTAAAGCAATGTTTTAAAGTAAAAATTAAATAAACAAATGAATAAACAAACAAAATGGCACAAATTTGTCCAGAAAATCCCAACACATGGTGCAGAATTAAGATAGACTTTCTTTGTGTAAGAAAATAATTTAATGCAGGTATTACAAAAGAATGAATGAAGAATACTGAATTAGCCTAAATGACGAGAAGAATTATTAGCACATTGATTGAAACGGTTTTCGAAGAGTTGATACAAATTGCAGAACCGGCCCAGGGCATATAATTCTATGCCCTCCATTAGATACCACACCTAGGGTTCTATCTGAGATATCTATTAAATAAGGTCATGATCTGTATAAAAATTTAAATGAAGTTGAAGAAAATGACAGTAAGCAGCATCACCTACAAAACTTTTGGCAAAATTCGAAAAATTGTTTTCTTGGAATTGAACACATTATAGTTTTTTGCTGCTATTATCTTGAACAAATTTTGATTTCCTAAATGTTCATTGTTCTTGTTATCAAAAATTCATAAAATATATATTTATTTATAGGTCTAATGAAAAGTACTTAAGCTCTATGGGACGCTCTATTTGTAATTTTTGCCGAATTGTGCCTGATGGTCTTCTGGTATTTTTTCCATCGTATTCTGTAATGAAAGCAAATGTGAGCTATTGGGAAGATAATGGAATTTGGCAGAATCTTTCAGGATTGAAACCTTTATTTATTGAGCCTCAAGGTAAAGATGCCTTTCAAGAAAGTATTGAAAATTATTATGCTGCAATAAAAAATCCTGAGTCAAAAGGTGCTGCACTATTAGCTGTTTGCCGAGGAAAGGTTGGTTTATTATATTTTCATAGTATTATTTTATGCTAAAATTATATTCTGACAGGCAGATAACTAAACACAAGGCAGTTTAAGAACCTGTTTGTATGTATGCGTAGTATTCCAAACTATGCACCATTTTTTAAAATCCCTTCTGACAAGGTGTCAAGCAATTGTATTTTTGATCAAGTGTATAGGAATTTTTTTTTTGAAAGTTTTCATGTTGTCCAAATAATATAAAAATCTATAATTTTTTATCTATTTTAGAAATTTTTAAGGTATGACATCAGAACACATGAGGCACCAAGAAACAAAGGGGAGTAAATGATAAAAATTTAAATTTGGAGATGGCTAATGCAAATGATAAGAGAGAAACCAATTTGTTTTGTGACAATTACTCAAAGTTTTTTTTTTTGTCATTTACATCCCTTTCTTCTCACTGCGTCTTATAATATTGTCAGTTTTGAGGTATTTCTGGTTTTTGGGTTTAGTTAAAGATTAAATTTATGGTTGTTTTGCTGTAAAGTAATTAAAACTGAAAAATATTTTGCAACATAATATATTTATGTTTTGTGGATATGGGGACCTTAAAAATTGTATTAGTTTGGTCATCAAAGTTACTATCACAAGTCAATTAGCATTCACTGCTTAATTCACTTCTGACATTCTAAAAATCCTATTATATAAAATTTTAAGTAAATGGTATTTATTATCTATACATAATTTTAAGTTTTTTCATTTGTATATGAGTTCAACTTCAATTTTCAAAAAGCTGATTGCTCCAAAAAGAAAAAAAAATACAACAGGGCAGGTTTTTATTTGAATGCTGCTAATATTCTTAATTATTTGTTTTTTAAAAAGAAATATATGGCTTTAATGTTTTGTTTTACAATCAAGTTAATTACATCTGATTTATTTTAAAAATTAGGTCAGTGAAGGGTTGGACTTTGCTGATCAGAATGCTCGCGCTGTAGTTATAACAGGATTGCCTTTTCCTCCATGCATGGATCCTCGTGTCAAAATGAAAATGAGTTACTTGAACAATGTAGTAAAAGAAAAAAGAGTAAGTTAGGGTTATTATTCTATTTTTTCTTTCAGTGTATCCTTTTTAAAACTGCATGGAAAAAAAGTATATTAGATTTTTATAAACTTTTTGTTCCCGAATTAGGTTTTTATAATTTATTCCCAACGGATCTGCTATAAGCTCTTATATTTTACTCCATTTGAAACAATCCCAGGTTTTGGTTGCAAAGTAATGAAATGATTTTTGTGTTCTAGCAATTAAAATGTCATGTTTTTATATTTAAAAAAAATGTGATAAGCAGATTCATGGGTTGCGTGCATCCACAAAAAAATTCTGGTAGTAGCATAGGGGTCTAAAGCAGCCGATCAATATGCATGTAAAATGCTTTTTTTTACTAAGTTTAAGGGTAATTATTGAAATATCTAGAAAATTCAATAAAAAGTTACTACATGACTTCTTTATTATTATAAAAATATTAGTTGCTTCGTAATCCATGAGGGATTCAGATCCGAAATTCTCTGACATTTCAGAAATATTTCTAGAACTTGTTCGAAAATTAAAAATAACAATAAATAAAACGATTTTCTGAATTTTTTGTTATTTATTAATTATGAGACTTTTTTAACGGATAATAGCTGTGTGTTTCTTTCTACCTTCAGACATGCAAAATATTTTGTACTACTTTAAAAAACTTTCTGTACAATAACGCTTCTAGAGAAAAATGACTTCTTGTATCAATATTAGACCTTTCATTTAATTACAGGAAGGATTTTTTTTTGAGCTTCTATATATATATATATATATATATATATATATATATATATATATATATATATATATATATACATACACATATATATATACAAACACACAAATGTATTTTGTGTTGAGGGGGGAGGAGAGGGGTTTTGTGTTCACTGAATTATATAATTTTTGTCTTGAATTTGTAGTGCATGTACTTCCTCTGAAAATTTTGTGTGAAGTTCCAAAAAAATTTTTTCACTGATAATCAAACACTTTTTCTAACACACACAACCCCTGTAGTAATCGGACACTTTAATTAAATATACATTAAAATGCTTAAATTAGCAAATAGTTGTATTTTGATGTACCTAAACATATCAATTATGGAGTCTTTTTCATCAGTTTATAATGTTTCTCCTAAGCATTTCTTGAAGGGGGATGTGCCCGGCTCCTTTCATGGCGATTTTTGATGCATTATTCCGAGGGTCGCCATATGTTTAAGTGACACTGTCTGCATACATTTCTAAAAAACTCTGCTTAATCTACATTTTAGATTTTTTTTCACTATGCATGTTAATTATTTTTAAAAAAAACTGTTTTACGAAATTTTATCAATTTATTTATCATAAGATTTCTTTGACGAAAAATATCTTTGATTTTTTTTTCCTACCTTCTGACAAGCAAAATATTTTGTAATAAAACTTAAAATACAACTAACATTTCTGGAAAAAAGTGACTTTTGGTATAATTGAACCTTTCATTTAATCATTTGAAGGATTATTTTTGAGCTTTTATATATATGTGTGTGTGTGTGTACTCCCAGATGTGTTGGGGAGTTGATTACATAATTTTTGCTTATTATATAATTTTTATTTTATAATAGGCGAAATTCATGGGACATTCTTTTTCCAAAAACTTTGTGTGAAGTTCCAAATTTTTTTTTTCCTGAGAATCACCCATGAATATAACAATGGTTTTCAAATTTTAGAAAATTTAAAATTTTAAATCAATTAAAAGGTAAATCATCTTATACTATACATTTTAATACAGCAGACTCTCGATTAACCGGGATGGTCGGGAAATGCCTCATCCCGTTTAAGCGAATATCCCGGATAATTGAATTTATACACATTTTGATGGAACATTAAGAAAATTGAAAGAAAATGGTTATATGTTGAGGTTTTCATTGTTTTTCTTTTACACATTCCTTTTGGACTATCTGAATTTACAGAAAATGCGAGTAATTCCTGTTTATTTTTAATAATGTCTCGCACAGTTTGATCACCAATCTCATATTCACACATTAATGATTTCACTATATGTCCATTTTCTGATTTATTAATTATTTCCAGCTTTTGATTTATACTAAGAACAACTCTTTTGCGTTTCGACATCTTAATACTACGAACAGAACGTATAACACATGTGAATCGAAACAGCACTAATACTGCAACGATTCATGAATCATCTCATGACCCCACATTCCAGAACGGGAGAAAATACCTGACATAGGACCTGGGTCATGTGACTAACCGGTTGAGAAAAGACAAGTCCTCTTGCGAAAATATTAAAGATCGTTAGTGAAAGGGGGAATTTTGAAACCTGTCTTGGCACCTGAACGGGACAGGCGATCAAGTGAAAGCCTGATTTCCCCCCCCCCCCCCCCAAAAAAAAAAGAAAAGCTACCTTCTCTGAGGAACAATCCTTTTTTTCAGCTGCTGGATGTCAAGCCCAGTCTCGTCAACTGAACGAGTCCATTACAGAATGAAGGGTTGAGAAGAAAGCAGTCTTCCAGCACATCTCCATATTCAGCTCTTTTTATTTTTTTTTGAGACGTCCCGGATGATCCGATCCCGGTTAATTGGGAGTCTTCTCTACTTATAAATCTGGTCATAAATACTTCAGTACAGTGATGACTTCCGATTTTCTTTTATTAGGGGCTTTGTGGGAATGACTGGTATGTTCTTCAAGCTTCTAGAGCTGTTAATCAAGCAATTGGTAGAGTCATTCGTCATAAAGATGATTTTGGAGCCATATTACTTTGCGATAATAGGTAAATCAATGAGTAATCAATCCCACAAATAATTATTCCTAATTATGCAATGTACATCCATAGAGTATAATTTTGCTTAAAACATGAGAAATACTTGTCTCTAACAAATGCAGGGACAAATATATTTTTTATATTAAATATTTAGAAAAATATTTTCTATATCTGTTTTACACAAAAAGTCTTACTAATACGGAATAGGTGAAAATAAATGAATAAATAAATAAAATTAAAATTAAAGAAACCTTGTTGTTCTAATAAAATTACCTAAACAGTAAACATTCTCTTCCAACTAATTGGGATCTGAACATGAACATGGTAGAGTGGAGTATCGTTTATACAGCTTCGAAAGGAGTATCAATAAATGTTGTAAAAACAATAACATCATATAATTGATTTACTCTTCTGGCTAAATCCAAGATTTGGGACTACATTAAAATGTCGTATAAATGTTATTTATTTTACAAATTCCACACACTACAAAAATAGCTTAAAAAAAAAAAAAATTAAAATAGCACCTATGCCATTAGTGCACATGCTCTCCAGTATTTCTCTACACACCAAGTAAAACTACTAAGTGCAGAGCACTTGTCTAAATATTCTGCAGTCATTGACTGACCGGATTCACAGAAAGTGCATTCAGCTGAATCGGCAATGCCGATACGGGAGAGACGGGATCTGAGGCAGTCATGTCCTGTTAACAGTCTAAAGTGTGCTATGGCAGCTTTTTTGGGGGCCTCAGAAATACAATTGGGATTCTTGACAAGGATTGTCCAATCTTGTCCTTTGATGCCCCTGCAGCCTCCAACTAAAATTATGTTTGAGGTCATATTTGTTATAAGCCTTAAAGCATAAAATGTTGAACCTTTTTTAGGTCTTGGGCCACCTTGGCTCCTTTTTTAGGATTAATGTCTGCCTGTTCATTTCCAATGATTCCACAATGTGCTGGTACCCACTGAAAGGAGATTTTGTGGGTAAGATCCTTTTAAAATAAATCTAACTTGTGTTTAAGGCACATAGTGAAGAAAAGAAGCGCTGGAGAATTGAGCAAAGCTGTAGCAGAATTAGCGTTACCTAGGGTGCACCACGTGGAAGCCTGCTACGTTACACCCCTTGTAAAAATGTAAAAGTCGTATAAATGATCGTCATATAAATGTAAAAGTCGTATAAATGATACTCCATTATAGATATGGGCTGAAACTACACCACCTGAATAGTAAAAATATAGAATTCTAGTGGCAGATGATCAAACGGTATAGAAAATTATGAGGGATTTTTGGTAAAAATGTATGTATTACAGGCATATATTTTTGCTGCATCTGAACGATTTCTATTCCTAGATCAGATTTGCATTTTGTAAAGTGTTTAGTTTTGGATGAACTTGGTATCTGTACATGTAAGATTCGTAATAAGATCTTTCCGATAAAGTTTGTTCCAAGCAAATCCGAGTTAAACAGGATTTATATTTTATATATGATTGAAATTTCTCTGCAGGCTGTAATGTTACATTTTTTTGAGCAGTTCAAAATTGAACAAAAGTTGTTCAAATCAAAAAATATTCTATGTCACATGCTCCTTCCACTAAGCTTGGTCAAAGGAACTTCGATCTTATGTCCAGCGTGTATAATTAGCTTCACTTTTCCCCATAGTCACTAGTGCTAAAATATTTTGAACTGTTCAAAATTGAACAAAAATTTGTTCAAATTATAAAATAACGTACGGAAATGAAGTGTCCGGGCCAAGATCTTTCAAATGAAAAAAAAAAAAATCTTTCAAATTGGACAATCCCCTCAAAAGTTATTGGGGGGGCACAGATCGACAGACACACATTCCCCCCCCCCCCCTACTTTCAAATATTTTATTTTTCATTTTTAATTACTTCACTTATTTTTGATGTTTCTTTATTTTTAACGATATTTTTACGATATCTTAAGCCTTCTTTCGTATGCTCTTTTCTTATTATTTTGTAACTTTCACAGGAAAATAGCCTAAAAATTAACTATAGATCCAAGATGGTTGACTTATTTTTCAAACATACCCAATAAAATGTAAAATAAAGACTATCAATGTTTTTTTTTTTTCAGGAAAAAAGTAAATAAATTCATATATCATCTTGGTTCTCTCATTGTTTTAAAACAACTTTCCATCTTTTCGCTTTAATTCAAAGCTTTTAAATTAAAAATAGTATTCACAGCTCAAAAGCAATGCCAGATAGTCTTTGAATACAGCTGTGCAACCATGCAACTAGCAAAATTGTAGGATACTGAACTTATTTTTACTGTGATGCATATTTATTTGTGGGTGATAGTTAAATTGCATAGTTTGCAATTTAATGCTCTTTATTTTTTAAATTTATTCTAATGTGCAAATATACGAATTGATATATTCTGAGTATTATTTTATAAACTTGTGAATTGATCAATAAAACGCCAAAACCTTTGGTCCCAAGGTGTGTATTATAATGGCCTTCTACTCTTTTTTATGGCTCTGCTGCTGTTTTAATTGATAACTCTAATGTAGCAAAAACCGTGTTTGAAAGGTAAAGGTGAAAAATGTCTGTGTTCATAAGTTATTTTTAAAAAGGCGTGAAACAGCCCTTCTAATCCCAAAATGCATGTTAATATAACTTATTTTGTAGTTTAAACTCCCCCCCCCCCCTCACAATGTGGAGTAACTTCGTGCAGCATAACATTTTTCTCTTTCCTTGTACTTTAATGCATTTAGAATATTTAGTTTGATATCAATTTTATATTATTTACTTATATTCAGCTTTTGTAAAATTAGTTATAGCTTTATTCAACCGTAACACTTGAAATTTAAAATAAAATTGCTTAGGTTCAAAGATAAACGAATGCAGTATCAACTTTCAAAATGGATTCAAGGGAGAATACATGTATTTGATTCATTTGGGCCAGTTGTACAAAAATTATCAAGCTTTTTCAAAGCATTAGGTCAGGTAAAGTGTCCATTATTTTTTTATTTCTGTAAATTGATTTTAAATTATAGCAAATTTGTTGTGTATATAAAAGTATAAACTGCACAATTTCTAAAAAGTGTTCAAAATTATTTCCTTCTTCCAAGAATACCAGATATGCAATCTTTGGCATAATAATCCAATGATTGTGCTTTAGGAGGATCATGACAGTCCTTTCATGCATATACATTACCATCAGGGGTTGCGCCCGAGGAAATTCGGATATCTTTTCGAACCCTTCACAAAATTACAATTAGTCAAAACAGACCCTTCACAATATTCAAATCAAGCAAAATGGACTCTGCACAAAATTCCAAGCTTCTAAACTGTACTTTTTATACCCAGGGGTGATTCTAATCCAAAATTCTCCAACCTTTCTGAAAGTTTTCAAGGGTCTCTTCCGAAAATTTAAAAAAAAAAAAATTATTCAATAATATCTATTTTTCTTTCTTTCTTCAGGCAAGCAAAATATTTGAACTACATTAAAAACTTTCAAGATAATATGATAACGTTTCTGGGGAGAAAAAAGGCTTCTAGTATTAATTTTAGATCTTTCATTTAATTATTATTTAAAGCATTTTTTAAAAAAAATTATATATAAACTAGCGGTACCCGTGCAAAGTTAAAATAGCGGCGCAACTTGTTTTTTCCCCCAAGCAAGACACCAAAGGCGACCTCTGAAGTCGCTTCTGAGCCGATAAAAAACTTATTTCAGCCAGTCTTTTTCCACAAATGTTTTTCTGCTTTGACTTAGGTATAAAATTATTTCAATCTATCACTCAATAATAACCTATATTTATTGATTTATATTTGTATCATGTGACATATTTATCTTTATTACATCATCAAAACTTTTACATAGGTTTTTTTTTTACTCTCAGTCTGATAGATAGCAAGCAGTACATTCTTTCTGAGTCTGAATTCAAAAATATAAATGTTATTTCATAAATATTTATTTCAACCAATAAAAAGAATAAATTCTGATACAAAAAGTAAAAAATAAGTATATATTAGTAGTTTTATACATAAACATACATTTTGAAATCAAATCAGAAAAATGAATTGATATAATTTTAAATATGAAATTTTAACTGCTACAAATTAAAGTACTAAGCTAAATGGAGAATTGATAAATTGATCAGACAATGCCATTTAGTAAAGATCATTTGAAAAATCTAACAGTTTCTGATCACCCTTGGCCTATTAAAGAAAAACAAAAGCTCCGCTGAAGAAATTCTCTAAAACGACTTACAACCCTCTTGAATTTCAGCAGTTGATGATAATTTAAAACAGTTTATTTTATAAAAGGATGTTTTGTGTATGGGTCTTTTTTTTTGGGGGGGGGGGGAGGCAGATCGTGATCATCTTTACACCTGAATACGACCCCAAGATTTAAAAACGGTGCTCTAAAATTTTAGTTATTTACTATTACTTTGTTAAAAAGTTTCTTCAAGTAAAAAGTAGGTTTTTTATTTAATATGTTAGCATAATTGTGTACTGATAATATTTTAATCCTCTATAACAAGAGTCTTAATGCTACAACAAATAATAAATTTTTTATCAACATTCATTGCTGTTCTTTTGCATAGAATCCAAATAAGAGTAAAAACAGTGCACCTGCTTTTGGAGCGTTTCAATTGAGTCACTCGGTAGTTTGCCAAAGAACTGAAGCTGTAAAGAATCAACCAGAATCAAAGGATAAAAACAAGAACAGGTAAATATTTCTTTTTAAATATGTTAAACATGTGTTATAGAGATTTTTTGTGTGTGAAATTTCTTGTGTAATAAAGCATTAGGGGTCATTCACAAAATGATATCATGTTTTGAGGGGTGGAGAAAGGTGGGAGAAATTATGACAATGGGAGGGGTAACACAAAATGTGATGTCACACATTTAGGTTAAAAATAAAAACATTTAGAATCAGGAGATTAAATATCTTTATATACTTTCTTTTTACTTTTTTTTTGTATTCTTGTTGATTTCATTTTCTATCGAAAACACCGATGCTGATTCAAGTTTAAATTAACAGGAAATTTACTTGCGCATTTACACTTCTAAGACAAAATAGCATGGGTAATTTTTAAACAATTTGATCAATTAATGTTTCTTGCTATCTATGTCTTTTTTTGTAAACTTTAATTTCATTTTACACAAATTAAATACTCATGTAATCATTATTATTATTATGCTCACAAATGCCATTAAAAGCTCAAAAATAAAATTGGAAATGTGATCTATAACATAGCGTGTTCTTTCTGAACTGCAAGTACATAAGGTAAAGTGCCCTAAAGCTGACACCCAAAAAAACTGTTCCCAAAGCTCACACCCTCAAATAAAAATACATTTAAAGTATTACCGATTCTCTAAAATAATTTAAAATGAGATTTTCTTTCTTTTGGAATGGTATTACTTCTTAAATCTCTTTGGTAATACATTAAATGTTTTTTTATTTGAAGGTGTCAGCTTTAGGAACCATTTTTTGGATGTCGGCTTTAGAGTGCTTTACCTTATGCTTATGTAATATATTGTGACATGTAGCAGGGGGTATGTGGGAGTGTGACATTTTATGATCAAGGTAGGAGGAGGTCAAATATATTGAAAAAAAGTGTGACATTATTTATAAACGTCCCCTTATTATGAAATTAGCCTTTGAAAAGTTGTGAACTTTTATGTGTGTGGGAACTTTGTTCTTAATTCATTGATGTATTGCCTATGCTGGTTTCATAAATTCTGATGAATGCATTGATTTTGAAATTAAGTATTAGTTTCAATTAAAATCGGGGATAAAATTTTTAATATTGAAATGTTGTCTTTTAAGATAACTTAAATGTTGTCTTATTTCCAAGTTATTCATTAGAAATTATCCTTTTAATTCATTCATTATTGTTTACATAATTCAGATAATTAAAGTGACTGATAATGAGTGACAAAACTTTATAGGTTTTTAAAATTATCAAAGATAAGTTTTGAAATTATTTCTAAAGGTAGCAGTTCTTTTATGTCAAAATTTATTTGGGTTTGCTGAGCCTGCTTGCAAAAAAAAGGAAAATTGCTAATTTTTGTAATAGAAATGATGAAAAGTTTAAATTTTGCAACTGAAAAGCTTGCAATGTGGAGAAAGCTCATTAAAAAATAAATATATTAATTAAAAAATAATAATTTGGAAAAAACTGTTTGTCAATGAATGAATTACATGTCAGAAAAATTATGTAATTTGTGATTATGCAATACTTATCTGAAACAGTTAAAGGGGTGCAGGGAAAAACAATCTAAGTCCATTTTGAGACCCCCCCCCCCTTCTTCCCCCATTGATGACACTTCCGACGATCAAAAATAACCAAAATGCAGATGCTGAAACTTTAAAATTGTAATTTGGAGAAATTGAGATTTACGACTGTGATTGTTCTACCCTTCCGCCCTTCATTTGTAAAACTTCATGGTACATAGATTATGAAGCACCAGTCAATCAACAAAATATAAATTTAAAAAAATACTGTATAATTATTTATATTTTTGTGCAGTTCTTTATTATTAATGATATTTTCTCGTAATCTGTTCAGAAATACTACTAGGAATTTCATAAAATTAGATAAATACATTAAATTATGCTTCATGAGAAAGTGGTAGAAGAACTTCTTTAAAATTTAACTTAGCAAATGTAATTTGGATAATGTATCAAAAATTTAAATTATTTAACCATTCAGTAGTTTCATTTAAATTTATTAGTGACTCATTTGGATTATTTACTGCTCACTTAGCTATTTGGGATCCATCCCAAATACTGCAACTTAATACAATTTTTTCTGGAAGTGAAATACTTGAAACTTAATACACGAGTCCTGCAAGTAAAAACAAGTTGCGAATCTGTTTAAGAAAATTTACTATTTCATGTGTATATATATATATATATTAATGTGCATTAATTTTAATCACACTTAAAAAAATTTTCGTTCATATTTCTTAGCAAAATGATATATTAGTTCATCAAGAACTAAGCTTTTCTACTATTAAAAATAGTTATGTTTTGTGTGCTTGTCTAAAAAAAAGGAGATTAACAAGGAAATACTGAATCATACATGTATATCTATACACACACACATGTAAACAAGTAGTTATATCTAAATGTATATACTAAATTTGTATGACATTCTAGTGTGGCTTCCATTCTTAGATCTAGCAATTATATGAATTTATCATTTGAACGACATTTTTAAGTAGTCCCTTTGGTGATGTATAAACGATGTTCCACTGCATACATATTGGAAAAAATGTAAAGTGGTTGTTTCTATGCTAATAATGGTTTGCTTGGTTTTAGCTTTGCTGCTGAAAACATTTTCGAAGGCTATAAGCAGAATCTATCAGGTAAGTAATTTGCAAGTTGCAGAAAATTAAAAGTTTTTGCTCAACCAAACACAGCTATTGATGTTGTTAACAATTTGCTTTCCACACATCTAGTCGAGGTTCTTTCTTTGGCACCGGTAGTCGGACTCGCTTATTTCACTTGTCCCCAAGTTCAGTTTTGAAGGTTCTTGGGAGACAATAAATTGTCAAGTTTTACTAATCTACCTTATGAGTTCTCAATCCTGTTTTTTTTTTGATAATTTTAATTTTTTATAACCATTTTAAAACTAAGTTTGGAGGAAAACATTTTAAAAAAACTCCCGAGTGCCAAGCAACTAAAATTTTTAGTATCAAATAAATGTGAAATTTAAAGTTTTTCTTTAAAAGAAGTGTTAGTAATTGAGACTAAATTTCCCTTAAGTGATGCATTTACATAGAAGATGTAAATTTTGAAAAAGAAGATGGAATTGTAACTATAGCCAAATTCAAAATTTCCATTTTCAGTGTAACTGTGTTCAAGAAAATATTTATATATTTTGGTCATTTGAATCATTTCTGAAAATAATTCATTGGCATTAACTACAAATATAAATACATGTACAAAAGTTATGACCAGTGATAGGCTCTGAACCCAGCAAGGCTGATCCTAGTCGGTTTTTCTCCCCGTTAAAAATCAAGAGCCCTTTTAAAATTATTCATCCCCTTCCAATTAACAACCGTTTCTGGTCGACTATTCCAAATGTCTACAACCCTATTGAGGTATTAAGTTTTTCTAATTTCAAGATTAGCCTGGAATTAAAACAATGACCCATAAGGCTTTGCAGAATTTCACAGAAAGGAAATCTCTAGTTCTGCAAAAATTTAGCCCTACAAAATCGTCCAGTTTAGCAAGTAAAACTATTGAATCATCACAACTTCGATTCTCCTTTGCTTGAGGTATATATTAAATCTTGTAAGTCTAGATCTAAATCTATATGTCCACTTATTAACCTAATAGTCATGCTTTGAATCCTAAAGTTATACCATATTTTTTTAAAAAGGACCAAAACTGAAAAACTTATATTTAGACTGAAATATTATGCATTGACCGTCTCTTCTGAAAAAATTCAAAAAGCTTCTGATTTCTTCAAATTAATTATTTTAAACTGACTGTGTGTGTGTTTTGGTAAAATGTACCAATTGAGGCGCTGAGAAGCAAAGGGGTGTAAGTGACAAAATTGAAAATTCGGAGATAAATACTGCAAAGGATAGGGAAAGCCCTATTCTGTATTGTGGCGAGAGATATTAGGGGTATCCCTAACAGGTGCTACCACCCAAAATGATTTTTTTTTTTTAAATAGCATTAAAGGTCCCATAAAATCCAAACTTTGAACGTGTATTTCTCAGAATTGTTTTTTAGTTACTTGCATCCTTTTGCTTCTCACTGCCCTAATTGGCTGAAATTCGTCAACTGCTATTTTAAAAAAAATTCTCCATTTTGCAAACCTTCAGTTAAAAAATAGAAAATAGCAAACAAATAATGCCTGCACCGTTTTGTTAAATGCAAGAAGAATATTGTACAGCCAAACTTTATTTCCATGTATTTTAAAAACTGTTTCTCGTAGATGCTCCAAAATTGATAATAGGTAACCTATTATTTGCTATAGAAAAGATAAGAGCTCCAATTCTACCACCAAAATTTTCCTTTTGTTTTATCCTCCCCTCTTACCGCGAGAAATTATGCAAAATCTCTAGAGTTTTTCATTTGAGGTTGAGAATAGTATATGTTAAAACATGAAGTTCATCATTGCTTAAGAGTTTGGACGGACATGAATTAAAAATTGTTGATCAAGATTAAAGTACTAAATATATTATTCTGCAGTGCTCAAAAATAATATTGCCCGACATGCTCGGGGTATGTCATTTTTTAATCAAATATTTCTTTCCTAACCTTTATTATTTTGTATTTTATTGAAAAGTCACCGCATCCTTACCGGAACTCAAAATTGACTTGTTGATGGACATGCATATCAACAATAAAATTTGTAATACAATTTAAATTTTGAACTTTTCACTTGTAACGACTTATGTAATATTTTGTTTGTAATGTAATCGTTTAATGTATTAGATTATAGTCAGTACCGGATCTTGAAGATTTTCGAGGCGAGGCAAAACTTAAAAATGCTCCCCCCTCTAACCAATTATTGTTGATATTTTATATAACTTTTATGCTCTCCCTTTTCTTTCTTTCTTTTTTTTTTTTTTTTGAGTATTTTTCCTTTTGGGGTCACTAATAAACTGACAGTTGAAGGGGTTCCGGGGGAAAATTTTGAAAACTATATGCAAACTGGTGCATTTTGAGACCTTAGGAGACGCTTTGTGACTTTTTAGGGGGGGGGGGGGAAGCAAGCAAAAACTTTTACTCACAAAAATAATAATAAAAATGCAGAAAAAATGGGCATTTTTTTAAAATCCAGAGGGCAGGTCCCTCCCCTTCCCTTTCCTTCCTACTAATGCCCATATCAAAGAGCCATGTGTTTGCCTTGTCAAACGACACTTACAAGCTCCCACCTCTTCCTAAAAGGATGCTATGAAAGTTTCTAAACGATAAACCATTGGGTATTGTCTGAGCCTAGCATGATTTATACATATTTAACTATTACAAAGGAGAAAAAACCTTGACTTTTTAAAATTTAAATTTTTAAATTTTGACATTGCGAAATTTTCCTCCCCCTAACCTCAATTTTAGAATTTCCAACAGTTTATACAAATAAATAATTCTATTAATCGGAGTTAATCGTTAGCAATAGCTGATCAATGATAAAATTGTGCACCAAACTAGGATTTTAATTCTCTTTCAAAAGTTAAATTTTCGTAATTAAATATTTTTTCTTTCTTCCCCCCCCCCCCCCCCTTTTCTTTCTTTTTTTTCCTTTTGTGCATCACAGTTAAATTTGCTGCCCCCAGAAGTACTGCCCGGGGCATGGGCACCGGCTTGCCCCACCCTAGATCCGGCACTGATTATAGTTAAAATAATTCTTGATTTAGATATAAAGCTGTTAGTTTAATTTTTTTGTTTGATTAATGCTATATGACAAACTCAAATGTTTTCATTAATCTGCAATAAAACAACTTCTGGGCATGTAAAATTTTAAAGATTTTTCGAGCCCTGTTATTCTATCTCCCGTTTTAAAATGCTTTATTAGCTAAATCTTGTAGGTTGTTAAAAAAGCATTATGGTGGATATTGTGATATTTATTTATATATTTGTTTTAGATTCTCAGAACAATCTAAATGCTAACTCTAGCAGCATTTTTGATGTTATGGATCATAAAGAGCAAGAACTATCCTCTCCTCCCATTTTTGGAAATAGTGTTTCGTCACAGCCTAGCTGTTCCTCAACAACTTCAAATTTTGACTCTGTAAGTTTACCTTTTGTGAAGGAAAATACTTTAACTTCTAACAAATTTTAATTTATAATGATGATTATAGTGCCATTGATTGTAAAACATTATCAATGCTGAAGAATTTTCTCCTGTAGCAAAAATGTATTTCTAGTTTCAGTTTGAATAAATCTGTATTTATTGAAGAATTTAAAAAATACAATTACTGAAAACTTATGAAGTTGAAAATTGAAATACTGAAGGTTGAAATTATATTAGGGTCAAAATTCTAGTCACAGAACATATGGAAGATTTAAAGTTATGTCTTTTCACTCACAACAGGCTTCATGTCTTTGAATCACTTTATTCCATGTGTCTTTAATCTCCATTCTGTAGAAGTTTAGGTTTCTACAAGTCAAAACAAAAAGTTGGACAAAACAATTAATATTGCACTATCATTAGATTACTGATATTTATTAGCTAAATCAGAGGTCGATCCAGCATTTTCTTAACTGAGCCTGTTTTTTTTTTTGTGAGTTTTAAAGAGATTTTTGTGAAAAATCAAATAATTTTGTGAAAATTGAAAATTTAAATATGTACTGATGAAGAATTTTATTATCATTTGCCACTTTTATAATGAATAATGTTGTAAAATGTGCGATTTGGAAGCTTGTAATCTTGTGAGGCTTTCATTTTGATTGATTTGAATTTTGTGAAGGGTCCATTTTAATTAATTGGAATTTTGTGAATTGTCCGAAAACTGAACCAAATTTTCTCTGGTGCAACCCCTGGCTAACTGTATAAAGCAAAGAATGAAATTCCTAAAGAAATTTAAAACTGTTAGCTGAAACTTCGACTTTTAAAAAGCAAGCACATCCTAGTCACCAAATATAATGCAAAGTAGGTTACATCTGTAGCATAAGTTAGTGCTATTTTTATGTTTAAATTTTTAATAAATGCAATACTTTTTCTTCACGGCTGCCCACAAAAGGACCGCAGACTGCACCAATGAAATTTTTTATTTAGATAAAGTATCTAAATAATATTGATCTAATTTAGGTTTAAATATTATTTCCAGTTATATTTTTCTAAGCATCGATTAGAACTCCCTGAAAAGAACTTATAGTTCTAGAGTTCACTGGTATCGGGAATTTGAAGAAATTTTTGGTCTAGTACTTTTGTGTCCTAAATCATTCATCACAAAAAAATGTCCCTTCTTTTTAGTTTCTTAATGAAATTATTATCGATATGAGTTGTTTCATTTATATAATAATATCCTAAGACATTTGAGAGGGATTTCTTTTTGATTTTTTAATTCTTTACTTTAATTTTTTTGGTTTGGTGTTTAAATTTCTTTGCATGGTATTATTATATGGTAACTTCTAATGCAGTGGTTCCCAAACTTTTTTTCCTTACAAACCCCTTCTAAAGTTCAAAAGGAAATGGCGAACCCCCTTTGGTAGTCGTAAATAACAAGTAGCAAAAGTGTAAAATTTGTTAGCACGTTTATTTTCCATGTTGTACTATAGTTCCTAACAAGAAATGAAAATGTAATTGCAAAACATCTCTGCTTTTATTTAAAATATTTTTTTTTCTTATTTGCTATTTTTTAATTATTACTAGGAAATAAACATAAGTATTTGCAAAAAAATCTTTAAAAATTACTTCCCTGATAGTGCAAAAAAGTTTTTGCAAAATTTTGAATGAATCAATAAATATCATTTAGTTCCACTTTTTGGTTGAAATATACAAAATGCGCAATAGTTGGAACATAGTGTGATAAGTGTGAGTACCAAATTTAAAATTAATGAATAAATATCTTCCGTTTCTACTTTGTAGTCTGTACATAAGAAATTACCTGAAAATAATGCAAAGTTTTACATTTTAGTAAATTTTCATGCTTTGGACTCTTTCTTCCCGCTAGCAAGGAGAAGGGGGGAAGTAGTTGGAGAAACATGTGTTCAAGTTTTAAACTTAACCAATAACTATCTTTTGATCTAGCACTCTGAAATTCACATTTTTGAAATTGGGTAACGGAAGAATTAAGTACATTTCAAATTTTGTACATAGGCTTCTTATTCCATTCCACAACTTTCAAGTATTATCTGGAAAACTATTTTAAAAAAATCAATTTTGCACCCCGTTTTAACTCTTAATAGGTATGTAAATCTATTATTTTGTTTTTTCTTTCATGTTAGCAACTAAATATTCGCCATTGCAATTTTTTTTTCGCAAATAGATTTCAGATTTTGATTTTTCCTACAAAGCTGACTGCAGCACTCATTTTCCCTATCCAAGAGGGAATTTTCGTCAGTCGGAACAAACCCCACTGTTGCTAACTGGCTCAGAACACTAGGTTCCAAGTGGGCATTAATTTATTATATGGCAATTAATTAGTATGTGGCATTTTACTATGTGGAAAATTAAGTGGAATCTGTATATATTTACATATCAACCGTTTGTATAAGTGTTTGTTACTGTGATGTATAAAAGGTAAAAAATGAAAAGGACTGGCTATTTGTTGGACGGAACACGTCCTGTCTAACGTAACCATGTCCTACATCACATGAACCCCTGGGGGTTCTCAAGCCACCAGTTGGCAAATGCCTTTCTAATACAATTTGTTTTAATTTACATACATCTATTGCTTTTGTTTTTTTAGTAAATAATAAACTGTATTAAAAAATATATTCTGTTTCTGGGCATCATTTTGCAAATACTGTTTTCAACTTTGTTTAAAAGTCACTTCAAGTTCAAAGTAGAAAAGTTAATTATGTATCAGTGACACCTGTGTGTAGCAATATTGTCTATAACATTAAACCTGCCACAAATATATTTTCTTTGGTGCCAGCAATACTGTATTTACTCGATATTACATTGTGGTATGTAGGTTATTGTAAAACGACACTGCTATTCAGAATGGCAAAAAACTAAGACATGAGAATGGCCGGAAATGGACTCAGGAGCAGACCCGTCATTTCAAACTTTTCCAAGAGGGTGGGGGGAGGGTATATTTTCAATGCATATTATAGGTAAAAAAACAACAAAATACATAAAAACACGGATAAATTCAATGTAATTCTAAAGTTAGGGGGTCAATTGACTCCTCCCTCCCGTGATTGCTCAAATGACGGGCCTGCTCAGGAGGGTTTTGTATCAATAGTAACAAATGTCTCCTTTGTGCATCTGAACTCGTTAGATGGACTTAAAAATATGCATTTTTATGTATCATTTGCATCCAAAACTAACATTTAGCTAAAAAAACTTAACCATTTTCTTTCCTTGAATAGTAGAAGGTTTATTTTCTAATTTTCATCTGTAACAAAATTATTCTAAATCATATTATAGTGCAAACTTTTACTGTAGAACGTTGGTAAACTTTTTAACAAAAATGTACTAATTGGAGTTTTTGCAAATACCAAGTTTATGAATTAAAATTCATTCTATATTAGTTCTATATGCACTGCATGCACATATTATGTGTACATAAACATTTGATGTGTTGTCTATTACCTGCTTATAATATACTTTTTCTAGATTTCCACTGCAATGTTATGAACAGGTTTCTCAATTTTTTACGAAGTAAATTAAAGTTGCTTACGATTCTAACATTATTTTTAGCACTCATCTCCTCAAGAGTATCAACTACCAAAAAAGAAGAGAAAAATTTCCGTACCTTTACGTCAAGCCGTACAGATACCACAGATACCTACTAAAGAGGCTGAGAAATGGAAGAAATACTTAACTGAGGTATTATTATTCCTGACCTGTTTCCTTGCTTACTTAAGGCTACAGTGAACACTAATTTTTTTAAATTCTTTATGTACAAACTTAAAATTTTGTCAGTTTGTACTTATGTTAGAAAAAATCCCCTACAAAAAGTTTGGCGTAAAAAAATGGGTAGTTTTTTTTAAATTTAAAAAACTGAATTTAAAAATTGAAAAACATTGAATTTTTAACTTAGTTAAAAATTCAATTTTTTCCTGATTATAGATATCCTTTTAATGAATGGATAAAAGAAAACATTTTATATGATAATTTACAAAATACAGGCAAAAATGTACTTTTATATGAAATTTTCTGAAAATTTAGTGATTTTTTTCAATAAACAAGTTGAATATCTTCTTCCAAATAATTATTACTGCTACATTTAATCCATTAAACTATAACTACGTAATATAAGAATACATTTGGAAAGTTTGGTAGCAATAGCATAAAAATTGCGGCACGTGGAACGTTTTGAATTTCTGTTTTGAGGTAAACTTTTGATTTTGAGAAAAAAGGCTTTTTTTATTTTAAAAATGTGTAACTATATAAAAGTACATATGTATTAAAAAGTTGATTATTATAAACATAAATTTGATAGCTAATATTCATTAATACAGTGTAAGCATACTTTATACCATTTGGCCAATTTTCAACATTTTAAGTGTCCACTGTAACCTTAACATAGCACTTTGATTTGCATATCATATTTGCTCTACACTTACAGGTTAAAACTTTGCTGAGGCCTACACAACAGTATGGAGATTTCTGCTCCGCTATGAGGCATTTTAAAGAAACTAATCAAGTTGAAAAATTTGCTTTGGATATGAAGAACATATTTTCAAGTTTTCCGGATGGTAACAGTTATTTGCAGAGTATGTATTTGTTGTATTCTTGTATTATTTGTATGTATTTTACATGTCTGTCAATCTTATTGGCGATTACTCTGCAAAATATCCAATTTTTATAAACTGAATGTTGAAATCAAAACAATGACAGACCCTGAAAATTGAGGTAAATTTGGGTTGTTGTATGAATGTTGAAACAAATTGAGTGGTTTTCCCATTACTTATGTACCATATCTCGTCACATAAAATATTTTTAATTAAAAAATCCAGCTGTACTGATTATGCTTAAGTTAAGTTTTTATGTAAGTACTATATCTATACTCATGCTAAAAAAAAACTAATACATGAAAACTGTTCTGATAGATCAAGAAACTTAACAACTGGTTGCAGGAAAATAATAAGGTATTTTTGCTCTTAGCGGTAAATTTTAGTGATGCAATGGATCTTAATTTGGCCGGATACCAGACATCCGGCCAGAGTACTTTTTTTTTTTAAAAGGAGTATTTATATTTAATTGGATTCGACAAAAACCATTATTTTTCCTTTGCTTATATGATTATATATTTCTTTCAAATAAACTTTCAAGTAAAAGTACTTAACTTTCAATTTCTGAATATCAATAACTATTACGTAAATAATACTTAGTTGAAGAATGTTATCTGCACTGAGTATTGTGCTTAACTTAAATAAAACTACTGATAGAATATGTTTAGTATATGTAGATGGCAAAAACAAATACCTGTTAAAGATTCAAACTTATTTATATTAAAAATCAAATTGAAAAAATTAAAAGCTTTTCGATTTTTATCAGTTAAAAAATAAATTGCTAAGAATTTGAATTTTAACAACTTTTAACTTTGAATTGTAGTGTCACTGTTAATAAATCCGTCTCTTTATTTTATTTAGAGTCGAATATTACTGTCGGATAATCATAATATCCGGCTATCCGGTCTACTAGCCGGATCGGTCGGATAGATACTGTCTGCCGGATATCTGTTGCATCTCTAGTAAATTGAATGCCATACTGTTCATAAGAATTTTGTAAAAATTACAAGTGGTAGATAAAATTAAGTTACATAATTATCAATATCTGAAATCATCAAATTTATCAACATTTGTTTTGCATCACTGAGAGAAGTGATCAGTCATCCTACATTCTAAAAATATTGCTAGAAAGGGATGTATATTATTACACTATTTTAATTTTCAACTGAACGCCTAAATTCTTCTTTCAACATCTTGATTTAATTATTGAAAAGCAATGATCTTCTAAATTGTATTACAGCTACATCTTTATTGGTTGAGAGCCGTGAGAGAAGCAAATTTTTAGCTTTGTGCTTTTAAATCCTTGAATGTAAGTAAAATTTTATTTCTTTATTTAAAGTTAGATTAAACTAAATGTTCATGTGCAATGAACATTTAGTCTGTCATTGACATGACAGACATCAAGAATTGTTTTCTGTAGTGTTTTAACAAACTGAAACTTGTCATGTAATATTCTTTTAAAATATAAAACATTTGCCCAGTTTTTAGTGAACTTTTATGTTGTAGGGAGGATTTGTCCTGCTTTGTGAAACCTGCATTGAAGATTTCCTAGAACACCTGAAAAAATCTTGAACTGAGCATTTCATATTTATGATGAGCATATTAATGTATTGTTACAATCACTGCTGTTTTAAAATCTTAATGTTTTTAACTGTTGCACAAATTTAGATGTTATTTATGGCTGGACCATATCTGAGATTTGCATATTCGTATTATCATATCTTGGTTTATTTAGTGGAACTTCAATTTTATTGGCTGGACCGTAATAGAAATTATGTATTTTGCCTTTTATTCTATATATTTTTATAGTAATGTAGATGTATATATTTGTAAATAAAATTAACAAACATAAAAGCATATTATTCTACACAAATACTGCAATAAAAACAATGCACAGCAAGTAACATTAGTTTATTCTATATAAGTTACAATAATAAAAATTATTTCCTAAAAGCACCTCCTTTAGGTTTTAAACGATTACGAAGAAATGTTTCACGTTTCTCCTTTTCTTGGGCAATTTTCTCTTTTTGAAGTTCAAAACATTCATCTACTTCCTTTGACATTTTGATAATTTGTTCCTGTATAAAGAAAAAAGCTTCATTTATATATTTCCCATAATTATAGTCATTGACAGAGCGGGACATTGTTCTAAGAGAACAAGAAGAAAATGAAAGCTTTTGTCCTTGTTAAAGTTGATAGGAAAACTTCTAATTCAAAGATTAAGTATCAAAATGTGTTACGAAAAGCTATCGCTGTAGCTTTTAAAAAACAAGCTTTGTTCAGGATCTAATCATTAATAACTAGTGGTGTAGTCCTGGAAAAAAAAGGTGGGGGAACGCTTACATATACAAGTATCAAAAAGTGGGGTACACTATGTTAAAATTCAAAATAAGTGGGGGGGGGCGGGGGGAGGACGCTTGTGTTAAAATAAAAAGGTAGGGGCATGCCGTCTCCCCTCAACTACAACACTTAATAACTAAAACAGAAATTTCCTACAGTGATATTTTTACCCATGCACATTGCACAAGTTAGCTTTTGTAACAAATTCTTAATTTCATTTCTACAACCCCATAAAAAACATCAATGATGTATAAGTAATGAGAAGTATGTTTTTATTACTTGCATTATAGATAAAACGAGCCTGCTTTCCCATATACTGCAACTTCAAATTTATAATCTCTCTCTCTTTCTTATTTAGCTTTAGTTCTTAATTACTTAAAATATACTCTTTTCAATGGTTAATACATATTCATTCATTCAATTAATTACTCTCATGTATTTATACTCATTTCATTTATTCATTCAGAAATATTCTTAAAAATCCCGATCAAAAAATTTCATAAGAAAATAGGCTTGTTTAGTTCTAGTTGAACTGAGTATCTGTACATGTTCTACGGCCTAACGTCTTTCTGATAAAGTTTGTTCCAAGCAAATCCTTCAGCTAGATCAGGATTTATATGGAATTGAAATTTCCCCATAGGCGCTAATGTGAATTATTTTTTTGAACAGTTCAAAAATGAACAAAAATTGTTTAAATCAAAGAATATTTTAGAGAGAGCTTTTTCCAATAACCTTCTTCATAGAAACTTGGATCTTATATCCAGAGTTTGCATAATTTGCTTCATTTTTGCCCATAGACGCTAATGTTAAAGTTTTTTGAACTGTTCAAAATTGAACAAAAAATTGTTCAAATCAAAAAGTAAAAAAAAAAAAAAAAAAAACATGACAATGAGATGTCCTCACTGAAATATTACGATTAAAAAAAAAAAAATCTTTCGAATCAGACTATTTCCTCATAAGATATTGGGTGGGGGGGGGGGGGGGGGGACAGACCGACGGACACAGTTTTTCCATCTCGAAACGCCCTACTTTCAAATTCTTTGATTTTAACAATATTTTTACGACACAGAAAGCCTTCTTTAACACTTTATTTTTTACAACTTTTACAGGAAAGTAGGCTAATAAAAAGCAAACGTTTTATCAATCATCTGGGGAAAATAAAATTAAAGTTAATTACCATGAAGAAATGATTTTGAATTACAGAAAAAAATGCTTGTAACTTCTTTTCTGGTTATTTTAGAGGCTTCAAACTTTAGCATAAAGAGCAAAACTCTCTGGGACAGTTTTATATGGGCTTTTCAATGATTTCGGGCATGAAACTGATAATTTCTTCTTATAGAAAAGACTCATTTTATGCCATTTTCGGCTATAAATTCGAATAAAAAAGTAATTCAAATTTTAGAAAAACTCTTTGAGGTACACACAACACCCCCCATGTTCCAAACTAATTTTGTGTCAAATTTCACGAAAATCTGCCGAACGGTCTTGGCCCTATACTGGACAGACAGACAGAAAGATAGAAGACATACTTGCTGCTTTATTATTAGTAGAGATAAATCAATATAAGTTTAGAAAAGTGAAATTCATCTTACGCAGTATTCTTTTTGTAACTTGATTCGTTTTCTTTGCGCTTGGGATAAAGGAGCAGGTCTTCCATCTACAAAAAGAAAATAATAAAATATATTTCTTTGAAACATAACAAAATTTAATTTATCAGAGTAAGATGAAGTTAAGAAAATGTTTTTTCTTTAATGAATTAACTAATTCATATGCACACACCATCGCTGCAAAATATATTTTATCGAAACTATATGATTTAATCACTCATATTTAAAACTGGTTTAGCTCTGATTTTACTTAGGAAAAATTACTTCATAAGCAATAAGAGCTAATATTATACATCTAAAAAATCATCCATAATGCCTCTGTTAAATAGCAAAACTTCTATTTAGAACTGGAAGAATGAATCTAGGTACTCACTCTGAAGCATTGAAAATAAAATTATTGTGAAATGTAAAAAGGGATGATTTATAAAAAGACTCAAAATTAATATTTTATGACTATTAAACCAATACAGCATCCATTATTTTAATATTTCTCATGTTAAAAAAAAAGAGGGAGAAACGCACACATTAACAGTTGAATTGTTTGCAGGGTTGTGGATTTGGAGTAGGGTTAATTTGGGCGCAGAGTCAAAGTTGCTTAAAAATGTGCCGAATAAACATTACATCCCTGATATATATTTGTAAAGGAGTCGGTGATGCTCTTTTTCTCATTTAACTCTGCAGCCTTGATTGTTTGATACTTTTTTGTTTCAGTGGAGACCTTGGCAAAGTAAAATACTTTTGTCAAACTAAATTGGAACTTTTTCATATTGGAAGGTCACTGGGGATGGTGAAATTTTTTATCGGACACATCAAACTCCAAGTTAACACAATTAATTAAGCACCAATAACATCAGTTTCGAGATTTTTTACCACCTTCAGAAATTTAAAAGTACCAATTGTTTATAAAAAAATTTTAGAACATTCTTTTTTTGCATAATTGTATGGAAGCTAGTAATTCATGGTTCAGCTTTTAATTTTGTTCCAAAGAGGTAAGCTAGAATAGAATAGTTTGTTATTAAATTCATACACCACTAACATTAGCTAACAAAATAATTTTGAAATCGTTTCCCATCATTTGAAAGAAATTTTTGTAAGGGAGAAAAAATAGCAATATAATTCGCCTAGGTATTTTCGGCTTTTATGTATTCCCACTAGGATTGGGCGTAAGAATTTCTCGTGATGCAACGCCAAACTTACACAACAATGTAAAAAAGGTAATTCATTTGGTTTAAATTCATATAGTAATACAATATAATCACTTATTAATAAAAAAAATGAGCTTATAATTTCAAATTTAATTCTTAATTTATTTATAAAATATTGTTCTTAATTGAAATGTATTTTCAGTAGGAAAAGTAGACTTTATCAAATTTAGCTTTGTTTAAAAATTGTTTGTTTAAACTTGAAGGTAATGCATAAGATAATATAAAATATGTAAATCCAAAATAACAAATAAGAAGCTTTTTTTGATATAGTAAAAATTTTCAAAGGATATAAAATTTGTTACATTCTAAAAGAAATAACTTGCAGTTTCATTTCTTTGTGTTTTGTTTTGGGGGAAGGGAATCTCTTTGCTTGTACAGCTTCACCTGTTCCATTCTCTGAAGGTATATTTGAACTTCAAACAAAAGTAACTTTTGGCTAAAATTTTGAAAGATGGAAATGATTCATGATAGACTTTCACCCAGTGAAGTTGATTATGAACAAGAGAAACGAAAAACGCCATAATAAAGTTAGCTAGTCCTTTTTCATTCTTAAATTCTAATTTTTCTTCAAAAATTACCAATTTGCTATTTGTTTTGTGGCTTCTGTAAAGAGCTGTCATTTTTTGTGCTGTTGGGAGACTCAGAAAAGTTTAGCTAGAACTTTGAATTATAATTAGGGGAACATATTGGGGATAGTGATCACAATACTATTAGGTTTTGGAACAGCTTCGATGCTCACAAAGGTGAAAATTCCAGATTTGTACCTAACTTCAGGAATGTTGATTATGTTGCACTTAGGCAGGGTTTGAAAGAGGTTTTTTCTTCTGGGTTGGGGAATAGTGAAGCTGATCTTCAGTGGGAAGAGTTTAAGGGGAAATTGGAGAAAACAGCGATGGATTATGTTCCTTTTAGAAAGAAAGGGGATTTCACGAAAATTTGGCCCATGTGGTTCTCTAGGGAGGTGAAAGAAGCTCTCAATTATAAGCAAGCCACTTTTCGGCGACTTAAAGAGACTGGGTGCCATGCTGACAGGATTTTGTACTGTGAAGCTAGACGTACTTTCAAGTATTTGGTACGGAGTAAGAAAAGGGAATTGGAGCAAAAGCTTGCAGATAACATCGAAAGGAATCCTAAGAAATCTTTTGCTTATGCTAATTCAGGGAAAGCTCGTAATACTCAGGTAGGCCCACTAGTGGATGAAAACGGGAACTTGATTCAAAATGAGGGGGATATTACTGATATTCTAAATAATTTTTTTTCCAGTGTATTTAACAGAAACTGTATCTCAACAGTTGACATAAGTGAGATGCAAGCTAATGCACAGCTTGAGGAGTTTGTATTTTCTAGGGATGATGTGTTGTTTCATTTGAAAAAGATTAAAGCAAATAAGGCTCCAGCACCTGATAATGTTTATCCAAAAATTTTAGTAGAATGCGCAGAGGAATTAGTGGATGTTGTCTTGACTATTTTCATATCTTCATATAACTCGGGGACTGTGCCAGTGGATTGGAAGCTGGCAAACATAACGCCGCTCTTCAAGAAAGGGTCTAAAACTAAGGCAGGAAATTATAGGCCTGTGAGTCTTACTTCAGTTCTTTGCAAAATTTTTGAAACTTTGATAAAAATTAAAATAGTCAATTTCCTGGAGGCTAATGGAGTGTTGACTGATTTTCAGTATGGTTTTAGGAAGGGTAGGTCCTGTACAACTAATATGTTGCATTTCTATGACAAGGTTACCATGGCATTAGATAATAAAAAGTGCGTAGATGTTGTTTACATTGACTTTCAGAAAGCGTTTGATAAAGTACCGCATGAAGCTCTTCTTAGCAAACTTGCTTATATTGGTATTGGTGGAAAAACTTTAATTTGGGTTAAAAATTGGCTGACTGGGAGGAAACAGAGAGTAGTAGTGAAGGGAAATTATTCTCGGTGGATTGATGTCTTGAATGGTGTTCCACAAGGTTCAGTTTTAGGGCCTATATTAATTATTTTTATTAATGATATTACTCAGAGTATTTCTGGGAACATCAATATTTTTGCTGACAATGTCAAAATCATGGGAATCGTTGACACGGAGGAACAAGTCAATCAGTTTCAAGAGGATTTAAATCAAATTTCTAGGTGGGCAATTAAGTGGGGTATGTCTTTTAATATTGGGAAATGTCAAGTGCTTCATTTTGGTCACGGGAATAAACATGCAACCTATTATTTACAAGGTTCCGTCATTAGGGAAGCAGAAGCAGTTGTTGATCTAGAAGTATTGATTAGTCTCGACTTCAAGTCCAGCCAGCAGTGTAGCATAGTAAGTAACAAAGCTAACAGGATGCTTGGGTTTATCAATAAGGCTTTTTCAAACAGGTCTAAGGAAGTTGTATTGCCACTATACAGAAGTTTGGTAAGACCTCATTTGGAATAGGCTGTTCAGTTTTGGTCTCCGTACCTAAAAAAGAATATTACCTTATTGGAAAGGGTTCAAAGGAGAGCTACGAGATTGGTAGGTGGTCTTTCAGACTTAGATTATGAGGTTAGGCTTAAAAGGCTCAATATGTATAGTCTTGAGCAAAGGAGAGTTAGAGGGGACATGATTCAGTTGTTTAAATTCATTAAAATGGGAAATGTTGATGGACTGCAGCTATGTGCTGATAGTAGAACCAGAGGTCATTGTTTTAAGCTTTTCAAATCTCAGACTAATCTTGAAATTAGGAAAAATTACTACTTCAATAGGGTTATAGGTAATTGGAATAGTTTACCAGAAGCAACTGTTAATTGCAGCGGGGTAAAAGCGTTTAAGAAATCTCTTGATGTTCATTGGGGACTGCTAAATTGACTAGGACCAGCCTAGCTGGGCCCTGAGCCTGTTGCTGGTCGTCACTTTTGTATTTGTATTTGTATAATTAGTTGGCTTTCAATTTATTCTTTTGGAGAGAATTTCAGGATTTATCACTGAAGTCTTTGGGGTTCATATTGAAGGAAGAAAGGCCAATGTAGGGGTTTCTAAATCGTAATGCATCGCTAATACTAATCTAGTTATTATCGGAGGAAGAGGGGGGAGATAAATAATAATTATTATAATAATGCATGCATTATATTAACAAAATTTTTGGAAAATGTATATTAATGGATAGTTACAGAATTTTTTTTTAACTTCTGTCCTTTGGAATATTTTTGCTTTCAGCCATGTCCTGACTGTTGTACAAATTAAAGTAAATAAAAGCTTCAAGTTTCTTCTCTTTTTTTCATTGCTACTATAGGGAAGAATTGCCTCTTCCTAAACAACAGGTAACAATCTTTAACAGAAAATGTTTGCTGTGCAGTACTGCATAATACTTTGGCCCATTGTTTTCAAATAGTTTCCTGTACATTTCAGGCAGTGACATGAGACACAACTAATCAAATTTACAACAATGAAAGAAATTAAACACATGATCTTTACCTGCATAAGACCAATCAGGGAGGTCAGTCATAGGGCCATATTCTACTCCTTTTGCTGGTAAACCTTGTCTGAAAAACAAATAATATTTGACTACAATCACAAAAAATGTTAATTGAAGTTTCTGCATTCTTTTCACAAAATTAAAACATAACCTGAAGTATGGTGCTTTCTATGAGTAAATTAGAATAACAATTCTTGTATAATGTACCCTAATAGGTCCCAGGATTTCATTCCACGTGTGTGTGTGTGGGATTTATGATAATAAACAAAACAAGCATGGAGGACAGTTTGGCTGTTTTTTTATTTATATTTTTATTATTTATTTTAAGAAAAGGAAGCAAAATGATGGTTTCTCTTCTATATAACACAATTTCAAACCAGTGGTTGTTTTTTTTTTCATCAACTCATTTTTAGGATTTTTTTTTTTTTCTTTTTTCCATTCTCAATCTTAAGAATTTGCAGTTATGGCAAGTCATAAATAAATTACAATAAAAATAGATGTTAAAATATAGCCTTCAAGATGCAACATCATAACTTTCAGAAAGTCTAAAGTTCATGACTGTAAATGTTATACTCATTGGATATCGAAGACACATTCAAGCACCATAGCTGTGACTGCCTCAACCTTCTAAAGTTGAGGCTCATTTTAAACCTAGGGTCCAGGACAAATGTACTGTACCCAGAGTCACCCCTACACACCCTAATTATGGCCATGTATTACTGTCATAGCTGCCACAGATATGTAAGAAAGTCCTCTTTTAAAAATGAAGTATAAGTAAAGTATACTCTTACTTATACTTCATTAAAGGTACATTAAAGAGAAAAAAAGTTTGATTTTTAACTTCTTGGGCCCATTGGCAATGGAGTTATTTCTATTTAAATTTATATTGACTTTCCAGGAGATAATAAAAAAAATGATATGTATGAGACCGTGCTACGTATGAAAATGCAAAGATATAAGGGTGGTCATTAAAAATAGCAAATTATATAAAATGTGCATTCATGTTCATCTAGAAAAAGTTTAGCTTATTCTTATACTAGGATGACTAAATAATTAAAACAAGAAAATTGGCATACATTTTTTTAAAGATAAAAATGGATTTAAGAGGGTTTTTTCTTTTTGGTGAAATAGGAATCCAAGTTGCAACTTAAACTGCAACAATTCCAGATGAATAAAAATCCATCTGGAATTGTTGCAATTTAAGCAGCAACCTTGAATTCCTGCCTCAAGAAAGAAAAAAATTAATATTTTTAATTCAACATCTTTTATTTATTGGTGCAAAAAAGAATAACTTTTTCTGAAAAATACAATATTTTTACTACTATATGAGTAACCTCAATTTTAAAGGGGTTTTTTTTACCATTAATTTTTATGGAGACAGAGGATAAGTATGATGTATGCAAATGAAAAAATATTAATAGTGTATTTATCTACTGTATTTATTCAAAAATATTAAAATGAAACAACATTCTTATTAATGTTTGAAGGTAAAAAGTTGAACTATTCTCTGGGACAGCTTTTCTTTTCTTGGATAAAATATACAATGACAACTTTCATAGGAACCAACACATAAAAACAAATTGCGCAATATATACAAATAGTTCCTTGATAATATTGCTAAACATATCTAACAAATGGCTCTTTTCAGGACTAACCAAATCAGCAGTTGCTTGTAAAAAGAAAAAAAAAAGTTTTCCCGAGTATGCCTTGCCCAAAAATAAGAATATAATTCAGTAGGTGCCTTGATAGGAGGTTAATGAGACCTCCCAAAAATTTTGATTATGTGGCAAATTTTAACTATTAATTTGGTCAGGTTGGAAACTTGGTATTACAGTTGTACCTCTTATTATTATATATTACTGACTGACAACTATATACACTTGCCAATAACAGTAGTCAAGGCATCATACTTTACTTTTGTATACAACGATCATTAATTCTTACTAGATCATTGAGTTCGAACAGTTATTGCATTTTCTGGTTCAGTAAAATTTTAAGTTTCTCTCCATCAGCAGAGTGCAAATTTCGCCCCCCTAAATTCTGTGTGTCCCTGGTAGATGTGCACGGAGCTTTAGAATTTGGGGGTATACAACTGAGTGCAGGATTTTGACTTCCTCTATAAAATAAGGGTTCTAGAAATTCTCTTCGCAAATTTCTGAAGCACTAATCAACTTTTAAGCCATCTAAGACATGGAACTAGTAAATCTGAAACATTGCGAAAAAAAATTTAAATAAGAATGCATGAGAGAAAGTTAGTGCAAAGAGTTAAGTTATTGAAATATTCCCAAAAAATGCCACTCTAGATATTTAACTGTAAATGTAGTTTAAAGAAAATAAAAGAAAAGCACATCCATCGTGTCAATTGTCCTGATACACCATTGGTTATCAAAGGCAAGTATCTAACTATTTAAACGCCACCACTGTTGATGCGATCTTGCTTCTGAATGGCTGCTGTTATTGGCCGCTACAATTTCATTTATTCCTGCGACATCATTATTAGATGTTTATGTTTGTGAGACATGTATATTTAATTTTCGAAAAAAAAGCTGTAATTAGTAACTACGTCATGTCCACAGTTTTTAGAGTAGAAAATCTATGTCTACAAAACAGGTCACATGGATGACATTTTAATGAAAAAATTTATTTTCAGTGGAATAAAGATTTTAATTTTGGCGAAGGTAAATATCAGAATTGTTGTACTAAAGAACTAGAAAATTATGCAAAAAAAAATTTGGAAATAAAACATAACAAAAACATTAAACACAAAATTTCCCACTTTCGTAGAATCACACATGTAGCCTTAGGAACTGATATCCACTTGTTTGAAAATAAATGGTATCGCAAAATTATTCAATATGCACAACATGAGCCAAGATATACATATCATTAACTTGATGTTAAGTTCAAAAAGCATACCTCAATCTCCATCCTCCAACTCGGTACAAAACAGGCGCTGTGTGTAGTAGCTGTACATTTGAATTATACACTCCACCTGTGGATGCTGAGTGAAAAAAACAAGATTTGTTTTATGCATAAACAACAAAGTTTTAAAATAAATAACAGGGAACTTAAAAAGAAAATGTATTTAGCAAAGAAAAGTTTTAATTTTGTGTATGGTCTGTTTAAGTATAGTTTAAAATTTAAACTTGTTAGAAATTTTGGGAAGCGTCAATTTCTAGGCTTTTTAAAAGAGTCTGTCTCTAGAGTTTTTTTGTGGATCTCTGTATGCGTTTTAAATCCAAATGAATGAGTCGATGATAGTTTTGTTTTTAAAATGTTGTGCAATGGTTAATGCAATATGAAGAACATTTTTTCCCCAAGAAAAACATTGCATTTCTTTAAGCTTTAAAACGATTTCTTCGTCACCAAATATGAAAGCATCTTTAAACAAATCTTTAAATATGAAATAAGTGGTTGAGTACTTAAATTCTTCCTGTTGTCGCCAAAAGTAATAAAAATTTTTTAATAAGAATCTCACCAAGTTTCTGTCATTGTGTAAAATTTATGTGTATTATGAAAGTGAGTGCAAAGACTTGTGCACAATATAGAATGTTATTTCAGACAGAGAATCGATTATTTCCGTAAAGCTACTATAAAATGGTTTAGTTTGTAATAAGCAAGCACAGCGATTCGAAGGAGCTGCATAATAGTTCCGGAGATTGGTGAGCGATAGCGAGTACGGTGCGGGGGCCCTATTAGTAATACATAAAAGTATTGCAATAATGTAATAGAATTATATTTTACATTATTTATTGATATTGAAATATTTTTTATTAACAATTTAATGAAAATAGACTACGTAACTATTGAATCATAATTCAAGTAAATCCAAAGAACATACAAACAAAAAAAGAACCCTTAAAACTCCACTAACAAAGCAAATACTACCTCATATTGAAAAAAAATTTTCTATCAATTTCATTCTATTTTCAACTTGGGAAAAAAGTGTTTCTTTTCAAGAATATATTCAACGTGTTTTTTAATATTTCATATCAGAAATTTGTTGGACAATATTATGTAACTAATGGAATTTAACAAAATATGAACAGCTGTTGAAAATAATTGCATTATTATTTTGCATGTTGATCAAAGAAAAAAAAAGGATTCTCCTATTCCAATTTTTGAAATTGGAAGTACTAAAAATGCAGTTTTGGGCTAGTGCTTGATCACTTCAAGGGGAGTCATGACCCAGTGGTGTAGCTAAGCCTGCCCCGGGTGCCACCTGTGCATGGGCGACACCCAGCCACGATGAAACAAAAAAATAACCCTTAAAACTCCATTAAACAAAGCAAATACCTCAAATTGTAAAACATTTCCTATCAATTTCTTTCTATTTTCAACTTGGAAAAGTGTTTCCTTTCAAAAATATATTTAACTTGTTTTTTAATTGCTAAACACACCATTGCCGTCTTGAAATACCTTAATTATTATGACAATGATGATAAGAATGACATCCCCCCCCCCTTTTTTTCTGTTTCAACACTGATGATTTTTTAAATGTATTGCATCACAATGCATAATTCAGGCTTGCATAATTTTTATTTTTTAAATCTTTTCCATAGGATGACACCATCAATAAGCGCCCCAGGTGTCACCCTTGCTAGCTACGCCTTGTGTCATGATGACCTTCAAAACAACCTTCCTAGATTTGTGTTTGGTTGACACATGATGATACACAATACGGAGGACAGTTAAAGTAATGGGTAAAGATGAGAGAAATGTATTGCTGAATGGACGTCACCAGGAATAATATCTGTGAAGGCAGTGGTGTAGTCCTGGGGAAAAAAGGTGGGGTGATGCATATACGAATATTAAAAAGTGGGGGTAAGCTTATGTTAAAATTCAAAAGAATTGGGGCGATGCTTGAGTTAAAACAGAAAACTAGGTGACGGCCAGTGGTGTAGTTCTGAAAAAAAAGTTGCGGGGACACTAAAACATAAGAAGATAAGCAATTGAAATCAGAAGTGGGGGGACACTTACATCTACAAACATCAGAAAATGGAGGTACACTTATTTTAAAATTCACAACAAGTGAGGGGACACTTGTGTTAAAATAAATAGGTAGGGGGATGCCGTCCCCCCTCGACTACACCACTGACGCTTATGTTAAAATGTAAAAAGTTTGGAGGGGGGGGGGAACCTGTATTAAAATGAAGAGGTAGAGGGACGCCGTCCCCCCTCAACTACACCACTGGGGACGCCGCATCTTTGACTACACCACCGTGTGTAGGATCAGCCTTCAGTCCTAAGAGATATTATCAATCTCGACTTCTCTACAGGGACGATGGCCTGGACCTGGCAGGGTGCACGAAACTCACAAAGAAAGATAAAAGATTAAACTCAAGTACAAGAAGATACATTTTGCATGGGACATTTAGAAACAAAAGAATATTATTGAAATATGAATTTTCAACAATATTCAGGTGTGCAGATATGTAAATAAAAATTCAATACTTGGTTTGGTAATCTTTAAAAAAATTTTTAAGGTTCATGTTCTTTGCCATTCTTTTTAAATCGGAGAAGACAGATGGACGGAGTGCCTGATAAACAATTCAGACAACTTTTGTGGGAGGGGGTTAGTAGGCTTAAACTGTACCTCTTTTAACTTTATAGGTAAATCGAGCCCTGTCTATATTACAAAATTATCAGTTCATTTCAGGGCTCGAAAATTATATTGCCCATCATGCCTGGGACATATAAAAATTCCAATCGGGCATGAATCTTCTACCCTTACATGCCCGGCAGGGCATGTAATTTCTTAATGAAACATTTCTTTCCAATACTTCATTATTTAGTATTTTATTGAAAAATCACTGCAGCCTTACTGGAGATCAACATCGACATGTTGTCGGCATGTCAACAATTAAATTGATAATACAGATTAAAATTTGAAAATTTTGACTTGTAACGATTGTAATACAGTCGAACTTATCTATCTCAAAGTTCACGGGAAGGGAGAAAAATTCGAGATAAAGAGGTTTCGAGATACAGAGGTTTTGATAAAACTGTTAAAATATGCTACTGAAACAAAGACTATATGTTGTAGGTAAAAAATCTTCTGTATTAGTTTTATTAAGCATTTTACTATAACATTATACTAACTATTTTTAGCGAATTTTATACTCGTATAAATAACATCGACAATAAAGAAATACTAGTATTCAACAAGTCTTTCAAAAAGCAAGACAAGTACTACTGCTTTCTTTAGCAAGTACAAGAAAAAGTCTTACAGTGTTTTTTGTTGTCTGGTTGTTTTGGACTAGATTATACTTTTGAGGATAGCGATCGCTAAAAGTACATCTAGACCGAAATTTTCCTGAAATTCGAGGAAAGTTGTTAATGTTTCATTAGCCTTTTCTGTTTTTTTTTTTTTTTTTTTTTTTACAGTGACTTTCGCAACATCTGTATTTTCCTCAACCTCCTCTTCTTCCAAATCACCTTTTATGTTCTCTACGATTTCCGCATCGTTTTTGTTTGCTCCTGAAAGGTCACTCGACTACGAATTCGATTACGGCAGCAAAACAAAAATTCGAGATATAGAGGTTTTGGGGGGGGAAATTTCGAGATAAACATGTAAAATACATTGAATTTAAGATATAGATGTACTAAAAATATAAAATTTTCGAGATAAGGAGGTTTTCGAGACAGACAGGTTCGAGATAAACAGGTTCGACTGTATAACATTTATATGTAATGCAATTTTTTAATGATTTATGTTAACGTAAAAATAATCCTTGATTCAGATATAAAGCTGTTAATTTATTATTTTGTCTGATTAATGTTTTTCAAATGTTTTTATTAATATGCAATAAAACGACTTTTGCGCGTGTAAATCTTTTGTTCCGTCATGTATTTTTTAGACAAACATGCCCCACAGGGCATGTAAAATTTTAAAGATTTTTTGAGCCCTGGTTTATTTCTATTTTAAGTTTAAAATTCCACAGAAGAAAAAATAATAAACAAATAAAATTTTAAGCTTTATTGAGCTTTGCCTTTAAAACCTTTGAAAAGCAAAAAGAAATGTTCATTTCAGAAAACTAATTACAGTACAAAATGGGGAAAATCAATAACTTGAAACATTTAACTATGAACATAGTTAGTGCCTAAAAAGATAAATGACAGATTTTTGCTATCAAAAATTAATAACAAAATTAGCTGACACAAAAAATATTATATTGCAAACGACTTTTTCTCCACTTCGAGAGCGTAAGTTCATGGTTCGGGTGAGTTTTTAGATCCCACTTTGACAAGCTTCTAAAAAGGAGATCTTAACAAAAAATAAAAGGTAAAACGCATTTAAATTTGCATTAAAATACGCGAAAACCATACCTAACAATTTAACACTTTTTTGAACTGTACTCGAAAACATCATTATTATTATGTAAACAAAAATCTCCTGTTGCCATAGAGAATAAACAAATGGAAATTCTGCTCTCCGAACTTAAATCTGAAACCACCGTGTCTGAAGCATAAAAATAATTTATATTTAGAAATAAGATTTAATACAAACGATACTAATCCGTTAAGCAAACTTATTTCCTTTTTTAGGTTATATTTCCTTTCGTGGGATGGAGATGTAACATGCAATGGTGTACGCGGGACATGAGCGACGACTCTCGCCCCCCCCCCCCCCCCGAATCACTCATAGTGCGCAAAACTCAAAAGAGACATGAAAACAGTAATATGATAGTGTCATCTAAGAATCATGATGTCATTAAAAATGTTAGTAAAAGGCGTAGGTGAAACCTACCACGGCGTGGGATTGGGTATTATGCCAGACTGATACTCGTTTACAGTTCCCTGCTGTAATAAATGCATTGCAGTAATTTCCTTCTCCGTATTGTCATACAGGACGAGAGTTTTGGGACAGGTCCTTGAAGCTTTATGAACATTAGCGGGACCAGAACTTTTTAATGTGTATCTAGGGGCAGAGGGAGCTGAGTGCTTGGTTCATAAAAGTCTATGCAAGAGTATATTTCTCTTGACTAGGATTGGTAACATGACTTCCAAATGGAATACAACCTCCAACTGGGAATATAGCCCCCAACCCCCTTTGCTACCAAACATGTTCATGAGTGCTCTAGTGGTGCGCAATCAAGGTTATTAGAGGCACCGCCACGCAAAACAATTAACTTTCCTCTCGTTTTATTCAATATTGTAACATACGCTGACGTTAAGAATAATCCTGTTACGTCTCGGGGTAAAATTTTGGTTGCGTCGCTGGTGTTGAAGAATTTATAATAACGGAAATGTAATATTAAATGTATTGAAGTGTATTGTGGCACCATTTAAAAAAAATATATGCTATTTCATGCGAAGTGTTTTCTGTTTTGTTGTAAGAAAAATTCCAAGTTATTTAACGCAAAATATTCTTTATGGTTAAGTTATAAAAATTTTCCATTTGATTAATTCTGGGTTTCATTCATAATGTTCGTGCGTTTAGCGTAAAAATTAAAATGGATTTTTTTTTTAAATAAGAAAGAAAAGAAATCAACGAAACTGTTAAACTGTTTATTATTAAACTCTAAAAGCGTGTCATGAAAAATCCCGAAACAATTTCTAGCAGGACTATGTAAATTTTATTTGTTTAATTATCATTCACACATTAATAGAGTCGGACCTCTAGATAAGGTCACCCTTCTGACCTTCGCGAAAGTGAGCTTATAACCGATTAATACTCACTTGTCAATAAATAGGCATGTATTTGAATGTAGTATAATTCTTGGTAAAACTTAAATATCTTCTAAAATATCAGTTTATTGGGTTATTTTTCTTTTATTTAATTGAATCAATTAAAATTAAAGTAATTAAAAAGAGATTATGAAATTATTCTTATTTATTATTTCTTAAGAATAATAAAGAATCTTATTTATTATTTCTTAAGAATAATAATATTATTTCTTAAGAATAATATATTCTTAAGAATAATAAAGTTTTCTACATATACGTTCTAGCAAAGTACTTACAATTTACTTAAAATAATCCATAATACAGAATCGTCTCGATTTTGGTTTAATTTTTTGTGCAATGTTAATAGGTTTTGAATTTTATGAAAATGTTTCTCATCTTCCTCGTGGACTATTATAAAAACATATCTTACGACATTTAATGCTCTGACCACTTCTGGTTGTGTCTCACCGCTTCACTTTCAATATCCCTGTATCTTCTCTTGCTACTGCGTCAGAATCTAATTCGTTGTGAAACAATTTCAGAAAGCGAATCTGGAGAAACGGTAACAATACCTCAGAAATTTGTTGGAATTGAATCAGTATGGCATTGAAATCAGTACCGGATCTTGGAGTTTTCCGAGGCGGGACAAAACTTAAAAATGCCGCCCCCCTTCATCCAATTATTATTGATATTTCACATAACTTTTATGCGCTTTCCATTCTTTTTGAGGATTTTTCACTTTTGGGTCACTGATAAACCCATGAAACTTTCGTTAACGTCTCCCACACACGTCGCTTTTAGCTCAATATTACGGGGGTAGAGCCATATGAAGGGATGAAACTGGAGCTATGAAATTCTGACAGTTGGAAGGGGGTTCGGGGGATTATCCCCGGGGACAATTTTGAAAACTATATGCAAACTGGTGCATTTTGAGGCCTTAGGAAACGTATTTAGGATTGCAAAAATGTCAGGGCAAATAAAAACTTTTTAAATTTTAAACGCTTTTTCTCTTAAAAATATTCATAAAAATGCAGAAATAAATTAGTATTTTAAATTCCAGGGGGCTTACTAAGCCCCATATCAAAGATCCACGTGTCTGCCTTCAAAAACGACAATTACAAGCGCCTATCTCCTCTCCCCAAAAGGATGCATTGAAAATTTGTAAAAGAAACACTATTGTAGTGTTTGATAGCATGATTTATACGTATTTCACTATTACAAGGGGGGGGGGGGGGACCTTGACTGTTTAAAATTTAAATTTTGACAATGCGAAATTTGCCGCCCCTTATCCGTAATTTTAGAGTTTCCAACAGTTTACACAAATAAATAATTCTATTAATCGGTTTTAATCGTTAGCAAAATAGCTGATCAATGTTAAAAACTGAGATTCTCTTCCAAAAGTTATTTTTCTTAATTAAATATATTTTTCTTTCTTCCTTTTCTTTTTTATTTGTGCATCACAGTTGAATTTGCCGCCCCCAGAAGGTGCCTCCCGGGGCATGGGCCCCGGTTTGCCCCACCCTAGATCCGGCACTGATTGAAATCTCCCAAGGCAAGTCAGACAAAAGTAATCTTATAAGCGATTAGAGTAATTAAGAACTAACCATATGTCCCACAATCCACATCACAGATTTCCTATTCAATAAACCGGATTAATATAGATAAGTGACCTTATATGCGGGTGACTTTACATCGAGATCTGATTGTATTATTTAAATGTATCTACTCAAAAGTAATATCAATAAATAAATTATAAATAAATAAGGTGTAAAATCGATTTTATTCTTAAAGATGAATATTTTTTTTCAACCTTCACTTTTTTTTAAATAAAATATTTGAAGCCCAGGGAAATTACATGTTTAAAGCGCATAATTTCTTCCTACATAATTTGTATGCATGATAAAAACTGAAATATTTACTCACTTAGTTTATTTTCGCCTTCCATGAAGTTGGTGCTAAGATTGTTATGCCCTATTTCGGTTGCATTTAATGCTGTACTGCAATCTAATAGATATATCAATGAGGGAAACGCTAAAAGAAACTTGACTATTTTTGTGACAAGATACGGCAAGAATTTAATTTTATATATTATGTCACTGTGGAAAAATAACTACCAGTTGTTGACGTACTTCAGTTCTAATAAGAATCTGAAGCGATACAGCTTTTAAAAAAACATTAATACATTTTTAAGAAAATCTATGGATTCAGTTTGTTCTTCGCGAGTTTTATTTCGCTTGAGGAAAAATAGAATCAAAATGCAATGCTGAATGCTGCGCTTAGTTGCTAACTGAGAATTCGAGACAACCTCTAGTTCCGGAAGCATCAACATTATATACCGCACACATTTTACATTTAATTGTGTGTATATTCTTTTCTGATGTGATAACGCAGTTTATATTCTTGCCTTCTGTATAGCATTTGGAAGGAAATAAATGTTTGACACTTTCATGGAACATTATTCATTCAGCGAAAGAAATAATCGGATTTTCAGGCAATTTATTTTGCTTTTCTTAGCTTGTATAAAATATAATTTTTGTTTCATTTGTTTATCTTTTATAGCAGCGGTGGGCCTCCCTGCCCCTAGAAAGGGGCGGGGGCCGTGATACGGACTGCGCCATTGAAATATTTAGGGAGTCGTGTTAAGGTGGTTTAAAGACAAGAAATACATTTATGCATTTATGAAGCTTGAATAAATCTGCATTTATTTAATAACTCCTGCATAAAATCATCCTACATTCTCGTTAAAAATATTCTTTACAACTATTATACTTTTAAACTCAAAATTATAAAAAAAAAATAGATATAGATCACTTGTCAATTCATATAACGAATCTGAAAACACTTCTCGTTTTTCTTATCGAGCGATTGAAGTTCGTCTTCTCACTGAGCTAAAATTCATTTCTTATGTGAAATAAAAGTTAACAATCAGCAGCAGCAGCAGCACATAATTTTGTACGGGCGTACAAAGTCTCCATACTCTTTTACCCGATGTTCAGATCGTTAGTTCATTACATAAGTTTCTTAAAAGTGGTTTGAGCATCTAGTCTGCGCCGAGGCGCAGCAGTTAAGTAGAGCCAATCTTTCATTGGCTGGGGGGAGGGGGGGTGTTCACAGTTTAAAGACGTTCGATTCGTTGGCAGTAGTTATGAGATGTAAAACAGACTCCTGTGGGTGTTTTTAAGGCTTTTTCCTTTTTTAGCCTACTTTCCCGTAAAAGTTAAAAAAAAATAATAAAGCATGAAAGAAGGCTTAATGTATCGTAAAAATATCGTTAAAAATAAAGAAAAGTCAAAAAAAAAGTGAAGTAATTAAATAAAGATTGAAAAATAAAAAATTTGAAAGTAGGGTTTTGAGATGGGGAAAATGTGTGTCTGTCGGTCTGTCTGTCGGTCTGTCCCCCCCTAATAACTTTTGAACGAATAGTCCGATTCGAAAAATTCTTTTTGCATTCGAAAGATCTCGGCGAGGACATGTCATTTCCATATTTTACTTTTTGATTTGAACAATTTTTCGTTCAATTTTGAACAGTTCAAAAGAATTTATCATTAGCGCCTATGGGCGAAAATGAAGCAAATTATGTAAACTCTGGGTACAAGATCCATGTTCCAATGAACAAGCTTACTGGAAGAATCTCTTGGCGTGAAATATCAATTTGAACAGTTTTTGTTCATTTTTGAACAGTTCAAAAAATTAACATAGCGCTTACGGGGAAATTTCAATCCTATATAAATCCTGACCTAACGGACCGATTTGTTTGAAACAAACTTTATCGGAAAGCTCTTATAACGTAGAACATGTGCAAATAGAAATTTCACACAGAACTAACGAGCCTATTTTCCTATAAAATTTTTTATCGGGATTTTTAAGGATATTTCTCAATGAATAAATGAATGAGTGAAAGCATAAATTAATGAATAAATGAAGGAGTGAAAGAATGAATCAATAAATGAATGAGGAAAAGAATGAATAAATGAGGGAATAAATATATGAATGAGTAAATAAATGAATAAAGACATGAATGAGTAAACGAATGAATAAATGAATGGCAGAATAAAGGAAAGAATGAATGAGTGAATGAATATGTATTATCCGTTGAAAAAGGTATATTTGAAATAATTTAGAACTAAAGCTAAAGGAGAAAGAGATAGCTAGATTATAAATTTGAATTTGGTGTATACGGGAAAGTAGGCTCGTATAGTTCTAGACGGAACTTCTTGTTAATACTTATGAATATTTATTATTTCGTTTTTAGCCTACTTTCCCGTAAAAGTAAAAAAATAATAATAATAAAGCATGAAAGAAGGCTTAATGTATCGTGAAAATATCGTTAGAAATCAAGAAAAGTCAAAAATAAGTTAAGTAATTAAATAAAGATTGAAAAATAAAAAATTTGAAAGTAGGGTTTTGAGATGGGGGAAAAAGTGTGTCGGTCGGTCTGTCTGTCTGTCGGTCTGTCCCCCCCTAATAACTTTTGAACAAATTGTCCGATTTTAAAAATTCTTTTTGCATTCGAAAGAGCTCGGCGAGGACATCTCACTTCCATATTTTACTTTTGTATTTGAACAATTTTTTGTTCAATTTTGAACAGTTCAAAACATTTTAACATTAGCGCCTATGGGCGAAAATGAAGCAAATTATGTAAACTCTGGGTACAAGATCCAAGTTTCAATGAACAAGCTTACTGGAGGAAGCTCTTGGCGTAAAATATTGATTTGAACAATTTTTGTTCATTTTTGAACAGTTAAAAAAGAATTAACATACCGCCTACGGGGAAATTTCAATCCTATATAATTCCTGATCTAACGGCCCGATTTGCTTGGAACAAACTTTATCGGAAAGCTCTTATGACGTAGAACATGTACGAGTAGAAAGTTCATCCAGAACTAACGAGCCTATTTTCCTATGAAATTTTTTGATCGGGATTTTCAAGAATATTTTTGAATTAATGAATGATTAAATGAATAAGCAAAAGAATGAATGAATAAATAAGTGAATGAATACATGAATGACTTAATAAATGAATGATTGAATGAATATGTATTAACCGTTGAAAAAGGTATATTTGAAGCAATTAAGATCTAAAGCTAAACGAGAAAGCTAGATTAAAAATTTGAATTCGGTGTATACGGGAAAGTAGGCTCGTATAGTTCTAGACGGAACTTCTTGTTAATTTTTGATTTGTTTTTAGCTTGAAATCTTCAACACTCCGGCCCGGAAATATCACGGGAGCGAGAAATAGAGAGCGAAATCTCTCTCCGGTCATTTTCACGGGAGAGAGAGGGAAGGGGTTAATGATGAACATATTCAGGAAGCTGATTTAAAACTGTAGTTCAAAACCAGTCCTTTTGTAATTTAGAGCGGATCAGTTATTTTCAAATAATTTTTCAAGAGTGCAAACATCCTCCTTGACTTTAGTGCCAAAAGCGGTAACTTATAATCTAATTAGGGGTTAAGTTGGAGACTTTTCCAGACTTTACTTCCCTCGTGCGAGATCGTCTCCAATAACCCTTAGATCTACCAGATCAGTCATTTTGACTGTTTCGAAGCTTCGCTTTCGCATAATTTGTGACTAATTATAGTGCAACTTTCAATTGCAAGGGCTTTTCCTAATTCACGGTAAGTGGGACAAGTAAGTGTGACTGAGGGTTTTATTATAAATACAGTAAACTGTCAATTATCCACTGGCCGATAATCCGCGCAATCTTTTCCAATTTTTTTTTTTTTTTTTTTTTTTTTTTCAGCTATGTTTTACTGAATGTATAAAAATGTATACATTTTAAATTAAGAGAAACTAATTTTAGAAGTTCCTATTTCTTTCTTTCCCTCCTTTCTAGTTACATCAAGCGTTCCAAGGTCACCGAAACCTGACTAGTTGAAGTTAACAATAACTACTAATAAAATACTTAGCGAAAAAGGATGATACCTCCCTTTCAGACAAAACGGTTATTCTAACAAACTTCAGTCACAAATTAAGATAAAGAGTTTTCCAATGAAAAAGCAAAAACATGTAACAGACTTTTTTGTAAGAATTAATGCATGTACTAGTACTACTTTTGGTTATTAAAAATGTTTAAATATATGAGAGAGAGAGTGTATTATTTCAATTTTATAGCTTTTAAATACATTTTTTACATACACTGCTATCGTTTTTAGATGTAGTTTAAATGTATGTGTGAGTGTTATGGATTTTTTTAGCTATTGTATATACTAATATCGTCCCTCACATTTTGTGGATTATCCGCGAAATTCGCTTATCCGCGGTTATCTTGCCACCCTATTCTGCGGATAATCGGAAGTTTACTGTAGTAGCAACTTGGTGTAAAATGAAAGTTTAGAAATGAGTGAACGGCTTGGTAAATCTAAGGCTCTAGGTAAATCTGGTGTTAACTAAATGATCCCAACGTCTGCAGAGGGGTACGTGTTGAGTTTGTTTGAGTTGAGATTGAGACGTGTTTTATGAGGCTTTAAAAGAAGAGAAAATAGTAAAAGAGTTTTACTATTTTTTCTTCTTCTTGCAGAGAAGTGCAGAGGGGTACGTGTTGAGTTTGTTTGAGTTGAGATTGAGACGTGTTTTATGAGGCTTTAGAAGAAGAGAAAATAGTAAAAGAGTTTTACTATTTTCTCTTCTTCTTGCAGAGAAGTGCAGAGGGGTACGTGTTCAGTTTGTTTGAGTTTGAGACGTGTTTTATGAGGCTTTAGAAGAAGAGAAAATAGTAAAAGAGCTTTACTATTTTCTCTTCTTCTTGCAGAGAAGTGCAGAGGGGTACGTGTTGAGTTTGTTTGAGTTGAGATTGAGACTTGTTTTATGAGGCTTTAGAAGAAGAGAAAATAGTAAAAGAGTTTTACTATTTTCTCTTCTTCTTGCAGAGAAGTGCAGAGGAGTACGTGTTGAGTTTGTTTGAGTTGAGACGTGTTTTATGTGGCTTAAGAAGAAGAGAAAATAGTAAAAGAGCTTTAATTAATAGTTTTGTAAAAGAAAAAAGCATTTTGAAGTAAAAATTCGGTCATATTAAATAGTATTCTCATCAGTAGAGCGTTAAAACAACATGGGGGGAAAATCCTTACAAATCGAGGTGCAATTGAAAAAGAGAAAGAAAAAATGTACTGCTATATAATTCGTCAAGTCACTTACTTTTAAATTAATGACTTTATTTTTGAAATTCAGTTCTACAAATATTGTTTCTACCAATCTTGCCAAGGTAACTACAAGAAAATCGGGTTATTTCGTTAGCTTTAGGAAAATTTTCCATTGTCAAAATAAAGGTCCTTGGTGGCATTTTTGCAATTAAAAAATTTTTATAGAAAAAAAATACATTAGTTAAATGTTTGCAGAAAAATTTTTTATTTAAAGAGACTATTACTTTTTCTGCTACTTATCTGACTAATGGCGAAAGCTTTTTTTTTTTGCTTCCACTATTGCATGGTTAGCGCTGAACGGGCATGAACGATCAATGCGCCATTGTCGCGGACCCCAATCCCCCATCGCGGGGTGGGAAGGGAGAGCATTACCAAAATGATATTTATAATGGAGACAGGTTTTATTTATTCATTCTTTTTATCTGAAGAAAAAAATCCACGGAATAAAATTGTCTCGCTTCTGAGAAAGTTTCAAAAATTAGTTAGGTTTTTGAATCTTTGATTTTTATGTTGACACATTTAACGTAAAATTGTGATTTCTTACCAAAGTATTGATTTGGAGTACTTGTAAGAAAATTCCTTATAAAAATAATTAAAATTTTCCTAAAGCGAATTGGGTATGCGGAAGAACATAAGATGAAAGGGGGTGGGAAGGGAGAGCATTACAAAAATGATATTTATAATGATGACTGGTTTTATTTATTTATTAATTTTTTTATCTGAAAAAAATTGCATGAAAAAAAAATGTTCCGTTTCTGAAAAAGTTTCATAGATTGCAGTTAGGTTCTGTTTCTTTGGTTTTATGTTGACATATGTAACGCAAAAGTTTGATTTCCTACAAAAGTATTTATTGGTTTGGAGTAGTTGTAAGAAAATTCCCTATAAAAAAAATTAAAATTTTCTTAACTATAACTATTTCATTCTGAAATGTTTATAATTTAGCGAAATTCGCCCATTCAGTGGCTGAATTTGCCTGCGCCCATTGGATATCTGTAATTGTAATAATTTCTATGACGGGGTAGCAATGACTGGCATTGGGTTCTATGGGAATATCACAAGGGCCAGCTGGCAAAATACTGCATGGTTTTTAGTTTGTGTAACTGTTGAATTTCTGTTCCTACTTTTCTTTTATTGTCGCTGATTAATAGTTGCAACACATATGTATAACAGTTTTCGCATGACTAAAAATTTAGCTACTACCAGTTTTTAATATACCGTACTTTTAATAAATATCTTAAACGTCATAAGACCGGTACAATTCCTGACTTTTCCAGGTTACCATGATTATTCCAGGTTAAATCTATCTGGTCGGTCTGTCTTTTCCGAGGGGGCTCGTTGAAAAGGCGGACGCAATGATAATGTAGTCCATACAGTTGCAAGCACTCGAACTATGCTTGAGTCCGCTGCTTATGAGATAATAATTATAATAGTTGAACCGATAATTTTGTAAAAGATATACAACATTTGGAAATAAAATTATTAGGTTTCTTATGTAATTCTCGTCATGAACGCGTATAAAAATATAGGAGGGGGGGGGGGATTCTTATAAATCGCTATAATCAGAAAAGAGAGAAATAAATGCACATCCTATTTATATAATACATAGGACAGGATATATAATACATAAAAGATGTGTCGTACATGAAGTGTACGCTCTCCAAAAAAATGAACGATCGTTCTACTGATGCACTTCATGGTACTCTTGCCACAATTAGTTAGTTCATTCATTTTAACGGTGAAGTGAACTGTTTAGAACACTAAATTTGTTTTAGTTCGTTTCTTCTTTTATTAGGCTTTAGTTCTATATAATTCTTTCCGTCTTAATTCATTTTTTTTAAATTCGTGACTTCGGTTTTGAATTGTTATCATATTGTTTCCACCAATCTTGCGTACTTCATTTCAGGATAAATACACGAAATTCGGGTACATCGCTCGCTTACAGGGATTTTTCCAAGGTATTGGCAAAATAAAAGTATTTGATAGCATTCAAAATTGATGAGATTTTTTTAAAAATTGAAATTATTAATTTAATGTTTTAAGAAAACTATTACACTTTTTGTTGCTTTTCGGATTGATGGCCAGATTTTCTTGTTCCTGCCATAACAAGTGAGCAAATTTAGTGTCAATGGGAAAAAAAACGATCAATGAATCAGTCATACGATATTCTCGCGGATCCCAATCGTTATAGCAAAGCATTTGTCGCAAAAACGAATTGCGCATGTGCAGTAAATGAAGAAAGAGGGAGGAGTATTCTGACAAATTAAAGTTTTTTGCGATAAAGGGTTGCAGTTAAGGTTTTGTTTCTTCGAGTTTGTGTCGACATAAAAACGAAAAATGTTGATTTTGTCAAAAATGTTTACTTAAGCGCTAAAGATTTTTGTTGTTTATAACTAGAGTTGTAAAGGGTGGAAAAAACCCGGTTTATTCCCGGGAATAAACTGGGTTTTTGGGAAGGAAATTTTGAAAATTCCCGGGAGTTTTCAATAAATTTTAATTTTGAACTGGTGCATTCTCTTTTAATGTTGAAAGCAAAGTTAAATTACTCTTTATTATTAAAATGTTTGAAAACAAACATAAGTTTTATAGTTTAAGTGACTGCAGAATTTAAAAAGAAACAAACCAAACATCAAAAGAATTTAGTATGTCAACAAATGCTGAAGAAGCTTTTTCAGTAAATAATCCTAAAATACTTTCATCAAAATAAATAATGATGCATAATATTGCTGGGAGTTTGTGGAAATCATAAACTCCCAGGACATTGGGATTTACTTGATTAACAACTAGTGGAATCGAAGAAATTGTTGAAAAAGCAGATGATAGTGTTTAATCCTATGCCTATCATCATTATAAAAGGGGGGGGGGAGAATAATTCTCATTAAAAATTGGAGCTTGAAAGTCATTGAAGAAAGATAAAACAATGCAAGTTATAATTTTATTTAAATATAGCAAGAAATAATTTGCACATTTTATAAACTTGCATAAAGAATAATAAACAATGGTGTGTTGTTATTGTTATATTTAAATCGGGAAGAAATTGTAAAAATCATTTTTTCAATAAGCAGTTTCAAAATAAATTACATTCATGAGCATTTTGCGAGCAATCAATGAATGCTTGCCAAATCATTCGTAGAATATTTAGATTTGATGGTAAAATTCAATTTTTAAATTTCTTTCTCTACTATTTTTTTTTTTGAAAAACTTTCAGAAAATAAGCTTAATATCTTTTGAGATAGCAATTTATGGAAATGTGGAATTTTAGAGAGATTTACTTCTCCTTTGTTGGTGCAATTCAAAAGCAATTTTTAGCTGATATTTTTTAAAAACTTATTTTCTAATAGCGTTTGATATTTTTTTAAAAATAAATTTATAAAGTTAAATATTATATGTTTATTTAGGTGATATAAGTATTATATGTTTATTTATGTGAAGTGTTTTAGAAAAAGAATATATTCAAAATCAGTAGAATTAAAATAAAGTATGTCAAACTGGTTTATGTGCTACTTATTTATACTGTGGCTATTATATTTCATATATTAGCCCTAAATTCAAATTGGAAAATCTCTGCTTTTGTTTACGCAAAAAATTCCCAATATTCCCCAAAATTCCGGGGTTTTTTCCCGGCTTTCAAAAACTGTGGGTTTTTTACAACTCTATTCATAACGCAAGAAAATGCGTTATGGAACAACTAAAAATCATTAAAATCTTAATTCATAATGTTAATAAGAACAATTTATCCCGAATATAACTATTTCATTCCCTTGTTTAAAATGTAATGTAATAGTCATAAAGAATATTTAGTTCCACCAAACTCAAAGGAATGCAATGTTTTTGTCGGCATCTGAAATGTGGAATTCTCCGGTGCAATTTTCAACGTCTTCATCCTTGGTGACCGATTTCCACATGAGATATTAAAGACTTTTATCTCCCATTCTTTCATTTTTAACCGACTTCACAAAGGAAGGAGGGTTATACATTCATACAGTATGTATGTATGTCGTTTTTATTTTTTTTTTTTTTTTTTACTCATAATTTCGCACCGGATGAACCGATTTTCATGCTTTTTTTTATTGATCGAATGTGGTTTCCCATAGTTCCCGTACTTTCGTTTGACCATATTCGATTCATAGAACAAAAGTAATGGGCAGAAACGCAGTACGTTTTTTGTTTTTTCATCCATAGCTTTTGACTAGATTAACCGATTTTGACAATTTTTTATTTAATCGATAGAGGGTCGTCTAACTCAAATATAGTACATCAACCACATTTGTTTTTTAGAAAAAACGTTACGGGTGAAAAATAAGTAGTTATAGTATAATTTTTAACAGTATAATTTTTTTTAATTAGAAAGGCTTTGCTTGATTTTTCTTTGTTGAGAAAACTATTAATAAATACATAAGTAATTGTTAAAAAAGTGTTTGTTGCCATTGTGCTATAATATTAAAAGCAATTACAGCAAGAGTTTGACTGAAGGCTTCTCTGAGGCAAAAATTAAATCCAATCAGTTTGTTTGCGAAAATCAACTTCAAAACGGAATTTATCATACGAAAGATTAGTTTTTAGTGCCATTCATTCAAAGAAGGTTCGCCCTTTGATATGGATTTTTTTTGAAAAAAGTATTTATATAAAAATAGTTACAGTAAAAACAATAAGATGAAACAATTTTTGAGAAAAATATAGAACCGACTTCAAAGGAAATCAACTATAAATTGCGCTAAAAAGTAAAAAAAAAATTATTTTTTCAAACAACATCGATGTGACTTTTAAACATAGTTTTAGAAGTCGATGCAAAATTATGAGTCTAATTACTATTACACAATTTTCTTCTTCATATTGGAACTGTTGCTAATTCTGGGAAAATATATATATTTGTAATTGATTCATGAATACAAAAGATTTTATGTATCCTAATTTTGCACCGACTTCTAAAACTATGTTTAAAAGTCACATCGATGTTGTTTAAAAAATTAATTTATTTTTTACTTTTCAGCGCAATTTATAATTTGAAGTCGGTTTTATTTTTTTATAAAAATTATTTTATTTTTTACTTTTTCGGAGCTGCCTTGTATTGTACACTCATCTATAAATTGCTGCGCTTTCAGCTTGTTTAATCCTTTGTGTATTGCTATTTAATTGGCACGTTTACACTATTTTTGGCGTTAACGATTGTATGCAACATGGCAGATACGTTATTTTGAGGGCACACTAATATACCATCCGTCTGTTTTAAAGAATCTCTAAAACAGTTTGTGGGTATTTCATGGGATTTTTGCTTGGATTGGAGAGCTTAAGTTAATTTTAAAAGGCAACTTTGTTTTCTAAGACTCCAATCAATGAAAGGGATATATCATAAATACATTTCTTTGAAATACTTTAGGTTATACTCTTGATGCTCATTGGCTCGAAAAGGGAAAAAGTTTACACAAAGAATTAATGATCGACTGCATAACTAGGCACACAATTAAAACTCATAAATTTTGATGGCAAAGTGGAAACTCACAGTAATAAGCAGATTCATCTGCAAGAAATTTATTTTAACACCAGAGTTAAGTATAAGTATCCAGCTGATACACTTAATATCGATTATGATAACGTGAGTACCAAAAGTAAACCTCTACCAAACCTTCAACTTGGCATCTGGCATGAATAAAAGGAAAAGTAAAATGAAAAAGAAAATTACCTTTACTGAGTTTTTCTTTGGGCTAATCCCACTCAATTTTTATTCCTTAATCTTTCAAACCAATGATGTAAACTTAATAAACTTCCTACTCTTTTATTTAACTTTTTTTTTTCAGTTTCGAGTTACGCCGGTAACGACCGGATGAAGTCCTAGGCCACTCCTCCTCATCCTAAAACTCAAGCCCTTACTCCCCCTAACAGTCACCGGAAAAATGTCGTTATTGGCCTGCTCCTTTTTTCAAATATTACAATCCTTCCGACTTATGATGTTGTTCAATAAGTACGGCCTAATGACACAAGAGGACGTTTCTGTCGCTGTTTCCAACAGTTGTGATGATAAGGTGAGATAAATAAGGATAAGCGGTCGTCCAAAAATGCCAATGAATGGTTGAGTCCTTGAGTCGGAATCGTCAATACCGAAGCCTATGTCTTTCAACCATGGTGGAAAATGTTAACCGGAATGACGCAGCAGTTCATGGCATTATCAAGTAGTGTCGCAACAAGAATGCTCTCCTGGGAGCGGGAAGGATCGGCATTATAGCTTACGACAAGGTATCTGAATCGGAGCTGTTGAGTAACAGGATTTTTGCTGTGCTCTCACTGCTCCGATTTTTTAAAAACTTTTTTCATTGTTAATAAACTAAGCTGGAAGAGGTCCTTTTAAGCAAAACGATACTCCAAAAATCATCCACTGTTCCTTGACATTCGTAATTCATGGAATATGTCATACAGACGCCATTTTATTCTTTCTTTAATAGACCGGGAGCAGCGCGAACGCAGTCCCGACACCCAAAAATTGTGCGCCCCAACCAACCGCAATTTGCGGAAGTGGCAGTCGTCAGCAGCCCGAAGTGCAATGGACTGCCTCCGGCCAGGGAAGCCCCCTCCTTGATCAAGGCATTCCCGACGCCAAGTAAGTATGAAAAGAATTGAAGGCGAACTTCCTCCGTATTATATTTCGTGTTTTCTTATACTGGTAGCTAAGTTCTGCATATTTTGCTTCATATTTTAATGTGCTGTATTTCCCCAGCAGATGGCGCAAGGCTACATTTGTCCTCGGATATGGTTCCGCAGTTCTATTATGAGCGTTGAAAGTGGCGTAGTCGTTTTTTTTCAAAGCAAAATTTGCGTTTAGAAAATGAAGTCAAAGAAGAAAAAAAAAATGAAGGAAAAGTCAAAGGACAGACATAAAAGGGAATTTTTATCATTCTTATTTAATTGAAAGTAATATCTTTTTCACTTAGATATATTTTATTTGAATAAAATATCAACATATAATTCTGTTACATAAACATAATTATTTGTTGTGTATACATTTTTTTTCCCCTCAAATTCTATCAGAAATAAATAGACATTTTCTCATTTTTTAATCCTTAAATCAGCAACGTATTAGAGACAAGAGCATAAAAAATGCAACTCTAAAATTCAAGTACGCAAGAGAAATTGTGTACTAGAAGATCTATATCCCCTGCATATAGACGGTATAACGTTCTTCCACACATGAAATTTTTTAACTCCGTTACGTATCGAAATTTCATTGCGATTGCTCATTCCTCATGAAAATAGGATAAATGAGCAATCGTACTGAAGTTTTGATGCGTAGATGAGTTAACAAACATCATATGCTAAAAAGCACTGTGTCATCAAGCCAAGCCTTTCTAATTAAAAAAATAAAAAAAACTTATTTTTCACCCGTAACGTTTTTTCTAAAAAACAAATGTAGATCAATTATAATATGCAGCGCAATCAATTTCAGAAATATAAACAAATGAACAGAATGAAAAAAAAAAAAAAATAGACAATGAATAGTTCAGACTATTTTTGATATTGATAAATTGCCTAATCTCTCCCTTTTTATTACATGGTTTTATTTAACTTGACTTGTGGCGGAATTTTGTAAGGTGGTTTTCGACAACTATTACTGCATAAATTATCTTCAAATTTTGCACACAAGCTTATCTTCGATGACAATACAATAATCCATCCATTTTATAATTTATTATAACGTTAATTAGGAAAAAAATTAATAATTTTGGCTCTGAGGAAAATATCAGCATTATCATTTGTCGTTTGGCAACAATAGTTTTGTTTTTATAATGCAACTACGTTTTGTTTGTTACATGGTTTTATTTAACTTGACTTGTCACGGAACTTTGTTACGCGGTTTTCGACCACTATTACTGCATAAATTATCTTCAAACTTTGCACATAAGCTTATCTTCGTTGGCAATGCAATAATCCATCCATTTTATAATTTATTATAACGTTAATTAGGAAGAAGAATAATAATTTTGGCTCTGAAGAAATTATCAGAATTATCATTTATCATTTGGCAACAATAGTTTTGTTTGGATAATGCAACGATGTTTTGAATTTAAATAAAACCATGTAACTTAAAACATTTTTGGCGATTTAATATTATTATATTTTCAAATAATTAAGAGACTTTCACCGTGCTGAAACAAATAATGTATAATTTTTACTAAATACCCAGCCATATGCTTATTTCAGGGCTAGGAGTAGGTTGGAAAAAAGAAATGGAAATCAATTTGTAACGTAATTCGTACAAAAATTGGGACAATTTTTAGGACATTAAATGATGTACTTTCAACAAGAATATTTTATTACAGCAGATGTTTGAAGACTAAAATAACCCATTGGCAAAAGTTATATTCAAATAATTTGATATTAATTTAAAAATAAGAAGCGCTTAATGTTCAAAATGAAATTATTTATAAATTTGATTGTTCCTTAAAATATTTTCATTGCATGAATATTACTCCTTTTCCCCGAATGTTTCTAATTTAATACCTTCTTCGCACATATAATTTAATTACGGGACTAAACAAAAGAAAGTTGTTTCAATTCAATTCTATACTTCAATTTTGTATTTTAAACAAACACAATTTATATTAGTAATAAAAAATATTAACAAACCACCGGATTTTTTGTGGATCATAATCCACAGTTAATCATTTTAAAATTTTGAAATTTTTTGCAGTGTGAATACTCGCCATATGGAAATGTTTTGAAGTAAAAATATTTAAAACACTGATTTTCTAAAAACACCGGTTGGGGACGTAGTTCATGCTTTAAATACCCGTTTTAATAATAGCAAAAACAATAAAACTTTATTTTTTAAAGTACTCTACTAAATGGTGGAAAATAATATCTTCAAAATGCCACAAAATCTTTTCATGGAAGCAAGGAAACATTTAATTAAAAATTGAATGGGAAATTTTTTGAAAATATTTCATGATTAACATTAAAGATATTAGCTCTTACTTTAAGTGTGATTCTAATGAAATTTCCAAAATGAATCCCCAATCCCCGTCATGTTGGGGAAAGCAATAAGCAGGGCCATTTTGCAAAAATTACAACTTTCCTAAATTTTCAATTCCAAATTTTAATACAAATGTTCGAAATAACAATACCCAGCTTTTTACTGGTTTTAAAACTGCACTTTTAGTTTACTTTGTATTTAGCATTTGCGTCATTTTTTTAATATTCTCAAAAGTATAAAGTAAAAAACGTATTGTGAAATTACAAAGCCATTTTTTAAAAGAGTAAATATTAATTTTATCGTCTTTCTTAGTTTCTTACGAAATATCTAAGAAAACGCTGAAAATGTTAGAAAAATTAGGACAAATGTTAAAAGTTAAGGACATTTGAGGATTTTTTTTTTGGAAATTTTACCATTTTGATTTCCTGTAACTTTTGAAAAGAAGTGTATCTGAAGGTTTCCCAGGCCCTTGGCTACGCCACTGAATAAAAGAGGCAGCGATTGAATGGTCATTGATCAAAGATATTTTTATTTTTTTCAAATGCTGCAGTTTTGTTTCGCGTCTGAGCTCTCAGCTCTTTAAGTGCAGCAAATGCTCAACAGAATCTATATATGACATTTTTATATCATTCACACGTAACATGTTTTTCAAGGCAACCTATTTCCAGAGGCGTAGCTAAGGGTGGGGAGGGGGGGGGGGGCAGGAAGGGACAGCTGTTCCCGTGCGCAGCGTCAAGGGGAGGGGGGCAAATTAATGTTAATTTATTTATTTTTAAATGCGAAAAGAGGATTATTTGAACTGAAGAGGTATGAAAATGTTCGACAAAAAAGTGTGAGCATCGCAAATCATATCGGGAATGACCGCAGCATAGGAGTGTGTGGGATAAGGCAGAGAAACAACTTTTGAGTTGGAGTTTCTAGGGATCGGACCCGTGATGATTCTCTACGGGCTATGGGCATTTTCTTTGAGCAGCAGAGATAAAAAAAACCGGACGCCCAGAGAACCCAGGAAAGGTCACTTGAGAAAGAAGAAAAACAAATAATTTTGCGAAGCCTAAGTGTCCCATTTTGCCCTTCAAAGTGAATAGTCGCTAATAAAAATGCAAGCTAAAAGAGCTGCTTTTTAGAGCTATTTATCATTTAGGGAGCATCAGTGGTGTAGTCCTGAAAAAAAAGTTGGGGGGACGCTTATACATAAGATAAGCAATTGAAACCAAAAGTGAGGGGACGTTTATACATAAGATAAGCAATTGAAACCAAAAGTGAGGGGACGCTTATACATAAGATAAGCAATTGAAACCAAAAGTAAGGGGAAGCTTATACATAAGATAAGCAATTGAAACCAAAAGTGAGGGGACGCTTATACATAAGATAAGCAAAAGTGAGGGGACGCTTATACATAAGATAAGCAAAAGTGAGGGGACGCTTATGTTTAAATGTAAAAAGTTTGGGGGGACGCTTGTATTAAAATAAAAACGTGGGGGGACGCCGTCCCCCCCTCGACTACACCACTGGGGAACTTAAAAGTTTTTTTTAATTTCCTTCCAGGGGCACCCCTAGGCCCTCGGGGGCGCGGAGTGGAGGGGGGGGGGGCGCCAAAATCTTCAGTTGCCCCGGGTGCTGAAAACCCTAGCTACGCCTCTGCCAATTTTGCGTTGACTACTCGGTATTTCGTATTTGTCGTGGGCGCTGTAACCGATCCATACATCAACAGTTTCATAATTCCTTCGTTTTTTGGCTGAATAGTTCTGATTAAAGTGATAAAGCTGTATATGTTCTGGTTCTGGAGCGGGTGACAAGCTCCAGTAGGCAAAATTATCTCTTTTTCTCTCAATGCGGTACAGGAAATCCTGATACTGTGATAAATTTCAACTGCGTTTTGATTTAATGAAAGAAGCTCGTCATTTTAGCTCAAAATAATATACATTCAAAGAAAAACCAAATAAATTCCTCACAAAACCAAAAAAATCGATGCAAAATAAAATTTCAAATCACCACGTGCTTCTGCACCTGCGGTGAGTCATACTGATAAGAAGTGGTGGACAAAGGGATTAAGAGGGGAGTGGACAGTGAACCAGTCCCCTCCGCTTCCGACTTGAAATTCCAAAATATTTCGAAAGGGAAGTTTGAACGGGGAGGCGAACATGGGGGGGGGGGGGGGAGAACCGCGGAAGATGCGGGAGAGTTCTGCCTGCACCAAAGTCAATCCCCTCAACAAAAAAAAAAAAAAAAAAAAAGAGTCATTTTCCATAGCGATGGTTACAAATATTTTAGGCTGTTTTAACTGAATATAATATTTGGCTCATTCTCATTTATATGGAATGTATTTGCAGAAAAATATACAAAATCATAAATTATTTTTCTACATTTTAATCTAAGTGATCCGTTACTTCCCTCCGAAATTTCAGCTAATTACCCGATTCCTTTGCAATTTTAAATTTAGGTATTAAATTTACATATCTTCTGCTATTTTTAGCTACAGCACTGCTAATATTATTTCTATATTTAGATTGAAAACGAAGTTTAAATTCAAGCGCTCTCGAAGGCCAACCCAGATTTTCCAGACGACTTTTAGCCAATTGCGTGAAATAATTTAGCCAAAATCAGCAATTTTCTTTAAAGGCCTGCACCGAAAAGACGATTTTTGCGGAAAAAAAACGATGTTTTTAATCTTATATTTAAAAAGAATAAGTATTCAAGATTTCAAAAATGTTTGGTTTTTGTTTCTACGATACACAGAAACGCGCAATTAAGTTAACCAGAAGTCGCATCGCGAGTATACAAATAAACAGGAACCGTAATTTTTGAGGAAGAAGTTGTTGTGCTTAGAGGGTTCGCACACGCTTTTAAGTCACATTCTCTTATGGGAGATGGCCTTGGGCGGACAGGGCCCGAAGGGCCCTTTTACCCGGTATGGGCGAAGAGGTGTGAAGGACTGGGTAGCGAGGGGTGGGGAGGTAGTCAAGGGAAGGGAAAATGCCTATGCCTCATTGGCCGGGAGATAGAAGTAGGGAGGTGCCGAAACAGGAACGGAAGAGAAGGGTATCGAGGAGCACTTTGAGTAGAAGATGTATGAAGGTTTGAGGGGGGGGGGGGGTGCCAGCAAGCACCTCGTAGCAGGAGAGGTTTTTTTTTTTTTTAATATAATTTTAGCAGACGAGGACGTGACGACAAACTACAAACACATAGGGACAGGGACAAGGGACAGACATGAACATGGCCCGGTGGGAAGGAACTAGGTGGGAGACGTGGAGGGGGGGGGGGGCAGGCGTGCGAGAGCTTCTTCGCCGCCTGAGGTCAAATTCGATAGACATGGATTGATCTGGGAATCTAATCGTGTTGGTCGTAAGATTGCTACTCAGTAGTTGATCACGAATTAGCTGATTATGATGGGTCTCTAAATTGGTGTAGAACTGGGTTGAAGTATCAATAATAAATTGGTTAAGGTAATTGACTTTCAGGTCTCTGTGCAGAGCGTCGATGGAAATAAACCAGGGTGCGCCAGTTATGCGCTTAAGCGCGGCGTTCTGTACAAGTTGTAGCTGCATTAAGTTACTTTTGGCCGCCGATCCCCAAACCGGGAGGGCATAGGTAAAGGAGGGAAGTAGTAGGGATTTATAAAGTTGAAGTTTAGTTTTGAGGGAAAGGTACTTCTCTTTAGTAAAAATGATGTGGAATAAACCTAGTTTAGCTTTTGCTTTTTTTTGTAATATTGCTAATATGCTTATGGAATTTAAGGCTTCGGTCGAGAGTGATACCCAGATATTTGATTTCGGGGAGGTAGGGGAGGGGGTGTCATCTAGTATTAGTTGGGGGGGGGGAGATTTCTAATATACCCCCTGCTGAAAGCAATGACGTGGGTTTTTTCTGCATTGATCCTAATCCTCCAGTCATTAAAGTAGGATTCGATAGTTCTTAGGTGACGCTGGAGGGTGTTGCGGGGCCTTTTTCGATTCCAGGATTTGCACAGCACAGCGGTATCATCTGCAAATAGGCTTGTAACTGTGGAGTCACTAGTCGGGAAATCAGTCGTATACAAGCAGTACAAAGTCGGGGAGAGGGACGAACCCTGTGGAGTCCCCGCCCTCATGGGGTGTGGCTCTGACAGAGCGCCGGGGAGTTTCATCTGAAAGGACCTGTTGCGTAGGTAGTGATAAATCAAATTAATCAAATAGTGGGGGAAGTGCATCGTAATTAATTTGTGGACCAAGCCTTCGTGCCAAACCCTGTCGAAGGCTTTTTCGATGTCAAAAAATATTCCAATGGTTACTTGATTTGCGAGGTAGCCTTCTTTAATGTAATTAACCATTCTGAGAAGCTGGTGGGAGGTGGAATGTTTAGGCTGGAACCCGAATTGGAATTTAGGGATGAGGCTGTGCTCTTCAATGTGTTTAGTTATGAAATTCAGAATAACTTTTTCAGCTATCTTAGCAAGGGAGCTTATAAGGCTAATGGGGCGGTAGGTTGAAGGACAGGCAGCATCGGTTTTGGATTTGTGAATTGGCACAATCAGCGCTTTCTTCCAGCATTTGGGAAAGTACCCAAGCCTGAGCATGCCGTTTATGTTTTTGGTGAGATTAGTGATCGCCTTCAGGGGCAGACGCTTGAGATGACAATTATTAATTCTGTCGGGGCCAGGGGCCTTACGATTCTCAGACTTTAGAATGATATCAATAATATGGGCGGGGGCAACAACTGGGGGGGGGGGTGCAGAAATGTTAAATCTATCGGCGTAAATACTGTTAATATTTCTGTTCAGCATATTGATAGCAGCGTTATTATTTTTTTTAAGGACTGTACTATTAGCAGAACAAAAAGACGCCTTAGGTTCATGTAATTAACGATTCATTATGTACAATACAGTTTTATAAAATTACTGGTAGTAGTAGAATCAGCAAAAGAAATGCTGAAGAAAGTAAGGAATAGTGCATATGTTTCAAAAAAAAAAAAACTAAATGCTGTAATTGCAGCAAAAAAGTACAGTATAACGGCTGTAGCAAAAATATATTGCATTTCAAGAAGCGCACTAACTTCGTGGGTAAAACTCTTCAAATTTGGCAGAGAAGAAAAACTGTTTGCTCCTCCACAACGATATCTTTTTTTCTAGATTCCAGTGTCAAGCACTGGAATGACACCTCTCTTGGGCTCTTTGAGCCATAAATATTAAGTAATTTACCAAACGAAAAAAAGGCAAAAGGAGCCCCGTGGTTGATTATGTTATGCCATGATATGGAGAAATGGATGTTAATTTTTACAATAAAGTTGGAAAAGGGTTTAAAGAAATTGAAATAAAAGAGCCCGGTAGGTGCCATGTCATCACTGAAATTGAAACAAAAAATGATCCTCAGGAAGAATTCTTGCAGAAAGTGCGCTTGAATTTGGAGTCCTTACAAAATGGGCGTGGCCTAAAAGTGTGTGAACCCTGTTTTATTAAAAGTGGAATTTAAAATGCGTTTTCTGGAAAACTACTTTTTTCCGACATTTTTGTTCACGGCAGATCAGATAACTTGAAAAGTTTTATACCGATTAGTGTGATTTTTTAAAGTATTGTTTTTACACATTGCTATCTGTTTTGAACTAAAATCTAAGCTCTATGTCAGCATTTAAAAATTTTGCAGGCATTTATTTGTGAAATATTTTGTTTTTTCGGGGGGAAACGCATGAATTTCTACAAAACTACTACAGTCGAACTTCGGTAACTCAAAGTTCCAGGGGACCCCCTAAAATATTCGACTTATCCGAAGTTCGAGTTATCGAAGTTTCCTCCCACTCCTCGGCACTTAAGATGGGTTGACATGGTTTAAGTGGTTTGACGTTGCAATTCACAGAAGGAAGACATGAGTGGACCTGGCATTCGAAGTTTTGAACTGAATCGTGTTTTTTACCGGGAAAATCTATCACAAAATTTCGACTTAGAAGATGTTCACTTCAAGCTATCGAGACAGTTTTTTAAACAAAAGTATAGAAATGATTCGGGACTTGTTTAAAAGTTCGAGTTAACAGATTATTCGACTTATAGGAAGTCGAGTTATCGAAGCTCTACTGTATATTTTTCTCAATTTTAGACTTATTATAAAACTGTTCAGAACACAGTTAAGTAATATAGAAACACATATTATTCAGGATTTTAATATATATCGAGTTAAAGTGAGTATTGAGTGTTTGGCGTAAACTGTAAAATTCGCGTATTTTTTGCTAAAATTTCCCAATTTTTCAAAATTTTATAAAAATATAGCTATTATTTTGTTTGTTTTCTAACTTTTAATTACTTTTTAACCTAAAAGAAATATGCATTTAGTAATTATTTCACTGTTTAGAAAATAAAGCTTCCGAACCAGACCTCTTAAAGTCGGTGTAGTTGTTGCTATGCTTCACATCGGATATTCATTTTTTCGGATACCGGATGTCCGGTGTCTCTTGTTTGACGAATTTGTACCGGATATCCAGCTCCGATGGTTGATATCTATAAATTCTATACACATTTTTAAACATCCCACGGTTTCCAAACACGTACAAGTTTTTCACTTTACATACATTTTCAAAACATGCTAATTAATTAAATTTCAAAAATGAAATTTTTCTCACCGGATCTTTCGTTTAGTGAATAGATAGGGTGTCGGATATCTAAAAAAGGTTCGGATACCGGATATACGATGTCTTCTGAGAGACTCTTCATACTCGTTCACCCCCCTTAGTGCGCCCCTGTAAACGTACATATGACCAGCGTAATATATATATACAGGAAAACCTGTAAAGTTGACCACCCTTGTAAGCTGACCACCTGTCTAAGTTGACCACTTTTGTCAGGAACGGAATGAGCCCTATATTCTATAATGTAGAGAAACCTTTGTAACTTGACCACCTGTCTAAGTTGACCACTTTTGTCAGGAACGGAATTAGCCCTATATTCTATAATGTAGAGAAACCTTTGTAACTTGACCACCTGTCTAAGTTGACCACTTTTGTCAGGAACGGAATTAGCCCTATATTCTATAATGTAGAGAAACCTTTGTAACTTGACCACCTGTCTAAGTTGACCACTTTTGTCAGGAACGGAATTAGCCCTATATTCTATAATGTAGAAAAATCTTTGTAACTTGACCACCTGTCTAAGTTGACCACTTTTGTCAGGAACGGAATTAGCCCTATTTTGTATAATGTAGAGAAACCTTTGTAACTTGACTACCTGTCTATGTTGACCACTTATGTACGCCAAATTGGGGTGTTAGTATTGTAAAAAAAACCCTATATTATAGCTTCTAATATACTATATTATTTGTTCATCTATTTTTGGCAAGATTTAAAAAAAAAAAATAGCTTCTCCAGGATATGTTTTATGATATAATGTTAGACCAGTATTTACCTGGAGGGAGGAAACGATAAGATAAGTTAGCCTAAGCGTGTTTCTAAGTTAACCAAATGGGAAAACTACTATGAGCACTCATTTATTCTTTAAATATTTTCTTATTTTTCCCTTGATCTGATATAGCCATTTTGAAAAATATATTTTTTAGGAAATCTTTAGCACCATATAAGTAACTGACATAATTAATATGATCTTTATCTTAATTTTTACTAAGTACTTTACTTTTGAAGTTGTATAGGATACGTTTAAGTCATTCGGGTTAAATTTCTTAAATGGTATTTTAGATAATTGTGAGAAAAAATGCTAATCACTATTTTGAAGTAACGTCATTACATGAAGCTATATTTTAATTAGTTATAATAAATGAATCAATGCACAGTGTAAGAACTGACAAAAAGAAAAAAAAAAACCTCCACCCTCTATAAGTTGACCGATAAAGTGCTACACAGCAAGTGGTCAACTTAAATAGGTTTCACTGTATATATGAAATACCAGCATTCACTACATTTTTAATTATGCTAGTGCATTTTGTTCCATGCTGTTTCACTTCTTCTAATATACTACCTTTACCGTTCTCTGTTAAAATATCAGTCAAATGATCAACAGAACGAATGCTACAACTGGCAACTGAACACAGTAAATGTTTTTTAATCTCAAAAAAAAAAAAAAAAAAAGCAAATCTTGGTGGAAATAAAATGAAAGCAGATAATAAACTTTAATATGGAAAACTTTAATCCGTAAAAGTGTTTTAAGTAACACGGTTTTCTAGTAATTTGAAATTCAAAATATCGTTGCATTATCCAAACATTTCAAGCAAAGCTATCGTTGCCATTCGACAAATAATAATTCTAATAATTGCCTCAGAACCAAAATTATTAATTTTTTTCCTAATTAACAATATATTAAATCATAAAATGGATGAAATATTGTATTGTCATCGAAAATAAGCTTGTGTGCAAAGTTTGAAGATAATTTACACAGTAATAGTGGTCGAAAACCGCGTAACGAAGTTCCGTGACAAATCAAGTTAAATAAAACCGTGTAAAAACTAAGTTTAGAATTAGCCATTATTAGCCAGGTTTGCAGCTGGTAACTGAAAATACTTTTAGCCAGCAGTAACATTAACTAGCTATAAAATAAAGTTAAAAATTGTTTAATCGAGTTTCCCTTCACATAATCGAGAGATATTTACGAAAAATATGTTCTAATAAAAGAAAAAATTCCCTGTCATTATCTGTAAAGTTTTAGCAGAAATAAAATATTCATCATTGTAGAAATTCGCTAACATTTACATAGAACCATTCATGATTACCTACAAAGTCATTCCTAAAATTTTTTAAAATAATAAGGATTTTATTACTTATTTTTAAATTCTAATATTTAATACTGAAGTTTTCCAATATAATTATAATTACTTTCAAACAAGACTCGCGGTAACGTCAATTCTTTCACCATAGCAATGTTCTGCTCGAAACGAACTTTTCTCTCGTGTTCCTCCGCAGCGATGGGATGAAACGAGTAAGTGCAACAAGAATTGTCCTGTAGTTAAGCGTCCGTAAGCATTGTAATAATGGATTCCATTGAGGAATCCATGCCAAAAATTAAGCACCCCCGTCATCTAGCGTTTGCTGATGGGTAAGGAAGGTTCCGCGGAAAGTCCAGCAATCCATATCTGCTGGGCTTCCTAGAACTTTTTCCCAGTTCTGCCCCCTGGATGATCAGGGCATCGAACGGTGCAGCTCGGCGATGCAGAGGTAGCATTTAAGCTACGTCCATCTACGAAGTTGCCTCGTCGCATCCAACATCTTATATTATCTTACGTCAAATTAAAACTGGTAGCAAGAATATGTTCTTTTTTTTTTTTTTTTTTTTTTTTTTTTTTTTTTTTTTTTTTTTTTTTTTTTTTTTTTTTTTTTTTTTTTTTTTTTTTTTTTTTTTTTTTTTTTTTTTTTTTTTTTTTTTTTTTTTTTTTTTTTTTTTTTTTTTTTTTTTTTTTTTTTTTTTTTTTTTTTTTTTTTTTTTTTTTTTTTTTTTTTTTTTTTTTTTTTTTTTTTTTTTTTTTTTTTTTTTTTTTTTTTTTTTTTTTTTTTTTTTTTTTTTTTTTTTTTTTTTTTTTTTTTTTTTTTTTTTTTTTTTTTTTTTTTTTTTTTTTTTTTTTTTTTTTTTTTTTTTTTTTTTTTTTTTTTTTTTTTTTTTTTTTTTTTTTTTTTTTTTTTTTTTTTTTTTTTTTTTTTTTTTTTTTTTTTTTTTTTTGTATATGTAGACAGTTTGGTGAAATTAAAAAAAAAACAGTGAAGGCTTGATGTGAAGTATGTTGATAGTGAAAATTGTATGGAATGCAGTGTTGTAGCTAGCATGAGTGGCACCCGGGGCGGGTAGTGATAGGTGTCACCCCGTGGAAAAGATTACCGCCTCCAAGAAAAAAAATCATGTAAGCATAAAGTATGAGTTTTAAGGAAATATATTAGTTTTTTTTTTTTAAATTGCAGATTGAAAAATAAAAACACCATTTGTATCATGAGCCTCATATTTAAAGTACATGTTGGTGGCAGCTGTTAGGATTAGCGGTTAAAAAACATTGCAAATATATTGTTTTAAGAAAACTTTAAAAAAATGTTTTAAGCTTTTAAAGGTTCTATTTTTTTTCTCCGTCCTGTCTGGGTGTCCCCCCTAAAGTCAAATAGACATTTCTTTGGTAGCGGATATTGGAATATCCTGTGTATAAGATTAAAACTAAAAATTTTCCTACAGACACTGTTCGCTCTCCGCTTGATAATAGAATAGCCCCATATAATACAAAAAAGATCTTTTTATCTAAGATACCTTGAAACTACTTTTTGAAGATGAAAAAATTTCTCAACATGTGTACTTTAGCAGCGGCATCAAGCTATTTCTTGTTTTATGCTGGCAACCTACTTTCTTCCATTCTTTTTCAAGCAAGTGGACGTTAACGCATTAAAAATTCTCATTAGATCTCAAAAAATGAAGAAAGGTTAACCAATATACTAAAGTATTAAATTTCCCTCCACAATCAAATACAACACTTAACTGCATAATACTGATTGTAACCATTGATATTTGTATGGCAAAGCGGATTTACAGTCCAGTCAAGGGGGCGGTGGTTGAAAATCGTGCCTCTTGCCCCCTCCAAATGAAATGGTTTTCAATATTGAATTAGCAAAAAAACAATTTTGGGTTATCTTTAGTTATGTAATAGGAAGAAAGACCGCAACAGCTCTTCCATAGAAGTTTTTCGAAATTGAAATTTGAAAAACTCAATTTTACACTATGTTTGGTAAGATTAGGGGAAGGGAAAGGGGGCTCTTCTTCGAAAATAAGTTGAAATCGAAGTTCTAAAATTACTTGCATAGGCTGTCATTCGAGGGGTTTAGCGGAAGGTGGACGGTCCTAGCTCTTTTCCTGTATTTCGTACAAATTGAAATTTTAAAAGCATATACTTATTTAAGCTAGGTACATTATCGACATAAGGGGAAGGCTCAAACTGCCAGAAAATTTTTGCCATTGAAATTTGAAGATCAATTTTTTAGTCTATTTCTAGAAGACAGGAGAATGACCAAAAAGTCTCCACCCAAAATTTTTTGAAATTGAGGCTCTTAAGAAAAAATTTTACTCTAACTTTGGTGACGGAAGAGAGGACAGTTTGGTCATTTCCAAAAGAAATTTTTAAATTCGAAATCTTCAACACACAACTTTAGGCCATCTTAAGAACATTAGGAGATTCAGCGGCTCTCTGCGCAACATTTTATGAAATTTGCAAAGAGAAGAGATGTTCGGGTTCCATTCTAAAATCGTTTTCGTAACTAAAGTTGGATTTACACTGCCTTTGGTGACATTAAGAGAAGGAAAAGCGATTTGGAAGCTTTTATTCGAGTCCTAAAACACACTTTTGAGCAATGTTTGGGGGCATTAAGGGAAGAGGGAGGAGTTGTGAGCTTTCCAGAAAACTTTTTGACGTGAAAGTTCCAGAAATTTAATTCCAGGCTACCTTTGGTCACATTAAGAGGGGTCATGATCCCCGTTTTGATTCATGCTTAGGCTTCACACTTAAGCTTGCCCCTCTATATTTGGCATTGTTCAATGAATCGAAGGAGGCTTCCCGGTTTCTTCAAGTTCTCCGGTTTCTAATCAAGTGGAAATATTTAGAACTAATAATGAATATGTAAGTAATCATAAAATATTAAGCAAACATTTGAAGTTAACATAATTAAAATGCCTAAATACCTCAACTATTTTTAAAATGATTTATTTAAAAACAACATACTTATATTATATTTGAATAAAAGTCTTTCTTGTGAATATTTAAATACAGAAATACATATTAATGACAATATTTTTAATCGCTATTCTCAACAAAATACATAAAATAGGGGCCCAGAATATTTTATACTTACTCCGGACCTGTTTACATGTGACCGACAGTGCTTTCAAAAAGATAAATAAATGCTTGACCAACGCAGTTAACATGAAATTGTGGTAATAATGCACTTTTTAGGAATCAAAGCAAAATTGATAAATAATTGCTAAAAATAAGGATTAAACTGCAAATTTTAACACTGCATCATCTGTGTAAACACACAATGTTGTTACACTACAAATATACAGCTTTTCATTGTTTTGAAAATTGAGGAACTTTCCCTTCAAATAAGTTGTAAGCTGATTTTATGCACTTTCCTAATAGAAAGCAAATTAACAGAAAAAAAAACGCCAAAAGGAAAAGCATTGATTCCTAGAAGTCCTTCTAGAAAAACAAAAGCGTACAACAAAAACAACACAAAATGAATATGAAACTTAAATTATTTTTCTGTATAAAAAAGGTAAATTTAAAAAAAAAAATTCTGATAGAAAAAAATATCGAACATTTCAATAAATGATCCAAATCCAGCAGCATTTGAAAAAAAAAAAAAAAAAAAAAAAAAAATTATTCCAATACATGGAGCATCAAATTTTAACATGATTATTCGTAATAAGGCAAACATCTAGAATGAAAAAATTAAATCGGCAGACATTGAATCGTTAGGAAACAACCAGAGACCCCAATGCTGTTTACATTCATCTGTGGGATTTTTAAAATTATCTTCATTATCTTGAAAATCATTTATTTAAAAACAACGTACTTATATTATTTTAAATGTGGGCATCATATGAGGGATACCCCCCCCCCCCCCATAACGTCACTGAAGCAGTGCCTTGTCAAAAGAAAAAATAAATTCTTCACCACTCGAGTGAAAGTTGTTTGCCACTTGTTTTTTGTAATGAATGATTATTATTTTTATGAACAGCTCAGATGAATTAAAATGGTTGGTCGCATTTCAATAAATGATCCAAATCCAGCAGCATTTGAAAAAAAAACAATTATTCCAATACATGGAGCATCAAATTTTAACAGGATTATTCGTAATAAGGCAAACATCTAGAATGAAAAAATTAAATCGGCAGACATTGAATCGTTACGAAACAACCAGGGACCCCAATGCTGTTTACATTCATCTGTGGGATTTCTAAAATTATCTTCATTATTTTGTAAATAATTTATTTAAAAACAACGTACTTATATTATTTTAAATGTGTGCATCATATGAGGGACACCCTCCCCCCCCCCCCATAATGTTACTGAAGCAGTGCCATGTCAACAGAAAAAATAAATTCTTCACCACTCGAGTGAAAGTTGTTTGCCACTTTTTTTTTTGTAATGAATGATTATTATTTTTATGAACAGCTCAGATGAATTAATCTGGTTGGTCGAGTCACTTAATTGAGCAATAATGGTTGAATTCGATATAAATTGCTTAAGCAGGCCCAAGAACATTCTAGGTTCAACACAATAAAGAGCGGAAGCGATTGACACTTCTGTATAGAAAAGGCAAATTTAAAAAAAAATACTGAAAGAAAAGAATATCGAACATATCAATCAATGACCAAAATTCATTAAAATGCATAAATACCAACTATATTTTAAATTCTTTATTTAAAAATAGCGTACTAATTTTATTTTGAATGTGTGTATCCACGGGAGTAGATGGAAAAGGACAGTTCTACGCCCGCAGAACAATGCACTTAAAACTCAAAATACCTACTGAAACCCTCCACAATTTCATTGACTCTCCCAAAGATCTAATTCTGCAGTTTCATTGGTTGGTGCTCTTCTTCGGATTAATCCTGTCTTTGTGCATATACAATTGCTATGATTACCTTAAAGGGTCATTTGTGGTTCTGACTTTGTTGTGTTCACATCAAGTGGATTTCTGAGTCTGTTCAGTATTTTAGTGAATTGTTGAGAATTCGGGTTCATCATTTGAATTTCTTATGAAAAATCGAAGTGGACATTCGAGTACGATGAGTAGTGATACTGTAGGGAAAGACAATGTATCACCATATGTAAGTTCTGATTTAAAAGGGTGTTGGTATGAAATTCCATTTAATGATTTTGTAACAAAGTTGAAGTCTTAAACGTGTTAATGTACACGGAATTGTGTGGAATGATCTTTGCTGTTCCTGGTTGGAGATGGGAGGTTAAAGTGTTGTTGATATCGCAAAAGGATGTCATTGTTTTAGTATATTCTTTTCTTGTTCTCCGAAGGTGGTTTCGAATGTATACATAGTTACTTTAGAAACTTTTATAATTTAAGGGTTTGTCAGCATATAATATGTTTTAATTTGAGCACTTAAATGTTTAAGATATTGCTTCAACTGCGAATACGATGAAAGAAAAACTATTTGCGAGCATAGAGATTTTAATCTTGTATTATCTTGTTATATTCTGAATTATAATTTCTATAGAATTAATCATTTCCAAAATATGTTTTACCTCTTTTTATAGGCATGTGCAATTTGTATGAAGACCTTCACTCTTCATAGAAATTTGATTAGACATCTTAAAACGCATTCTACAACAAAGATGTTTAGTTGTGATCAGTGCGGTGCGTCTTTCATGCGTAACTACAAGTTGAGAGAGCATCTGAAGGTACACTCCGTGGAAAATTTACTTAGTTGTGATAAATGTGGAATGTCATTTGATGTTAAAAGACAACTGAAACAACATCTTATGGCTCATAGATCTGCTGTCATTTGTAAAGAGTGTGGGAAATACTTTAAATGGAATTCTGCCTTAAATCGTCATTTGAAGGTGCATAATTCCACAATATACGAATGTTCTGAGTGTGCTAAACAGTTTAAGCGAGAGGGTATTATGAAGAGACATATGAAGATTCACGGAAGAAGCTATCCATGTGTGGAGTGTGGAAAAGGTTTTACACGGAAATCAGGTCTATTGTATCATATTCGTGTTAATCATAGTTCTGCAAAAGCGAAGGCTGTTAATATAAGACCTGTTCCTAAAAGAGAGAGACCTAATCGTCGAACTGCATTAGGAGTTTTTGCTACGGAGTTCGTAACTCCAAGCCCTGAAAATTCGAAGGACTTTAAAATGTGCTTTCAAGAATTAAGGCCGCAAATTCATCAATTGTTGTTTGATGAAATGGATGAGAAAAGAGCTATTAAGTGGCGTATAGTAATAAAAGCTGAGATGACGCGTCATGTAGGAAATTATGATGATGATGATGATGATGATGATGATGATGGTGGTGGTGGTGAAGATCGTATCGCATCTTATTTCGGAAGTACAATGCAAATTGAACTTATTAAAGAAAGTATATCTGATCACTTGAAAGATAGCATCTCACAAGTTGAAAATGCCCTGGAAGAGTTTATACAACTTGGCTCTGGTTGGGTATTCGATCGTATTATTAGTGTAGAAGTTCTCACTGCAAAATATGCACCTTTAGCCGCCGAATAAAAATTATCTAATATTAATAAATTAATAAATGTTATCATAGATAATAGAATGTTCATAAACATTAAATTAATATTTTCATCATATTGAAAAAAAGGACTATATAGATTAATTTATTTAAAATTATGTAAATGTATACTCATATGCTTTTGAAAAATGATCAATGACTGTAGTTGATCTTTCTAGTTGTTTCTTTATTCTAAAATATCGAAAGTGTAAGCTATTTAAGATCATTATTACATTTTAAATAATTTCTTTCTCATTTAAATGTTTGTGGTTGATGATTTCGGAGTGGAGTTTGGGGAATAGCTGGCACCTGGGTTATTAAAAAAAACCCCAAATGTTGAAGCTTTGAATGAAATCTCCAGGTGTCATAGAGATGTTTTTCTCTAGGCAAAAGCCCATATATTGTATGTGTGTGTATATGCATTTGCATGTTTATGTAAGTTTTAAGCTATGTTTTTAACTATTAAAGTAGAGTCTCGCTTAAGTTTCTACAATAATAAGCATTTGTTTATGTATTTGTTTATTTGAGTATCTCATGTAAGTCTTCCTGTTTCGAGGTTTTCATGCTTTAAAGATAAGTTTCAAAGTTTGTAAATAAATATGAGTGTAAGTAAAAGAGAGACATTTCCTAAAGTTGCAAGTTTATAAGCTTTTCTGTTTCTCAGATTTTTGTGTTTTGGTTCTTCAAAGTTTTCAATTTTTTTTTAAAAAGTTTATATGGTTTTTCTCCCCTTTGTTTTAATTTTACTGAAAGAACCTAAGTTTTTTAACGTGTTGAACTTAGTACTTTTTACAATTTACAGTTAACATTTGGACTAGTTTCTATTTGTACGGTTTAATTTTTAAGTTTTACAGTTTTTGTTTTAGTACTTCAGTACATTTACTTTTAAACTTTCAAACTTTTTATTTACCAGTTTTACATTGTCATTCCAAGTTTTTACAGTTTTACTCAGTATTTTTACTTTTTCGGATTGATTTTTGACATTTTACAAGTGAAAAACTATTTTGTTTTTTGTAAGTTTAAGTACCTTTACATTTCTTTTTTTACGTGGAGTTTCACTAGATGAATCAAAGTTTTATCATTTTGTACTTACTACTTCAACTTCTTACAGTTATCATTTACTGATATTTTTAACATATATAATTTCATTTCTATGTTTTATATTTCCGTTTCACTACTTTACTGTTTGTACACTTAATTTTACATTTTGTTTATAAGTTCTGTATTCTATTTTTGGTTTCGTCCTTTTCATTCATTATCTTTACAGTATTTTTCCATTTTCAAGTTAAGTTTTAACACTTTGCAAGAGGAAAACATCTTTATTTTACTAGGATGCAAATAAATAACTCCTTGAATAGATGAAACTTTCGTTAAATGTTAAAGACTAAAGTTTTGAACGTCTTTGAATAGATGACATGTTCGTTTAATGTGTTATATGCTTGATTATAATATTAAAGGTGTGAACAAAGTAAAGATTTCAAGTTTGTATGTAAGTAATAGACTTTTTCAAAACACGGAATTTGTATTGTAAATAGCTTGAAAGTTTTCTTTGTACTTTAGTAATAAACCTTTTCAATGTGGGAAAGTCGCGTTGCAAATAGTTTTGATAAATATTTTTCTCGGTTGTATATCATAAACCCTATGTAAATTATAAAAATTGTGTTAAAGATTGAGTTTTGAAAATAAATAACTTCTTGAATAAATGTGATGTTCGTTAAATGTTAAAGAGTAAGTTTTGAAAGTCTTTGAATAGATGAAATGTTTGTTTAATGTGTTATGTGCTTGATTATAATATTAAAGGTGTGAATAAAGTAAAGATTTCAAGTTTGTATGTTAGTAATAGACTTTTTCAAAACATGAAATTTGCATTGCAAATAGCTTTAAAGTTTTCTTTGAACTTTGCTAATAAACCTTTTCAATGTATGAAACTCGTATTGGAAATAGTTTTGTTAAATATTTTTATCGGTTGTATTACTTTGTGAAAATCTTAAAAATTGTGTTGAACACTGAGTTTTGAAAATAAATAACTCATTAAATAGATGAAACGTTCGTTAAATGTTTAAGAGTAAGTTTTGAAAGTCTTTGAATAGATGAAATGTCCGCTTAATGTGTTATATGCTTGATTATAATATTAAAGGTGTGAATAAAGTAAAGATTCCAAGTTTGTATGTTAGTAATAGATTTTTCAAAGCATGAAATTTGCAGCGTAAATAGCGTTTAAGTTTTCTTCGAACTTTGGTAATAAACCTTTACAATGTATGAAACTCGTGTTGGAAATAGATTTGTTAAATATTTTTCTCGGTTGTATATCATAAAATCTTTGTAAATCATAAGTTCTGTGTGAGTCGTAAAAAAATATGTTAAAGATTGAGTTTTGAAAATAAATAACTCTTTGAATAGATGAAACGTTCGTTAAATGTTAAAGAGTAAGTTTTGAAGGTCTTTGAATAGATGAAATGTTCGTTTAATGTATTGAATAGCTTGATTATGATACTAAAGGTAAAAAATTCTTCACTCGGAAGTAATGAATTGAAGGATTACATCTAGGAAAAAATGCTCGTTTAATGAAAACTGTCTGAGTATGGTGAGTTAAATACATAGGTCTTCGTAAAATTATTAAATTTATATGTATGTATATGTTTGCATGTATGAAATATTTTTTTAATTAAGACTTACTGTTACATTCATATTAAACTTCAATTGAAGTCAAATTGGTTTATCGATAGTGTTACTCAGCTTGTAGCATCATGTTTGCATGTGTCATTCTTCGATTGGGGCGGCCAACGAGGTATTGCTGCCTTATCTCACTCAGCTGATAAGAGCCTGAAGAGTCATTTCTACGTTGCGGTTTGGACGAGGAAGATGCTTGCTTTTCCTTCTCTGTGAGTACATGATGTTTTATATAATTTGTATTTCGACTTTAAAGTATTTCTTAGATTGCATTCTGTTAAAATTAGTTTCATGTAAGTTTGAATAATTGAACTATAGCTATATTGCATGAAAAAATTCTTCGATTTTCAACGTGTGTATGATATTATTTTAAGTGCATTCTCTCTGTGTCCATTCACTAAGTGTACTGTTAGATGTTGTGTAGTTAGGTTATGTTCGTGTATAGGATAACTGAAAATTCGCAACGATTGCTTTGGTTAGTAGGAACTCGGTGGAGGAACTGCTAAAATTGTCCTTTATTTGTAAGAGGCTTTTTTAGCATTCATTCTTCCAAGTTCTGATAATGGATGTTATTAATTATTTTTAATGATAGTAGTTTCTGCAGATGGTATGTCTTGTGTGTGTTTTTTTTATGTCTTTGAGTATAATATTTCAAACTTTTTTTTTTATTTTTCTGTAGCTATAATTTTAAGCAATACCGTATTTAAATTAAGTTGTATTCATGTGATCTTAGTTTCAAAGATTCTAAGTTTGTATATAAGTAATAGACTTTTTCAATGCATGAAATTTGCGGTGTGAACAGTTTTAAAGTTTCTTCGTGCTTAAGTAATAAACGTTTTCAGTGTGTGAAAAACGTGTTGTAAATAGTTAGGTTAAATATTTTTCTCGGTTGTATTATTCTGTGTAAATTATAAAAATAAATAACTCTTTGAATAAATGAAAAATTCGTTAAATGTTAAAGACAGAGTTTTGAATAGCTGAAATGTTCGTTAAATGTATTATACGTCAATCAGGTTGTTGAGTTGCTTCGCAGTTACAAATTTAGCAATATTCTCTTGACTATTTTTAAAGTTTCTTTAATCATGATGTATATGACTACAATAATCTCGTAGATTGTATTCGCTTGAAACGTTAAAATGTGTAAGAAAAAATCTAAATTGAAAACAAAAAAAATAATATTGAAATACATAAAACCTTCGCTTATTATTCTATGTAAAATCAAGTTGCCGAACATACTCTAACTTCTCTTATTTCATGCAAACTCTTAAACTTGGAAAAAATCTAGCGGTATAATATTGATTAAAGGATGATTATCTAATGTAAATATATTCTTAGTTAATATAAATACATTGATTTGTATTCATGGAAAACAGTAAAAATGGGTGTAAACCTATTTAAGTATAGAAGAAATCATCGCTTTTTTGTAAAAGTATTGTTAAATTAGCATGTATAAACCTATTGATGCTCATTTTCTAAGTCTCGACATTTAAAAAAAAAACTTTTAATTGACTTAAATTTAGTAAATTAGGAGAATCGAATGGAATGATTTTTATTAAGTTCACACTTTTTCATGAAGCTAATTGATTGGTTTGGTTCTCATTTAATTCTGTCTTTCATACTTTAGGAAAAAAGATTTTAAAAAATTTTCTAAGTCTTAAACATTTCTATAATTAACTTTGACTTAAATTTTGTAAATTTCGAGGATTGATTTGTTTGGTTCACATTAAATATAAAATTTCTCAAGAAGCTATTTGATTGGATCGCAATTAATCCTGGGTTTAATATTTTAGGGGAAAAAATTACAAATGTAAGGAAATGAAATATGCTTAAAAATTAAAAGATAGTTGTTACTTATACATTATTGAATGGATTTTGAGATTAAATTAATACTATGAATTGATTAAAAATTGTGAAATTTAATTCTGATGGAAAAAATTAATTAATTCTCGCTAGAACACTTCGGTTAAGTCTGATACTAACGCAAGGGAAAAAAAAAACATAATAATCATGATCTGATCGAATGAGTTTTACAACATTAAGGTTTGGGGTATATGAATCCGAATATCTGAAAGAAGATGTTATTAAATAAAATACTCTATGTCCAAAAATAATTTCTCTCACTGGATGACAGCGTGAGCGTTTCAACTCTTGAAATTAAAAAAATTAATTAATGTTACCATTCGCGAAAAACCCAAGTTCGAAATTAAAAATAACATCAGAAAACGATAAAGTTCAAAAAATAATTTCTCTCACTAGGTGATGCCATGAGCATTTCAACTCTTGAAATTAAAAAAATAAATTAATGTTACCATTCGTGAAAAACCTAAGTTTTAAATTAAAAATAACATCAAAAAACGATAAAGTGCAAAAAATAAAATAAAATAAAATAAAATCTCTCACTAGGTGACGCCATGAGCGTTTCAAACCTTGGAATTAAAACTAAAACATGTTTTGCATATACAAGATTTTTATTGAATTACAGATTATTATTAATATCACTAGAGACTCAATCATCTTTTAAATGTGTGGTTAGTGTTTCAAATCTTATTTTATTGTATAATTGCTAAATTGTGGTAAAATACTTCATACCTTTGATTATAAAAGCAAATGCTTAAGGCTATATCACACGTTTGCTGTGACAATGTTATAACTCGTAGAATTATGACTTTTGAGGGGAGGGGTCATTGATGTCCCAACATGCATATTTATATTGCCTTACTTGGGCCCACAAAAGCATGGTAAAAAGTACTGATTCACTTAAAAACTATCACGGAGACGCTCACAGTCTTCTGAATTTTTTGAAGTTATTATTATTTTTCTTACTGTATGATCGCAGCGTTTTGCTGTAGCAGGCAAAGTTCGTGACTTTTCGTCATGTATGGTTGCCATTCTGAAAACTAATTGTTGCCATTCTAAAAGCTCACTTCTCCCGAAGAAATCCCCTGAAATGGTAAAGATTGTCTAGAATTTGACCAACTTTTCCTGTAAAACAATGAAATTAGCTCACTTCTCCCGAAGAAACCCACTCCAAAATCCGGGTCTAGCCATACCAAAGCTCATACACAGTGCGTAGCACTATACCAGCTATCAAAAATACATTTGCATTGATGAATTTGCAAAAAAAAAAAAAAAAAAAATATCAAGTAAGCAAATCTACCCAAAACCGAAAAACATGGCAAGGGGTCTACGGGACAAAAAAGTTTGGGAACCACTCGTTTAGACATTGCTTTCCAATGTTCCATTTTGTCTTCTTATTACATTTTTAATAACTGTCTAGAAATACTTAATATCAGGAAAGAAAATATGGTAGAACTAATTTTTTTCACAGTCATTTTAAAATTTCCAGGGGAAAAGAGGGCATTTTTCTTTTAATTGGAAAGAAATTTTCTTTGTTGAGTAAATTATCAGATAGTAAATATACAACTCATTGTTAAAAGAGAGTCTGTTGTTACTAAGCTGTAATATTAAAAGCAATTATAGCAAGAGTTTGAGGGAAGACTTCTCTGAAACAAAAATTAATTCAGTCTTTGTTAACATTGAAGCCTGTTCTGGACTTTCTAAAATCAATTTCAAAACGCAAGTTTTCATACAAAGGATTTTTTTTCAGTGACAGTCACTCTAATAAGTGGGAGTCATTCGACGGACTTCACTTCCCCGAGTCCGGGAGAGGGCTCCCCTGAGGCCACGTGCTAACAGGGGAGGAGGAGGAAGTAGAGAACTCTAAGTGGGAGTGCCATTTGATATGTTTTTCCTTTTTCTTTTTTGATAGAATATTCATTTGAAAAATATATTTATACCAAGAAGAATAAAATAAAAATAAAATTTAAAAAAAAAAACTTCACATTAAAAATTGCTCTAAAAAGTGAAAAATAAATTAATTCTTTAACAACATCGTTACGATTTCTAAACATAATTTTTGAGGTCGGTGCAAAATTATGATAGATGGAATCTTTTGTAATTGCAATCATGAATTGCTAAGTTTGCAACAGTTTCAATGTAACGCAATAATGATTAGCGTAATAATAATTAGAAAATTTTGCGCCGGCTTCAAAAATTATTTCAATGTAGAGTACACATGGTGTAATTATGATTAGATAATTTTGGGCCGGCTTCAAAAATTATGTTCAAAAGTCATATCGATGTTGTTTAAAGGAATAACTTATCTTTCACTATTTAGAGCAATTTTTAATTTAAAGTCTGTTTTTTTAAATGTTATTATTATTATTTCTAAAAGCTCAATTTAGTCATGCAGCATTATAGCCTGTCATGAAACTGCAATTCATCAAAATATCATTTTTCAAATCGATTTAAAATAAGGAGTTTCGTACAAGCATTTGGAGTACCCTTGAACTACAGCTAAACTAACTCAGAAAAAATCAAATAAACGTAATTAGTACCCTTCTTATTTCCTTAAAATGACAACAAAAAGTGACGTTTGTGCAGTGCACACTTCCGTTCTAGAAGTTCGTTTTTCAAACCCTGTGATTGTTTATACTACAATACGGATCCACAGTTGAGCACAAAATAAATGCGCTACTTTGAGCGGCTGCGCCATCTAGGTAAAAACTGGATCCTCACTTAGAAGAATACTTTTCGTAATTACGTCGAAGAAAGTGTACTTTGATTCAAGAATAATTGTAGGTTGTTTTGTCATTGATAAGCAGAACCTAAATTTTCAGAGATTATTGGGTCTGGTACTGGGCATTACCATTACATTCGTTTTTCATCAAGATGGGTTTCATCATTATAGACGAAACCAAGGGAAGTAGCAACCAGTTAGTTGTATGATGAGAAGTAATATATTCGATTGAACGTCGGAAGGACAATCATACTTACCTGGCACTGGGGATGCCTCGATCAACGAGGAGGCTCCCCCGAGCAGAGGCCCTTCATTGCACTTCGGAGGGTTGACGCTCGCCACATCCGCAAATTGCGGTTGCTTGGGGTGCGTAATTTTTGGTAGTTGGGACTGCGTTCGCGCTGTCCCTTAGAATGAAATTGAAGTTCCACATCGCAATATTTACGACGCACGTTGAAAAGTAATCTCACGGGAGCTATGGTATCAAAGAGTTGAAAATTTAAATGTGGCCGCTTGCAACTTCCCATTTTTGGGAACTTATTTTAGACACGCTTTGGGAATTTTCCAATTTAATTTTAAACCACAGAATGTATTTCTTTATACTCCGTGTACATATTTCCTATGTTAAAAAATAATTTAAATATTCTATTAAATGTTCAAATTCAAATGTTTAAGCTTTGTCAGTAAAGAGAGCCTTACAAATATCCTTGAAATGTGAATATGAAATGGGTTAAGGAATTTAATTTGAAAGGCACCTTTTCATTATTGTCTTGTCTTCAGAATATATATATTCAGGGCATTCAGCAATATAGTCGCAATATCATTGCGTGAAATGAAGCAATAATAATATTCAAACAATTCCCTTTTCTATAAATAGGATAAAAACATCTCTTTCAGTTGATACACGAGTTTGATTAGTCTATAAAATGTTTGAAAATAAATAGAATTGATAATGATAAATGGATCGTGGCATAACTGCTTTTCAACAAATCGCCACCACAACTACGCCACTCCCTTTTAAAACCTGAGCCTGTACTAGGGTTGTGAAATTTTCTCCCCTATAGGGTCTTTCTACCTCGGGACTTCAAAATCGAAGTCCACGGATTTTTCACGCAAGTGTACATGGTAAATCTTCAGCGGGTCGAACACCAAACCATCCGGTTCGAAGTCCGACGCCCTACCCTCAAAAAATAGTTTTCCAAAAAAAATATCTTATGCGTGAATGAAGAAACACTAGCATAAGGTGCATAGAACATATCGCCGACGCTCAGATAGTAGTTAAAGTTAACTAAAAGTATTTAAAAGAACCTGTCTTGTAATATCGCTCACTGATTATAATAGCGGTATACCTCAAAAAATTTTAAAAACTTAATAATTTCTTATTTAAAATCTAAATTTCATGTTCTTTTGGCGATTCAGGATTTGTTGTCTTGCACAAAGCTAGCTTCTGTGACTTGAGTGGGGACGAAAAAATTGCTTAAGGGGTCTAAGGACTATGAAAATGTCATAAAAACGACCTTGCAGCGCTAATAGTTTTAAACTTAAACCTTTTTTTTCATTAGTGCAAAAATCAAAAGTTTGGTATCAGAAGAAAGCTGAAATTTAAAACATTATAATAAACAGAAATATTGTCAAAACTTTTGTAGCCACAAATATTTTTTAAAAAATTGAAATTTTTTACATCAGAAGAAATGTTAGCTTAGCACTGCGAGGATGGCCAATCTTTAAAAAATAATAACAAATAAAAAATATCTGTGAATATTTAATTAAGGATATTAATTCAGGATTTTAATATTTAATAATTTCTAAAAACAATTTAGTCATTACTTTGATTTTAAACTTAGGTTCAGTTTGTTAGCGCACTTCTCAGCTATAGTTCAACATCAGTTGCAAAATTATAGATACTTTTCCAGTTGGAAACTGCACTCAGTCCTAAGCTGTGTTTCTTTAAACATTTTATTTTTTTAAATGCTTGTGTCTATTAAATTTTGACAACTTTTCTGTATATTTTAATGTTAAATTTCAGCTTTCTTTTGATTTTTGCGCCAATGAAAAAAAAAGTTATAAGCATTTACTATTAGACTTAAACGGTCGCTTTTATGACCTTCTAAGAGTCCTTTGCCCCTCAAATAATATTGGCACACTTTTAAGATTTCCCAATTTACACGTTCTAATTATGCAGTATTAATAATGGCTCCAAAAACCAATCAGATATCATACCTCTTTTGATTGTATTTCAATACCAAAATTATCAAACTTGAAACCTGATTTTCTTTTATGTTGTTTTTTAAGGTAGCAATATTGTCAAATTAATCGTTGAAAAAAAAAAAAAAAAAAAAAAGATAAGAATCATTTCAAACAGTCCTCCTACCTCTTCTAAATTGTGTAATTGGTTTATATCTTGGATTGAATAATTGTACATTTTTCAATTCACTGCAGTAGTCCATCAAACTATTTCTGTAGACTGACTGACTCTCACCATAACACTGACGGTAAGTTCCTTGACATCAGCTCAGTGCAACGAGTGGGAATGGCGAGTTGGCCGAAGGTCGATTTGTGAGATGGAGGCGTCATCTGGCGGCGGTGGGGATAATCCTAGTATGCTTAAAGAGCTCAATGAGCAGCGAGGCGATTTCAGGATCTTTGCCGGTAGCCTGTCTCCCATTGGTTGGCTTGTTGAGTTGGCGTGCTCTGGAAATTTTATGTAAGAGGCTGATTTTAGCATTACATGAATACAGAGTTCTCTACATTCATGCAATCTGTCCTCAGTGTCATGTGATCTCGAGATAACAGCTATTGATGGAAGGTGCTAAGATTAGAATCTTTAGATCCATTTTACGGCCTTTTCAGAGGACTACTAAGTCATTAAAAATAAATCTCAGTAATAAAATATTAGTAAATGTTCATTCTTCATGAATGTCTTAATCAAAGCTTTTTCTTTGTAAGCAAGACTGCTCACGCCCCTTGCTCGCTATCCCTCACCAACACACGTGATTGCTCTCGCAGCTTCTTCGGATCCCATCGTAATGTATTGCGAGCGAGAAATATGAGCGCTACATTATGATCAGCGCTACTTCCTTCATCAGCCAGTTCCAAATTTTAATCACCGCAGTTCATAGCCAAACCTTCAGTAGAGCATAACAACGAACGTCAAAATGGCGCATAATTCGTATGATCCAACAATACATTGAATAATATAATGAGCTATTATTAAATTGTCGATGCATGAAACATATGTACTATCTCCTTATATTCATTCAAGGAAATAACACTGTTTATATTCGATTTGTGGAAAGGTTTGACTGCAAGTTTAGCATCATGAACTCTTTAAAACTAAGGCGACCACCATATGTCCTGTTGTGAAAGGCAAACCCTGTTTTTACGGGTACTCTCCAAAAATCGTTTTGATTCATTTAAAATTGCTCCCTAGGGAGCGCAAGCATAGGGAAAATAATTTCAACTTTCAAATTAAATAATTCTAAAACTAGTATTCGAATCTATAAATGTTTTACATCAGCGTAGTCGCGACAATTCATAAGATTTTCAGCATTTTTCATTGTATAGTTTTTGACTTGTAAGAGCATGAAGTTGTTACAATTATAGTTCGACTGCCGATCGAAAGGTTGGTGTGTAACACCTGTGAGGTAAAGTAACGGTAGGCTCCAAAGCGAGTAAATGTGTTGTTCCCTCACATACTGTTTAGCACAGCTTAGGAGAGATTTCAAGAATGCCAAGTACAGTAAAACCTCTCAATAAGGGCCACTGAGAGGACTGGATTTTATATTTACCATTTATTTTTTACCATGCTATATTTTAACGGTTGGAATCCGCATAAACTCCAGAGGTAAATGAATAAATGAGGCAAAAAAAAAAAAAAAAAATGCTTATCGTAGGCAAACAATAACAGAATTCACATGATCACCACGAGCAAAACCTATTATTTGACTCAGAAACATTTTGTCTTCTCTTCCCGAAATTTACAATTCCGACGCCGACTAATTGACTAGGGGGGAATGAGCTGCCGGAGCTTTACCTGCTGTTTTCGACTAATCGGTTGAGGATTAAGTGCGCCGACGGATGTCTAACGGTCGTATCGCTAGTTCTTTTTAAAAATAAATGTTCAGTCTCTCCTAAATGATTTATTTGCGTGCTATTGACTTCGCCTATTTGCGGGACCAAGTGCTTGAAGTACGATTCATTCACAATATCATCGTGTAACATACATTTCATTGATCATTCATCACTCAAGTGATTAGCGGAGATTTCTTTTCACGGATCCCAACTGTTATGCAAATGCATGCAGAAAACAAACAAAATGCATATATGCGAGAAGGGAAAACTGAAATACCACAGAAAGGCATTTTCCAAAGTCATCTTCAGGAAAGATAATTACTTTGTCGAGGCATAATGCGGAACAAAATCGATTTGCGCATGCTAGATGCTAGAAGACCAAAATAAGAAAGAAAAATAAAATAAAGTAATATATAAAGAAATAAAAAAAAATGTTTAAAGATCCCAAATATTCCCAAAATAAGAAAATAAATAAACAAAGAGTGAAATAAACCAATCTTGTGTAAAGAAGTAATTGAAAGACAAAGGGAAAAAATATTGGAAGAAAAATTAATTCCACACTGGTGAGAGCGAAAATAACAAATAGAAGCAAGTATAAAATGAATAAACTTTAAAAGTACTATATTTAAATGGATTTTTTTTACGAATCTCATTTTTAGAATTCTCGGTACTTTTCCTTGTTTTTATAAAAATAATTACTATTATTGGTATTATTTATCGAGTGAGCAATTCGCTTTTTCTCAAACAAATTGATATATAGGTTGGGATCCGTAGATATGCAGACAAAATTATTCGATCATCTGTGTAGTGCTTGTACCCTAATATTCCATGATGCAATGGCGTACAGCACAAATGCTTTTCCTTTCCGCTTTGGTGTCTTTATTGCATCAAGTGTTTGATGCCGCAAACATTTTTCTATTAAAACTTTAAAATTTAATACCATCGAATACCCTGCATTTAAAAATTTCCTCCAAATTACCCGATTTTCAAGTACTTACCCACACATTGGCAAGACTGTGAACGGTGCACCTTTGACGGCTTACTGTCTACGAATCTGTTTCCATTTCTACCACTGCAATGCGCAATGGCAGGTTACATATTTGGAATGACACGCCTTCTTTATGCAAACCAGAGAACAGTCAAACCTCTACTTATAGCAAGCAGCGCCGTTTGAAGAACTGGTAGATATAATGCAAACACTCTGTTTTGTATTTAACGCATAGAGAAAAAATACATTTTATTGAGATTTTGAGGTTATTTTATAGATATATTGAAGAACATTTATTGAACTTTTCAAAGATTTTTCTTGAAAAATCCCGGAGATATCGGCTGCTGTACACTGTAAGTCGCCACCCGGGTCGGCATTTTGCGTACATCCTGGAGGCAGATTTTTATCTGGAATCAACTTTGTAAAAAAAATCTACGCTTTTTAAAAGTGTCTCTTCTAGTTGAACACTAAAATCATCACAAAAAATTGTGAATTTCTATTTTTTTTTTTTTTTAAACGGGAAAATTAAGTACGATTTTTAACCGTTTTTTCGTTCTTTTTTTACAATAAAAAAAGAAAAAGTGAAGATAGGTTTATGAATCTAGTTCAACTAAAGCGTGTACATATAAAGAAAATGCGTGTTAAATTTGATAAGGATTGATCAAAAACTCCGCGAGCTAGAGTGCACGCAAAGTCGAAAAAGTAGTTTCGAGAAAAACGCGTTTGAAAAAAAAAAAAGAGTGGTAGTGAAGGAAAATTTAAGGCAGTAATGAATCAATTTTTTTTATACTTATAGATACTAATACTTATAGAAATTTTATCCGAGGTCTCAATTTTTAAAATAAATAAAAGGACATCTGCTAACGTTCTCTAATACCTTTCAGGTCATTCATGGGGGACTAATTGCTGAACTGCTCCAAAAGGGGCGCTCGCTCAAATGCTTATAACTCTTAAACACTTGGAATTTTGCTTTGAACTTTTCAGGGCATATTATTGAATAGTTTTAGAATCGATTTATGAAGAAAAAGTATTTTTAATTTTTTGAGACCTTTACACGGTATTTCCCCTTTTAAGCTCTCCTTGATCTATAGTAGTAGAATAAATAATAATATTACATAAATATTTTTTTTATGTGAAACAACGTTTTTCTTGAGCACTAAAAAGGTAGAAAATAATTTTCCTATGAGCCTGGCAGAATTTCTGAATAAATTGGTCACATTATGGTAACAGAGTTTCTAATTCTTATAAACCGAAAAACGTTGGGCGTATGAATTCTTTATGTAATTATGTTATGAATGCTTGTTTTACAGAATCATTGATGTATATATAAAGTTTTAATGGGGATATACTATGCAAATCAATTATTTTTGATGCTATGTTAATTTTTTAAAATTGTCTATGACATTATAATCAGTATAGATGGGTATAGGTAAATGAATTCTGATCAAAGTTGTGACTATGATCTGTTACATATAAACGTAGATTGTGTTTATAGAAGTATTTTCATCCTAAAATTTTGGTCAAGATATGCATAGTTCAATTCATTTAGAATAAATCTCATTCATATCTCCAATAAAGTAAATTGACTGTGATATAATAAATAGTATTAACCAGGTTTTCTTTCATCGAAATTTGAGTAGAAAAGTCTTGCTGTTTAAGTACATGCGCTCAACGTTTTTCATTTTATAAGAAGTAGGAACTGTTTCCATAATGTGACCAATTTATTCAGAAATTCTGCCAGGCTCATAGGAAAACTATTTGCTATAGTGCGCAAGAAAAACGATGCTTTTATAAAAAAACATTTTATTTATGTAATATTATTTTCTAGTTTTTAGTTTTTGATGGGTGATATTTCACAATCATGCACACTTCTTTTAAATTAAAAATTAAAGCAAAGCACTTTAAAATTATCCTTTTGAATAAATGTTTTATAGGGTAGGATGGGGGTAAAATGGGTCACTTGATAAAAAATACTAAAAAAAAAAAGTCCTTAATGTCCTCGTTTATCCTCCTGAGACCCGAGCAAAATAAAATACATATTCTCTCAACTATTAGTTTTTCTGAACAATTGGGCATTAAAAGTAATGTTTTTCAAAAAATTAATAAACTTCAATTTTTAAATTTTTCTGGGGGCACATCCATTTGAACGTATGTTGAGGTCATAACTACAGTAGAACTATGCGATACTTACACAAAAATATATAAACAAAAAATTTTATTCATTACTTATAACATAAGAAAAGAGATCAAACTTGTCTGTAAATCGTAGAACAATTTTAAATGGGAAAAAAATAATGTGAAAATCAAACACAACTGTGAGAGCGCCGAATTCCAACTTGACTCGTGTTCTTTACCATATTGTAAACAAATGAACAACCGTTTCCGAATTCTCAAAGTTAAAGAGTGATTTCTTATTCCTCCTTTATAATTCCAGTCCGGGTCTTGCTTGCTAAAATAAAATCTCACAACAGGGAGAAAAAGCAAATCATCCATTTTATTGGGTGCCAGGTCTCAGGAGGATAGTGCAAAAAAATCATCCTTTACTCCTGCCCAAAATTCAAATAGTGATTTATTACTAAATTAATTTTATTACGAAATTACTCGTTTTTACTCTTGTTTTGGCAGTTAGTTAAAGATAATTCCAAAATAGAATCAGTAGGGTAGGATGTGGTAAAATGGGTCACTTGATAAAAAACTCAAAATAATAGAACTTGAAATTGAAATTTTTCACTATTTTTTATGTTATATTTCAATGTGTCTGCAACTTTTTTCATTCTAAAAAAAGTTAGGATCTTAAATGTGTCAACACACAAAAATATTTTTGTAACTTTTGGATGATAGTGCGCTAAACACATGGTTTACCAACTTCTGAAAATCTCTATATTTTATCAAATAACAACCCAAATTTAAAGGATTTCCGCACGAAGAAACTGTGGAGAACAATTACAGCCGAGCATGTAAAAAAATTTAAATATTGAATTTTTTACACCAGTTTTTCTTGGATGGGGTAAAATGGGTCATGGTTAGGCTTAGCTAGTTCCTAGTTCTATTCTATTATTGTTTTATAATTTACTCTATTGCAACCTCACTGCAGAAAAATCCTAAATTTAAACAGCGTATGTTGTTTATTTTATTGAAATTAAATTTAAAAAAAATTTTTTTTGCATGTTTTCCCTAAAAAAGATTAATGATGTGGTAGAGAGAAGTGATGTTGTTGAAGTGTTATGTGAACCAATATATAACAATCTAGAACAATATTATTTTAACATTTCAATGTAATTATAATTCAAAATGTTGCTAAATATGTTACTTACTTTTTTTCCCAATTTCAAAGTAATAAATAACTGATTTTAGCATTATTTTGCATTGTGACCCACTTTACCCCACGATGGAGTAAATCAGGTCACAACTTTATAAGCTCAGTTAAACTATTTTATAATTAAAAAATAAATATTAAAATGACATAAAATTGATCTAAAGGAGTTCAATAGTAAGATGCGATTGAAAAGAAATGGGAAATGTTTCTGGTTTTGTTGCTATAAAGCTTTAAATATGAAAATATCTAAAAATTGACCCATTTTACCCCATCTGACCCTACTGATTTTGTTTTTGTTGTGCTGCGGTCCACTTAAAATCACGTGCAACAGTTAAAGTTTTGTGATCTTTTTTGTTCCAGAATTTTCTTCCGCGATTTTCTGACGATCGCAGCGCCGCTACTGAATTTTGGTGGCAATTTTCGGAACTAATCGCCATATTTAATTTTATTTTATTGAAAATGCGTCAGAAACTCGTCCAATCATGATAAAAGTGCAGAATTTTGCATTGTCATCTCGTTCTGAGCTATATGTAAAGTTTCAGAACAATAGCTTATCGGGAAATGGTCGAAAATTCGATTGCAAAATTCCGCGGACAGACAAGAAAGCGAGTTAAGAAAAAAGAGAAACCGAGCTACTTTTTATACAATGGTGAACTTCATTGAATTAATAGTAAAATGTAATTTATTCACATCCTTGACACTTTATTACCATAGGGTTGTTTAACAATTGGGATCCGCAAAAATGCTGACTGGAAACGAAGGATTGCCGCAAATCAAAAAGCAGACCTCAATCAGTGATCGAAAGCAACGAAGTATATAACAGAACTCATGTGATGCTCACGAGCAATCAACTACCTTCGAAAAGTGTTTTTTCTCTTGCCCTCCCGAGCTCGGAGATAATGCGTTGCTGGGAGAGAAATTAACTTTACGGTAACCCTTGGCGCTTTTTCCGAATAAGTTGCCAAATCTAAGAGTCAAAATGCTGTCTTAAAAAGACAGAAAGGAAAAAACCAACACCCACGTAGAAATGAAAACGAACCTATTTCAGCTGCGGGGCGGGGCAGTGAGTATTTCTCGTGCCACACGAGACACGACGGATTTCGCGCGGGGCAAGCAGGCTTCCAGATTTAGCGAAAAATCAAGGGTTACCGTATTGTAAAGTTTTGCCCATTGTTGGCTCGGCTACCGAGCGGGCGCAAAGATGCTTGAGATAAAGGCTGTCTTACTAACGACGATTTTACCTTTATTTTGCAAGTGTGCAGATTGGGTGAGAAGGACCTCACAATTCCGACTACTTGGCTAATGGTGAATAGAGCTTCCAGATCTTTACCTGCAGATTTCAATCAATCGGCTAAGGGTATAGGGACATCTGACAAAATTAAAGTTTCAAGAGTACGCCACATTCGAAACAGCGGAATAGCGGTAGATCTATCCTCTCTGTAAGATAAGATTGAAATAGAAAAGGCACTTTCATCAATCCCAGAAATCTCTCTCCATGTCCAAATCCGTACTCCACAACAAAGACATCCCAAGATAGTGATCCATGGAATACCGAAAACATATAATGATGAGCACATGAAATATATTCTTAATGCAAACTGCGAAGAACAACTACAGTTCAAAATTCTATTCAATTACTCTTCTAGAGGTAAAAGAAACAATTGGGTTATTTCATGCAATCCTCGTACCTTTCATCATATCTTAAATTTGCAAACACTTTCCTTTGAATGGGAATCTTATAGAGTAAAGGAGTATATGGGAGTCAGAAGATGCTATTTTTGTCAAGATTTCGGTCACTCGGCAAAATATTGCAAAGAAGACAAACCCTTTTGTGCGCAATGTAGCGGTCGACATCTCACCCACGAATGCCACAGTGATTCAGTTTCGTGTATCAATTGCATGTCAAAAGGCTTCGCCTTTCATGATCATTGTGCTTCAGACAACATATGCTCTATTTATCAGTTAGAACTTTCAAGACAAAGAGAAAAAATCGATTACGGTCATTAACGTTTTCATATTTTATTTTTCCCTTTCTTTTTTATTATTTTATTATATTTCACTTTTTTTTTTTTTTTTGTTATGGACAGTTCTTCTAATTCCCATTCTAACAGCTCTTCAGTTTTAAGAAGTAATCCAACATTCTATAACAATTCTGTTTATGCCAATGGTGACCGCAATGCTGAAGATATTTCTACATTAACTGTTAATTTACTGAACATACTGCAAATCAACCTGAACCACTGTGAAGCCGCAACAGCCATTTTATCATCTACCGTCGCCTCTCGAAATATTCAAATAATGCTACTTCAAGAACCATACATAAAAAATGGTCAAATCTGTGGTCTTCCTACAGCTTGGAATGTGGTGCTATCACAAAGCGGCAAAGCTGCTATAGTGAGTACATCAAATTTGCTTTCTCCTTTCGTTTCATACATAGGCCAAGACTTTGTTTCACTGAAAATAAACATTCAGGGTACAACTAACATAATAATATCAGCATATTCATCACCAGCCGGATCTTTACAGACTCTCCTGAAAGAGCTGCAAGAATATTTTAGAGCTACTTTGCCGATTTTGCTTGGGGGTGACTTTAACGCTCACAGCAGAGTTTGGGGTTATCATGATGAAGATGCTAGGGGTCGTTTGTTTTTGGACTTCATTGCAACACACAACTTAAACATGCATAACTCTACCAATTCTCCTCCAACCTTCTCAAAAGGAGGTCGTAAAGGATGGCCAGACTTAACTCTTTCAAGGCATATCTATTCATCTCTTTCTTGGGAGGTATTGGAAGATCTTTCACTCAGCGATCACTCGTACATTTTAATTCGTATATTTGAGCCAGTTGAAGCCATTAAATTTGTGCGTTTTAAATCAAAATATAATTCTTCATTTTTCAAATGTAAAATGAAACGGGATATTACTTTCTTTCTTCAAAATATTAATAAGTTAACTTCAACAACCAGTCTGGATACGTTCTTGGACGGTCTTATCCTTAGATTACAGAATTGTGCTAAAGCAAGTTTCAAGCCGAGAACTTTTAAAACACCGTCTAAACCTTAGTGGTGGAGTGAAGAACTCACAATTTTCAAGAATAAGTTAAGAGCGTGTAGAAGAAGATACCAACGTCAAGCGCAGCCGGATTTAAAAGCTAATTTTCGTTCAATATACAACAAACAACTTTCACTGTATAAGAAAACTATACGCAAAACTCGCAAAGAATCCTAGAAAAGTTTTATACTAATATGACCACCGCTTATGCAAAACCATATAAAATAGCTTTTCGTAAAGCAGTTTTACCTTCAATACTACAAGAGCAAATTGGCAGCAATGACTCTGAAGAAATATTTTTGAAATCCCTTTTAAGTCATTTCTTTCCTAACTCGTCTGACGAAATAAGAGATAATAATCAATTAGTTACTCTACCAGATTCATCAGTGTTCACATCTCAGGAAATTCAGATTGTTATGGATCAGCTCCCAAAAAATAAAGCACCAGGTCGCGATGGTCTTGATGGTTATATTTGGAATTACGTTCACTTTGTTTTTCCCGACTTTTTGCTAAGCTTCTGCAATGTTTGCCTTCAACTAAGGTACTTTCCGAAAGCTCTGAAAGAAGGAGTTCTTCTTTTATTTCATAAACATGGCAAACCACTAAATTTATTCTCATCATATCGCCCAATAACATTACTTCCAGTATTATCAAAAGTTCTTGAAAAGCTTATTCTTAACAGATTACAATATCATCTTATCAGCTCTAATCTTAATAGTCCTCATCAATTTGGATTCACACCTGGCCGCTCCACAGAAAATGCTTTGCAAAACCTGTTTGATAAAATTTACAACTGCATAAATAACGGCAAACTTACCCTATTGCTCTCACTCGATGTAATAGGAGCATTCGACAATATTACATGGAACTCAATATTGCAACAACTTACCCGTGTAAAATGTGAAAGCGGAGTTTTCAGGATGTACAAAAGCTTTTTATCAGACAGAGCTATCACAATCATTTCAGGATCCACCTCGGTGACATCGCACCCATCCAAAGGATGCCCGCAAGGTTCCTGTAGTGGTCCAGAACTTTGGAATTTAGTTCTTGCTCCATTACTTGATAGATCATGGTCTGAAAACGTCCAAATACAGGCCTTTGCAGACGATATCATTCTCGTGGTTTCCGGCTCAACCCTGTGTGAACTAGAATCCACAGCCAATAATGCACTTAGAGAAGTTCAAGAATGGCTCCAAATAAACCACTTACAAGCTTCTATAGAAAAAGCTAAGGCTCTTTTTCTTAGTAAACCACAAAATTATAAGCGACAACCAATAATAAAGCTTGGCGACAATTTCATCAAAAGGCATAAAGAAATAGATTATCTTGGCGTAAGGCTGAATAAAAAACTCAACTGTACAGCACATCTGGAAAAAATTCATAAAAAAGCAATTCATCTCCTCAGTAAACTGCAATGCATTTCTGGAAAATCTTGGGGAGCTAATATCCAGTTACGCAGATTGTTATACCAGACAGTAATAGAACCTTCAATTCTTTACGCAGCAGCAGTATGGGGTCCATTTTTGAAACAGAAAGACCTGAAGAAATTAGCAACTATACAACGCCACTTCCTTCTTGTTGTTTTGGGTGCCTATAACACATCAGCTCACGTCACATTACATGTTCTTGCGGGAATTCCACCAATAGCTCTCACGATTCATCGAATAAGTTCTCTAGGTAATATCTTCTTACGCAAAGTTATAACTGAAGTTTCATCTAATAATACTTTTTCATATGATGACTTTGAAGAAAATTGCCATAAATGGACAGAACATCCAAACCTACAGTGCATAACTCCGAATATTAGTTTAGCAGAACCCGACGTGTCAGCACTTCATTCTGGTATTTTTACGGACGGATCGAAATTAAGTGATGGAACAGCTTCAGCATTTACTCACATTTTCAATGATCAGGTTGTTTACGATTGGTCAGCTAAACTTTCTTGCAATAATTCAGTCTTTCAAGCAGAACTTTTTGCAATCTTTCACGCTCTGCATTATATTACAACAAATAATATAAACTCCATCACAACAATATTCTCCGATAGCATGTCTTCTCTTAAAGCTTTAAAGGACCCAAATCATACTTCAAAATTAGTCCGTGATATTCAATCCCTCAGCAGAGAACATCCCATAATAAAACTGGCATGGATTAGAGCTCACAAAGGCCACTTCGGCAATGAACGAGCTGACTCATTGGCCAAGACCGCAGCAAAAAACTCTACTCATCCATTACAATATAAAATTCCTTTACCTAAATCGTATCTCAAATATCTACTTTGGACAGATCTTCTCAACAACTGGCAACAGATATGGGACACCGCTGAAACTGGTCGCAGGGTTCACGATGTCCTGCGAAAAGTAAAACTGAAGCCGCGCTGCAAACATCCATCGGAAGTACAATTTCTCAGTGCACACGGTCCTTTTCCTTCATATTTACATCGCTTTAATATAATCAATTCTCCAGTATGTGTTTGCAGTCAACCGGGTACGCCAGATCATTACATTTTCAAGTGTCCTTTGACCAGTTCCTTCCATTGCAGATATGATTCCAATAGCACTTTCTCTCAAAACATCATCCATGTTTTATCTCATCCAGTAACTCGAAAGAACTTGCATGCAGTTATGTTCCTCCTAAACACTCATGGAGATGACTTTCAGCTCCCTTCGTAATAATTTCAATAGGACTTTCATTCGCAGCTCTGAAATCTTTCTTATTTAATTGCTCATCATATTTATGTCATTTTTTAGTATTATTGTTGCTGTTTGCTATTTACGGTTACTGTGTGTGTGTGTGTGTGTGTTTTTTTTTTCTTTTTTTTTAATAGTTTGTACTCTATTTTCTATTTTTTCAAAATTTGTATAAGTAACGTCACATGATCTGTGACACCCAGTGGGCGTCGCTCGAAATGTCTTTCTTTTCTGTTATTTTTCTGTTCTTTCCTCTCAATCACCACATCCGGTTAAACCCTCGTCAGGGTAAGTACGGTGTTGATTGATGAGGTATAAATAAATAAATAAAGGGTATAGGGATCCGCTAATGATCAAACTGGTCGCGTCGCTAGATCTTCCTTTAAAAATATGAATGTTTAGTCTGTCTTTGCGACGAGACGTATTTGCTTGTCATCGACTCCGACCATTTGCGATGTCAAGCGTTTAAAGTTCGATTGCATTTGCAATATCATTGGCTAATTTACATTTGTTTGCAGCGTTCAATCAATCATTACACCGTATGATAAGAGAGTATTGATATACCCCCTTACATTAAAACTGCAATTGACAATTTTTTAAAAGCGTTAACATAAAAAAAAAAAAAAACAGCGTGAAAGCAAAAAGAATTGTATAGCTCCAAAGAATCAGACAGTGAACGCGCTACTAAAACGCAAACAGAGGGCCGCTCCTGTTGCTCTGATTGGTCAATTTCTTTTTTAGTGACGTCACAGTGCTATCTTTTTCGGATATCCATGCGCTAACGTGAAAATGAAATAGTTCCTCATAACTTTGGTTACTGTGAATTAATGGACAATCATATTTTGGAGAACTTTATGAATTTACATTTACCAGCCAATATTATGCTTTATTTTGGCAGAATAAAATTGCCCCTCAAGAGTCGGAACGAAAATTAATTTTAAGCTCTTGTTGAGACTTCGGCCCACGGACTACTTGGAGAAATTTATATCAGCCTCACATTTCTATAATTTCTAATGAAGAATTTGTACATAGTTGCAGTACTAACCTCCCAGATTTAATCTTTGTTTTTCACAACACACATGTGCATCATTAGCAGGGTCGTGGGAACTTGTGTTCCAAGTCCAACTTTTGCCTCGCAGCCAGAAACTGGTTCCAAGCTTAGGGTGTAGAAAGCTATGAAAAAGTTCCTCCTAGTTTCAAAATCCTCTGAGCATCCCCAGTGAGCATCCCTGTTCTGGACTTTCTAAAATCAATTTCAAAACGCAAGTTTTCATACAAAGGATTTTTTTTCAGTGACAGTCACTCTAATAAGTGGGAGTCATTCGACGGACTTCACTTCCCCGAGTCCGGGGGAGGGCTCCCCTGAGGCCACGTGCTAACAGGGGAGGAGGAGGAAGTAGAGAACTCTAAGTGGGAGTGCCATTTGATATGTTTTCCTTTTTCTTTTTTGATAGAATATTCATTTGAAAAATATATTTACCAAGAAGAATAAAATAAAAATAAAATTTAAAAAAAAAAAACGACTTCACATTAAAAATTGCTCTAAAAAGTGAAAAATAAATTAATTCTTTAACAACATCGTTACGATTTCTAAACATAATTTTTGAAGTCGGTGCAAAATTATGATAGATGGAATCTTTTGTAATTGCAATCATGAATTGCTAAGTTTGCAACAGTTTCAATGTAACGCAATAATGATTAGCGTAATAATAATTAGAAAATTTTGCGCCGGCTTCAAAAATTATTTCAATGTAGAGTACACATGGTGTAATTATGATTAGATAATTTTGGGCCGGCTTCAAAAATTATGTTCAAAAGTCATATCGATGTTGTTTAAAGGAATAACTTATCTTTCACTATTTAGAGCAATTTTTAATTTAAAGTCTGTTTTTTTAAATGTTATTATTATTATTTCTAAAAGCTCAATTTAGTCATGCAGCATTATAGCCTGTCATGAAACTGCAATTCATCAAAATATCATTTTTCAAATCGATTTAAAATAAGGAGTTTCGTACAAGCATTTGGAGTACCCTTGAACTACAGCTAAACTAACTCAGAAAAAATCAAATAAACGTAATTAGTACCCTTCTTATTTCCTTAAAATGACAACAAAAAGTGACGTTTGTGCAGTGCACACTTCCGTTCTAGAAGTTCGTTTTTCAAACCCTGTGATTGTTTATACTACAATACGGATCCACAGTTGAGCACAAGATAAATGCGCTACTTTGAGCGGCTGCGCCATGTAGGTAAAAACTTGATCCTCACTTAGAAGAATACTTTTCGTAATGACATCGAAGAAAGTGTACTTTGATTCAAGAATAATTGTAGGTTGTTTTGTCATTGATAAGCAGAACCTAAATTCTCAGAGATGATTGAATCTGGTACTGGGCATTACAATTACATTCGTTTTTCATCATTATAGACGAAACCAAGGGAAGTAGCAACCAGTTAGTTGTATGATGAGAAGTAATATATTTGATTGAACGTCAAAGGACATCATACTTACCTGGCACTGGGGATGCCTCGATCAACGAGGAGGCTCCCCCGAGCAGAGGCCCTTCATTGCACTTCGGAGGGTTGACGCTCGCCACATCCGCAAATTGCGGTTGCTTGGGGTGCGTAATTTTTGGTAGCAGGGACTGGCGTTCGCGCTGTCCCTTAGAATGAATTGAAAATCCACGGCGCATTATTTACACTAGCATCTAGGGAGAAACCATGGAGGTACTCTGCTCCTCACCTCGATGACGTATTGAACCCAGATGCCCCGCTGAATTTTTCCATGCGCGAGCTAACGGAGAAGCGATTCCCTTCTCAGGCCGAAATCGGCACTAAGTTTCCCGTCTCTCCGTAGGCCAAAATCTATTGCTTCTGCTGCGCTGGCGATCAACTCACATTATTAATCAGCGTGTTTTTGCAATCAAGCCATCAAATAACGTCCACTGAAGAGTCCACTTATAGAGCACACATTTGAGAACGAATAAATTAAGTTCTATAGTAAAAATTGATAATAAAAAAATATTGCTTTCCTATACTACTTTAAAAAACACTTTTTATTAGTATAGGAAAATATTTTTGTGTTACTTATGATTTTTTTTTTTTCTATTCTATCCTCTACAGAAGCATAGAGCCTCAAGTAGAAAAAACTGATTGAAATAAATTATTTGACGTTTGTAATATTTTTTGAATGTGGGAAGTGACATGACACTTCCATTAGTAATAACTAATTAAAAAAATAGTTATTGTTCCAAAATTAAATTAAATTTAATTTTAAAATTTTCTTATATGCCTAGGCAAGGATACAGTGTCGTCGATAAGGTGTTACTACACTTTTCTATTAGGTGGAACTCTGCTCCGGTACTTTATTTTGAGACTTATTTGTTTTTATTTTGTTTCAAGGTCCGGATTTCGCACCGAAACAGACTAATTTGACTCAGTTTATATCTGATTTCAGCTATTTTTATTTCACGATTGTGTATCTAATTTTAATACAATTTAACTATTGTTTCTATTTTTATTCATTTATATTGATAACCAAAAAGTGACACATAATTTTTTATTGCAACTGTTTTATAAATAAGTTAATGTATATATTTTCATTTCACACAATTAAAATTACAGGGTTGGTGCTTTAAATCAAGTGTTTATAATCAATGATTTATATCATTTAAAAAGTCATGATTTTTATCAAAAATTTAAAATTTGCCTGAAATTTGTTATTATTATTATTTTTTAAATAAATTATGGAAATTTAATGTTTCACAACAATTATTTTACATATGATTCTTTTTTTTTTTTTTTGTTGAAGAATTTCTTTGCCAGTATTTATTGATATACAAAGCATAATGAAAACAATGTTAGAGTTTTAAAATTTTGTTTCTTCAGTTTTGCGGTTCGGAAAGAAAAACGTTTTAGCACTACAACACTATGTGATTAGTATAAAATACCCGAATCTGTTTACTTCATAAAAACCCAACAACATATTAGACGGGCGATTGCATTTCGTGCAATTTCTAGTATCACGTTCTTCGAGTTTCTTAGTATTTTACATTTTAAAAACGTATCATGCCAAAATACCGTATGTACTAAAGCAAAGAAGAAAGATTCTTTGAATTGCATGCAATAAATAGCATGTTTCAATCAATTAATTGATTAATTAATTTCTTGGACTTCTTACTTCGTTCTTACATAAGGAGTTTCTTCATTTTTCTGTTACATGATTATTCATCATAACATTAAATAGGATCATATTTTAAATGGTATTTATTCACTTCATATTTCAATATGTATCGTTTATGTTGTAAATATAAGTTTTTTCATAAAGGATCATTCATAAATGATGTCACGCTTCGACTGGGGGAGGGGGGGGGGTTCGTGAAATTCCGACAAAGTGTGACAAGAGGAGGGGAGGGAGTAACAAGAAATGTGACATCGTGCATTATGCAACATAATAGTGTGACATGTGACAAAGGGGGGAGGGGGGTCAGCTGAAGTGTGACATATTGTGACAAAGGGGTAGGGGGGGGGTCAAATATGTGAGAAAAAAGTTAGTGTGACATCATTTATGAACGTCCCCTAATATAACTTATCAAAATTTAAGTTAATGAATATTTATTTTCTTTCTTTAATTTTTTTTATTTTTTAAATATTTATAATTCAGATCAAGTAATATGCTAGAATTAACGGTTTCAATCTAATCACCCTTATTAATTAAGTTGCCTTTAAAATAATTTTTTAAAGATTTTATGTTAATATTTCAAAACTATTTAGTAAATACGGGTTAGTTATATTTATTCAGAAAATTATTTCATCTAAATATATTGCTGCATATTGACTGCAATGAATTTCAATTTTCCCAGTGAGATATTTTTATAAGAAAACTGTTTGACTGACTTTTCTGCAATGAATTTCAATTTTCCCAGTGAGATATTTTTATAAGAAAACTGTTTGACTGACTTTTCTGCAATGAATTTCAATTTTCCCAGTGAGATATTTTTATAAGAAAACCGTTTGACTGACTTTTCTAAATTCAGTATTTGAACCATTCACTGATTATTTTTAATAAATCAATTTTAAATGGTTAATACTTCAATTGTTATATGAAATAAAAACAGTGCTGTTAATATATTACTAATCCGTCTCCGTATACTAGTCCCAGCTCTCGTCCTCGTCGTCCTCATAAAAAATATTTTCACAACAAACACAATGTCACAATGTTAACCACATGTTAAATGTTTTTATTATATTGAATTATATTTTTGCATTTTCATTCACGGAACTAAATCTAAACTTTAAAACTAAGACAATGCATCTACTTTTGCTTCTGAATAGGGATTATTTTCTGAACCAAAGATATGCCTACTTGAAACTTTAGAAAAACTGAAATAATAATAATATTAATAACAGGATAATATGGGATGTGAGATGCTTGAGATTTGTGGATAAATGTCAGAATATCAAACAAGATAACTCACATTATATGGATTGTTTACTTATAAATTAAATGCTGCACTGCAAAAAATGTGTGTGTGTGTGTTTGCCCCAGGATCTTGAAATATTATGAACCAATTAGTTTGACTGAAATGAAAATTCGGGATTGTTAATTAGTGACCCATAGACGTTGCTGGCTGCTTATTATTAGGGGGGGGGGGTCGCTATTGCTGTAATGCAGGGGGTGTTACAGTCCCTCTCATTCTCCCCTCACCACCAGTATTTTAGTAAAAGAGGTCAACAGTTCTGCTTCAGTAATGTAAAAACAATCCTTATATCCTAATAATATTTCGTTTTTTTTTTTTTTGAAAAGGTGATAAAAAGTAAAACGTAGCAATTAAAGTATTTGTATGTGTTGCTGCTTAAAAAAAAACCTACTGTATCTGAGTGAGAATGGCAGGCGATATTATTTTTACATATAAAGCATAAAAAACTTCAAAGCAAAAGTCTGCTTTGCGCATTTAATTAGAATTGTCGCCCCTATTTTCCAGATAAAACAAAATTTCGAATAAGACTGCAGTAAAAGCATTTCATGCAAAACAAGCTAAGTTATGCCAAGAAGTTTTGTTTCCAAGCCTGAAGTAGTGGTTGTTCTTCTATGATTGATTGACTGATATTAGGACAGGCCTGTAGCCAGACTCTGACTCCAGGGGGGGGGGGGACTTTTGGACAAGAGGGGCAAACTAGTTTTTCAATTTTTTTTCTAACATGTTAGAGAACTTATGCTCCATTTTGGGCGTTTTCTTAAAGCTTAAATTAATAATTTATTTAATAATTAATGCAATTATTTTATTTATTAATTGATTAATTAAACAATTAATTAATGAAACTAATATTAATTTAATGCAATACTGAAATTATTTTATCTTAAAAGAAATACTTGATTAAAACTTACAAAAGGCAGAATTGAATTTTTAAAGCTTATTCTAAGAATGTCTTTTGTAAATTAATAAAATATATGAAATAACATAAAAAAGTGAACATTTTTTAAAGATAGTTTTAGTGTGAACGATCATTCAAAGTAAGATATTAAAGCATAAAACATGTATCGGTATGTTACAGTAAAAAACTGGACTGCCTTATGATCCTTTCATTAGTGCCTGCTTTAGATTTAAAACAGGAAAAAAAAATGAGCTAAATAAAGGAAAAAGTTCATGTTTTTTATGTTTTCTAAAATTTGAATTAAGAGATAAAGGAGGCATTAAAACCTCATGTGTCACGCAGATACCATCCTATATATATGAGTGTGTGTGTGTTTGTTGTTTTTAATTTCATTATTACCGCTATTATCATTGTTATAACTTTTTTTAGTAATTTTTTAAGTAAAAGTTGCCGCCCTTTGGTACGCTGGTCCACCGCCATTTTAGGGGTCCCAATCCATCCCTGAATGTATAAACTGAAAAGCACCGACAAAAAAATTGTCAAAAAAAACAATAGGACCGAATCTCGCTGTCATACAACTATTCAGAAGTTGATCCATGCAAAAAGACTTGCTCTAACTCTTCTGAGGGCTTTCTTTAAATTAAGAGCATAATCTTATGTTTGCTGCTTCAAATTCTTAAACATTAGATGATCGAACATCCTTTGTATGGATCTGTAACAAAAATTAAGTTTAAATGAAAAAAGAAATAAAACCACACATTCTCCCTCAGTATATATTTAAACGCAATATGGTTTTTTAATTTTGCATATAAACAAAAAATAATAATAATATTAATACATGAAGTTAAATTGACTTTCTAAGCATTCAAAATGATAGACTTTTTATATAATCTTATAATATCAAAAATGCATTAAATGTCGCAACATGATTCCTTAAAAATCGTTCGTTTGCTGAATGATGGTTGAAGGCGAAAATTTCATCGGTAATTTGATCTGAAATCTCGCTTCTTTTCAGCCATGCAACAGATTTGCAACATGCATAACAACAACCAACTGTAAGAAAATTATAAGGGATTCTACTGAAATTGTCGAGAAAAAAAACTGTTTATTTTAATCATAATAGACGCACGCTGTAAAGTAATCTCACGGGAGCTACAGTGTCAAAGATTTGAAAATAGAAATGTGGCCGCTTGCAACTTCCCATTTTTGGGAACTTTTTTTAGATACGCTTTGGGGATTTTCCAATTTAATTTTAAACCACGGAATGTATTTCTTTATGCTCCGTATCTCGTCCATTGGTATGAATTTAATATTTTCTATGTTACAAAATAATTTAAATATTCTATTAAATGTTCAAATTCAAATGTTTAAGCTTTGTCAGTAAAGAGAGCCTTACAAATATCCTTGAAATGTAATTGTGAAATGGGTTAAGGAATTTAATTTGAAAGGCACCTTTTCATTATTGTCTTGTCTTCAGAATATATATATTCAGGGCATTCAGCAATATAGTCGCAATATCATTGCGTGAAATAAAGCAATAATAATATTCAAACAATTCCCTTTTCTATAAATAGGATAAAAACATCTCTTTCAGTTGATACATGAGTTTGATTATTCTATAAAATGTTTGAAATTAAATAGAATTGATAATGATAAATGGATCGTGGCATAACTGCTTTTCAACAAATCGCCACCACAACTACGCCACTCCCTTTTAAAACCTGAGCCTGTACTAGGGTTGTGAAATTTTCTCCCCTATAGGGTCTTTCTACCTCGGGACTTCAAAATCGAAGTCCACGGATTTTTCACGCAAGTGTACATGGTAAATCTTCAGCGGGTCAAACACCAAACCATCCGGTTCGAAGTCCGACGCCCTACCCTTAAAAAATAGTTTTCCAAAAAATATATCTTATGCGTGAATGAAGAAACACTAGCATAAGGTGCATAGAACATATCGCCGACGCTCAGATAGTAGTTAAAGTTAACTAAAAGTATTTAAAAGAACCTGTCTTGTAATATCGCTCACTGATTATAATAGCGGTATACCTCAAAAAATTTTAAAAACTTAATAATTTCTTATTTAAAATCTAAATTTCATGTTCTTTTGGCGATTCAGGATTTGTTGTCTTGCACAAAGCTAGCTTCTGTGACTTGAGTGGGGAGGAAAAAATTGCTTAAGGGGTCTAAGGACTATGAAAATGTCATAAAAACGACCTTGCAGTGCTAATAGTTTTAAACTTAAACCTTTTTTTTCATTAGTGCAAAAATCAAAAGTTTGGTATCAGAAGAAAGCTGAAATTTAAAACATTATAATAAACAGAAATATTGTCAAAACTTTTGTAGCCACAAATATTTTTTAAAAAATTGAAATTTTTTACATCAGAAGAAATGTTAGCTTAGCACTGCGAGGATGGCCAATCTTTAAAAAATAATAACAAATAAAAAATATCTGTGAATATTTAATTAAGGATATTAATTCAGGATTTTAATATTTAATAATTTCTAAAAACAATTGAGTCATTACTTTGACTTTAAACTTAGGTTCAGTTTGTTAGCGCACTTCTCAGCTATAGTTCAACATCAGTTGCAAAATTATAGATACTTTTCCAGTTGGAAACTGCACTCAGTCCTAAGCTGTGTTTCTTTAAACATTTTATTTTTTTAAATGCTTGTGCCTACTAAATTTTGACAACTTTTCTGTATATTTTAATGTTAAATTTCAGCTTTCTTTTGATTTTTGCGCCAATGAAAAAAAAAGTTATAAGCATTTACTATTAGACTTAAACGGTCGCTTTTATGACCTTCTAAGAGTCCTTTGCCCCTCAAATAATATTGGCACACTTTTAAGATTTCCCAATTTACACGTTCTAATTATACAGTATTAATAATGGCTCCAAAAACCAATCAGATATCATACCTCTTTTGATTGTATTTCAATACTAAAATTATCAAACTTGAAACCTGATTTTCTTTTATGCTGTTTTTTAAGGTAGCAATATTGTCAAATTAATCGTTGCAAAAAAAAAAAAAAAAAAGATAAGAATCATTTCAAACAGTCCTCCTACCTCTTCTAAATTGTGTAATTGGTTTATATCTTGGATTGAATAATTGTACATTTTTCAATTCACTGCAGTAGTCCATCAAACTATTTCTGTAGACTGACTGACTTTCACCATAACACTGACGGTAAGTTCCTTGACATCAGCTCAGTGCAACGAGTGGGAATGGCGAGTTGGCCGAAGGTCGATTTGTGAGATGGAGGCGCCATCTGGCGGCGGTGGGGATAATCCTAGTATGCTTAAAGAGCTCAATGAGCAGCGAGGCGATTTCAGGATCTTTGCCGGTAGCCTGTCTCCCATTGGTTGGCTTGTTGAGTTGGCGTGCTCTGGAAATTTTATGTCAGAGGCTGATTTTAGCATTACATGAATACAGAGTTCTCTACATTCATGCAATCTGTCCTCAGTGTCATGTGATCTCGAGATAACTGCTATTGATGAAAGGTGCTAAGATTAGAATCTTTAGATCCATTTTACGGCCTTTTCAGAGGACTACTAAGTCATTAAAAATAAATCTCAGTAATAAAATATTAGTAAATGTTCATTCTTCATGAATTTCTTAATCAAAGCTTTTTCTTTGTAAGCAAGACTGCTCACGCCCCTTGCTCGCTATCCCTCACCAACACACGTGATTGCTCTCGCAGCTTCTTCGGATCCCATCGTAATGTATTGCGAGCGAGAAATATGAGCGCTACATTATGATCAGCGCTACTTCCTTCATCAGCCAGTTCCAAATTTTAATCACCGCAGTTCATAGCCAAACCTTCAGTAGAGCATAACAACGAACGTCAAAATGGCGCATAATTCGTATGATCCAACAATACATTGAATAATATAATGAGCTATTATTAAATTGTCGATGCATGCAACATATGTACTATCTCCTTATATTCATTCAAGGAAATAACACTGTTTATATTCGATTTGTGGAAAGGTTTGACTGCAAGTTTAGCATCATGAACTCTTTAAAACTAAGGCGACCACCATATGTCCTGTTGTGAAAGGCAAACCCTGTTTTTACGGGTACTCTCCAAAAATCGTTTTGATTCATTTAAAATTGCTCCCTAGGGAGCGCAAGCATAGGGAAAATAATTTTAACTTTCAAATTAAATAATTCTAAAACTAGTATTCGAATCTATAAATGTTTTACATCAGCGTAGTCGCGACAATTCATAAGATTTTCAGCATTTTTCATTGTATAGTTTTTGACTTGTAAGAGCATGAAGTTGTTACAATTATAGTTCGACTGCCGATCGAAAGGTTGGTGTGTAACACCTGTGAGGTAAAGTAACGGTAGGCTCCAAAGCGAGTAAATGTGTTGTTCCCTCACATACTGTTTAGCACAGCTTAGGAGAGATTTCAAGAATGCCAAGTACAGTAAAACCTCTCAATAAGGGACACTGAGAGGACTGGATTTTATATTTACCATTTATTTTTTACCATGCTATATTTTAACGGTTGGAATCCGCATAAACTCCAGAGGTAAATGAATAAATGAGGCAAAAAAAAAAAAAAAAAATGCTTATCGTAGGCAAACCATAACAGAATTCACATGATCACCACGGGCAAAACCTATTATTTGACTCAGAAACATTTTGTCTTCTCTTCCCGAAATTTACAATTCCGACGCCGACTAATTGACTAGGGGGGAATGAGCTGCCGGAGCTTTACCTGCTGTTTTCGACTAATCGGTTGAGGATTAAGTGCGCCGACGGATGTCTAACGGTCGTGTCGTTAGTTCTTTTTAAAAATAAATGTTCAGTCTCTCCGAAATGATTTATTTGCGTGCTATTGACTTCGCCTATTTGCGGGACCAAGTGCTTGAAGTACGATTCATTTACAATATCATCGTGTAACATACATTTCATTGATCATTCATCACTCAAGTGATTAGCGGAGATTTCTTTTCACGGATCCCAACTGTTATGCAAATGCATGCAGAAAACAAACAAAATGCATATATGCGAGAAGGGAAAACTGAAATACCACAGAAAGGCATTTTCCAAAGTCATCTTCAGGAAAGATAATTACTTTGTCGAGGCATAATGCGGAACAAAATCGATTTGCGCATGCTAGATGCTAGAAGACCAAAATAAGAAAGAAAAATAAAATAAAGTAATATATAAAGAAATAAAAAAAAATGCTTAAAGATCCCAAATATTCCCAAAATAAGAAAATAAATAAACAAAGAGTGAAATAAACCAATCTTGTGTAAAGAAGTAATTGAAAGACAAAGGGAAAAAATATTGGAAGAAAAATTAATTCCACACTGGTGAGAGCGAAAATAACAAATAGAAGCAAGTATAAAATGAATAAATTAACAGTATATTTAAATTGATTTTTTTTTACGAATCTCATTTTTAGAATTCTCGGTACTTTTCCTTGTTTTTATAAAAATAATTACTATTATTGGTATTATTTATCGAGTGAGCAATTCGCTTTTTCTCAAACAAATTGATATATAGGTTGGGATCCGTAGATATGCTGACAAAATTATTCGATCATCTGTGTAGTGCTTGTACCCTAATATTCCATGATGCAATGGCGTACAGCACAAATGCTTTTCCTTTCCGCTTTGGTGCATCAAGTGTTTGATGCCGCAAACATTTTTCTATTAAAACTTTAAAATTTAATGCCCTCGAATACCCTGCATTTATAAATTTCCTCCAAATTACCCGACATTCAGGTACTTACCCACACATTGGCAAGACTGTGAACGGTGCACCTTTGACAGCTTACTGTCTACGAATCTGTTTCCATTTCTACCACTGCAATGCGCAATGGCAGGTTACATATTTGGAATGACACGCCTTCATTATGCAAACTATAGAACAGTCAAACCTCTACTTATAGCAAGCAGCGCCGTTTGAAGAACTGGTAGATATAATGCAAACACTGTTTTGTATTTAACGCATAGAGAAAAAAAACATTTTATTGAGATTTTGAGGTTATTTTATAGATATATTGAAGAACATTTATTGAACTTTTCAAACATTTTTCTTGAAAAATCCCGGAGATATCGGCTGCTGCACACTGTAAGTCGCCACCCGGGTCGGCAGTTTGCGTACATCCTGGAGGCAGATTTTTATCTGGAATCAACTTTTTAAAAAAAATCTACGCTTTTTAAAAGTGTCTCTTCACAAAATCATCACAAAAAATTGTAAATTTCTATTTTTTTTTTTTTAGAACGGGAAAATTAAGTACGATTTTTAACCGTTTTTTTCGTTCTTTTTTTACAATAAAAAAAGAAAAAATAAAGATAGGTTTATGATTCTAGTTCAACTAAAGCGTGTACATATAAAGAAAATGTGTGCTAAATTTGATAAGGATTGATCAAAAACTCCGCGAGCTAGAGTGCACGCAAAGTCGAAAAAAGTAGTTTCGAGAAAAACGCGTTTGAAAAAAAAAAAAAAGAGTGGTAGTGAAGGAAAATTTAAGGCAGTAATGAATCAATTTTTTTTATACTTATAGATACTAATACTTATAGAAATTTTATCCGAGGTCTCAATTTTTAAAATAAATAAAAGGACATCTGCTAACGTTCTCTAATACCTTTCAGGTCATTCATGGGGGACTAATTGCTCAACTGCTCCAAAAGGGGCGCTCGCTCAAATGCTTATAACTCTTAAACACTTGGAATTTTGCTTTGAACTTTTCAGGGCATATTATTGAATAGTTTTAGTATCGATTTATGAAGAAAAAGTATTTTTAATTTTTTGAGACCTTTACACGTATTTCCCCTTTTAAGCTCTCCTTGATCTATAGTAGTAGAATAAATAATAATATTACATAAATATTTTTTTTATGTGAAACAACGTTTTTCTTGAGCACTAAAAAGGTAGAAAATAATTTTCCTATGAGCCTGGCAGAATTTCTGAATAAATTGGTCACATTATGGTAACAGAGTTTCTAATTCTTATAAACCGAAAAACGTTGGGCGTATGAATTCTTTATGTAATTATGTTATGAATGTTTGTTTTACAGAATCATTGATGTATATATAAAGTTTTAATGGGGATATACTATGCAAATCAATTATTTTTGATGCTATGTTAATTTTTTAAAATTGTCTATGACATTATAATCAGTATAGATGGGTATAGGTAAATGAATTCTGATCAAAGTTGTGAGTATGATCTGTTACATATAAACGTAGATTGTGTTTATAGAAGTATTTTCATCCTAAAATTTTGGTCAAGATATGCATAGTTCAATTCATTTAGAATAAATCTCATTCATATCTCCAATAAAGTAAATTGACTGTGATATTATGAAATAGTATTAACCAGGTTTTCTTACATAGAAATTTGAGTAGAAAAGTCTTGCTGTTTAAGTACATGCGCCCAACGTTTTCCATTTTATAAGAAGTAGGAACTGTTTCCATAATGTGACCAATTTATTCAGAAATTCTGCCATTCTCATAGTAATACTATTTGCTATAGTGCGCAAGAAAAACGATGCTTTTATAAAAAAAACATTTTTTTTCATGTAATATTATTTTCTAGTTTTTAGTTTTTGATGGGTGATATTTCACAATCATGCACACTTCTTTTAAATTAAAAATCAAAGCAAAGCACTTTAAAATTATCCTTTTGAATAAATGTTTTATAGGGTAGGATGGGGGTAAAATGGGTCACTTGATAAAAACTATTAAAAAAAAAAGTCCTTAATGTCCTCGTTTATCCTCCTGAGACCCGAGCAAAATAAAATACACATATTCTCTCAACTATTAGTTTTTCTGAACAATTGGGCATTAAAAGTAATGTTTTTCAAAAAATTAATAAACTTGAATTTTTAAATTTTCCTGGGGGCACATTCATTTGAATGTATGTTGAGGTCATAACAACAGTAGAACTTATTATTTTAATTCCAGTCCGGGTCTTGCTTGCTAAAATAAAATCTCACAACAGGGAGAAAAAGCAAATCATCCATTTTATTGGGTGCCAGGTCTCGGGAGGATAGTGCAAAAAAATCATCCTTTACTCCTGCCCAAAATTCAAATAGTGATTTATTACTAAATTAATTTTATTACGAAATTACTCGTTTTTACTCTTGTTTTGGCAGTTAGTTAAAGATAATTCATAAATAGAATCAGTAGGGTAGGATGTGGTGAAATGGGTCACTTGATAAAAAACTCAAAATAATAGAACTTTAAATTGAAAATTTTCACTATTTTTTATGTTATATTTCAATGTGTCTGCAACTTTTTTCATTCTAAAAAAAGTTAGGATCTTAAATGTGTCAACACACAAAAATATTTTTGTAACTTTTGGATGATAGTGCGCTAAACACATGGTTTACCAACTTCTGAAAATCTCTATATTTTATCAAATAACAACCAAATTTAAAGGATTTCCGCACAAAGAAACTGTGGAGAACAATTACAGCCGAGCATGTAAAAAAATTTAAATATTGAATTTTTTACACCAGTTTTTCTTGGATGGGGTAAAATGGGTCGATGGTTAGGCTTAGCAGTTCCTATTGTTTTATAATTTACTCTATTGCAACCTCACTGCAGAAAAATCCTAAATTTAAACAGCGTATGTTGTTTATTTTATTGAAATTAAATTAAAAAAAATTTTTTTTGCATGTTTTCCCTAAAAAAGATTAATGATGTGGTAGAGAGAAGTGATGTTGTGAAGTGTTATGTGAACCAATATATAACAATCTAGAACAATATTATTTTAACATTTCAATGTAATTATAATTCAAAATGTTGCTAAATATGTTACTTACTTTTTTTTCCAATTTCAAAGTAATAAATAACTGATTTTAGCATTATTTTGCATTGTGACCCACTTTACCCCACGATGGAGTAAATCAGGTCACAACTTTATAAGCTCAGTTAAACTATTTTATAATTAAAAAATAAATATTAAAATGACATAAAATTGATCTAAAGGAGTTCAATGTTAAGATGCGATTGAAAAGAAATGGGAAATGTTTCTGGTTTTGTTGCTATGAAGCTTTAAATATGAAAATATCTAAAAATTGACCCATTTTACCCCACCTGACCCTACTGATTTTGTTTTTGTTGTGCTGCGGTCCACTTGAAATCACGTGCAACAGTTAAAGTTTTGTGATCTTTTTTGTTCCAGAATTTTCTTCCGCGATTTTCTGACGATCGCAGCGCCGCTACTGAATTTTGGTGGCAATTTTCGGAACTAATCGCCATATTTAATTTTATTTTATTGAAAATGCGTCAGAAACTCGTCCAATCGTGATAAAAGTGCAGAATTTTGCATTGTCATCTCGTTCTGAGCTATATGTAAAGTTTCAGAACAATAGCTTATCGGGAAATGGTCGAAAATTCGATTGCAAAATTCCGCGGACAGACAAGAAAGCGAGTTAAGAAAAAAGGTTGTAATAATAATAAAAGTTCCAAAAAAAAAAAGAGCCGTCTTCAAGATGAATTTAAGGGAAGAAAACCGAGCTACTTTTTATACAATGGTGAACTTCATTGAATTAATAGTAAAATGTAATTTATTCACATCCTTGACACTTTATTACCATAGGGTTGTTTAACAATTGGGATCCGCAAAAATGCTGACTGGAAACGAAGAATTGCCGCAAATCAAAAAGCAGACCTCAATCAGTGATCGAAAGCAACGAAGTATATAACAGAACTCATTTGATGCTCACGAGCAATCAACTACCTTCGAACTAGTTGTTTAAAAGTGTTTTTTCTCTTGCCCTCCCGATCTCGGAGATAATGCGTTGCTGGGAGAGAAATTAACTTTACGGTAACCCTTGGCGCTCTTTCCAAATAAATTGCCAAATCTAAGAGTCAAAATGCTGTCTTAAAAATACAGAAAGGAAAAAACCAACCCCCTACGTAGAAATGGAAACGAACCTATTTCAGCTGCGGGGCGGGGCAGTGAGTATTTCTCGTGCCACACGAGACACGACGGATTTCGCGCGGGGCAAGCAGGCTTCCAGATTTAGCGAAAAATCAAGGGTTACCGTATTGTAAAGTTTTGCCCATTGTTGGCTCGGCTACCGAGCGGGCGCAAAGATGCTTGAGATAAAGGCTGTCTTACTAACGACGATTTTACCTTTATTTTGCAAGTGTGCAGATTGGGTGAGAAGGACCTCACAATTCCGACTACTTGGCTAATGGTGAATAGAGCTGCCAGATCTTTACCTGCAGATTTCAATCAATCGGCTAAGGGTATAGGGATCCGCTAATGATCAAACTGGTCGCGTCGATAGATCTTCCTTTAAATATATGAATGTTTAGTCTGTCTTTGCGACGAGACGTATTTGCTTGTCATCGACTCCGACCATTTGCGATGTCAAGCGTTTAAAGTTCGATTGCATTTGCAATATCATTGGCTAATTTACATTTGTTTGCAGCGTTCAATCAATCATTACACCGTATGATAAGAGAGTATTGATATACTTCTTAAGAAAAGTAGCTAATGTGTTACTTGTTTTTAGAAACAGCTAATTCGCAAAAAAAGTTACTTGCTTTTTGAACACACCATGGAACCCCTTTAAAACATAGGCATTATCGATTTCGACGAAGTTATGTCGACTTCCTCTTCATTTCCCGAGTGTGGAAATCACATGAAAAAGAACTTTCAGTTTCAACGAATCGGAGGTGAGAAAAATGAATTGCCGGATCTCTAGATGCTCTACCCGTTTGCTTTTAGTGGAAAGCATGGTTCTTGCGATCTTTCTCACATGACTTGATTATGAACATGCATTTTTGCGGACTCCAATCAATATAGATCTGCATACCGCAAACAAGCATCAACTTTTAGACTCCATGGCACTCCCGAAAGCGGAAAAATAGAAATACTAAAGTAAGGCATTTACAAGAGTCCTATTTTAGGAATACACGAGGGGAGCAAAAAAAAAAAAAAATCCACATGGTTAGAGGACTATAAATAAATAAGCAAAAATGAAAAATTAACACTTATATAAATAAAAAGTTGAAGAACAAACAAGTAAATAAAGAAAAAATAAGAAATCTGAAAACACCGCATTGCGCAAAGAATTTGTCATTCATAAATTAGAAAAGTCTTCTTTAGGATGTTAAAATTTTATTCGATGCAGCAGGAATTTCAGGTTTTAAAATTAGTGAGATTTAACCCGTACACGCTATTTGGTATTATATATTCAGGGTTCGATCCAGCATTTTCCACAGGGTTCTTTTTGTAAAAAATCAATGAATTTTGCTAAAATTATTGAAGTGTTCAAAATTAACAGAAGTCGGAAGAAAAGCATTTTGGATTTTCTTTTGCCGTTTATTTAATAAATAATTTTTAGAAAGGTACGATTTGATAAATCGGAGTTTTATGAAGGGTCCTCTTTGATTGCGTGGAATTTGTGACGGGTCCGTGAACGGACCCTGATTTCTTCTGGCTCGACCCCTGAATTTTATGTTATGCTATTAATAAATATGATTTTTCTAGTTACAGAACCCAAGAATAGACAATTCAGTTACAGTTGTAGTTTGGATAAAAATTATAAAGCAATATGCTTAAAAACTTAGTCATACATATTCCTTACATAGTTTAACGAAAGGGGACGTAGCATGCAATGTCTTTTTAATGCTATATCAATTTAGCAAGAGCTTAATTTTGCTGTAACTAGAACAATTTTTGAAATTTTGAGCTAAATTGTAAAACAGATTTTACAAACGAAATAATAATAAATAAATAAATAATAATAATAAAAACCCACGCAAAAAAAGTCTAACCTGATATGCAGGGTCCTATTTACATTTTGAATCACTATAGGCACAACTCATGTTTGGGAGCCCCTCACGCAACAAAAAATTTTAAACATAACATTCAGTATGTGTTTATAAAACTTGCCAATCACACCAAAATTTGGGGGCTCCCAAAGCGCAAAAACTGATTTGTTTTCCAAATGTCAAAGAGTCAGACAAAGAATTTGGGGACCCCCAAAGGGAAAATTCCTTGTGGTTTTAAAATAATTTAATACTACAATTTTTCTGTGAAGCTACAGAACACTAACAGTTTGTTTTTGAAAGATGCTATTAGGTTGTTTCGAAGTTTTGTCCGTTTTAATGTCATGTGTTATTGTAGCTCCATATCTCAATGCATATTTATTCTACTGTGTCGTGCTATATACTGATCGATGGAGAATTTTGTACTCTATACATTGATGCTGTTCGGGTTTTTTTTTTTCTGATTTATTTTTTTTTAAATTATTTTTAGCCTATTACTATATGATGCCACTAAGCGATTTTCGGCCAATTTTTCTCTATGAATTCAAACTGAACCAAAGCTCTGCCGAAACAACTCGAAAAATTAACCAGGCATTTGGCAATGATAGTGTTAATGAACGCACTGTTCGACGTTGGTTTACGAAATTTCGTTCTGGAAATTTTAGCCTCGAAGATGAGCCCCGAAGTAGTTGATCTAAAGTAATCCAGAACGAGGATTTGAAGACCCTGATGGAGACTAACCCATCACAAATGGTGCGTGGGATGGCGGAAGAACTGTGAGTCAGCTCCAATGCGGTTTTTGCTGGTTTAAACGGTATTGGAAATGTCAAAAAACTCGAAAAGTGGGGGCCCCACGATTCAAACGATCGGTGGAAATTGTCACGTTTTGAGGTTTGTTCTTCATTGCTTTTGCGCAACCAAAACGATCCTTTTTGGATCGGATCATCACGTGCGATGAAAAGTGGATTCTCTAGGACAATAGGAAGCTTTCAGGACAGTGGTTGGACACCGCTGAGATAACCCAGGCACTTCCCAAAGGCGAAACCCCAACAAAAAAAAAGATCATGGTTACTGTATGGGGGTCAGCGGCTATTCTGATTCACTATAACTTTCTGCAACCAGGCCAAACAATCACAGCAGAGTCCTATTGTGAGGAAATCAACGAAATATACCGAAAATTGCGTCAGCAGCAGTCAGCAGAAGAGGTCCGATCCTGCTCCATAACAACGCCCAGCGTATCGTCTCACAAATCACCGTCAGAAAACTAAAGGAATTGTTCGTCGAAGTTCTGCCACACCCACTATACTCCCCAGACCTTTCGCCAACCTACTGCCATCGTGTTAAGCACTTCCATAACTTTCTCACCGGTAGACCCTTTGCCAATCAGGACCTAGCAGAAACGGCCTTCGTCGACTGCATCGAATCCCGAGCACCCAATTTTTGTGCCGACGGAATTAATCGACTTGTGTTACGTTGGCAAAAGTGCACTGATTCAAATGGCGCTTAGTTCGATAAAATTGAATAATGTCAGGTGGGGTAAAATGAGTCCCTTTTTAGCTATTTTCATATTTAAAGTTTCATAGCACCACAACCAGGAACATTTCCCATTTCGTTTCAATTGCATCTTAACATTGAACTCCTTTAATCAATTTTATGTAATTTTAATATTTATTTTTAATTATGAAATATTTTAACTGAGCTTATAAAGTTGTGACCTGATTTACTCCATCGTGGGGTAAAATGGGTCAAAGTGGAAAATAATGCTGAAAACAGTTATTTATTAATTTGAAATTGAAAAAAAAAATGAAAGTAACATATTTAGCAAGACTTTGAATTTTGATTTCATTGAAATGTTGAAATAATATCGTTCTAGATTGTTACATATTGGTTCACATAACACTTCAACAACATTACTTCTCTCTACCACAACACCATGATCTTTTTTTTTGAGGGAAACATGAAAAAAAAAATTTTTTTTTAGTTTAATTTCCAATAAAATAAACACCATACACTGTTTAAATTTAGGAACATTCTGCAGTGAGGTGCAACAGAGTAAATTTTAAAATAATAATCGAATAGAACTAGCTAAGCCTAACCCTGACCTATTTTACCCCATCCAAGAAAATCTGGTGTAAAAAATTCAATATTTAATATTTTTTTATATGCTCTGTTGGAATAATTCTCTAAAGTTTCTTAGTGAGGAAATCCTTTAAATTTGGGCTGTTTGAAAAAATATAGAGATTTTTAGAAGTTGGTAAACCATATGTTTAGCACACTATCTTCCAAAAATTACAAACATATTTTTTGTGTTGCCATATTTAAGAACCTAACTTTTTTTTAGAATGAAAAATGTTGTCAACACATTGAAATATAACACAAAAAATATTGGTTTAAAAATTTCAATTTCAAGTTCTATTATTTTGGGTTTTTTATCAAGTGACCCATTTTATCCCATGACCCATTTTACCCCATGACCCATTTTACCCCATCCTCCCCTAAATATTCACTGAGATATTACAGTGTAAAGTAGACTCATAAAAACGGACAAAACTTTTGAAACGATCTAATATTTTAAAATATTTTTCTAAACCATTTCAAATTACAAAAAAAAAAAAAAAAAAAGCCAAAAATATTACGCCAAAAATTAAAATGCCCCCTCAAAGTGGGGCGCTAGGCCCAGTCCTTATGGGCTTAGTGGTAAATAAGCCCCTGCTGATATTACTGTTAATTTCGTAAGCGTTTAAAAATAAATACAAACGGTGTGAGATCCTAAGTAAGTGATAGAAAACGAGAATTTACCTCATAGAAAAAAAATAGTTTAATTCAATTCAATTAATTATTATTTGTTATTAATTTTCTTCTTCTCATTATTATTATTACGATGACAAATCTCAATTCAGTTTTTAAGTTGTTATTTGATAATCTTATCAATCCTTATATATCACTAATATTTTAACCTGAAATTTCTGGTATGACCAGTAAAATTTTAAAGAACTCAAATGGGTTTTCCCGATCAAAGCAATAATAATAATAATCATAATGATGTTAATAAAATTGATAAATAAATAGATAAAATTGATCTTTATTAAAAAAAATCTCATTTTACCATGCTGTCCTCTGCGGCTTTTCTTTTTTTTGGTATAGCGCCATAAGCAATTTTCTCTTCTCCAAACGAATTATTATAACGCATGGGATCCACAGATAGGCCTTGGAAGCTCATTCATGGATTATTTGTGCATGCAGTGCTAGTGTATGGAACCTAAAAAAAACCTCCCTGATACAATGGTTTACAACAATAAAATCTGTTGTCATTGATTAGAAAGTAACAAAAATTGTACTGTACTTAAAAAAGAAAATATTTTGTTAAAATTATGAAACTGAAAGTTCTTTTAAAATATTTAACACTTTATATCTCAAATACTATTTAAAACAAACACTTAATTTCTGAACATTTAGAAAATACCCTAAGCAAAACATACCCGATTTTCGGATATTTTTTGGCTGTTTGGAGATCCTGGTTTACATTGACTGATTCCTAGATTCGGCACTGGCGCGGAACCTTCATCAGATTACTTCTGATTCTGGTAAGACGTCTCAAGCAGCGTTGGAGATTTTAACATTCAGACAACCTTCCCGAAATTTTTAAAATTCTTTTGTCTTGGTATAAAATAAAATGCTTGGCCCTTTTTTCAAAAGTCCCCCCAAAAAAGAGATATTTCTTGGAATAGGCTTCGATTAGTTAGTTATCATTAATTGTCCGAATGTGGCTCAATCTGGCACGCCTCTTCGCCGGATCATTAAACGTTCACGGAGAAAGTCGGTAACAGCCACGTAACAGCTTCAAATGCTGCTGTCTCTGACGCTACATGACAAGGCAGTATATGCGCGCCATCTAGCGCCAGTGAAATCGTTGGGATAAACTTTTATTTTTGTTTTCCCAAATTGTATATTCTCATCGTTTTTCAATTTTGAAGTACAGTAAAAAAATGTATCTGTCCTTTTTGCAGCTTTTGATGATCGGAAATGTAAATGTAACCTTCTGAAGTGAGGTGAAGACGCGTTTTATGAAAACTTTCAGTTGGAAGAAATGCACAAAATGTATTAATATTGTGCAGACTTTTCTCCGTACTCAATTTATTCTCAAACTTTAATCCATACAAAAGCGTCGTGCTCCTGTTCATTCAGGAGCAACGACTGTGTTTAGTATTTCACTGTACGGGTAATTAATAGTATTTTAGTATTTGATATTGCATTCATATTTTAGAGCGCGAAACATAGAATTAAATTTTATCATGTTAAAAAAGCTGAAGTCTTAATCTCCTCGATCGAAAACCGTAAAACTAATGAAAAATGTTAACTAAGGGAGAAAAAAAGGAGAAAAACGAAATTGTGTGTAAAATGAGTATCTTTACGTAACTGTAAGTTACATGGAAAAGTAAAAAGGGAATTCTTTTTCAATATCTACTTGAAACATAATTTAAAAATAGGAACTGAATTTTGAGCAGTGATATCTTTTTCGTTACTAATTATAAAGCAGCAAGTATGTGGATGTATTTATGTATCTAAATTAATGGCAACCGATTTTCATAAAATTTTGTGTGAAATTTGTTTAGAACATGGAGGTGCACGCTTGGAAGAGTTTTTTTTTCCCCTGAAATTCGAATTTGTTCTTTTTTATTCCAATTTATAGTAAAAATTGCACAAAATAGTTCTTTTCTATAGAAAGAAATTATCGCATCGCTTCGAGCTCGGTACCATTGAAAAGCATGTAAACCAACTATCCCAGAAAGAGTTTTAGTCTTGGCGCGAAAATTTGAAACCTCAAAATTAACTAGAGAAAAAGTTTTAGCGTTTTTTTTTTTTTTTTTTGCTGGAGTTCGAAATTATTTTTTTACGGTAATTAACTTTTTTTTTTCTCCAGACGATTAATAAAAAGCTTTATCTTATCTTATTTAGATAAGCTTATCTTAGCTTATGTTAGATAAGCTTAAGTTTGCTTTATATTATCTTATTTGAATTGTTGCCGGTTTTGTCCAAATGCATATTTGCTATAAAACATTATATTCACAATGTTTTTAATATTTTGAGACCCTGCCAATTTTTAATTTACCTCTCCTTTTTTTGACCTTTTTAATTCCTCTTTTTATTTTCAAACGATTTATTAAAATAAATTTTTGCGGCACACGGGCGATCCATAGCTTTATTTTGACTTCCTTATTTTAACAGGTATTTTTACGGTACCTTTCTCCGTATTCTACGGTTTTTTTTTTTTTTTTAAGACCTGTTATTTTATTTCTTCGATGGGAACTTTTCTGGACCATTTTCCTTTTCGGCTTGAGATATTTTTAGGACTATTAATGTTTTGCAATTGTATGCTACTATTAGTTTTTGTTAGTACGAAAATTTCGTCTTTTTGACTTACTGTCAATAAATAACTGATAAAAATACGAAAATATCCATTAATAATACTTGAGATGCTGGAATTTAAATTTTCCTAACGCCTTAACTTTATCGTACTCTTTGTGCGGGTACTTTAACTAAGCTAGCAAAACCTGTTAATTTTTTAAAAAATTTCATGTTTTCTTTTATTATTATTGTTATTACTCTTATTATTTTAATGCATGTGTTGTCACAAAAAATAAAAATTTGTAAGACCGTCGGTTGATTATATTGAGTGGCTAATTTTTAATTATGTGGAATGCCCTTTATCAAATAAAAATATACGCTAAAAAAAATTATCACTTTATGTATAAACATGCCGTGCGAGTACCACCTTGCTGTCGATAGTACAGTAAAACTTCTATTAGCAACCATCCTATCCGCAACCACCAATTTTGCAAACTTTTTTTCTTTTTTAAATAGCTATTTAACGTAAAATCAATATTTCAAGGAACTGTTGCAAACACTAAGCTTAGTTTACACTTGTGAATGATTTATGTCTACATATCTTTTTAGATACTATCATTTTAGCACCGACTTCCAAAATTAAGTTTAGAAGTACTGCTGCGATGTTTAGAAAATGTATATTTTTTAAAACTTTTTATAATAATAAATGGGTAAATTACAAAATAAATAGATAAATAACGAAAAAAAAATTAAGCTACTTATACAAAAAAATTGATAAAAATAGCTCTTGTCTTTTACCCCGACTACGCAATTCGTTTTTTCTCCTAAAGTTTTACTATAACGGTTGGTATCCGCAAAAGTGTCGGCGAACGTACGTTTACAAAAAGATCGTGTATAGAAAGAATTAGATATATTTATTTATTTATTTGTTTATTATTGTTATTATTATTACTAGTAATCCTGGCGGTCATACGAAATGACCGCTGCTCTAGATATTATAAACTGTAATTAAAATGATTTGTGCAAAGGTGTCTGCTAATTCAAACCTAATTACCCAGGTCAGGCGGCGAGGACGCCCCTTCGCTTACTGCCCCACACTACTATATACTTATTTACTATATAATGAAATTGTTTGTGAAAAATATATATTTACCATGCAAAGAACTTATGGAAAATTTTATTATGCTTTTCAAAACAAAAGTTTAACGAAACTGAGAAAAAGAACGCTGCCACTCTAATAAGAAAAGTATAAAAAGGGCAGACGATAAATAAATAATTGAAGGGAAAGAAAGGATTAAATTAAATTCGCGTATGCGTTATTTTTTAACGGAGATTGCAAATACAGCGAAGCCTCACTCAATATGCTAGATAAACGTTTTGATTATTATTAGTATATTTGTTAGATTTGTTACAATACTAATGGCAACTGCATTGATTTGTTTGTTCACTTGGCAACTGCATTTATACTGCTTGAAACGACGGCAACAATGCAAATATATATATATATATATATACAGTGAACTTTCTCTATTCTGAACACTCATGGGGCCGAACAAAAGTGTTCAGATTACGGGGGTGTTCATTATAGAGGGAGAATCAGCAAAACACATGTTTATTGAATTTATCGACTGTACTGAGTACTTAGCCTGGTTAGCCATGCCAGTTACCGAGATGGAGGTGCTGAATTTAGATTTGGCGGCTATTGCAATGTCAAACTAAACTCAGTCGGACCTGTACTCTTACACCACATTGTTTTTTTTTAATTTAAAAAGTTTTACATAATGATAAACAAACAAACAAAAAAGGGAATTGCAATAATAATAATAAAAATACATCACAGTTTTTACCTAAAAAAATGTGTAATTTTAGTTTGTTTGTGCATTGCGTATGCACGTGCAGCGTACATATTATCAAGTTGTTTCAAAAGTGGAAATGCTTCCTGATGATGTTCAGCTGCATAATTCAGAAGGTCTTGAATCCCTTGGCCATATTGTTTGAACGTTATTGCACTTCTTGTTTCTTCAGCTTCGTCCGCTTCTTCTTCACTATCCTCGTCCTCTTCAACGGTGATATTGCAAAAAACTGGAAGGTGTCCATCGGCTTTTAGATAAGCACTTGGCTCCATTTCCGTATGTAGCTCCTGAAGAATTGACTGCAAGTCACTTAAAGCTGTTGTTTCTTGGTCATCAATTCGTGTTTGTTTGTCTACACGTGGAAATCCAGCTCGGTAAAAGCATTTCTGTATAGTGTGGGGGGTTACGTCATTCCAGGCCATTGATATCCAGTGGACAGCATCCATGACATTGACCTTCTTACTCAGTTCGCTTGCTGAATTTGCATCTTCCATTGCAAGAGACATTTTCTTTAGAAAAAAATTCTGTAGTGGGCTTTAAAAGTTTTTATAACTCCCTGATCCAACGGTTGTATTCTAGATGTGCAGTTTGGTGGCAGGAACTTCAGGCTCACGTTGCTCAGAGTTACATTTTTGTGTGATGCAGCATTATCCACGAAAAGAAGAATTTTTCTCCCTTCTCTCTTCATCCTCTTGTTAACACCTTCCAACCATTCCGTGAAAATTGCAAATGTCATCCAGGCTTTTCGATTAAATTTATAGTTAACAGGCAATGATGAAATCTTCAAATTTTTAAAACATCTCGGTTTAGCACTTTTTCCGATCACAAGAGGTTTAAGTTTTTCACCCGTAAAACTTGCACAAAGCATGACAGTGAGTCTTTCTTTCGACATTTTTCCGCCGAGGCATTTATCGCTTCTTTCTGCTAGGGTTTTATTTGGAAGGGCCCTAAAAAATAAGCCGGTTTCATCGGCATTGAAGATGTCAGCAGGAGCAAAATCTTTTGTTAATTATAGAAGTTCAGTTTTCCATTCCTCTACTGTGTCCATGTTTACATCTGCTGCTTCTCCACTTATGGTTTTAAATTCAATATTATGGCGAACTTTGAATCGACTAAGCCACCCATCTGATGCCTTGAATTCACTAATGTTTTCCTTTTCGGAAAAATCAAGCGCAATCTGTTTCATCAGAGGTCCAGTGACAGGCAGATTCTTTGTGCGCATTTGGCAAAAAAACTTCCAAACATGCTGGTTTATTTTTTCATTTCCCGTTTTTTTCTCAAAAATTCAACACTTTGAGCCAGGTGCATTCTGCGCAAAAGCAGCTAAAATTTCGTTTTCTTTCTTACTAATTGCATTAACTTGGTCTACGGAAATCCCGAATTCAAGTGCAATTTTTCTCTGGCTTACTTTTGACTTCAATTTTTGAATTACTTGGTACTTTTCATTGAGGTTTAGTTCTTTCCGTTTTTTCGTTTTACTTATTTCCGATGACATATCTGACTTGTTCTTCAACACTGCTGCAATCGGTACACTGGCAAAAAATGTCACCTTTACCAGCGAAAAATCTCAGCAACAAGAAAGAAAGGGAAGAGATAAGGCTGTCCAATGAGATGGGCGGAGGGGGTGGGGGAAGCGATAAGCCTTTTCTTGACCACTCCACCTGAAAACACCTGTCTGATCTGAAGCACCTGTTCGAAAGGGGGAGGCAATCTAAATTCCGGGAATTTCGGAATTCCAATCGCACACCTGTTCAGTTTAGAGAGAGGTAACTGCTGAATGGGGGATAAAATAGCGTTCATAATACGGGGGTGTTCAGCTGACAGAGAGGTCATCCTATGTTAAGTGTATGAAGTTTCGCCGGGACTATCGAAAAGTGTTCATAATACGGGGCTGTTCACATTAGGGAGTGTTCAGATAGAGAGAGTCCACTGTATATATAACGGGTCAAAAAAAAATTATTAAAAAATTTAAAAAAAAAACAAATTGAGTCACAACTTTCGTTTTTGTAGCGATGAGTTTCTCGGGTCGTAACATTAACCGTGCCGAATGTGGTCCCGATCGGTAAAACGGCCTAAGAACTAAGCCTTTAAAGAACTAAAATGGGTTTTCACGATCAAAGCAATAATAGTAAAAACTATGATGATGTTAATAAAATTGATCTTTGTAAAAATAAAAAATAAATCGCAAAAAACCAAGCTGCCCTCTGCTGGCTTTTCTTTTTGGGTCTAGCGCATGAGCAATTCCCTTTTCTACAACCATACTATTATAACACTTGGGATCCGTAGATATGCATTGGAAACTCATTCATTGATTCTTCGCGCAGCAGTGCTAGTGCATGGAACCTATAAAAAAAAATAAAAAAAAAAAAAACTCCCTGCGGTTTGAATCAGCGGTTTGAGTACCATCTTCTTAATGGTTGTTCAACTGTTGTAATTAAATATGGTAAAATAACAATCAAATAAATGGTTATTTTACTATTTCCTTACGGAAATTTTAAACAGTGCGTCCAGGGTTCGAAATTTGCGGTCGTTAGTGGTATTTTGCAGCTAAAAATTCCCGTTTGACGACCGCAATTTCACATCCAGTCGTCACTTTGACGCCTAACCTTTCACAAAACGTTTAGTCTCAAAACCACATGTTTTCACCAAGTCGTATTTTTTTATTTATTTATTAATCCAGTCTAACTTTGTGCAATTATATTTTTGTATGCATATTTCATCTAATCTTCTGTATTTTGAGTTTTTACGATACCTATGAGTATTTTTACTTACAAATGAAGTTTTGTAAGTACTAACATTAGATTGTAGATAACACATGACAAAATAGTTAAGCCAATTAATTCATATTTTATTTTATTTGGCACTGATGAAAAAAAAAAACGTTTACATTGATTCTTAAACTTGAGAGTAAAATTACCAACTTTTCAAAAGTTACTAATGGAAATTTATTTTTGAACATTTTTCTCTTATTTATCAATAATTTTCTCTCAGTAAGGTTGTTTTGCGGTATTTTTTAACAATAGCACAACTATCTTTGTAGTTATCAGTTGTTATCTCTGCATAAGCAATTTGAATTATTTTATAATTACGCCTAGCAAAATATTTTTGGCAACTGAAACAAAACAGCTAGGCGCCAATAACTCCTCCCAATTCGAACATCCCAAATTCGAACCCTGAGTGTGTCCATGAAGATCGAATCACAGCTCGCACTTAAACACGAGATCAACTTTCTAAGCGTCTTGCCATTTCAATCGTCCTGAACAGATTGGGAATTTCCATTGTTTCCACTACCTACCGGCACCAGCACATCAACTGCATGACATATAGCGCCATCTGTCTCCACTCTGGGGAAACAATTTCCACACAATACGTAGTTTTTAATACTGCTGCTGCTTGTAACCTTTTTTTCAGATCATCCCTCATATATTCTCGTCTGTTTTCAATTTTGGAATACAATAATAAAATGTATCTGTCCTTTTTGCAACTTTTTATGATCGGAAATGCAGATGTAACCTTCTGAAGTGACTTGAAGACGCATTTTATTATAACTTTCAGTTGCAAGAAATGCACAAAATTTATTAATATTGTTTCCATGAAACAGTCATTTTTCACTCAACGCGATATATATTGACATTCATGAACGGTCGCTCCCTTTCATTAAGAGGAGCAACTGTTGTGTGTTTTCCAGTGTTGCAGATTGAGAACCAAGTTTTTAGCATCTAGTACAAGCAAATATACCCTCTAATACCCACAGCCTACTGCTTTGTCCTGCAGCGCCATCTGGTGAACAAAAGGAAACTAAGCAAAAGGATCATTTCCCCGAATATTTCCAAGTCATTACTTTTATAGTCTAATCTTACAAACGACTTTTCCGTATCACTTTTATGGTCTTATTTTACAAACGACCTTTCCGTATTTAAATTTTAAAGCTTCTTTTTAAACACTAAATTTTGCATCGTTAAATGACTTACTTAGACTCTCTTAGATGATTAGTAAGAGAATAAATAAAAAAATGCCGGCTTCAAGACGGATTCAACTGGAGAAAAAGGGAGCTACTTTTCATATGATTGTAAGTTGCATTGAATTTTTTGTACAAATTTAATTCTTACCTAAAACAATGTCAATGTCTCTTTATTATTACCATTTATTTTTTACCATGATTTGTTATAACGGTTGGGATCCGTAAAAATGCCAGAGGAATATGAATTAATGAAGCAAAACAAAGTGGCTTATCGTACGCAAATTATAACAGCATTCACATGATCCTCACGTCCTCACGAGCAAGACTTATGTTTTGACTCATAAACATTTTGTTTTCTCTTCCCGAAACTTACAATTTCGACTAATTTGTTAGGGGGAATATGAGGTGTCGGAGCATTACCTGCCGTTTTCGACCAATCGGCTAAGAATGTAGTGCGCCGACGGATGTCTAGCCGGTCACGTCACTAGTTCTTTTTAAAAAGGAATGTTCAGCCTTTCAGAAATGATTTCTTTGCTTGCTGTCTACTTCGCCTATTTGAAAGGCCAAGTGCCTTGAAGTATGATTTCATTTACAGTATCATCGTGTAATTTACATTTCTTGTAGCATTTGATCATTCATCAATCAAGCGATTATAATAGATTTATTTTCACGGACCCCAACTGTTATAGATATGGATGCAGAAAACAAACGAAATGCATATATGTGAGAACGGAAGAACTAAAATACCACAGAAAGGCATTTTTCAAAATCATTTTCTTGAAAGATAATTCCTTTTCCGAGGCATAACGGGGAAGGAATCGAATTGCGCATGCTAGAAAACCAAAAGAAGAAAGAAAAATAAAATAAAGTAAGAAAATAATACATAAAGAAATAAGAAATCCCAAATATTCCCCAAATAAGAAAAACAAAGAGTGAAATAAACCAATCTTGTGTAAATAAATAATTAAAGAACAAAGGGAGAAAACTTTTTGCTGTGAGTATTGTTTTCGTAAACGCACGCTAATCAACATTTTTTAGCAAGGCATTGGCAGAAAAATTACCTCTACACAGGCGAGAACGAAAATAACAAATAAAAACAAGGACAATAAAATGAAAGAATGAATAACATATTTAATTTATTTAAATTGATTTTTTTCTACTGTTCTCATTATTTAATTCTTGGTACTTTTCCTTGTTTTTGGAATAATAGTAATTACTATTGATATTATCTCTCGGGTGAGTAAGTCAATTTTTCTCAAACAAATTTCTATAACGGTTGGGATCCGTAGATAGGCGGACAAGCTCTTTCGATCATGTATGTAGTCGCTTGTACCCTAATAATACTCCATGATGTAACGGCTTACAGTAATAACTGTTGACATAAAGTCATCAAGTGTTTGTTGCCATTAATTAGAACGAAATTTCTTTTATTGAAAATTTAAAAATACCCTCAATTTATAAAATACCCTCCAAAATACCCGCGGATGAATAAAATACCCGATTTTCGGGTAATTACCCGCACATTGGCAAGACTGGTGTTTTCTGTGTAATATTCTGCATGATCCGATCATTGTTCACTAATTTTCAAATATTTCACATGTCCCGCAGTGGACCAGTCGGTAGAAGCTCGGTTCCCGCAGAACATCAAAATTGAAGCAATGTATCAACCGAGGTCAGTGTCTGGGAGGGGGACAACCTCTCGCGGCTGGCTGCTGCGGACAGTAAACGCTAAAGGGATCTGGTGCCGTTAAATTAGTCGTGGATGCAATACTCCACAAAAGAAACGATCTCTCTGGGGCAACAAATATTTGACAGACATGATCATGATCAGTGCGGGACGGTCGGAAATAAACTGCTTATCGCAGCCTAAACTTCGAGCAAAATTATCGTTATTGCAGTGCTACTTTATCGACGAATTTTTTTTTTTTTTTTGTATTCATATTTTAGAGAGTTAAACATAGAATTTAATTGTTTTATGTTAAATAAGCTGAACCTTAAATCTCTTCGATCAAAAGTAGTGAAAGTAATGAAAAATTTAACACAGAAAGGAAAAAAAAAAAGAAAAGAAAGACGTAATCGAAATTGTGACTAAAATTATTACGTAATTGTAAGTTACATGGAAAAATAAAAAGAGAATTCTTTCTCTTTATTCTACATCAAATATAATTCAGAAATGTTAACTAATTTTGAGCAGTAATATTTCTTTCTTTACTGATAATAAAGCAGCGTAATGCCCACCGTTCGGCCGATTTTCATGAAATTTCTTTAGAACATGGGGTTGTGCGGCTCGAAGAGTCGTTTCTGACCATTCAAATTTGTTCTTTTTTATTCCAATTTATAGCCGAGAATTGCATATATGGTTCTTTTCTATGGAAAGGAATTATCGCATCGTTTCTAACTTGGTACCTTGAAAAGACTAAAAACTATCTTAGAAAGAGTTTTGCTTTTGGTGCTAAAATTCGAAGTCTTTAAATTGACTACAGAAAAAGTTCTAAGAATTTTTTTGCTGAAGTTGGAAATTATTTTTTCACGGTTATTAACATTTTTTTTTCTCCCTCTAGACGATTGATAAAGAGCTTTATTTTTTTCCTTTGAATCGTTGCCGGTTTTGTCTACATGCATATTTGCTAGAAAAAATCTTTTCACATTTCGTTTTTCACATTTTGACGCGCAGCCAGTTTTTTAATCTATCTCTCTTTTTTTTTTAACCTTTTTAATTCTTCTTTATTTTCAAATGATTTATTAAAATTTATTTGCAGCAACACACGGGCGAACGATAGTTTTATTTTGATTTCCTTATTTTAATAGGTATTTGTATGGTACCGTTCTCCATACTCTACGCTGTTTTTTTTTATTTTAAGAACAGTTATTTTATTTCTCCGGTGGGAATTTTTCTTGGGATTTATCTCGAGGCAAAAACATGTTCCTTTTCGTCTCGAGAATTTTTTTTATCGATTTTTTGGAGGACTGTTGATGTTTTGCAGTTGCATGCTACTGTTAGTTTTTGCAAGTACCAAAATTTCGTCTTTTTGTCTTAATGTAAATTAATACAATTGATAAAAATGTAAACCTATGCATTAATAAGGCTTGAGGCGCAGGAGTTTAAACTTTCCTATTGCTTTATCTCTATCGTACTCTTTGCGTGGGTACTTAAACTAAACAAGCAAAACGCTTTTTTTTTTAAAATTTTTTCTTCTTTTATGATTATTATTTACTTATTTATTTTAATGTATGTCTTTGTCACAAGAAAATGAAAAAATATGTAGGACGGTCGGTTGATTGTCTAAGGCGGTTAATTTATAATTACATAGAATGCTATGCATCTTTATAAAATAACATAATATACAGATTAAAAAAGTTACCACTTTATATACAATGAGGAAACAACTGGTCTTTTAACTTTTTACCGTAGGCATGGCAGTGCGAATACCGCTAGTAGTGAATAATGCACTAAAACTTCGATGAGCGACCAACTTCGTTAAAAACCAATTTTTCAAACAATTTTCTCTTTTTTTTTTTTTAAATGGCTACTTAACGTAAAATCAATATTTCAAGGAATTATTGCAAACACTAAACCTATTTTATATTTATAATTGAGTTATGGCTGCATATGTTTTTGTATACTATCATTTTAGCACGACTTCCAAAATTATGTTTAGAAATAGTGCCGATTTTGTATAGAGAATGTATTTTTTTTTTAAACTTTTTATTTAGTAATAATAAACGGATAAATTACAAATAAATAAATAAATAAATAACATTAAAAAAATTAAGCTTCTTAAAAGCTATTTTTACCAATTCTTTTGTTTATGTTTTACCCTGACTACGCAATTCGTTTTTTCTCCCAAAGCTTTCTTATAATGGTTGGTATCCACAAAAGTATCGGCGAGCGTACGTTCACAAAAAGAACGCTTGTAGAAAGAATTAGATATATTTATTTGTTTATTATTATTCTTTCGAGTTCGAAACACGTTTTCAATCTAGTTCATAATATGTAAAGTTTTTTTTTTTTTTTAAGTTATAGCAACAATGATTATGTACTTGATAAAATGATATGAGATAATTTGCAAGCTTATCGCGTGGTAACTGTTAATCAAAATCACAACTGTAATTTCATTGTAAATTCAGAAGTACTGACAATATCAAGAACATAATTGGTGTAGTGCTGAATTTCAAAGTTATGTTATCAAATAACGTTGATTGTTTGCATAGCACTCATTTCGTCATTTTTTAAAGTGCTAAATTGTATTTTGCCAATCAAAAAAGGAAAAAAAGGCAAATTTGGTGATTGGCTAATCTTAATTTTCTAACTACTAAGCCCATTTTATGATTCTAATTGATTTATGGCTGTATATGTTTTTAGATACTACCATTCTAGCACCGACTTCCAAAATTACGTTTAGAAATCATGCTGATGTTGTTTAGAGAATGTATATTATTTCAAAACTTTTTATTTAATAACAATAAATGGATAAATTACGAAAGAAAAAGAAAGAAACAAATAAATAAAACTAAAATTAATTACATGAAATAAATTTAACTTCTACTTAAGAGCTATTTTTATCCAATATTTAGCTAATCTTTTACCCCGACTTCGCAATTCGTTTATTCTCCCGAAGCTTTACTATAACGGTTGGTATCCGCAAAAGTGTCGGCGGACGCGCGTTTGCAAAAAGAATGTTTATAGAAAGAGTTCGATGTATTTATTAATTTGTTCATAAAAATTATTATTATTATAAGTATTTCGATTTCAAAGCACGTTTTACGATCTATACCCTAATTTCTAAAGTTTTTTTTAAATTACAGCAACAATAACTATGCACTTGTTAAAATGATATGATATAATTTGCAAGCTCATTGCATGGTAACTATTAATAAAAATTACAACTGTAATTTCATTGTAAATTCATAGGGTCTGTCAATACAAAAAGCATAATTTGCATTACGCTAAATTTAAAAGTTATACTATCAAACAACGTTAACTAGCCTCATTTCACCATTTTTTTTAATGTGCTAAATTGTATTTTGCCATTTAAAAATAAGAAAAAAGGCAAATTTGATGATTGGCGAATCTTAATTTACTTCTTATTATTCGATAACGTTATTAATCGTTATTAACCAATATTTTAAAATGAATATGTCATTAATATTCTAAGTTGAAATTTCTGCTATAACCAGTAAAATTGTAGAGAACTAAAATGGGTTTTGTTAATCAAAGCAATAATGATAATAATGATGTTAATAAAATTGATAAATAAAATAAATAGATAAAATTGATTTTTATTAAAAAAAATCTCATTTTGTTATGCTCTCCTTTGCCGGCATTTCTTTTTCGGTCTGACGCTTGCGCAATTCTCTTTTCCCCGAAACATACTGTTATAACATTTGGGATCCGAAGAAATGCTTCGAAAACTCATTCATTGATTCTTCTTGCAGTGCATGAGTCCTAAAACTTCCTGCAGTGCTAGTGCATGGAGCCTTAAACTCCCTGATACAGTCGGGTACAAAAATAAAAATACGTTGATAATTATTAGAAAACAGAAAAAATTGTATTGTTCTTTAAAAAAAAAGGAAACAATATGTCAAAATTATTGAACTGAAAGTTCTATTAAAATATTTAACACTTGATATCTCAAATACTATTAAAAAACACACACACATTTTCTGCATACTCAGAAAATAACCCAAAACCTTAGAAGTACCCGATCTTCGAACAATTTTTTGCTGTCCAGCAAGCTTGGTTAACCTCGACTGATTGATTGATTTCTACGTTTGGCACCGGCGAGACGAACGGACTCCTTTATCAGATTACTTCTGGTTTTGGTATGACTTCTCAACCAGCCGTTTAAAATTTTTACATTCAGATAGCCTTCATGAAATTTTTAAAATTCTTTTTGTCTTTCAACAGAACAAAATGCCTTGTCGCTCATTTGAAAAAATCCCGAAAAGGAACATATAATCAAAGTGCCTTTAAAGAGCAGAACAGACCTTTCTTGTGGTTGGCTCCGATTGGTGACAGTAAATAGCAGTTATCGCCCTGCTGCTTCAGCAAGCACGCCTTTTCGCCGGATGATTAAACGTTTACGGAAACGGTCTGGAAAATTCTTTCATTCCAACTAAAGATTTGTTTATGCAGCGGGTTTCTTTCGGGCGTTAACCCAGCTTCACGGAAAAGTTGCGTGTATGGCCAACCCGCGTTGAAACCAAAGGATATTGAAGAGGAGACATTTCTATCCCAGTTCAATTAAACATTCTACAAGGAAAGATTTGTCGAAGTGGATCTGTTTATGTCCCGGGGTGGTAATACCGATGGGTAGGATCCCGTTCTCCGAGGTTGCGGCAAGTCCCTGCCATTGAGTTAATTACGCCAGGAGACGAATCTCCATAATAAATGTTTGTCCGGACAATTTCACTAGCGTTAGATGGCGCGCATGTACTACTTCTTGCCATGAGGATGATGCACGTGCGCAGTTTAGCGTTACAAATGAATGGATTTTAAAATGCTTTAAAAGAGTTGAAATGGATAGAGTCAATTTTTGGAAAGCTGTTTTATAGAATCCTAGACTACTTTTAGTTTCAGAATGTGTTTGCGATTTTGTTTTATCACACTTTTCTCCACCTTTAGCCGAGGTCTTAGGATTGTTTGTTCACGGAGTGAGGTAGTGGGGTCCACTGATTTTACATGCACGTATCCCCAAGTGTACGTGGTAGGTCTTCAGCGAGTATCGAACGCTACGCCACGACGGCCTCACGTTTTATTATACTTGGTTCGTGTTTGTTTGATGGTTTGGGTTTGTCAGTAGGGTTGTGATGTTTTGGGATACTTTTTGACAGTTGCATAAATTTTTAAATAGCTATCAGTTGCTATCTCTGCTTAAGCAATTTAAATTATTTTAAAATTACGCCTGTCGGAACATTTTTGGCTACTAAAACAAAAGGGGTGCCAATGACGCCTCCTGCTTTTTACATTCTAATTTCGAACCCTATAGGATGCTTTAGGAAGACGTTTAGCTGCTCACAATCTTCCCCCTCAGACCATTTCCAAACTTGTAACTGCTTTGTGAGATCAGTGGCTGTCCCTTCTTAAAAGTAACTCATAGACCGCATAATTGACAGCATCTCACATCACGGTCTGTGTTGTATTGCTTCTAAGGCGGTTTAATAATAATCCATATTGAAGGTAAAACTCCTGTACTAAACTGACACATCCGATTTATGCGTCTTGAACACGTTAATTTTTATAACACCATTAATTGCCCGGAAATTTCCTTTTACGTTACCTTATTATTGTTGCATACTGTGGGTCAGTTCCATTAAACTCTGCGTTTAACTTTTTGGGTAATTGATAGTTTTGTGATTGATACTTGTGTATTTCAACGGTGACCAAAAAGCGTTGAGAAATCTTTTTTCGTCAAATTGAGTGTATTAGCAGAACCCTGCAGAGCATCTGCGGTCTATAAGTTGAACAATCACATTAAACATGAGGATGATTGCTCGATATAAACAAAATAAGGTGTTGCCAATCCAAAGAATCGAAAATTAACCATTTTAAAATCTTAAAAAGCGCTTTCAAATTCGAAAGGCTTAAGAAAAGATCGCTTTAAAGGGATTATAAACATTTTGGGGGGGGGGGAACCCCGGGGTTTTTTTGCTTTTTTCCCTATTTTTTTTAAAAATAAACCCCTTTCGGGGGGTTGGGTTTTTGCCACCCCCCAAAAAAGGGAAAATCGGAAATTAACCATTTTGAAAACACAGAAAACGTTTTAAAATTCTAAAGGATTAAGGAAAGATCGCTAGATATAAAAATGCCGATGATCGCTTGATGCAGTTTTTAACGATCCGTAACAACTTTTGAATGAAAATATTTCTGGACGAACTTCTTGTTTAAAAAACACCATTGATACTGTTCTACCTTTCAAAAAACAAACAGAGCTCTGACTGACATATTGCCGAGAAGAATCCATTCTTGTTCAAGGGAGGAATGCGCCGTTTCTGTTCTCGTTTTTGTTCGTTCAGTATACTTTTCTCTACCAGACCCCTACCTGTTAGCCGAGGCCTTAGGATTGCTTGCGCTCGGGGCGAGGTAGTGGGGTCCACGGATTTTACATGCACGTATCTCCAAGTGCACATGGTGGGTCTTCAGCGGGTATCGAACGCGCGACCTTCCAGGTGGAAGTCCAACGCTCTAGTCGAGACTAGCGGTCGCCACTCGCCATAGGCGATTATAAATTTTTATTTGGCGACCATAATATGTTATGTTGGTCGCCAAAACTGGCGACTAGAAAAGGTTTGTAATTTATTAGTATTTCTTTAAAAATAGGGCTTTTTGTAGTTTTGTGTAGTTTGAGGTGTATGTATGCACATTTTTGCATGTAAAATGAAGCCGCGGTTGGGGCGAGGGGATCAGTTTGAAACCTGGTTCAAAGTGACGACCAACAGTTTCAAAATGGCGACTCACTTTTTTGGGGTTACCAGCCACTGGTCACCATAAATTTTTTTTTCTAGTCTCAGTCATTACATACTGGATTTCTTCCGAACTGCTGCTATATGACAGTTTATAAATTCAGTTGTTTTAAACAAACAGAGAAGCAAACTTTCTGATTCGCGTCTTAACTAATGCACCGGCAAAACGAACTTCCCTAAAACTCGAATGGATTCGTCCTTTTCTGCCATGCGCAGAAGCGTCCAAGGGTCAGAACTTCGTAGTCGAGCTGTAACCAGGGCCCGATTAAGAGAGTCGGGGGCCCAAGGCAGAACATTATTTTGGGGCCCCCTGTGGTACGAAAAATTAAAATACAATGAATTATAATGCATACAGTTGAATAAGCTTGGACAATTCGGGGGTCCCTATAGTTTGGGGGCCCAAGGCCTAGGTCTAGTTGGCCTTTGCGGTAGTCAGGCACTGGCTGTAACACAATATTAGTGTGCGTAATTGATTTGAATTCACACCGCTGCCATTAGACACATTCCCACTCCCAAACCTTCATGCCGCTTTTTTTAGAGCGGGTTTCTCCCACACCCCAGCAAGACTCTTGCTAAGTGGTGTCTGCTCTTTAAATTTAGGTTTTCTAGGATGTTTATACCTAGGTGCTGCTAGTAAATGAATAAGTATTCTTTGCATGGTTTTCAAAAAGATTTTACAGGTATTGATATACTCTATTGCAGCGGTTCCCAAACTGTGGTACTCGAACCACTAGTGGTACGCGAAGCATCTCTAGGTGGTACGCGTGCAAGCAAAAAATCTATCTATCCTCTGTTGATCTTCTATTCTATACAATAAAGTTATATAGTAGTGCTACGCAAAATGGTTCGCAAGAAAAATGGTGGTACGCGAAAAAAAAAAAAAGATTGGGAGCCGCAGCTCTATTCAGTTTGCTTGGAAAATGGATCCATGCTTGTTAAAGAAAAGTAGTCTCTTTGAGTGTCCTACATTTGGCCGCCCGAGATATTTGCCTTCTAATAGGATTCCTACCTATGAAAATGTGCTCCAAAGTAGTTTTGCGTAGCAGTTGTACGCAAAAGGGTTCGCAAGAAAATGGTGGTACGCGAAAAAAAAAAGGTTGGGAACTGCAGCTCTATTCAGTTTGCTTGAAAAATGGATCCATGCTCGTTAAAGAAAAGTAGTCCCTTTGAGTGCCCTACATTTGGCCACCCGATATATTTGCCTACTAATAGGTTTCCTACCTATGAAAATGTGCTCCAAAGTAGTTTTCAAGAGAGGTTTGAATTGCCAAGGAAGGTCAACAACACAAAAGTGAGTTTTTCACTCGTTAAGGTTACAGTGACCCAAACAGTAAGATGTGTTTTTCATAAGGCGTCAACCCGACAGTTTCTTACTACACACTCTCAGAAACGCATGCTCAAATCTCACGAAACTTTCGTCGTATTTGACGAAATGGCCTCGGGAAAATGCTCCGAGTAAACCTTTCGTCAAATTGCCGAAATTTGTGTGGTACTTTTTTTAAGTCACGTGATTGCGCGAGGAAAGAAACGTTATAAACGACGAAATCTTCTTGACGATTGAAGAATCGTCGAAAATGAGGATTCTATTTTTGAGAGTGCATTATTGCCCATCTTCTTAATAGCTTCCATAATAAATAATGTGATCTTATGAAGTCCTACAACCGAGACGAGGAGAAACCAGAATTCGAAATGCGGACTTTCAAAATAGAAGAAAGAAAACTATTTGATATCTCTTCCTGAAAGTGTGTGATGAATGTATTCTGCGCATGTCAGAAGACCCCAGATCTTTGTAAGTGTGCGATTTACATGAATTCTGTGTGAGAAAGATTCCCTTCATTGAGCAAAGATTTGTCTACGTGCAGAGGAAACATGGACTGGGCAAAATTGTTACTTTAGATGACTAAGAGCGACAGCAAACTTGAAATTTAGACTTCATAGAAAAGACTACTCCTACAAGTGCCCTTTACACACACGTTCTTAACCGCGCTCCAGACGGCGAGGCATTCAGCTGCGCGTTCAGGAGTGTGCTTGCAAATGCAATTTGGAGCGCTCAAGAACGCGGTTAAGAATGACACTCAGATGCGCGCTCCTGATCCCCCGTGCACCAAAAGCTGATACATTTTACCTACGGGTTCTTAACCGCGCATCAAAATGGGATGATTGGACAATTCTGCGGGCTGCTGCTTCCGCAATAAAAATGCCTTATGTTCGGTTTTGTGTCCGAAATCTCAAAGTGGTGTGTGTATTATAGGAAATTATTTACTGATGGTTTTTCTTTAAGGGATTACATTTCATTGTGTTGTGAATGCTAGATTGGAACGTAGAACGTTGCAGTCTCTGAAATTCCATACGCCACTCTGTAGAGGACCTCAATAGACGCCCCGCCCCGCATTTGAACGCATTCTTGCGCGCGATTAAGAGTGTGGTACATTAAATGCAGCACATTCTTGATCGCCTCGGTTTTATTCGCGTTCTTGAGCGTGGTTGGACGTGCCACGTTCAGTAGCGCGGTTAAAAACGCATGTGTAATGAACGCTTAACCCTCTCGCTGCGTATCCCGCGTTTTCCTTGGGCAACAGAGAAGTAGCAAAATTTTTTTGCAACCCGAGATTTCCGCAGGGATGCATTTTTTCTGCCCCTCAACTTTGCAACCCGTTCATGGTTTTACTTCGCCATGTCAATTATATTAATTGTTCCCTCACGTTTTATGTTTATGAATTTGCTTTTACGTATATGATTATTTTTCAATATCAATTCTCGACAACCTTTAATATGATCTAATTTTATATTGAGAGAAAAAGGAAACTCTTTTACAAAAATTTTTTGTGCCTTTCAACTGTAAAATATACGTAAATTTGAAATATGTAAAAAAACAAATACCCAATTTTTGAACCCAATTTGATAACAAACGTTATGCTGCGCGAGGGTTAACAAGTAAAATTTCTGAGTGTAATCCAGCTATTAACGACGATCACGGTTCTTTAGATCAGCGGCTCCCAATCTTTTTTTTTTTCCGCGTACCAGCATCTTTTTTTTTTTTTTTTTTTGCAAACCATTTGCGTATCACTGCTAATATAACTTTATTACATAGAATAGAACACTAATAGATTATAGAAAATTACTAGGAGGACGCGGTAATAAAAATCACACCATTTTTTATAGTTAACGCAGACAAAATCGGTTTTCAAAATAAAGCTGTAAAAGGCAATTAAATATATGAAACATACAAAATATATTTTTAATATGTACTTCCAAACCAACACTAGAAATACATCTATAAGTAGAAAATAACTATCATGTAAAAATATGAAACACAAAATTAATGAGAAGGTTGCTGCTGCATGGCAGATACAAGCAAGGTGAAATCTGGTTCAGTAAAAAGTTTTAATCTCAAAAAAAAAAGGGGGGGGGGGTCGAAATTTGATTTGCTTCTGTACAAACAGAATGCTTCTCTTGACAATAACAGGAATTCCTCTCGTGTCACTTTCGGTTGATTGATTCAAAGAGTATTTTAATTACAGTCGAACTTCGATAACTCGAAGTCCCAGGGGACCCCCTAAAATATTCGACTTATCCGAAGTTCGAGTTATCGAAGTTTCCTCCCATTCCTCGGCACTTGATGTTCGACATGGTTTAAGTGGTTTGATATGTGCCATAATACTACAGTTGTACGCGTTTCAATTTTTTGATAGCCTATGTAAACAACAAGAGAAGAATGGGGTGAAAAGGTTTATTAAAAGTCACAATATTTGGCCTCTTACATATTAGAAATACATACCATGTAAATCTCATTTGAAAAAAGCAGTTAATTTTTGTTGTTTGCATTTTTTAAAGTTGTTGGCATTCACAAAGTCACCTAATTTTTGAACACAGTTAAATAGGGTGTTGTCTGTACCTTCGGTGGTCTCCAGGTATTGTTGTAAGATGTGAACAGCGTCCTGTGCTTGCTTACTTGTTGGAGGTGGGGGGATTTCAGCTTCCTCTTCGTCCTCATCTCCTTCGGGCTCTCCGCAAATAGCATTAATTATTGCTTCGTCAGACAAGGGTTCTGACGTTGCAATGTTGTCATCGATGCAAATGAAATCTTTTTCCCAGTCCATATCACGCATGCCTTCAATGTTGTCATCGATGCACATGAAATCTTTTTCCCAGTTCATATCACCCATGCCTTCTAAGGGATCGCAATTGTCGTCTTTCGCTACATTGTCATTTGAACTGAGGAAACCACAGTTCTTGAAACAGTTCTCGATCACCGTTTGAGAAACATCACTCTCCCAGGAGCGCGAAATGAGGCGCATGGCATCTAGCACATTGATTTTGTGCTCTACGCCATTATCCACTTCCTCGATGGATTGGCGCACTAAGCGTTTTCGATAGGCATGCTTCAGGCACTTCCCTGAATGATTCCCTGATCTGCAGGCTGAAGTTTTGCCGTTGTGTTGGCCGGCAGGAAGAGCAACTTTATCTAAGATTTTGAAAAATATTGTCCGCGATTAAGTGTTTGGAGGTATGCCGTACTTAGAAGCCACATCTTTCTTTTTCAACTGAGGATTTTTTTCAATCTCCAAAATAAGCTTTGCTTTTTGATCTAAAGTAAGCGTGATCAATTTCCGTTTAGACATTCCGGATACAAGATGCTGATTAATTCAACAAGCGCAATTCAAAGAAGGCAACTGCAACGCCACGGAGTCAAAGAAAGAAGAGCAGCCAGCTGGGAATCCTTATCAGGAATGTGCAACTCTTTCTACACGCTTCCAGGGGAAAGGGCCCAATTTTCACAAAACAGGTGAAAACCTACCCAACCTCACAAAACAGGTGCTCTCCCCCCCCTACAATCCAAAGTGAACCCACCCCCAAGACAGTGACCATCTTTGTTCAGTCCACTCCAACCTCCCCTTCCCTCCACAATCTCTTATCTCTGTTTATCCTCTCAGACAATGGAGGGGAGGGGGTGAAGGGTATTCCAAGAATGTGTGACATAAGTGGATGCCATTGCAATTCACAGAAGGAAGACATGAGTGGACTGGCATTTGAACTTTTGAACTGAATCGTTTTTTTTTTCGGGGAAATCTATCGCAAAAACTTCGACTTAGATGATGTTCACTTCGAGTTATCGAGACAGTTTTTTAAAGAAAAGTATAGAAAGGATTCGGGACTTGATTAAAAGTTCGAGTTAGCGGATTATTCGACTTATAGGAAGTCGAGTTATCGAAGTTCGACTGTATTTTGATTTAAAATTTTTTATGTTTTAATCTTTTTTAATATCTTTTTCTCCTCCTGCAAGCGTCCCACCTGGAGAGGCAGGGCCGGCACTAGCACGAGTGGCGCCCTGAGGCAAAAAACTTTTTCTCGCCCCTACTATATATTATGAAGGAATAGAGATTAAAAATGATCGATACAAACTTTAATTATACATATTTTAACTTTCAAAAAGCTGAAGGAAAACAATCGCTGATCAGAATAGACTGAATAAGGGAAAATAAAAAAGCAATAAATTGTGTTTTGCTCGTCATAAAATAGATAGGTTGGACTGTCACCAACTTTGAAGTCCGTCTGGGGCGGCCATTGAGTTAGAGAGTTAACCAATTCCGCTGTTCAATTACAGTATAGTTTAATTACTTAGAAAAATCATTGCTAGAAAATTCGGAAGTTGTTGCTTTCTTAGCATAGAAAGCCCATCTACGACGACAAGGTGATACAAGGTTGAGAAAAATCGATTTTTAACTGCCCAGAGGCCAAAACCCGCATAAAAAGCAACAGCAATATCGGTTTTTAATTTTTTGAGATAATAACTATTGTTTTTTATTTATAAAGATTCAGTCAACATTTATGGCCAATGCGCTTCTAAGAACGACGTGCCCTGAGGCGGGCGCCTCACCGCCTTAGCTTGGCGCCGGCCCTGTGGAGAGACTTCGCGTACCACACGTGGTACGCGAACCACCGTTTGGGAACCGCTGCATTAGATGAAGTACAACCAAGTTGTTCAGTTAACGTGGATACTGGTGATGGTTACAATTCAACCTATGGCAGATGAGGATAAAGTTAAATTTCTGACGGAGTTCTGATTGTACAACTTCTGCGATAATATCGAGTATGCTTCAAGACATCGGATTAGTAACGGAAGCAGATACTTCCAAAGTTATTGGAAGATATATAATTAAAAGGGAAAATACCTATAAGAAAAATGATTTTTGACGGAAGAAAAGATGACACTTTAATCATAGAGATGATTGAATTACAGCAATTTTGTCGAATAATGAAGGAGGAACATTTGTGTTCTATTACAAAATAATCATGTTCTGCCACTGTATAATGATTATATGCAAAATAGATAATCCGTAAACTAAATGTACGAATTATAGATACAAACGTTAAATGGAAGGATTGCATTATACCTACCATGTCTTTAAACTGTGCCAAATTGATAAATACACATTTACCTGCTGCAAACTTATCCGATTGCGTTAAGCTTATAAACGGTCTGTCGAAACCACACCACTGCGCACTGCGGTGGAAGGTGAATTCAGAGATAGGAAGGGTTCCAGTGTTCCAGTTCCAGGGTTGTCGATGTTTGCAACAGTGTTGCCGTTTGAAAATCAAGTTTTTACCCTCCAGTGCAAGCGGAGGGTATGTCATATACCCGCAGTCTTCTGCTTCGTCCTGCAGCGCCATCTAGAGAACAAGAAAGGAACTAAGCAAAGGGCTTATTTACGCGAATACTATTTCTACAGTGGCTAGAATACCTAGTGTGCCGTTCGGCGCGAAAATATTGAAAACGAAACTAAGCCACCAGTAGGTGGCGCTAGCATCGACAGCGAGGTAACTGATTAGCAGAGCGAACGTTAAAGAATCATTTACTCGACTTAGTTTTCGCACTTTTTTCAGTATTAAAGAAAAGGAGGTGCAAAAAATATGTGATTTTTTAAAAAATATTCAGTCATCTGTTCTAGAAAAGAATTTGGAGCAATAAATAGACGGCTGTCGTTTAGGTGAACACAAGCATGAAAAATGTTTTTATTTAGTTTTCGGAAGCAGTTTTAAATGAAAACCATGTATTTTGTTAAGAGAATATTGTTATACATTTTAAAGACAAGGGACTTTTAGTCCAATATAGTGTGAATGAGCTGTTGAAAATAATTGCATTATTATGCTCATATTACCTAAAGAAAGAAAGGCTATATGTCTATGTACTATATTTTAACATAAATAAATACAAAAAAATTACAGTTTAATGAAAATTTTTTAAAAAATTTTTAATCTGAGTTTTTAATTAACCCCTCCCCAATGTTTTTTTTAAAAAACGCATGCTTAAAAGTTTTTGAAAATTTTTTTTTTTCCCCTTAAAAAAGTTTTCATTTTTTTCCGGCACTTTTTTTTCTTTCCAAAAAGAAAAAAAACTTTAAAAAAAAGCTTCTTTTAAATTTATTTTTTTTTAAAGTTTTTTTGATACTTTCAGTTTTTTCTTTTTTTCGAAATTGAAAAAAAGTTCAAAGTTTTTGGTTTACAAAAAGCTGCTTTGGTTCCCGCTTTTTTGTTAAAACGGAACCCTTTTTCAACACCAAAGGGGTTTTTCCAAAGAAAAAAATGTTGGCAAGAGGTTCATTAATCAAAAAGAAAAAAATAATAAACTTTAAAGGAGAAAAAAGTTTAGCTTTAAATATTTTTTTGCTGTTTCAAAAAAATTTAATAAACATTCGTATCAACGTGAATATTGTTTTCAATAAGTAACTGAATATTTTAGTTCTGTTTAAAAATCGATTGCATTCCGACAAATAAGTTTTACTAATAAATGAACCCCCCACTCCCAATTGTGGTGGGTTTTCTCAAATTTTACCCCAAAATTTGGTCTACGTTTCTTACGTACTAAATCAAAAGAAAAAAAATTTCCTGAACCCAAACAAAAAGCTTCTTTTTTAAACTGTTGGAAAAGAATTTATTTTAAAAAAACATTTTTTCTCATTAAGTCAATATTGTTTTAAAATAAGAAATTTGTTGATAACAACTTTTAACCATTTATTTCCCGCAAAATGAAATTTTAAAAAACTGAACCCCCTTCCAATCCCGCCCATTGAATGGGACCTTGTTTTTTCCAAAAGTTGGTCAAATTTCAATTCATACTAAACCAAAATAGAAAAAATAAAGAAAAAAAATCTTGAACCAAAGAAAAAGTTGTTTAAATTTGGTTAAGCAAGCAAATTTGGCGAACATTCCCGTAAGCGGAACTATTTTAAAAGAAAAAGCCGAAGAAATTGCTAAAAAGATGGACGTTGATTTTGTTTCTTCAAATGGATGGATTGACCGCATGAAAAGAAGAGCTGGGTTAGTGTACAAATCGGTAAAGGGCGAGAGCAAGAGCGTCGACCTTCATGAAACGGATGCATGGAAGAGCACCTTACCTGAATTGATATCTGGCTATCAACCAAAAGACATATTTAATATGGACGAGTGTGGACTTTTTTATAACCTTTTTCCGGACAAAACTTATGCCTTTAAAGGTGAAAACTGTCATGGAGGGAAAAGAAGCAAAGAAAGATTAACAGTATTAGTAGGTGCTAATATGGACGGAACCGAAAAATTACCAATTTTGGTAGTTGGCAAATCTAAAAAACCAAGATGTTTCCAAAACGTTAAGTCACTTCCTTGTGAGTATGAAAGCAATAAATCGGCGTGGATGACGATTCCAATCTATGAATCATATTTAAAGAACTTAAACAACAAAATGAGGAAAGCCAAAAGAAACATTCTCATCTTTGTGGACAATTGCGCCGCACACTCGAAAAACGCTCAATATTCAAACATAAAAGTGCATTTTCTACCCCCGAACTCTACCTCCGTTTTGCAGCCGATGGATCAAGGGGTCATCAAAGTGTTTAAGCAACACTATAGAAAAAGGCTCGTGAAATGGATACTGGAAAAGCTTGAGAGCAGTGATGAATTTAAAAAAGTGAACATCTTGGAAGCAATCCATTTTCTCGTATCTTCTTGGGACTTAGTTACACCATCTGTAATTTCAAATTGTTTCCAAAAAGCTGGATTCCTGGATGGAGAATCAACAGAAGAGTACGATTTTGACATTGACAACAGTGATGATGATGATGATTGGATGACGTTGCAACGAAAAATGAAATTAAGTACATCCTTTGAGGAGTATGTTGCGATCGATGACGAAGTACTACCATGCGAAGTGCTTACCGTGAATGATATTTGTGAGGCAACAGAAGGCAGTGAAGAAATAAGTGAAGATGAAGAAGATGGCATGGAAATTCCCAGCTTTACAGAAGCCATAAAAGGACTGGAAACATTTCGCCGGTTTGTCGAAACAATTGAAAATGTGCCTGAAGAGGTCTTTAAAAGCTTGCGGCAATTGGACTGTTTCCAGTTACAGATTTCTGAGCGAAAGAGAAAACAAAAAACTATGCTGGATTTTTTTCAGAAAAGCAGTGAGTAAATGTAATATCTTCAAATGGCTGATGTTTCGGTAAAGAATTTTTTCCTTATTGATGTTGTTTTAATTATGTAAAATTAATTAATAAATGCATGAATTTTAAGGCAAAACTTAAAATTATGGAAATGTATTCCATGTCTAATTTAAATATTGACAAATGATATCATCCCTAAATATCATTAAGTAAATTCATTTTCAAAAATAGAGCCTACCCGTTTAAGAAGTTTTCCCGCATAAGAAGTTTTTTTCTCTTGGTCCCTTGGAAAACTTCTTAAGCGGGTTTTACTGTATAAAAAAATTACAGTAATTACTATCGCATAAGTTTTTTAAAAAGCACATTGCAATCTGATGTATATTTAAAAAAAAAATTAACACTTGCAATGTCATTTTTTAAATGAACTGCATGCTTAAAATTTTGTGTTAGATTTTTTTTTTTTTTAAATATAGATTAAATTTTTTTTTTAAATTTACATTTATTTAAAAACACATTATGATGCACAAAGTTTTGCTCAAGTTTCAATTACATACAAAACCAAAATAGAAACAAATAACAAAAAAAATCTTGAACCAAAGCAAAAAGCTTAGCTTTAAATTTATTTTGTTGTTATGACAAGCAAAATTTCATTTTGATATTACATTTCTTCTTCTTTAACGTCAATATTGTTTCATATATAAAATTTAATATTTGAGTCACATCTTTTAAAACTTTTTGTAGTTCCAGACAAATGTAGAATTTTGTTAAAAAACTGAACCCCCCCCCCCCAAATCCCCCCGCCTCCTCTGGTGGGTACCTTTGTCACATTATGATACACAAAATGTTGGTCAAGTTTCAGTTACATACTAAATCAAAATAGAAACAAATAATAAAAAAATCTTGAACCAAAGCAAAAAGCTTAGCTTTAAATTTATTTTGCTGTTATAACAAGAACAATTTCATTTTGATATAACATTTCTTCTTCTTTAACGTCAATATTGTTTCATATATAAAATTTAATTTTTGAGTCACATCTTTTAAAACTTTTTGTAGTTCCAGACATATGTAGAATTTTATTAAAAAAAACTGAACCCCCCCCCCGAATCCCCCCGCCCCCTCTGGTGGGTACCTTCGTCACATTATGATATACAAAATGTTGGTCGAGTTTCAGTTACATACTAAACCAAAATAGAAACAAATTAAAAAAAAATCTTGAACCAAAGCAAAAAGCTTAGCTTTAAATTTATTTTGTTGTTATGACAAGCACAATATCATTTTGATATTACATTTCTTCTTTTTTAACGTGAATATTGTTTCATATATGAAATTTAATATTTGAGTCACATCTTTTAAAACTTTTTGTAGTTCCAGACAAATGAAGAATTTTACTAATAAAAACTGAACCCTCCCCCTCCCCGAATCCCCCTGCCCCCTCCGGTGGGTACCTTGGTCAAATTATGATACACAAAATGTTGGTCAAGTTTCAGTTACGTACTAAATCAAAATAGAAACAAATAATAAAAAAAATCCTGAACCAAAGCAAAAAGCTTAGCTTTAAATTTATACTGTTGTTATGACAAGCAGAATTTCATTTTAATATAACATTTCTTCTTCATTAACGTCAATATTGTTTCATAAATAAGATTTAATTTTTGAGTCACATCTTTTACAACCTATTGTAGTTCCAGCCAAAATGCAGAATTTTATTCAAAAACTGAACCCCCCCCCCCCGAATCCCCCCGCCCCCTCTGGTGGGTACCTTCGTCACATTATGATACACAAAATGTTGGTCAAGTTTCAGTTACATACTAAACCAAAATAGAAACAAATAATAAAAAAAATCTTGAACCAAAGTAAAAAGATTAGCTTTAACTTTATATTGTTGTTATGACAAGCAGAATTTCATTTTTATATAACATTTCTTCTTCATTAACGTCAAAATTGTTTCATATATAAGATTTAATTTTTGAGTCACATCTTTTACAACCTGTTGTAGTTCCAGCCAAAATGTAGAATTTTATTCAAAAACTGAAAAACACCCCTAAGCTCCCCCCTCATCCCCTCTGATGGGTACCTTTATCAGAGGAACTTTAAGCCAAACTCCCATATTATTTTAATATATTATTATAATGACGTTCCAACAAGCCTCTACTTAATTTTCTTGACTGGTTATAATTCATAGTATATTCCACACAAAATTTGAACATATTATCACATATAATCCTTTAAAGTTTAGCCCTTCCTTTAAAGTTTAGTAAGTTCAAACCCACATTTAGTTCACCAATATGATAGCCAAAAAAAAAAAAAAAATAGCGATACTTTCGAAAGCAAATTATTCGGATGCAGATTTAAAGAACCACAGACATTTATTATAGCATTGCAAGACTTTGCCCTTTAGAAATTCTTGTTTTCTTTGAGGTGGTCAGAATTAAACCGATGTATCACACATAAGTTTACAAAAACCAAAAATGGACATTTGTTACAAAATCCTTTTCATTTATTTATTTTATAGAATAAAAAAAATTAAAGTTGTTCGTATTTCAAAGTTCGAATGAGTGAGATATTTATTTCATTTCCTGCTTCCTTATGGAAAAAACTAATCTGAAAGTAGTTAATAGCAATCAATTCATGTTAGTGCATCAGTGTCACTTGTCACTTTCTGAATGACAACCGGTTGAACGAAAGACTTTTGGTACACAGGGCCTTTAATCGCAGCAGCTGGCCCCCAAAGCCGTCTTCCGGCGGGCTCGAACTTACCTCGCTGTCGAATAGCGCGCCATCTAGTGGAGGCTTACTTTCGGGTACAGAAAAAGCGCTGGAGGACAATGGCGAACGGCACACTATCTATTCTAGCCACTGTACTATTTCTAAGTCATCACTTTTATAGTCTTATTTTAGAAACGACCTCCTCGTGATTAAATTTTAAAGCTTCTTTCTAACAGCTACACTTTACATCGTTAAATGACTTACTTAAACTCTCCTAGATCCATTAGTAAGGAAAAAAATGCCGGATGCAAGACGGATTTTAATGGGAAAAATCGAGTTACTTTTTCTATGATTGTGAGCTGCATTGAATTAAAACTAAAAACTTAATTCTAACCTAAAACAACGTCAGTAGCACTTTATTATTTACCTTGTATTTTTTACCATGCTTTGCTATAACGGCTCGGATCCGCGAAAATTCTTGAGGCAAACGAATAAATGAGGCAAAACAAAGTGGCTTATCGAACGCAAACTATAACAGAATTCACATTCAGACTTACTTAAACTCTCTTAGATCCATTAGTAAAGAAAAAAATGCCGGCTGCAAGACGGATTTTAATGGGAAAAATCGAATTACTTTTCCTATGATTGTGAGCTGCATTAAATTAAAACTAAAAACTTAATTCTAACCTAAAACAACGTCAGTGGCACTTTATTATTTACCTTGTATTTTTTACCATGCTTTGCTATAAAGGTTTGGATCCGCGAAAATTCTTGAGGCAAACGAATAAATGAGGCAAAACAAAGTGGCTTATTGAATGCAAACTGTAACAGAATTCACATTATCCTCAGGAGTAAAGCTTATTTTTTGACTCACAAACATTTTGTCTTCTTGTCCCGAAACTTACAATTCCGACTAATGGGCTAGGGGAGAAATGAGCTGCCAGAACTTTACCTACTGATCACGACCAATCGGCTAAGGATGTAGTGTGCCGACGGATGTCTAACCGGTCGCACACGCTAGTTCCTTTTAAAAATAAATGTTCAGTCTTTCCGTAATGACTTATTTGCTTGCTATGGACTTCGCCTATTTGCGGGTCAAGTGCTTCAAATACGATTCCATTTACAATATCATCGTATAATTTCCATTTTTTGGAGCATTTAATCATTCATCAGTCAAGTGACTATAAGAGATTTATTTTCCCGGATCCCAACTGTTATAGATATTCTGCAAAACCAAACGAATTGTCTATATGTGAGAACGGAAAGATTGAAATACCAGAGAAAGGCATTTTCTAAAGTCATTTCCAAGAAAGAGAATTGCTTTTCCGCGGCATAACAGGGGAAAAATCTTGCCCATCCCGAAAAACTATTAACGGCAATGGTTTTCGATGACAGGAGGAACATAAGAGAGCTAGTGTAAATACATTTCTTACATGAATACTCTATTTAAAAATGCATATATCAAGGGGCACTCCCACTTTGAGTGATTGGCACTAAAAACTAATTATTTGTACAAATGTTGATTTCAAAAAGTCTCTAGAAAAAACAAACTGAATGGATTTTTTTTTTTCAGAGAAGCCTTCCCTCAGATCTCTTATTTGCTTTCCATATCACTGCTTAATGGAGGAAAATTCTTTTTCACAATGAGAAATATCAAACGACGTCTTTCCACTTAAAAGAAAAATCCTTTTTTCGGACCCAAACGTTCTTTCTAAAGAACAAATGTAGTCAAATCATTGTAAGATTTTTAGTTATGACCCTTTATCGATTTCTTAACACTCCGTCGGGCGCGTTCCAAATTTTGCACCATCGGGAGCGCTGTATCTCACAGATACATTCCGTAATAGCAATGCGTAAATTTAATTATGAAAGTTTTTTTTAAACGTTCTTATGTTTTTGGTACCAGGCTTCAACTCCCTTACACTTGGACCCTTATCTCTCCTTTATTTCAATTATTTCAATACAAAATACAATGAAAATATTAAATTACAACGCAAATACTTACAAGCAAAAAGAAATGTAAAGTAATAAAATATATGCGTACAATAAGTGTTTATATATAATTATATTAAGTGAAAATATTCAAATTGTTCAATTCAAAATATATTAATTGAAATATTAACTATTCAAATAATTTTAGGAAATGAAAAAAATAATTCGACTCCGATACATTTGGTTCATCAATTGCACTTTTTTTTAAAAACTTTACGTTATGTTCTAAGCAAAAACCTTCACTGCATTTTAGGCACTTATATTGCGCTTACCTAGTCTTTTTGTTGAATGACATTCCATAACCAGAATGACATTCCATGAAATCTCCTTTGTCCTTATCAGTTTCATCGAAAATTTCTGCATCTAAATCTTAATTTTCATCAAAAAAAAAAAAAAATAATAATAATAATAATAATAATAATATGAATGTTTCAAGATCTTTCTGATCATTTAAATCTAGAAAGCATTTTTTATTCATTTTCAAAAGCAAAATAAACGCAAAAATTAATAAAATTAGTATAACAAACGAAAAAAATGATCGGTCGCGCTGTATTCCACAGATGCAAACCTCAAATGAACCCCCAAAAGCGGGGGGAAAATCCCCCGGCACCTAATCCCACAACGTTCTAGGAGACCTAGTGACCGGAAGGGCAGATATTGCTCTGGTCAAGGTCGTGACATTTCTCCTTCAATTTAATAGAAAGTAATTTCAAGGCTTTGTATCTGTGAGATACAGCGCGACCGACGGGAGAGTTAAAAAAAGAACCCTTATCGATTCAGAAAAAGAAGAGAGAGAAATCATTAAAATCGATTCATTTAGTCAAAAGGTACTTACGAAAAGCAATATATAAATATATATATTTCTACCTCTACTTTTTTTAATTATCGAATATGGCCTAGTGAAAGTTGAATGTACGGGACCTATGGGAGACCATCCTCAATCGATTAAAAAAAGAATGATCAAAATCGGTTCATCCGGTGAGAAGTTATCGATGCACAACAAACAAAAAAAATGTATGCATGCATACATACCAGCATGCTGTGAATTAAGAACCGTCTTCCTTTTGGAAGTCGGTTAATAAATCACTTTAATGTGTGTAGATGATTTTCTACATTTTTCAATTAAAAAAAATTCAAAATAACTTAATTTGTTGTTTTAGTATCCATTTAATGACCCTCATTAATATTTTATAGACAGCAATGCAATATAATGACAATTTGCTGCAGAAAATGCCAAAATGAACATTTCTCAAAATCTTAACTTCATTTAAAACAAACAAGATCTTGCATGCTAGTGGCAGGATTAGGTTCCGAATATTTTTTAAAAAATCGGTCGGATACCGAACATCCGATGTCTTCTCTGGGAATCGACTCCGTTGCAAGTCAAGAAAACAAACCCCGTGACGTCACACGAAAGTTGTCTGTTACTTACACGTGCGCAAAGAAAAAAAAATAATACTAATAAATAAATATTGTTAAAAATCGCTTAAATGAAAGTGTTACATGGTTTCAACTTAACTACTGCATATTTGAAATCAGAGTAATCTGATTTTAATACA